>CM062394.1:1200000-1871000 GCA_031304145.1 Cardiospermum halicacabum
ATAATTCAAATTTGAATTTTTACTAATTATAAATTCTTTTGTCACATGGAAAGAAATTAAAGAATTTCTATTAATCATCTAATAAATGGATTTAGTATAAAATAAAATATAAAAGTAATTTTATAAAAATTAGATGGAAAAAAATTGAAATTATGATAATAATTATGATTCTTATTTAAATTTCTCTAAAATCAAATATTGATATAATTTTAACCAATTCAATATTATATTACATAAATAATTATAAGAATTCTTTACTAAATAAATGTATTTTCTATAATATTATGTATTTTTTTATCAATAAATAAATTTAAAAAATCTACTACATATTTTAGATTTTCTTAAAAAAATAAAATTACTTTGTTATAAAAAACACCAATTTTATAAATCATTTTAAATGAAAAATAAAACAAAAAAAATATTGTTACTAAAATTTTATTGAAAAATAATTGGAATGTGATTATTGTAATTGTTATTAAAAAATTAAATTTCATTTTTTTCTACCGATTAAATTAATTAATTATAATTTTATATACATTTTAGGAAATTCCACTAAAATATTTTTTAACTAAAAAAAACACACTAAATTAAATAAATCATTTTTTACTGGATAAAAATAGTATTACTGTTTATATTTATAAAATATATTATTCCCTTTATTTTTCCATTTAATAAATTTGCATTACAAAAAATTAATTCATTAAAATATTTGATAGGTGGGAGAATATTTCAAAATATGTTGAGAGTTGATTAAATTGGAGTCATGTGAAATTAGTTGGTGACAAATATAAATTATGCAAGAGATAGGAATGGAATTTATATTAAAACAAACTTAATTTATATTGTCCCAAAATATATTTATTCAATTAAAAAAATAAATAATACAAATTAACATGATTTAATTTAATAAATTGATTCGATAAATACAAATCAATCAGATGTGAAATGGTTTGGCAAGCTAAGATACTAAATCTCTTAATACTAAAATTAGGCAATAAATTAGTAATTAAAACCATGTGTTAAACACAACCTAGTTCCCAACAAGTTAAGCAACCTCAAATTAAAATCCAATTAACATATTTCCCACTCCACATATTTCAACATCAAACAACAGAACAGATGATTAAATTAATTATTAACTAAAAAATACACGACTTGTGTCATTAACAAAGCTATCAAATTCATTCACTGTACATCTATAAACTACTAATCATTTTAGCAATTCAATTTAATTTTGATTCCAAAGGCCGAGAAAGTGACATTTACATGTCCTATGTAGGGAACGAATTTTTAAATCAGAAATCTTGTCTTCAATTGGGTGGAACATATGGAATATGAATTTTTGAAACATGTCAAAAGAAGAGAATGTTCCAGAAAATGTTTCACTTCACTTCCCAAGACCTTTTAAAAAAAAATAAAATGGTAGATACAATAATTTCATATGAACAGGTCTGCTCAGTTTCCGTTTGGTTTTTACCTTTGAATTATCAGTCCTAATGTTTTTGTGAAAGTTTTATCTGTACAGAGAGTTGTCAATATCATAACATTCCTTTTCAAAAATCAAAAAGCAGAGGTACATTTTTATGGGCCCAGGCCCAAATCAAAAGCCCAAAAAGAAGAAAAAGTAGTAAATAGATGCAATGATGACACCAAAAAGAGTTACCTTTGCATGAAAATGCAACTTCATATTTGACCAAGGTCACTTGACAAGAACATGAAAAAAGTAATAAAAAAGAATATATACATATATATATATATATATATAATCCACTAATGAACAAAGATCATTAATCCTAAATCAAAATTATTATTCAATGCACATAGAATCTGTGACCTAAAAGTAGGAAAAATAGAAAAAGGAGTATGATGGCAACAAACTCTAATCATGAAAAAGATATAGTCAAATGATCTGGTCGCTTGTGGACCACCTGATAATCCTAGTTCTCAGAGAAATAATTTAACAGACAGAATTTGAATTATTATATCAATCAACTTTCTAACACTAAATCACAGCACAACACAAAAAATTCAAAAAGTGAACAAAAGCTTCTGGCCCAACTTGGCTTTGAAGATAGGTTTTATAGGCTCTACTTGCAAAGAAAACCCACATAGTCTATCACCAAGATAGTGAAACAGTTGTATTGTATATATATATATATAGTGCAGCTATAGAGCAGACACTAAAACAAAAATGGCATATTCTATACAGAGGAGGAAAGAAGGGAGGTTTTCTAGACCTGAAGTTTTTTAAGCAACTTTAGAAGAGTGATGTTACCTTGGGTTGTTTTGGTTTCATTGGTTGTTGCTAGTTTCTTTCCGGTTTTTGTACTCTGAAATGGAGTTCAAAATGGTTATTGAATGTATAGCAAGAATAAAGGAAAAGAAGTTTGGTTTAAGCAATGAAATGGAATGATGATAATATAATTGTTGTACCTTTGGTTTCTCCATGTCGTCTTCTATATCCAAAGCATTGATGTTTGTTAGTAGTACTGATGATTTGGGCATGAGTCTCCTGATTGTTTGAATACAACAAGATGTTTCAAGATTAGAATGTACTACTTTCTGGTGACATAATTGGAAGATTGAACAGAGAATGCAGCTATATACTGAACATGAAATCTCAGTCTTACCGTCTTGGTTTCTCTGTAGTAGTTGTGTGATTCTTGGGAACAAGAGGACTTGCTTTGTGATTTGGTGCATTATCATGAACCTCAGCAGATTCAACTTTTTTGGGAGAAGGTGATGAGTGACATGCCTCAAACAGTTTCTACAGAGTAAAGAACAAAATAGAGATGATTGAGTTACAACGTAAAATAATAACATTGCTAATCATATTCTTACCGTTATTATCACATATATTGAAAATTGAGGAATGATTTATTTGGTAAAAACAAGTTGGTTCAGATTCCTGGAAGTGATAAGATTGTCTTCACATTAAAGACTAGTATGACACTGTGAGAGAAGATACTACAGACAATATATGAAGTTTTTGTACTATGACGAAGTGTGTAAATGCAACAGTGTGCTTATGTTCAATGTCATAAATGATATATATCTTGATGAGCAGAATAGAACGATAGAAAATTAGTCATATGGTGAGAAAGCAATTCTTGTCTAGTCAAGATATAGCGAGATATGAACCAAGAATAATTGATAAAGAGCTGTAGTAGGTTGAATAGAATTGAAAGACAAGTCAGACTAAGAATTGAGACATTGCAGATTCTAAGCCTAGAAGATGCAATTTGAAAATTACTTACAGGAGCGCTGAAGTGTGGAGGACTTGTGCTGCATTCAAATGTGTTGATATTGGATGACTGAACATCGACAGTGATCTGCTCATACATAAAAGGTATGGCAGATAATTATACATCAATATAACACGGCAGTTGCAGAAGAAAAAAAAGAGGGAAAGGCACAACTGTCCCCAGAAAGAAAGAACACAGTAGTACCATATATAGCTTGCAAAGAACACAATTTATTATAAAACAGTATACAATTACACAGATTTTACATCAAGTGAGAAAGGTCATGATTTATTATTATTATTATTTTTTTAAATCATCATGGGAATATAAGAAAAGAAAATGCTTCGTGTATATTGTACCTGGGACTCTAAATTTTCATGCTGACTTTGAGTGGAATTCTTATCCTCAGTAGTGTTGCTAAGTACATTTTCATGCTGACTTTGAGTGGCATCCTTATCCTCAGTAGAACTGTTAAGAACATTTTCATGCTGACTTTGAGTGGAATCCTTATTCTCTGTAGTGCTGTAGAGTACATTTTCATGCTGGCTTGGAGTGGAATCCTTATTCTCTGCAGTGCCACTGAGTACAGATTTCTTATTGGTGGGAGTATCATTATCCACATTGATCTATACACAAAAAAAGCCTCACCATCAATCAATAGAAGTAGATTAAGGATCCCGCTTAGATACTGTAGAATGAGCATTTTGTCTAACTAGTATAGAATCTCTACGATAAAATACATCCTCAAACCTTCTCAAGATAGGTATCAATGGATTGTTAAAACATTCACTGGATGGTTTTGGCAGGAAATCTAAAACATAGACATCTATTGTCCATGGACAATGTAAAATTAAAATTCTAAAGACTGCTAATGATTTGATATCTAGATAGAGAGTTGAAGAATCAATAGATATGGTATTTCTTAGCAAGAAATAAAACTTGGTAAATTTACTAACATATTATTGAAGTTAAATGAAAGTTAAAAAACCAAATAAATACAGGAGAATAAGCTGATAAGTATTCAAGGATGTAGTACCTGAGGAATTTTATCTTTATCGAGCTCTGCATCTGAATTAGCATCACGGTTACAGGAAGTATCACCACATTCAGAAGCCCATAAGCGTAAAGAATACACATCCAAGTTGGCCTAAAGCATTAAGCAAAACTTCCAGAATTAAGTACTTCCTCAAAGAATATGTGGGTGTAATGATTAAATAATAATCATTTATAGATTAAGTTTAAGTGCAATTATTATGCAAGAATTCACCAAGCAGTATATACATATTCTTTTGAGAAATAAGATACAGTTTGCAATGTACCTGAGATAATATTACTTCATCCTGTCTTGAAATGATACCATAATTTTCAGGTGTGCGATATTGTTCTGATGTCTTGAGGACAGGAGAATCACCTACAGCATTAATCTTAATAGAGAAAAAGAACATAAATGAGAATTCACGACTACAACAACATTCGTCAATGTTGGATGATGCATAACCAATATACAAAAGTAAAAGATATTTGTGAATACTGCATTCAGAATATACAAAGTCAAAGGGCTGGAACCTGAGGAAGTGTATCTTTATTATGTTCTTCAGCTGAATCACAGTTTGAGAGAGTGCTAGCATGTTGAGGGGTCATTAGATGTGGTCTAGCAATATCTAAATTCACCTGAACATAAGTAAAAACTTTCAAAATTAAACTCCTGTTTGAATCATTATTGTTAGACATCATACACACAATTGCGATTATATGGTGGCAAGATTCAACCACGAAGAAACAACAAAGATAGCATGTTTGTTCCTTGTCTGTGCTTATGGCATGTATCAAGAAATAAAATTTATAATGAATATACCTCATCACTTGTATCAAAGCTCTTCACTTCTGATTCTGGTTGGGATTCAAACTTCGTATTTGGTTTGGTGTTAGAGGTCACTGCCCCAGGACTACCCTGAGAGCAATGACAACAGGACTTCAAATCTTTAAGCTCTTTTTCTAATCCCTGGTTTCTCAGCTGTTCACTACTGAGTTCTTCTCTTAGTTTCTTCATTTCACCCTCTGCCACCTGTAATGAGAACAGCGAGGCAAGCTTTCTGTCAAAATATAGTTTATGCAAATTTTAAGAAAAGTATTGTAAATATAAGCATAATACACCATGCATAACACCACCTTCAGTTTTTCGTTATATTGCTTCAAGATATTCCATATAGCTTTAGCAAAGTTCTGGGTGATTTGATGGTTTCTTTCTTTGTTTGCCAAGTCAAGAGGGTTCCTAACTGTGCAGTCTTCCCCAACACTTTTTCTATCTTCATTCTACAGTAAATGGAACAAGTGAAAATGAAAAGGATGTGTGCTAGATTAAGATTAAATTTGGAACAGCAGATTGGTTATGGGACTATAACCAAGACAAACCATATCCAGCTACATAATTACAGCAGATTGATAAATAATAAATTGAAGCCATCTAGAAGTAAAAAAAAAAACAGTAATCACAAGCCTAGACAAGAAACCAATCTTTGACAGCTGGAAAACCAGTATAATTGTCAAGCAAACCTACCTAAACTTCGTCAGTTTTTCAAGCCATTCTTAAGCATAAACAAAATAAGCGATCAAAGAGGTTCAACTCTTCTAGAATTGTATTTGTTTCAAAATTGACATGAATTGGACCTCAAGAAACCAAAACTTTCAATTTTTGAAGTATATTATTTCACAGAAATCGAGCTCATCAATTAATTATAGCTTTTTTTTACAAGCATACATGCAGAAAAGCAAGGTTAAAGGTTACAAGGTAAGTACTGGTATTTAGCCACTGGTAAATAAAATTATTATATAGGCATACATTTTAAAAAATAAATAAAAAATTTCCAGTTCAAACAATTAACTAAATTACCAAAGGAGCTTCAGCGCCACTTAATCTCATTCTTTTGGCCAATTCGATTCTAGACATTTGAAGAGGTCTTTTGTTACTGACCAAGTTTGATGAGTCCTCAACATTATCAAACCTAAACAAATTCCAGATGGAAATCATAATGCAACTATGTAGAAAAGAAACTTCAGATTTGTAAGGATGAAAAGTAAACATATATTTACTTGATTTGCATGTAAGGTGAAGCCTGTCTTAGCAAGTAGGAAGTATCCAGATAGTCCTCTTCTCCTGACTTCACTGTTAAAATCTACCAACATAAAAGCACAAAACTCATGCATATTATTTAACAACTTTGATGAGATGACACCGGCTTGAAAGTCAGAGAACATAATATATGAAAACTAACATTAACATTTAAAATAAATAATCAAATGAACATCAATTGACATGAAACTTGAATAGGTAACCCAGTTTTGAATTGAAAACTACATACCAGTGCCATTCTCTTCTTGCCTTCCAAATATTCTCGAAGATATCTGGTCAACTGTTGGATGATCAGGTATAACATGTTAATAAGTCAAAAGATCTATGCAAAGCAAAGGATAAAAGTCGCCAACTAGAGAGGAGTTAGCACACAGTTTAACCTGTTAAGAAACTTACCAAAGAGTTCTGAAAGTGCTTCTGCAATGGCTTTTTGGGATTTTTTTGGTACTCCAACAATGACTGAAAGCAGAGAAAAGAAGAATAAATATACAATCATGTTAAGGAAAAAAAAAGGGGGAGAGAGAGAGAGAGCAGCAAAGCAGAGGAAGACGAGGATATAAGACCGTCCAAGTATGTAAAACAATTGTCTTTCAGACATCCAGCAGATATGCAAGTAATCATCAAGAGAACAGCAGGTTGAGACCACATACCCTTAGGCACAGGCCAAAAACCATTGACGTGTTGTTGATGAAATTACTTTCAAGCAATCTGGCTCCCTGCATGGCACAACCAAACGCCATCAATTGACATAAACAAACTTATTCATTCAAGAACAAAATACCACAAATCTAGTAAATATTTTGAAACTCTCATGATTCAGTTAATAACACCACTTGTCGCATAAACTATGCATGGTTTTCAACCACATGCTACTTTGAAGGGAAAAATTATGCTTGCAATCACGAAGAAAAGTACATATAGTTTCAGAGTATGACCAGCCCTTCCCGTGTCAACGAACTTGAAATTTTACAAAAGCTTTTGCAGTTGCAAATCAAAAGAATGAACCACAAATATACAAAATCACCACAGCTGCTGCAGTACAGGAAACACTAGATATAGTTATAGTTATTAAGCTGTAGACGAAACAATTAAAGTATTGCAACCTGATTCCCTGTTCTTCGCTCTCTCTCTGCTCCAGCAAGATCAACAATAGTTAAGACAGCATCTTTTGTTAGAATTTCATCCTTTCCATGAGGCTCCCTGGTAGCCTGGCGGATGTTGATAATGCACTGTGACCGACTGCATGCATGAGATATCAAAATAATTATGTAGAATGAAACAGCAGAAGCGATTTCAGAAAAAATATTGGGTGATATATTTGTAGAAGACCAAGAATATAAGGAAAGAAATACATCTTCAAATATTTACAGTTAACAATATTCAAATCGCAAAAACATGCATCCTGATTTTGAATTTCTGAAACAAAACAATATAAAATGTAACAACTGAAACTCATCAGACCTTAAATTCAGTTAAATTAGTTGAACCAAGTACTGTTTCACACTAACATAACATAGCCACCATACTCTTGGCCCATCCAAGAAGTCTTATCTTATAACTACAGAATAAGGAATAGAGTATATTGAGCACCTAGACTGGCTGTTTGAATTGGTCGTGGCAGTGGCACGTCGCAACATAGCTTGAGCTATAAACAATTCAGCTTCCGCAACATCAGAAATTGGAACCTATTTACAGAAGATAAAATGACCACCATCAATGTCCATCATAAACAAATGTAACATTAAAAAAACAACAAATGCCTGAGCATTGATCCAACCTCTTGTAGCCCTTTAATGGTTGACTGCTGCAAGTATAAATCACCCCCTTCTGGAGACAAATCCAACAGCCTCTCCCCTCGACCCCGTTCAGAATATATTTCAAATATCGACAAATAAAAGGACCTATAAAAAGTATCATTTCAATCAACAACTCGTTTGACTTTAATGCAGTAACTACATTTTAACTACTAGCAGTTACCTCTTGGACAGAGAAGAAGATTTACTCTTAGCAGTCCCCTTGAAAATTCTTTGAAGCGCAAGTGGAACCATCCCAGGATCTCTAGGACTACCGAAAATGGTATGTGTCTTACCAGAGCCACTAGGCCCCAAAGCAGCCAACATTCCACTTTTACCATTTAAAAACTCCTCTACCAAAGGATTCAACATCTTAACAAACACATCAGCCTGCAGCAAAGTAAAATTTAAACATAAACAAGAATTCTACGACACTAAAAAAGTAGCGATTACAGCACAACTTGTTAAACGAAGACCAAACCTGAGAAGAATCAGCAGAAAACACGTACGAAAAACCCTGATAAACCTCCGACTTAATCCTTTTAGTACCTTGCAAACTCACAGGAGGTGTAATTGTCACCGATTGACAGTCATCAACCTTGACACACTCTTCCTTACTCTTCGCACTCGCGTTTTTAACTTTAACAGCATTCTTCTTAACAGGATTCTTCGGCCAAGCATTCTTAACTCTCTTGGAAGCGAGATCACCCGACTTAGCTGGAACAATAGGCCGGACTCGCAAGAAAACATTGAGGTTCTGCGACGATGAAGCTGTGGAAGTGGTTTCCGGTTGGGGTTTTGATGGTATTTCGATGTTTAGTATGTCATCAATCGGGAAAGAGCTTATTTCGGGTAGATTTTTGGGGGGAGAGGCGGGGGCGGTGGGAGCGGCAGTCGCTGGAGTCGGCCTGGCTCTCCGGTGAGGGTTTCTTCGCACGGTGACCGTACGTGGACATGTCTGTGGCGGACTCTTCTGTTCCTCCATTTTAGGGATTTCTGTTAGTTTTCACTCTAAGAGATGCGAATAGGAATCGGAATTCGGCGTCAGTGATCGCCGGCGGTGTGGACCGGTACTGCTTCAATAGGAGGAAATGATAGTTCAATAAGAGCGAGATTTTTACATTTCGGCGAATATTTTCTTTGAAGTGTAAAATGGCGGAAAAAAATGTTTTGAAATTACAGAGGGAAGCTTGACACAGAAGAAAATGAAGAGAGAAACGGTTCAAATACTCGGGTCAACATTGGGCCAAATCTTACTCGGCCCAGTCATAATTGTTAGAAGAAGCCCAAGAAATAGATGACTGGTCTGATACTAAATTATAAAATGGAGAATACATATTTTGTAAAAATATATAAACCACCACATGAAAACAATAAATTACATTATAACAAACTAAAGCCCACATTTTACATTGACTTGAAAATGCATCTCCCACTATATATAATAAGAAGTTAATGTGACTTCTGTTTTCCAAAAGACAAACTACATAGAATTATTACAATTCACTTCTGTTCCTGCTCTGGTCCAGTCCTGGCTTTTATTTACTGATCAGAGAGTGACTTAACCAGAACATGAAACTAAAGAGTGATTAAGCTTGGAGGAGGAGATGGCGGAGGACTAGCGATCATGTGAACAACTTCTCTCATGGTGGGTCTACCAGAGCTCTCTTCTTCAACACACATCATCGCAATTTTGAACAAATGAATCACACTACTAAGTGGATACCCACTGAGTCTTTGATCAACGATGGCCATCACAGAAGCTTTATCAGATGGTGGAGAGATTTCTGATGTGGTTTTCCTGACCCACCTAACTATATCAACTCCCTCTCCAAATTCTCCAACTGGTTTTTTACCTGCTATTAACTCCAACAGTACTACACCGAAACTGTAGACGTCACTCTTCTCGTCTACCTTCAATGTGTAGGCATACTCTGTAGTACAATTTGAAAAAACAGACAAAGGAAATTAATTCATTTTGGATGATTCTGTCATGGTCAACGAAACTAACTGCATATCATGTGAGGTTCAGTGTGTCTGATGATCATGTTCCTGATAAGTATACCAGATAGCAAAGATAAGACAAATTCGAGCTCTCTTATAGTGAAACAATTTACCCTATATAGTTTTGTCAACTAACAGGTAAAACTTTGATTGGTATGGTCAAAATTTTGCAAGTTTGGACTGTAGTTATATCACTAAGTTCATCAAACTATCTAGATGTAAAATGGGCATAAAAAAAACTGTCAAAATCCTCACTCTTGATCTAGCTTCAAGAGGGACCATCACTCTATTGACAACATGCAGTAGAAGAATAGAAGTTCAAACTATTTCCAAGAAGTTGATACAGTAGGCAAAAGCTCTTTTCCATAGTTATTCAAAACAACTTCCAGAAGCAGAATCTAAACTAACCAATTCCATACTTTCCATTACCTAAGCACTGATTTAGTTACATGAACCTATAATCATACTATTTCACTGTACACTAATATTGGTCACCTGGCCTCAATACAGAACAATCAACAAGCTAACCAATTCTACTAATATGAACCTTAAGCTATGCAACCTCATTCATGTAATGTAGTGACTACCTTTAATATGGAAATGAATAGTAAAATGGTACCTGGAGCAATGTAGCCATAGGAGCCAGCAACGGAGGACATGCACTCAGAAGAACCAGGATCCTGCAAGAACTTGGCGAGGCCAAAATCAGCCACATGAGCTTCATAGTCTGAATCAAGCAATATATTGTTAGACTTCACATCTCTGTGAATGATCAATGGAGAGCAATCATGGTGAAGATAACACAATCCTTTAGCCGCTTCCAATGCGATTCTGTACCTAGTCTCCCATTTCAAATGCCCACCTTTAGCTCCATGTAAAAGCTCACCCAAGCTCCCATTCGGCATGTACTCGTACAGCAAAAGGTTTGTATCTTTATTAGAGACATATCCCAAAAGCCTGACAATGTTTCTATGCCTGATCCGACCCAGAGTCCGAATCTCAGCTGAGAATCCATGATCCGACCGACCCATTCCCCGACCCACTAACCGTTTGATTGCGACGTCGACATTGTTCAGCATCGACCCACGGTAGACGATACCAGCACCGCCTTTGCCAATTATGTTCTCGTCTTTCAAGCTTTCTAACACGTCCTCCGCTTTGAAATCCAGTTTTTGAAACGCCGTCAGCTTCCACGTCCTCGATTTCGCCGATCTCTTCTTCTTCAGTCTGTAAACCGTCACGATGATTAATAACAAAGCGGTGATGACAGCGATGACTGTGATAACGATCTTAGAAGTGGAAAACGACGTCGTGTGGTTGGAACCATCGCGTGATTTAAAACTAGCGGGAGATGGACAGGACACGTGGCGCGGGAAACAGAGTTTGGGGTTACCGGCGAAAGACGAATCGTTGAACGCCAAAATCTGACCTCCACTGGGAAGATTACCGTAGAAATCGTTGTAAGAGAGGTCGAGAGTTGTGAGACTGATCATGAATCGGATTTCGGCAGGGATTTGACCGGTGAGTTCGTTTCTAGAGAAGTTCAAAATACTCAAATCCTTCAATTTTGAAATCTCTTTAGGAATCTCTCCATTAAACTTGTTTCTACTAAGATCAATCGAAGTTAAAGAAACTGAATTAGAAATTGAAACCGGTATCGAACCTTCGATGTCATTGCCACTAACGTTGATAGACAAAATCTGCTTCGGATTGAAAATCTCCGTCGGCAACTCACCGTTGAGTCTGTTGTCTTGAAGCGACAGTACAGTCAAATTAGGCAAATTTCCGATAGCCGGCGGGATACTACCGGTGATGTTATTGTTAGCGATTCTCAACAGAGTGAGTGAAGCGCTTGACATAGTCAGTGGAAGCTCACCAGATAAGAAATTATCATCTAACTCAAACATAGACAACACAGGCAAATTGAATAGACCAGAAGGAATATCACCAGTGAGTTCGTTTTTCATCGCACGGATTTTCTCCAGCGACTTACACTCTCCAAGCTCTTCAGGTATCGAACCGAGAAACGCATTCTCCATCAAAATCAACTGCTCCAATCTCCCGCCTTCGCACAGCTGACGTGGAATCGGTCCGGTGAGGTGGTTAGTCGCGACGTCGAGAATCTTCAACCTCCCGTTTGAACCGAGATTACGTGGCAGCTCGAGAGTAAAATCGTTTCCAAACAATTTGAGTACCTCTAGATTCGGTAAATCTCCGATGAACGGAGGAATCTGACCGTAGAGATGATTATCGAAGAGCTGAATCAGAGTGAAGTTCTTCAAAACAGAAAAACTCTCAGGTATTTCACCGGTGAGAGAATTGCTAGACAAATCAAACGATTTCAAGCTAATCAAACCGGAAAATTCCGGAGGTATATGACCAATGAGATGATTCCGTTGAAGAAACAAAGAATGTAAATGCTTCAATTGGCTCAAACTCGTGGGAATCTCACCTGAGATATTACATTCCGCCATGTCCAAAAGCTCGAGTCGACTCAGTGAACCAAACTCAACCGGAATCTGACCATCATAAACATTAAAGTACCCTAAACAAAGCTCTCGCAGATTCTTCAACTTGGATAAAAACGCAGGGACTCTGTCCATTAACTGATTACCATTCAATCCCAAAACCTCCAAACTCTGAACCTCGGCGTAGCTTTCCGGTATCTGTCCAGTGAAATAATTCCCGCCAAAACTGAGATGTTTCAATTTCTTCAGATTGACAATCTCAACAGGAAGCGGACCGGTGAAGTTGTTGTTATAACAGTCGAGAACTTCAAGCTCCGTCATTCCAGTCAAAATCTCGCCAGGAAAATTGTTCAAAAAGACATTACCGGAGATGTTGAGAACTCTAATCGACGTAAGATTCCCCATCTCCAACGGCAGATTACCGGAGAGATTAACATTAGAGATAGTCAAATTAACCAGACTGCTCAACAACCCAATCTCCGGCGGCAGAGTACCAAACAATCTCTCAAACGAAACGTTTAAACCCACGACTTTAAACTCCCGGTCACAAACAACACCAGAAAACGAGCAGTGAGCGTCTGGAGAAGACGACGACGGTGTCCAATCTTCCAGCCCCGAGCCCTTTTTCCCAATCATGGACGATTTCAGCTTCATCAGAACATCAAGTTCGCTATACCCAGAACAGGAGTTCATAAAAAGTGAAGAGAGTATCAACAGCGAAATGAACAGGTGTGTTTTCATTCTCATAATCCCTAATCTCTCCCCTCTCTCTCTTTCTCTCTCCGGTTCAGTTTCTGGGTTTGTTCTCTTTCTCCAAACAGAAGAGAATAATGCATGCAGTACTTGCGAATTACAGTAGTGAATGAGCTACATTAAGTAGAGCTGCGCCGGTGGTTCTTTGTACAGAAGAGAATCGTAGATTAGATATATAATATATGTCAAATCGAACAATTGAATATTTGAAGAAATAAATCATTTAAAAAAGAAAATAGAAAGTGAAATCATGCTAGGGAAGTGAGAGAGAGGTGTTGGTAGTAGGATACTGTATTTAACGGTCAATTGACGGCGTCTAAATTAGAAGTAATCTCGTCAGTGAAAATATATATGAATTAGTAATTTAAAGTATAACTCTGAATTCCGAATTCGTAAATAAAAATAAAAAAAATAATAATTGTGGTTCGTATTCAATTCGAAAAAATTGGTTATCCGGAAAATTGAATATATTTTTCAAATTTATTATTATTTGATATTTGAATTTAGCTTTTTTATAATATCAAATTTTAAAAAAAAATTAAATAAAATTATTATATTATATTTTAATTATAATTAAATATATTGGAGAATATGTAAATATAAAAAAAATTATTTATAAATATTTGAAATATTTTATAAAAATAAAAAAATTATTGTATATTTTTTTAATATTTAAAAATTTTGAAATAAAAAATATATTCGATTTGAAAACGAATATTCAATCCGAGAATTTAAAATTATAAAAATTGTATCGAATATCTAAAATAATCACACCGTTATAGTCTTGCTCACATCCGCATTAACGGAGTTTACTATCTGTAGAGCATATAGGTGCGGTGTTGTGTATACTCAAATCACCATAGGTGAAATTTGACGGCATGATCTGGCTTCTCTGACTGTCAGACCATTATTAATCAGACTTTTCCTTCACATTATATTTTCGATACAAAGGAACAAATTCGTTTTAGTAGCAGTAGCAACACTAGCCTTTTTGGATCGAGCGAGCGAAACAAAATATCAAAGAGGATGGTGTTTTTAATTACGTATTTGGATTTTATTATGAGGTGGGGTCCAAATAGATAGATGCATGCAATTGCAAATGCAAAGGCTATGTGTGTCCTTTACAAAACAAACATTTGGTCTCAGATGCCCATTTCGTCTGTGAGAGATCAAAGTCCACTCTAGTTTTTGTCGTGTTGTTTAATGAAGACGGTTCAGTTTTTGTGGGTCCCTTGGTCAAATGGATTTCTGTGATCCTTCCGTTTCGTTTACTTTTTATATTGGTTTGTTTTTATCTGACGGTTGGTAGATGTTGTGGAGTAGATAAGGTTTTGATTATATAATATTGATAGAAGATGAATTTGCATCAAATCCTTTATTATAAATAAATAAATAAAGACATTATTTTTAGCTATAATTTTCAATTCATCTGATGGGCCATTTCGGTTCAATGGCTTTATTTTAACTTTAAATCTTCATTGTTTTCATTTCCACATTGGCTTGTTTGAATAGACTTGTTTTTTATTTCTAATTTTTGGAAACTATTTCGATGGTGTTTAGGTAACTGTCAGAAGTACTTTTGTCCTCCTAAAAACTCTTTCAGATGAAGTAAAAAATATTAGTTTCCTGAATATGAAAATGGTTTTTACTTATTTTCTTCTACATATATAAGTCAAAAGCAAAAGCAATCACAAACAATCTCTTAATCCATTTTCACACGGACTACCAGATTCAAAAATTAAATTCAATGAAAATATCTTTGGTTGATTATCCCAATTTTATTATATAATAGATATCCAAACATCTTTCAAAAAACTTGTGTCTATTTGGATAGACTGATTTTTAGACTTCTACCTTCAGAAAGCTGTTTTAGATAATGTTTAGATAACGGTGCTTTTAACCTCTCAGACCTTCTTTCAGACGAAGTAAAAAATATTAATTTCTTAAAAATGATTTCTACTTCTCTTCTTCTATAATAAAAAGTTAAAAACAGAAGTAATTCAAAACAAGTTCGAAGACAAAACTATTAGCTTACTGAAAATGACTTATTCTTGTACTGTCAGAAGTTAAAAGTGTAAACAATCCCGAACAGACCTTATAAAATAGAATCTAAAACTAATTTGATCCAAATGTGCATTAATGCCAAAAACTTCATGAGTTTGTAATTTATAATTATTTAAGTGGTGCAATTTGCTCATTTGAGTAATTAACCCTTTCCCTTTTCTATGATTCGGACCAAACCGCAATTTGCTCATTTCTGTAGTACATAATTTTCAAAGTTCCAGAAACAAATTAAACAATCAGGTCATGAACTATCACCTCAAAGTGCAAAACAAATTCCCAGACAAGATTATGCAGATTGAACCAATGGTATCAGTTGAATTCTGCTGTGGACTTAAACAACACATAAAAGCATTTGACTTCCACAGATATGTTTTCTGCAAAAAATATTTAAGCCATCAACATTGTGGCAACTAAAGAGTCTCAGTTTATTATTCTCAAAGAATGTATTCCAATTCAATGAAATGTTGGAGAACAAATTCTTATTCTCAGGTTTTATCTTTTAAAACGCTTTAGTGGGAGAATATTAACCAATTGTTGTAGTTATGGAGAATATAGATAGCTGTATTTTTTCAACTAAAATACTCTCATTAATCTTCATCAAGAAGATGAAGAAGAGAATCTTCATTGTTGTGGCTATGTTTGAAAGAGAAATAATGTCAATGATAGATTTTTTTGTACTATTGGATAGGAATAGTCAACTATAGAAACATGTCTGGATGCAATTTGGATATAAATTAGATATGTAAAGTGAATGAGTTCAACAATGTAACAGTTTATATTTTCTGGGAATCAAATCTTGATTATATAGCAATCCATTGTTGGAAAACATAATGATAATTGACCAGAGAATCACATATCAGTGTACTGTATACATTGCTGCATAATTAAATTTAACTTTATTGGAAATGTTTGAGGAATGAAACAAAATCCAGGACAGTGAATGAATATGGTGGATAGTATAGATAGTAGCAGGCCTGTTTGGCTACGTACGCTTTTTAACTTCAAGCTTTCTGTGAAGTGTTTTGGATAATTTAACCAGACATTATCCAAATTAGATTTGGATATGTTTGGGATAACTTGTGCTTTTAAATTATAATAGAAAAAGAATTTTATCGGAAGTACCACTTTACCTGCTTTTACTGTATTTTCCTAATTTAAAAATACTATTGAATTTGTATCTAAATAGTATAGGAATTCACACAGCTGTAAAAATGCTAATATAATTTGTTGAACCTATTTGGAAGAACTTGTACTTTTAGCTGTTGATAGAATAAGAGAAATAGAAATACTTTCCGGAAGCATCATCTTATCTGCTTGTACGGAAAGTATTTCTCAAACTATAAACATTTATAGAATTCTATCCGAATCCATTCAGAAAGTTTAAAAAAAAATATTTATAAGCCCGTTTGATATGATTTATATAAATACTTTTACAATTTTCTAAATTCAAAAACATATTTTATTATTACGTGGTAATAAATTTAAAAGTGCTTATAAATTATAAAATTGCTTTCAATAAAAGCACCTCAATATGGCAGATAAACCCTATATAAGCCATACCAAAAGCTTATACTTAAAATGACTTCTACATGGCTACAGTAGAGCAATCCAGCAATCCCAAACATGCAAGTAGTGTGTTTAAGTGTAAAAGTGAAATGATTGCAAGTTATAGAGTCTGATGTTGGATGGAGGAGCAAATTGGACTTGGAAGTGATTGATGGATGATAGACCTGACGAAACAACAAGTTTTAAGAGCTCTATTCTCGATGAATGGTTTCAGGTTCAGCAATGGAATCATTCACAAATCTAAATATTGATTGAGTGTTGGGGTAGCCAACAGACTCACCACCACCATCACCATTACACATACATTATTGTCCTTTTTCAACACCCTTTTCTTCTTCCTCATTATAATTCATTGTTACCATTCCTGTATTGGGCCATTTGGGCCTGGACCCAGGCCCAGGCCCATATCGTCATCGATAAACGTTGTCATGTAATCAGAATAATATAGTATTATAAAACTGTTTCAATACTACTACAATCAGAAGAAACCATAAAGACTAAGCTGAAGCTCTCCACTGCATTTCAACCTGTAAACGTCCATTTTTCGAATCAATCAGATGGTACTTCTCATTGATTCTCTTATTGGTCACAACATCAGCTAAATTTAACACCACATGACCCAGTGTTTCCTGAAAAAACACACAGAAAATTCATCATTTTGGACTTTTCTTGCATCACAAGTAACATATAGTAGTAGTTTTTATGTACCTTGGAACGCAATCCCATTCTATTTGAAAGGCTAATGACTTCCACCTGCATTTTTTCATTTTCCGGAGGCGAATCTAGCATGAATTCGAACTCTTCTTCCCATCTCGGATCTCTAGTTTTCTTTATCCGCTGCATTATCAAGGAATTTATTCATTTATACACTCGAAACGCAATCTTGGAAGATAAAATGTCATGTGCTATTTGTTTGTACCTTGGTTTTCTTTTCCTCGCCTTTGAAAATCAAGCGGACAAAAGGGTTAGTATGGTACTTTCCTTCAAGGTCTTGAGCTTCATGGATGATTACAAGAAGTAAACCACCACCAGGAGGTGCATTTGCCGGAGCCTTTTCGACCATGTTTAGATCACTATAGTTATTAGCTGCTGTTTCGTCAAAAGGCTTGTATAGTAGTTCCAGGACGATTTGTCCATGCGTTTTCTCATCCTTAGGAGCATCAAGACTTGTTAGCAGATCAAGTGTTATTTCTTTTGGCTCCTCAGGTTTAAGATCCTTCAATGGGAAGGCATTTACGCCCATCTTGTCATGGTTTCCAACCTGACAGAACATATTGTTTCAGTGTCTGAAAAGAAGATTAATGCTATTGTAGTAACATGTATTACCTTTTCCCAATCATACACTTTGATCTCCAGGGACTGTGTTTCAGGATCCTTAACGACAAGACTGAACTCTTCGTTCCATTCAGGGTTCAGATTCTTGTGTCTCACAGTTGTTTTCTTCATTGGAAGTTTATCATCTGACAATTTCAGTTTCACATAAGGGTCTGATGACCCCATAAAATCTTTCTTTTCGAGTTTCATCGCTCTAATAACCTTCACATGAAGTATACCAACAGGTTTTCGCATAGCTCTGTCATAATTTACCAATGTTACAAGACTAAACTAAATTGTGATAATCAATGACTAAGATATACAAATGCATACTTTGCAGGATCTAGAATTTGTACTTCTAGTGCTTTAGGCCAGAGGTACATATTCGCAACCTGATCCTTAATAAGCTCCTGAAGCATCAAAACAACCGAAAAAGGACTTACAATTAAGCTGATTAAGTCTTCAGAAGTTAAATTGAATCAATAGGATCATTTACCTGTACAAAAGTGTATAGGCCTGGAATGGACATAGCGTCTGCGCCGAATAGTTTTAGTCCAAAGTCTACATGTGGCTGGAAAAAATCAGAACTGAATAACCCAGGTTTTGAAATACTTAATACAAAGATACCGAAGCAAAATTTGCAATCAACTAAACATAGTTTGAGACATTTTCACATACCTTTTCCATTAGAGAAACGAATATTTTCGCGAAACAAGGGAATGTAGGAACCAATGGCTTCAGAGTAATACGTGGGGCGGCGAATACTTGTAAATCAACAACCTGGAATACCCTAGCAAGGAAACATTACTTCTAGTTTCACATTAGGTTCCACAAAACAGACATTTTGTCCAACAGTTAAGTAGTACAATACCTGAACAGTCGCTTTTAATCCAAAAGCTTTCGCTGCAACTAGTACATTAGGATTGCCTGCCCATTTGAGTGAGAGTTCCATTATCAGCTCCTTTTCATCTGTTGTGTACACTTTCATACCTGCCAGAACAAAACCAACACTATGAGCCTGGTATAACTTATATCTGGATGCAATAATCTAGAAGTGCTTATAGACTTGAGAAAATGATTTCGGTGAAAACAGGTAAGGTGGTATTTTTTTTTTTTTTTTCGGTTAGAAGTTAAAAGCACCCGCTATCCCGGATATGTGAAAGTTATGACAAATGATTGCATATATATAGCGAAAACAAAAAATGGAAACAAGAATGAGAAAAAGCAGAAACAGGACCTTGAAAGGCTGGTGGTAGAGAGCCTAAAGTAAGAGTTTCAAATTCCACAGAATCAATTTTGTACTGTGGAATTTGTTCTGCTATAATAGGCTTCACTATTTCCTTAACCATCTTGCATATAGCCTGTAAAATTATTCCAGCTTCAAACAAATTCTCTAAACATTCACTATATGTATATAATATATGTATATATTACCTTGTCGAGATAAGGCCACATGTTTTCTATGAACCTATTGAGCCAATCAAGCTACAGGAAAACAAAAATTATGAATCTGTATATATACCAATCACATGAAAACATAATTGACAGATATTGAATTAGTGAATAAACACATACACGATCATAATCTGGGTTTTTTATCCATAAAGGGATCTCAGAAAGTATCTCTTCCAGGATTTGTGTGTCTTGTTCAACCAATGGTTGAATTTCAGGATCCTGACAGGATTCAACAAATGTGTAAGACCCTACAAACATCCATACGAAATGCAGATAACAATTAAACAGAAAATGGTGACTGACCTGGACATCACTTGATTGTGTGTATATAAACAGAAAGTAACCAATCAACAGACCAAGAAAAGTTCCAAATCCGAAACCGAAAAATCCCAATACAGTAGAGATAATACCCATGTCAGATCACAGAAGAAAAATTGACAGAGAATGTTGAAAATTTTGATACGTTTGATGATGATACATTAGTGTTTAATTGATGATTTACTGTTTGTGGTTATTGTTGTTTACGTTCAACGATTCATTAGACTTTAATTAACTGTTTTGAAATGGAAATATTCAAGAGCGTGATGTATGGAAACTGTCTGTAACGTCCAAGTGTCATGAGATTTGTTTATTGCATTTATAGTCCTTCATTTCAATCCATTGTCAGAAACAGTAGAGTATCAATCATTCATTACGCTCGGACTAACAAGATGAGGAATGTAATATTGGTTTTGGAGATTCAGGTAAAAAAAATTAAAAAAAAAAAATTCTCCATTATACAATAAAAAGTGTTTTGAGTGGCTGAGAATCCAACATGAAAAATGATGAATTACTAAGCATAATATATTAATCACAATGCCACAAGTGGCAACAGCAACTTCAAAGTCCTCTTGTACTTTGTATTCTCACCGTTACTTTCAATATTCTTCAGGAAATTTCCCACTAAGAAAGAGAGAATCTGATATGGGAATTTTCACTTTCTTCTCCAACAAGCTAACTACTTCTCTTCTATTCATTAAGTGTCCAACTCACACAATTTGCAAGTCCAGTTCTATGTTCAGTACACATTCTGAGAATGAGAACTTGGCTAATTATAGCCTTTTCACTTCTGGTGCTTTTCACAGATTGTTTTCGCTCTAGTGACATTGATGTTCTGTTGAAGCTAAAGGCCTCTATGGTTGGGAAAAATAGCACAGGACTTGAAGATTGGAGACCTTCCTCATCTCCCTCAGAACACTGTTCCTTCTCAGGCGTATCCTGCGACGAAAACCTGAGAGTGGTGGGTTTAAATGTGTCGTTTCGGCGTCTTTTTGGCACACTTTCACCTGAAATTGGTCGGCTGAATAGACTCTTATACCTTACTATATCCAATGTCAATCTCACAGGCGAAATACCTGCGGAGATTGGAAATCTGACCTCTCTCAGGATTTTTAACATCTCTGGAAACGTCTTTGTTGGCGATTTTCCTGGAGAAATACTCCTCCAAATGACGGAACTTGAAACTCTTGATGCATACAACAACAACTTCTCAGGTCCACTTCCATCACAGGTCCAAAACCTGAAGAATCTCAAACATCTTTCTTTTGGTGGGAACTACTTCAGAGGTGAAATACCTGAGAGTTACTCAGAGATACAGAGTCTGGAGTATTTAGGCCTGAATGGTAACAATCTTCACTGCAAATTCCCTGGTTTTTTGTCTCGGTTGCGAAACCTGAGAAGATTATATCTAGGCTACTACAATGCTTTCCAGGGTGGAATTTCACCTGATTTTGGAAGTTTACAGGAGTTACAAGTTTTAGATATGGGGTTTTGTAATATCTCTGGGGAGATTCCTTCTACTTTAGGTCAATTGAAGAAATTGACATCTTTATACCTTCAAGGAAATCATCTCACAGGTCATATACCTGATGAATTGTCCCGTTTAATCAGCTTGAAAACTTTGGATCTCTCAAGCAATTGGTTATCAGGAAATATTCCTGAGAGTTTCTCTACATTGAGGAATTTGACCCTCTTACAGCTCTTCAACAACAATCTCACCGGTCAGATTCCAGATCTTATTGCAGAGCTACCAGAGCTTGAGATTCTGAAACTGTTCGGAAACAAATTCACTGGAGAATTGCCTCGGAAACTTGGCCAACAAGGTAAGTTAACAATACTTGACGTCGCAACAAACAACTTGACAGGAACAATTCCAGAGGATCTCTGCAAAAAAGGAAACTTGCAGTCATTGATTCTAATGGAGAATCAATTCTCAGGTCCGATTCCTGAAGCTCTAGGAAACTGCAAATCGCTAATAAAAATTCGCGCAAAGAAAAACAAATTGAATGGAAAAATTCCTGAAGGACTATTCACCTTACCGGAGTTGAACATCCTCGAATTGGATAACAACAATCTATCAAACAAACTTCCAGACACCATGGAAAGTAAAAACCTGACAGTATTAAACCTCTCCAATAACACCATAACCGGAAAACTCCCTCCGGGTATAAAAAACCTGTCGAACTTAACAGTCCTATCAATCCAAAACAACAGAATAGATAACAAAATTCCTGAAGAACTATTCAATCTAAAGATGATTTCAACAATCAATCTCAGTGGCAACAACATCAGTGACGAAATTCCTGATTCACTATCCAAATGTGTGTCTCTGGAGTCGATTGATTTAAGCAGAAACATGATTTCAGGACAGGTTCCAAAAGGGTTATCAAAATTGGGAAAACTAAGCAAACTTAACTTGTCCAGGAATCAATTCACTGGAGACATACCGAGTGAAATTGGTCGAATAACGAGCTTGGCGAGCTTGGATTTGTCTTATAATGATTTTGTGGGTAAAGTTCCTGAAGAAGGTCAGTTTCTTGCGTTTGGTGAGTCTGCATTTGTCGGAAATCCGAGGCTTTGTTTGCCGAATGTTGATTGTGTAGTTGTGGATTCTAGTGGACACTCGAGAAGTCAGGACTGTGTGAGTGTTTTGGAAATGGTGGTGGTTGTGGTTTTTGCAGTAGTATTCAATGGTTTGGTTTAGGGTTGTTTTGTGTTTGCTTGTGGTTTAAGGCAGTGGAGTAGAGAGAGTGGTGGTGTTGAATAGAATTGTGATGGGGTGTTGTTAGCAATGCAATGTTAAGGTGGTAAATGGGCCAAATATTTGTAAGCCCAGAAACTATGAATAAATTGCAGTCAAGTCCTTGAAGGAAAATAAATTACAAACAAATGTAGAAATCAACCATTACTTTCCCTCGGCTCACCAAGACATTTTATTTGATTTCCGATTTAGAAATAAGAGCTTATAAATAATTTAATAATTATCATTTAAAATATATTAAAAATATAAATAGAATCAAATCCACCAAAAAATAGTTATAACTTGATGGTTCTTTATAAATTTTTAAAAAGAAATTCGTCTGATATCTGTTTGTGGTTCTGAAATCTGTTATAATTCTTTAGAACGAGAATAGTCTCATATCTTTCAATAGTGTAATAGGGTCTTAGCGAAAATTTCATACTAGAGTTCAAATTTTATTATTTTAAAATTTAATATAGTATTTTTTATTTTGAGAAATTATATTACAATTTCCAACTTTTAGATATTTAATATTATTTTTATATTTATAATTTATCTATGTAATTAAGATTTATATCCTTAAAGTTAAATAATTTTAAAAAAAAAACTTTCAAATCTAAATAATAAATTAGAATGGAAAATAGTGTTCCTTGATCCCTCATGTCATTTTCCTTTACTTATACAAACCTTAGAAATATTTCAATATGTATATATCTATATCTCTCCATCACTTGATAGCTACATAGATATTATGAATATACATGTATTGATCTAAACATGTGGTGGTTAAAATGGAAATCTTACAAGGAATCTCAAGACTAAAATCCCAAACCAAAATCCAAAAACAACTAAAAAACAACAAAAATCAATTGGTCACTCCCTTTAATAAATATATACCGACCATCAATTCCTTTTCATCTTTACATTTCCATTCATGCAAACCGACCCCAACCAACTTTATACTTTGCCATTAATTAAATAATTTTATATATCGATTGAGAGCCAACCATTGTTGAAAGTGACCCAATAAGTAGATAAATATATTTGACTCTATTTAAATATATAGATATAGATAATGTGTATTTACATTTGATTACGTGTGTTGTTAAAGTTGGTTTATTTTATTTGTGTGATTATGATTAGTCATGGAATTAGGCAATTCAATTTCCAACATTAATGATAATATTAAAGAATGAAATGGTCGGTGTGTCACATGTAAATGGTTGATTTTCACGTCATTAATCTTTTAAGATATATTCCTACAAGATATATGTGCATGTGGATGTGATACATTATCAATATTTGGATTTGGTGCATGTTAATACATAGAATAATTAATTTAATTTTACTGTGTAAATAAAATATTATTTGAAATTTTTAATAATTTTAATTATTACTAAATATATTACAATTTTTAACAAACTATTTAATAGTGTTCAAGTTAAAATGAAAACATAATTTAAAATTGTAAACTACATTTATATATATTATTTAAAATATATTTAACAAAATAATTATAAATTATTTTAAATGAATTTTGTAGATGGTTTATTTTTCACTCGAAAAATATATATTTAAATAAATAAAAAATAAATAGTAAATGTACGAAAATATAGCATTTTAATATGAAATACATAGGTTTATTATAAGTTTAAATGGAGTTTAAATAAATTGAGTAATAAACCATTTAACCCGTTTAATAAACGAAACAATTTCAGATTATTGGGCTGATTAACTCACTAATGTGGTTAGTTTATTTTTATTATTTATTTTTAATTTAATGTAATTTAATATTATATTCATTATAATTAAATATAATAATCTAATAAATTATATATATTGAAACTTTTAATTATATTTATAATATAATATTTTACAAATTTTAAAATAAATATATTAATATCTATTTAATCAACCCGTTTAATGAACTTATACTATTCAATTCCATTATTACCTAAATTTCGATTATTAAAAATATCTACTATTACTACACACCAACCCAAATTACATTTTTACTAAATCATAAATTTATAATTCTGACTCACTTATAATATAAAAGTTATAAATATGAAAATAATAATAATAGAGATGGACCTAATAAAATTATATTTGAAGTAAGAATTCACCATAAACACTAGAGATTCTCTCTTCTGCCACAAGCAACATTTTCAACTATATAATAAAACTAAATGGTCAAAACCTAACACTCTTCTTCTCCAATGCTCGATCTCATATTTCACCAATAAGTTTTGAAATGTATAAATAGTAAATAAGCACATGTGGTTATAATAATACATACATATTTGACGTGTAAATAAGGACCATCCATGACTGACTCTGTGTTGTTGAAGTCGAAAAACCAACACTCACTTTCGGTGCTATTGGTCTATATCAATTGCAACTCACTCAGCCTGATAATGTACAACAATTTTTCTAAGGCATGCTTTCATTGCCTGCTTTTTAAGTCAATGTCTCCTTCCTCATCAACTTCATTTATGGATTTTACAGGGTTTACTTAGATTTAAATTTCATATTATTCCACAATTATTCATTTATTATATATATATATATAACTATCAATTATAAAAATGGTATGAATTTATATCATTTTTAATATTTATTTTAAAATATAATAATAATAATTACTAAAATTTTCAGTATAAAAACTATTCACCCATAAATATTTTTATTAAATAAATTGAATTTCTTAAATATAATATTTAATTAAATTTATTTTAAATTAGCATAATAAAAATGTATATAGAAGGTGTGTAATTAATTTAGTTAGAAAATGAGCTAAAAATAATATTCAAAATTTATTTTAAAATAAGATTGTAAAAATTATTTTATTTTTGTTATATATAATTTTCATAAATATGTAATTAAATTATAGTCTGAATAAAATTAAATGATTTATAATAAATTTTACTAATTCATATTTGGTAGATTATTTTTAAATATATAATATTGGATAAATAAATAGAAAAAATTGAATTCAAGTTTATCAATAAAATATTTTTAATTAGTAATTATATTATTACTCATATTATGTATGTCACTTCTAAATATTAAATTTAAATTTATTAACTAATATCCACCAAATTAGATATTTTGATTCATGACACTATTAAATAGTTCCAATCTAAACATAAAGAATTTCAAGTTGAATTTTTAAAATTTTTCGTAAGTTGAATTATTATAATTATAATCAAAATATCCGAAAATTAAAAATAATTAAATTGTTAACCAACCAAGTCATACGTTAGATAATCACATGCAAAGGACCCACTAATCATGCACTAAGAAAATCTCCAAGTCAATGACTGGTTGTCATTTCGCCACGTGTCCCAATCATGACGCTATTCTTAACTTTACACTAGTAGGGACCACAGGTAACCAAATCCCTCAATATTTTCTTTTAAGGAAATAATAATAATAATTAATTTTTGTTGCTGTTGCTCATGCCTTGCACATGAGGTCATCTTAATAACTTATAAATTACAAAAGAGAAAAAAAATTAACATTTCTTTAATCCGGGTCCACATACGTGTATGGTCACGATTCTTCCATTTTTTCTCTGACTAGATCAAAGTTACAAGACATCAACGGTTCAGATTTCCCCAACGGCTATTTTAAATACAAATCCAACGGTTGTTATTCCATCGGCGGCTGCCGCCCTACAGTGTCCCCGGTTTCGCGACTCAACGGTTGTCGGTAAATTAGGAGTAATTGTGACTTTTTTAAATTAAAAACGTTTTTAATAAATTAATTAAATTAATAAATATATTTAAAATAAAAAATCACGATATATAATAAAATAAAGTAGCCGTTGTGGTGGTGTTTTCTATATAAGGCACAAACAAAGTGTCAAGATTCATGAAAGTTTTGGGTTCTGGTTATTGACTATATTAGTATTAGTTTATAGATTTATAAAGATCTAATTTTTGGGTCGAAAAGTTTATTAATTTGTGTTCTATCTGATCTGGGGTGTGTTTAAATTTTGTAAAGATTTTGGTTTTGTGGTTTGTTTTTGTTGTTGATTACCATTTTTGGTTTGATTGATATGGAGAATGTGATGTCCTGTGAAGTACAGCAATCTGTTTCTTCTGTTTATAAGCAGAACAAGAATCTGAGAAGAATGGTGT
This sequence comes from Cardiospermum halicacabum, assembly GCA_031304145.1. NCBI lineage: Eukaryota > Viridiplantae > Streptophyta > Magnoliopsida > Sapindales > Sapindaceae > Cardiospermum > Cardiospermum halicacabum. The sequence goes on from CM062394.1 coordinate 1,226,996, forward strand.
CTGGTGGTGGTTCTGTTGGGCCTAATAAAGGTTGTGAGAACAAAGGAGTTGTGTTGGGTTCTGTTCCTGTTAGATCATTTTCTTATTCTTCATATACATTTCAGAATAACAACAATTCACCACCACTTCTTCCTCTACCTGTTCCCAAACCTCGGTATAGTTCTCTTCCGGTGAGGAAACCATCTAGAGGTGGTAGAGATCAGTCAGTGGTTACAACACCTAAGAAGGTGAAACAGCCAAGTAGGTCACCAGTTCAGAAGAAGGTGTCAAAGGTGTTGTTGAGTCCTGTTGGACCTGATCCTAATGATCTTCCAAAAGATGTGTCTAAAATGTTTTGTGCAGGTTTCGTTGATGTGAACAACAATCAGAATAGAGATGGTGGTGAGAAATTTTCAGGTTCTTTGTTTACTATATCTCCACCTCCTAGTAGTTTGCCTTTGCCCAGGTTTTCAATGAGGCCAAAGCAGCTGATTAGTTGCAAAGCTGAAGCTGCTGCTGGTGGAGGTGGTGGTGTTGATGCAGGTGCTGCTGCTACTGATGATCTCAGGCGGCTTTTGCATCTCCGGTGATTTGAAGTTGTGGTTGTGTTTGATTTTTGATTTGGTGATTTGAATACAAGGTTGGTTTTTATGTAGTGTAAATAAAAGCATAGCCTAAGGAGTGGGGTGATGTGCTTTGTTAACTTGTTTTTGTGTTTTGGTTTTTTTAGTTTCTGGGTAAGTTTGTGAACACCACCTGAGTTTTTGAATGGGGTGCACAAAGTTCTATATGATAGAATGTAATCAGTATTCTCTGGATGACAATAATCTATGCCAGAGGATACTCTTCTGTACCTTTTCTTCAGTCTTGATATATGATATATATGATCACCATTTCATCATTTTGCTTTTGTTCAGTCTGATAACTATCACAAACAGAAGCTGGGGGTTTTATAATTTCTGTGAACTGTTCCAAATAAGGTTACAACTGCAATTAGAAAAGATCGCAACAAATATAAAAGCTTTTGTTTCTCATAGAATGATATAAGTTTGTGCAGACACAGTCTTGATATATAAGATTACAGGCTTTCCTAGTAGCTGCCCTTCATGTAACAGGATCAACTTTCTTGACATTGGTAATTACACCGTGGGCAGAAGTAATAAGTAGTCTGACCTTCATCGGCTGATCTCGTCTGTGTATGAGTTATAAGATCAAAAAGAGATGTCAGTCAGTATGTGCATTAAGACTAAAGATATTCAAAAGAGGTGTGATTGAGTGAGAATTACTTGTCTAGTTGAGAAGTGCATCTCTGGATTCTGGCATTTCTCACAAGTCTTTTTTACCTGTTGAAACATAGTTTGTATTGTAACAACAGCAGATTTCATTGAAGTTTTACTCGTGTCTGTAATTGGTCATGCACTTACCTTGGACCATTGCACACTTTTGTCTTCCTTGCCATGATCAAATAGAGAGAGGCCCAATTCTCTTCTAATATCCTGCAGAATCAAATATTGTAAAAATGTTGTTAAGTTGGAAAGTATACAATGTGTCAAGTTACTATTCTGCACTGGAAAGATTAATGCATATGAAGGTACTTTTTCTATTAGAGTATGCATTTCAATATCATAAATGAAATTTGATACTCAATAATACAAAAGTAGACCGGACAAGAAGCAGATCCTCCAAACTGGTTCGAAGCCACAGATTAGCTACAAACATAATTTTGTACAAATACTTGGCCTCTCCACTGGTACTATCAACAAATAAATTGGCTTCATCTGTTATTTCTCCGACATTCCACTTGAACATTATATTGATAAGCATCCTGAATGTTTGTCTATGACAACACTCATGAACATCTGTCACTAATAGACTGCCTACTCTATAAATGGTCCAATCTAAAATGTCATGTATAATCCACTAGGGTTCTGTTTTTCTACTCTATTAAAAATTTAAAGATGAAAGTTATGTAAACTTACCCAAACATACATCATACATATATCCTAAAGTCCCTACCATGTACTTAGGACCCATCAGCAATAACGAGCACCTATAGCAGCAGATAAATATTAGAATTTGTTGAAGGCGTACCTCTGCAGTTACTGTGTAACTTATTTCTTTGTCAGCCAGCTCTGCACAAAGTGGAAGATATATAGTTATATAGAGAATTCAAGTCGAAAATATTGAAATGACAAGAAAAACCAACATTTGTTGGGATCAAGATGAGCAACAGATATGAAGATACAGAACCCAATCTTAGCATCCAAGAACATATTCTCAGATCTATCATCTAGATCTAGTTAATAACATGATTAAGAGTAAAGATGGAAAGTAGTGAAACCCTTTTGTGGTCTACCTACAAGACTATTTCTAATTGAGATTAACAGTGAAAAATGGACATACACATATTCACAAACTGAATAAGCATAATAAATCAACTTGTTTGCAAAAGAATTTACATAAAAATTTGAGACAATCAAATCATAAGATGATTTCAAACTGAAACAAGCTTTAGGTTATAAATAGTCTGGAAGTACTAGATTATAAAAATTGAATATAAAAATGGAAAATTAACAAGGAAAATAGGAACAATTAGAACCATAGTTGTACCTTCAGCGTTTCTTTTAAACTTGCACAGAGGGCAAGCAACAAACATTGCTTCCATAGTTAGCATTGTCCCACAGTAGTTGCAGAACAAGAAATTCCGTCCTTGAGAATAGGCCATAGATCACCTTCCCCAATGCAGCTTCACAAAAATATGAACACAAACTGAAATGAACACATTGAAACTATTTCAGTAAGTACACACATACATGAAATCGTCTAATGACGTACATGAAACACAGATATCTCCAAAGAATGTTCAAGTTACACTATAGCTCAAAAACTACATACTCATGACTACTGAGCTCTACAGGCAATTTACAAGCAAACACACATAAAAGAAAGCCTAATGCTCTCACAACACACCTATTCGAATCACAGACACTTTGCTAGTTCACACTTCTCCTCAAGTTTCCATATCATCAACAATGGCATGGACTTCAACAAATCATGAAAGCCACGACGACCTAACTCAACAACTTGAAGTCTCATAATTTGAGAGCAAAAAACAACACAAAATTGATACAAATTCGAACTCTTAAACACAAATAATAAGCGAAGCTTATCCATTACAAACAGCATATCATTATTGAGAAAACGATACTATAAGAATACTTACGCTGCTTCGACGAAAGAACGGGAGCAGCTGCTGAAGCCGACGGCGACCGAGGCTGCTGCTTCCGCCGCGCTTGATGACGTTGGTTAGTGCTGCGAAATCGAGGCCGAACAAGAGAGGCTCTGCTTTGAAATTTTGATTTCAGGGTTTTGTTAAGCCAGGATAAACCTTGTAATTTAGTTATTTATCTGAGGGTATTTATGTAAATATGTCAAAATGCTTTTGTAGAAGTACTTTTACATTTTACTTCACAAAAGCTAAAAGTACGAATGATAAAAACAATTCCTATATGAATAATTGACCATGTCAAATCAAAATATTCGATTCTTATTATTATACAAGTAATACATATAAGGAAGTTGATATACACCAATAATAAAGCCTCTGTATACATAAACCAATCACTCAACAGCTTGTGTGTTTTCCTGCTGTAGCTTGACTAAATTCTTATAAATCCCATTAGCTTTTTTCAGAAGCTGATCATGGCTACCAATTTCAGCAACTTTTCCACTCTGCAGAACAGCAATTTTATTCGCTTCACGAATAGTTGACAATCTATGAGCAACTATGATGGTCGTTCTACCTTGCATAAGCTTATCAAGAGCTTCCTGAACAAGTTTCTCCGAAGCAGTGTCCAATGCACTTGTTGCTTCATCAAGAAGTAATATATTCGGATTCTTCAGGATAGCTCTAGCAATTGCAACTCTTTGTTTCTGGCCTCCTGATAGTTGCACACCTCTGTCACCAACATCAGTTTTGTAACCTTCAGGCATTCTGCTGATGAATGTGTGTGCATTTGCTGCTTTTGCTGCTTCCATCACTTCAATTTCTGTTGCGTTTTCGTTTCCGTATTTGATGTTTTCGTAAATGGTCGTGGAGAATAGTGCTGGTTCTTGTTGTACTAGGCCGATTTTTCGTCTAAGAGACTTCAGGTTCATTGTTTTTATGTCACATTTGTCGATCATGACTGTACCGGATAAAGGGTCGTAGAATCTCATCACTAAGGCTATTACTGTGCTCTTTCCTGACCCGCTTTGTCCAACTATTGCTAAGCTCTTGCCTGATGAGACGCGGAGGGTTAAGTCTTCAAAAATGGTTACATCTGGTCTGACAGGATACTTGAAGCTCACATGTCTGAAATCTATGTCTCCTTTGATGTCAGTTACTTGTTCTCCTGCAGAGTCATCAGGTTGTATTGCTGTTTTCCTGTGAAGAATGCTAAAAACTGACCCTAGTGCTTGTGATCCCTTGACGATATCTGGTGTTAGAGCTAGTGTTTCGGCTATAGATAATGCTGTGATGATCAGAACCATGAAGGAGTTCATGACATCGCCGAAATTGGAAGCTTTTTGCTTGATGAGAACTGATGCATACCATAGTCCTAGCGCGTAGGAACAGAATGCGAAGAACTGTGATAGTCCATAGCCAAATCCTGATATGTGGCCTCTTAGAAGTGCTTGTTTGGTTGGTTGACTTAGTGCAGAAGAAAACTGGAGTGAGATTCTGTCTTCTATGCCATATGCAGCTACTGTTCTTACATTAGCAATGGCCTCACGTGCCACAGCTGTTGCTTTAGAGTACGCACGGCTGTAGTTTCCTCCAAAGCCTTTGAGAAACAGTTGCTGCAAATACCCAACAAAGTTCATTTCAAACCTGTGAACTTTCATTGATTAGATTAGCATAATGAGATTGAAAATGACCTCAGTTATTGAAGCTCCGATAAGTAAGGGCAGCGAGGCAATGACAACAGCAGATATGCGCCAACTGAATGTAAACGCGATAACAAATGCAGTCACAGTGAGTGCAACATTCTGCACAATTGTAGACAGGCGATCAGCAAGAGCGCTGCGAACTAATGTTGCATCAGCAGCTAAAGTTGATGTCAGCATGCCAGTGTTATTCTCATCTAAATCAAACCAACCAATCTCATTCTGAAGAATAGCTGCATATAATAAGACAAAGAACAATTTCCAATCAGTCTATTATCAAATACTTTTGCGTATTTGCAAGTTAAGAGAAAAGAACCTGAGAACATTGATAGGCGAATGCGAGTAGTGAGAAGCTCTCCCATCAATGTGTAAAAGTAATGCTGCAACAAATAGATAGGAATTGTAGCAATAGCTAAGCCAACAAAAATAAGAGCCACTTTTTGAACCTCTTGTTTCATATGAGAAACATCAGGAGAGTAAAAAGCAGTAAGGATGTGTGTGATTCCAAGCGCGAAAAGAGGAGCTTCCATGCCTGCAAAGACTGCACCAATTGAACCAAGCACAGCATACGGCCATTCGGGTGCATTCAGTTTCAAAAGATCCCATATTGAGGGTGCATACACCAAGTTTTTTTGCAACAAGTTTTGATGATGTTCTTCTAGCTCATCAAGTGCATGGTTCTGACCATAGATACTATCGCGAAAGCTTGAGTGCCTGGAAGAGTACCTAGAAGATTCAGCTTTACATATCAAACGCGAACCTTTATCATCTTCTTCTGACATTTGCAAGCTAACTAGACTTGCATACTCCCCAGCTTTGGAGATTAAGCCCTTGTGAGTACCACTCTCAACTACCTGACCGTTCTTTAGTACTAGGATAGTATCAACATCTCGAATAGTAGATAACCTGTGTGCAACAATAATAGTAGTCCTATCCGACATGATTGTTTCTAGTGCCTGCTGAACAATGAGCTCTGATCCTGAATCAAGCGCGCTTGTTGCCTCATCAAGGAGTAATATTTTGGGGTCTCTCAACACTGCTCTTGCAATTGCAATTCTTTGCTTTTGTCCCCCAGAAAGCTGAGTCCCTCCTTCTCCAACCTGAATCCAGTACACAAATATATCGTCAGAAAAAACAATGTGTTGTACTTGTTTACAGAAAATACTGATATTTCAAACTACCTGAGTGTCGTAACCATCAGGCAAGTCGCGAATGAAAGAATGTGCATTAGCTGTTTTTGCTGCTTCTATGACTTGATTCATATCTGCATCTTCTTTACCAAGCAAAATGTTGGCAGCTATGGTAGTTGCAAACAAGGCTGGTTCCTGACTAACCAAACCCATCTGGTCTCTCAACCATTTTAGCTGCAGTCTTTTAATGTCATGTCCATCTAACATAACTTGTCCTGATGAAACATGACAAAGAATGTTCTTCACTCTATGTTAATTGCAGGCCAAGAATGCAGTGTTAAATGACTTGTGAGTTAAGTAGTGTTTCAGTTACCTGAAATAGGTTCATATAAGCGCTGAACCATGGATATAATGGTGCTCTTTCCAGATCCACTAGGACCAACTACTGCAAATGTCTTCCCAGCATTTATGGTAAAGCTCAAATTTTCAAACACCTTCCCAGGTCGTGAAGGATATGCGAAACAAACATCGCGAAACTCAATTTCACCCACCAGTTTCGACAGCACAATTCCATTATCCAACCTCTCAGATGCATTGGAGTCTGATTTGATCATACTCATGATATTGGAAGCAGCAGCCTGGCCTTTTGCAATAGCAGCAAGGTTTGGCGCAGCTTGGCCAAGAGCGCTACAGAAGAAACCATTTTTCTGTTTCTTATCAGCCAAGAAATGATTAAGAACTATTGAATACTATAAAGAGCTGAACTTACAATCCACTAAAGATGACATTGATGATGGTTGTGAAAGCCTTTCCTCCATTTGTGTGTCCATGCCTGACTAGTATACTAGCATACCATAAAAGCAACGACCAGGCGCAAAACAATAGACCATATGTCAAACCAACACCAACCCCTTTCGCAATCCCACTCTTCTTCCCAAGTTTAAGCGCGTTTTTGAGTGAACGCGAATAGGCTTCCACTGCTTTATCTTCTCCTACAAATGAGTACACTGTCCGAACTTGTGATATAACCTGAGCAATGCAAAAGAACGCCATAAGGACACATGAAACTAAGCTAATATAAATTGATAATGTTATGTAGAGGGAATGTTTCATTACTGTCAAATCAAATTACCTCCTCCGCAACCTTTCCAGCTTCAGCATATGCAAGCTCACCTTTCTCTGATAATGTAGACATGGTTACAGTATAAGCTCCCCCAGCAACAGCTATCAATGGAACCACACCTAATGTGAGAAGTGTAAGCTGCCAAACTGAGAAAAACCCAATTGCAAATCCAGCTATGAACTGTGAAATGTATCGCAAAGCATGGCCTGTCTGCATCAACAACACATGAAAAACAATCTGTGTAACATGATCAAGATTCAAGACTAAAGATTGTCCGCATATATTTTGTTTGTTTACCTTATCACCTATAGCATCTTGTACCAGTATAGCATCGCTCGAAATATGAAAAATTATGTTAGAGTCTCTAGCTTCCGTGTCGAAAAAGTTCATATCTTTTCTCAATACTGATTGAAGATACTTCAAACGCAATCTAGCTGTCTGTCTCTCCCCAGTTTGCATCCAGAAAGCAACACCTGACAATGTAAACAACTTCCATTACAGCAAATACAGTGCTTGTGGTTCAAAAGAAGCCAAACCATGTTCTTATATCTACCTATCCAAGCAGCAACCAACACAGCAGCTCCAAGATATAGCAAATAAAGAGCATGCTGAGAGACAAAGCATTAACAACAGCAGTTATAAGATTTCTTGACTGTGACATGACAGATGATGTTGAATATAAACATCTTACCTCAGAGATTTTAGAAGACAATTCATGAGGATTTGAAGAAAAATGACCTAAAGAATCAATCATACGACCAAACAGAATAAAGAACACAGGAAGAGCAGCACCATGAATGATTGCACCTAAAGAACCAATCAACATCAAAACACAATCAATCTTATCAGCAGCAGAAAAAAGCCCAAAAAAAGAAACTTTTTCCTTCTTCTTTCCACTCTCCTCCTCCATTTTCACATCTCCATTAACCTCCATTGAAGCTGATCCTTCAACCTCAAAACCCTGCATTGTACTACCAGACTGCATTTCAACGAATCAAGCCAACAAAAAGCTTAAAACAAAAACCAAAAACATGTAAATGGGTGACAATTAGTATTACTCGTTTCATGAAAAGCTCGTGTATACAACTTGTAAAGGGTATAAGCTGATTCTCAACACCATTAAAGAGACTATTACAGCCGAATTTGTTGGTTCATTCTCTTAATTAGAATTGACCCTTTATGCTACTAATGTTGTTGAGTGGACCCTTTAAGTAGAGTTGATTAGATGTGATTATGTGATGTGCTTTGCTTTGGTTGCTATAGGACCATAATGCAGCATCATGTGATGAGAAAAAATTTTGGGTTTGTTAAGTGAGGCTGCAATTAATGTTCCACCGATAAAAGTTCTCAAAACGGTTTGTGGGATTTGGTCTATTGTCAATCAATTGCTAGAGGAATTTGGTGGTTCTGTTGCTGTTTTTGTCAATGGAGGATTTGTATTGTATATATATGGACTGATTTGTTACAGCAAAGCAGTGTACACTAGTAATATAGTTATGGTTTGATCAAACACATAAGACTTATGTAATAAAGATCTATAGATCTATCTTCCATAAATGGTCATGTTTTAACAGTTAGATTTCTTATCAAATAGAGTATTCTAATAATTCTAATAAGAAAGGTCTAATAAGAAGTAGAATATATATATATATATATATATATTAATTAGTATTTTTTTTTAAATAAATAATGCAGAAGTACCACATCAGCTACTTTTATTGAAAACACTTTTTTAATCTAATTTGTGATTTTATTGAAGTGTCATCGGACCTATTTGGGATAGTTTGTACTTTTAACTTCTGACAGACGAAAAAAAAAGAAAAGAGAGAAGCAGAAACACTTTCACAGAAACACACTTCAGCTGTTTTCACTGAAAGCACTTTTCTAATCTATAAGCACTTCTGAATTTCTAACCAAACAGTATTGGAAAGTGCTTTTAAATCCAGAAGAAAGCTGTAAAAATGTTTATATAAGACATATCAAACAAGCTCTATAAATATTTCTAAATTTTTAACCAAATATTACTGAAAAGTATTTTTGAATCCAGAAAGCTGTAAAAATATTTATATAAATTATACCAAACATATTTAGATTCGAGAACTCTTAACTTTTGAAAGCTATAACCAGTACAGTTTAGATAATTGTCAGGAGAATTCTGACCTTTCAAAAACTTTTTTATTTATCTTTTTTACTGTTGAAAGTCAAAAGCTGAAGTAACCTTAAACAAACAAGTTCCCACTTCAAAAATTTCACTTATGGCTGGGCTACACCCATACCACCAAAGAGAACTTCATTGTTGTATACTCATAATCAATGCATATAATTTATTTCATGCAATTGAAGAGCCAAATTTGAAAATTTGCTTTCACTATCAATATCAAAACAGGCATGTATCAATAAATTTTTCTTATGGAGGCACTGTATGTACAGGCTGTGATTGGTTAAGATTATGTTGTGACAATTTTAGAGCTCATGTTTGCTTGTTTGTGCAAAAGATTGACTGTTTGATGTTTGATGAATTATTGCTGAATTTTTAGTAAGTTTACAAAGGAATTTGTATCCATCACAATCATGTATTGCCTATAACATGTGGATTGTTTTGTTCTACACAATTTTCTCACCAGTATTTGATAACAATTAATAGGTTGGTGGAGTCAAATCATCATTATAGGATTGTAATTAATTGTATGTTGTTATGGTAGATTTGATTGGAAGAGAAGAAGTGAAACATAGGATTTGAATTACTCCTATATTGTTGATTGTGGTTTTGTTGGATTGGTCTTATGAGGCATAAATCATGGGCCTGATCTGGTAGTGGATATTGGGCCTTGGCCCAAACAACCCAGCTTAATTATAAAAAAACTTTTGATTACTCTAATTATTGAATGGAAAACGTAAGGGGGGTATTCAAGCCCAGCCCAGCCCAACCAGGGCTCATATAGATTCGGGTGGCTCGGGTTTGGCTCGTTTGTCAATAGCTTGTGCTCCGACTCGATTCGAGAATTGCCCAGCAAGATATTATATACGAGGATTCAACTGCAAAGCTACTAGTTTAGACTCGTCAAATTCGCGAGCTCCTAATTTTAATTTGAGGTTCGTGGCTCGGCTTGTTTAGATTCATACACGGATTCGGACTCGAATCGAGGTATTAGACCATTCGAATCCGAACCGTTGGCGAGCTGACTTGACTCATTTAAGTAATTTAAAATATTGAATTAAATCATAAAAATATTTTTCGGTTCAATTAAATAAATTCCATTAATGTAATTTTTTTAATAGTCTGACGTGGCGTCTTTAAAAGACTTGCAATTAAATTTTTAAACCTAAACAAATTTAAAAACAAATGTAGTTGTGAAGTTGGTGACTAGAGCAACCAAAAGCACATGGAGCTAGTGAGCCTAATTTACCAAAATCCAAGCCATGTGTGTTGTTTTTGTTTGTTGATTACTCTTTGTTGTTATTATACGCGTAATTAGCGGAATCCAAATCACCAACTATTCCATTAAATTCCATCTGACAGTATCGATTAATTATTTATATTCTAATTTGCTTATGTTAATGTTTCATTTTTTAGTCTCAATTATTTGCATTTACAGACATATATATTATAATATAAAGTTTTGCTGTATTTTATTTATGTCGAAGCTTAATGAAGCACGTCTCTGGTTAAAGAATTTGTGAGATTGTTTAAATTAGTGTTTTGAAGAATAATCATGGATTGACACCCCGGGCACGTTAGATTTGGGTCCCACTTTTGTTTCTTTCGAATTTTGTTTATAGAATTAAATTTTCAAAATCGCATCAATATAATTATAATCATGATTAAATTAAGGTAAATATAACTGAGTTATCTACAAATAATTGGTGTTGAGAGTAAAAAAAACTTAATAAAATTATTCTAATAGTAGTTAATTTTTTTAAAGAACAATATAAATTATGTAGAATTATTTATATTTTTTATATTATTAAAATAGTCATATAAATATTTAAATTTTTTTATTAATATTATATCTACGAATTTGATTATAACGAATATTATAATATCTAAAAAATAAAACTTTAATCTATATTAATTAATTAATAATTTTTATATATATACATTAAAAATATTTTTAAAATATCACTCAACATTTTAGTAAAAATAAATTAAGATTTTAAATTAAAAAAGTCAAATGCATATTATTTAATTTTTTATTACTAATTAAATTTTAAAATATTTTTTTTCGTTACATTATTTTATTTTATTATAGTATATAATTATTCCTAATAAATTTTCATTAAGAAGAATATTATATATAAATAAAAAGAAAATAAATTCTAATTTGATCTAATTATTTATCTAAAAACTAATTATCATTTAAGAATTAAAATTTTCGTTAATTGTTTTTTTTAATATTCCAATTGAATTTATTGATATTAGTAGTCTAGATGAACATATAGATTAATGATTTATTGGCTCCTTATTTAGCTTGAAATTTAATTGTTTTCCTTTTGATTTTTCTATGAATCGATATACATTGATAGTGTAGAATACTAATGTCAATGATGTTTGAATATTCAATTATAAAATGCAAAATTTTGAAACTTTGATTTTAAATTTAAAAAAGATTCCTAGTCTAGACTGTTTATGTAGTCAACTTTTGCTTTTGGACTCTTTTGAATGTGTTTTCAATTAAAGGATGGGTGAGTTGATACTTTCATTTGAGTTATTATTTTTCTTTATAAAATTCATAATACGTGCATGTCAAACTTGTTATCATAACATGATTATCAATTCAAACAAGTCAATTTGGATTAGCATATAAAGAAGAGTGGATATTTGGAAAAAAATATATATATATATAGAATTTTTTTAAGGACAATATCAAATATAACAGTGTTTTGAGCATGTTAAAATTTGTATATTATTATTTATTATTCAAGTTTAAAAAGATGCGGGGTGAGGCTTGTTAAAATTAACGGTTGAATTAAAAATTTTAATTTTAAAAATAATTTATTATTTATTTTTAATTATTAATAAAAATAAAAATACTTAGAACAATAATTTAATAAAAATTATTCAAAAATAACATTTAATAAAAACATGGTCTTAAATATAAAATGTTAATTTAAATATTAAATTCACTCCCAAAATAAATAAAATGTCTAACTGCAAAATATACCATACTAAATATAAAATTAATAAATTATCTAAAAAAATAATATTTTAAATTTATTTTTAATCATCAAATTCATCAAATTTATGAATAAAAATAATATCAAAATTAACCCTATTCATAAAATAAAAAATAATATAATTAATATGTAAAATATATTAAAAAAATAGTTAATTAATTATTTATAAATCGGTAATTAAAATCAGTAATTAAAAAATTTAATCCCAATAATCAATAATCTATAGTCTGAAACTGAAACGGGCCAGTTACGAAATCGGTTCGGTAATTGCAAGAAAACCTACCTGATCGAGCTGATTTGAAGCCCATCTCTCCATAATAATATCTTCATCATCATCACTATTATCATCATTATCATGAATTCAATGCATAAAAATGGCAGAAAAATCAATACAAATACACACATTACGTGGTAAATGATGATAAGTAGTTGTACGCCAAATAGCTGTCACAAGGTTGTCTTCGCAAGGTCAGCTCTCTCTCTCTACTCTATACACTACTCCATTTCAACCGCAAATCAAACCCCAATTCTCTCTCCTCTCTCTCTCTAACTAATCTTTTGTCTCTCTCTGTTCTTCTCTGTTCTTGTCTCTCTGCTCTCCAGCAACTAAACGGAAAATTAGGGCTACAGCTTCAACAGATATACAGAGCAACAGTCTTTGTCTACTCATCCGACTGACGAATTGCGGTTTGGAAGTGAAACAAGAATCGGAGTCTGAACCGATCTTGAAAAATGAGTGCGTCTAGGTTCATCAAGTGTGTTACCGTCGGTGACGGCGCCGTCGGTAAAACTTGCATGCTTATTTCCTACACCAGCAACACTTTCCCCACTGTAAGCTCTCGTTTCTTGTTTTTGTTTACAGTTTGTTACAGTGTATGTGAATTTTTAGGGATTTTTATTTGAATAGATTGAGTTTGTTGATTTTGTTGTTGAAGTTTTTGTTTCGATTATCTGTTTATTTGTGGAATTTTGGATTTGGATTGACTTGTTATTGACTTGTGTGTTGGTGATTTTGGGGAAAAAAATGAAATTAAATGAATTACAGGACTATGTGCCGACTGTGTTTGACAATTTCAGTGCTAATGTGGTTGTGGATGGGAGTACTGTTAACTTGGGATTGTGGGATACTGCTGGTGAGTTTTTTTTTTTTTTTTTTTGGAATTTTTTATGATGATTGATTTAGTTTGTTTTGTGATTTAGGGTTTGGTGATTTGAGTTTTTGTTGTTTTGGGTTTTTAATCAGGTCAGGAGGATTACAATAGACTCAGACCATTGAGTTATCGTGGAGCTGATGTTTTTATTCTTGCTTTTTCTCTCATCAGCAAAGCCAGCTATGAAAATGTTGCTAAGAAGGTTTGTACTAGTTGTCTATGGTTTTTCCTGAGATGATGGAACTTGTTTTGGTGTGAATGTAGGCTTATGTATGTATATATGGTGATTGATTAATTGACTGATTGATTGTGTTTTTTTGTTGCTTTGTATTGCAGTGGATCCCTGAATTGAGGCATTATGCTCCTGGTGTTCCAATTATTCTTGTTGGAACTAAACTTGGTATGTTTTAATTTTTTTTTTTTCCTTAACTAGGATGCTGTTTTTCAACATATGTATTTTATTTGTCTTGTGTATGTGGTGCATCCCATTTACTTGGGGATGACATTAATTTAATGCCATGAACCATGATCTTGTTTCTAGCCATAGATGTGTGTGGTTTAACCGTTGCATTAGCGTATTTAATAGAATGTGCTTTTTGGATAATTAGTGAAATATGTTTATCTTCTTATAGTATTAAGTTCGTAACGGAAAATTAGCTTCTTTTCATTTTGTTTTGATTGTCTATTGTGAGGGTGACAACAGTAGACGGGTTACGATAGTTAGGCTTTGGTGTTGATTGAATGTATTTTATTCGCCAAAGGTATTAATTCTGCATCAATCTCTTGATTGTCCGGTAAGCTATCTGTTCAACAATTGGTGTTAGCTCGTATAAGAATTGTGTATCAAGTCCACTGTATAGAAGCTCATAGTTAACAAATTTAAGTAAAGTGTGTACTATTCTTGTACCAATTTCCAAGTTATAGTCCAGATATTACGGCTGAAGAAGATCTATTGCGAAGATGACTGTCCCTCTTTTAGCTTAGCATCTATTATGTTCACAATCCTCTTAAGATTGTTGTTTTTGATCGTACTATTGATGGAAGTTAGCATCTTAGAACATAGTTTTTCCACATTTCTACTTCAGTTCTAAAACCTTGTCTTTTCATTATAGATAACCCTGAATATAATAATAATAGAATCTTTTCCAATGGCAGATCTTCGTGATGACAAACAGTTCTTTATCGACCATCCTGGTGCAATGCCCATCACTACAGCTCAGGTAAACAACAATGTTCTATCACCCCCACACTGCCTTTTGAACTTCATCCAAAGTTATACCTATCCTTACATTCTCTCTCATTTCTCCGCATAGGGAGAGGAACTGAGGAAACTAATCGGATCTCCTGCCTACATCGAATGTAGTTCAAAGACACAGCAGGTACATTACCTTCCGCAACTTCATCTTTGAATGCACTTACCATAAATGTAAACCATACCCTCACATTATCCACCCTCAATGGCTGCAGAATGTGAAGGCAGTTTTTGACGCAGCGATAAAGGTGGTCCTCCAGCCACCTAAGCAAAAGAAGAAGAAGAGAAAGTCCCAAAAGGGTTGCTCTATACTGTGATCACATCCTAAAAATGGCGTTTTAGGTCTGATAGAAAAGAGAAGATGACATGACTTGCCCAGCTTCCTCCTGACCCTCTCAAACCACAAGACAAGAGAATTGAAACATTGTATAATTTCTGACTGACAATTATTCTAGGGATTATTTCTGTTAAAAAGCATCAAATGGGGTTTGTTTGTTTGATGAAGATGATGATGATGGTGATTCAGCATTTCTTTGTTGTGAGCACATCTTTTGCTTTCAATGTTTGAATTTTTTTTAATCTAATATTGATGATATGATTAGATGTGACCTGTATAGGACTGTATAGCATAAAAGCTGTATCCTTGTAGAATTTCAGTTGTTATTTTTTGCATTGCATGATTGTTTGTTGAGTCAAATATTGAATTAGGTTTTGGTCAACTTTCCCTAAATATCCGATCGACCAATACAGGTAGATTGAGTTGTTCAGACAAATGTTTTTGTCTAATCTTCTTTGGGTGGGTCTGTGTCTCTTTATCCTCTTATATATTCTTTTTCTTTTCTTTTATATATTTTTAAAATAATTAGCTGTCTTAATTATATGAGAATATAGCAATTACACTATGAAATATAAAGGATTTATTTATTTAGAAAATTAATATATACATAGTAAAAAAATAAATAAATAAAAAATTAAAATAGATGATTCAGCGTGACTCACAATATAAACATTTATTTATTTATTTAGAAGAATGGAAAAATAAAAAATAAAAATTACATACACATACGTACCTGTAAAAACCGCCTCCGACGCTCAATTCGAAACGGAAATGATGTTGAACGGAATAGAAGACGAAGAGAAATGGCTCGCGGAAGGCATCGCCGCCGTTCAACACAACGCCTTTTACATACATCGCGCTCTGGTATTCATTATTCACTTTCTTCCGTAATTAACCCTAGCTTCTTCTGTTTCTTCTTCTCTGTCACACTTGATCAAATTACAATCACGATCATAAATAAACACAGGACTCGGATAATTTGCGAGAAGCTCTCAAGTACTCGGCGCAGATGCTGTCCGAGCTACGAACTTCGAAGCTCTCGCCTCAGAGATACTACGAGCTTTGTAATGTCTCTTTCTCTCTTTATTTATGATTATGATTTGGGTAATAGTGTTTGAGATTTTTGAAATTTTATGTGTTGTTGAAGATATGCGAGCTTTTGATGAATTGAGGAGGTTAGAGATGTTCTTTAAAGATGAGAGTCGGCATGGTGTGTCAATTGTTGATCTATATGAGCTTGTTCAACATGCTGGAAATATATTACCTAGATTGTAAGTTGTTGAAATCTGTTCGATTAGTTTTGTTTTTGATTGAATTAATGTTTGTGTGGTGAAAATGTTGGTGCGATTGTTGTTAGATTTTTTAATTTTTGTATTGTTGTTAATTTGTACCAGGTATCTACTATGTACAGTAGGTTCTGTGTACATTAAATCTAAAGAAGTGCCGGCAAAAGAAGTGCTAAGAGATCTTGTGGAAATGTGTCGCGCTGTTCAACATCCAATTCGTGGGTTATTTCTGAGAAGTTATCTTGCTCAAATTAGTAGAGATAAGTTACCTGATATTGGTTCAGAGTATGAAGGGTAAGGATTACTTTTTTTTGTTGGAAATTGTCCTATTGCCAATATTGTTATTCATTTATTTATTTGTATGGTTACAGAGATGATTAATACCATATAGATTTCATAATATGGATTTGTAGATCTGATATTTGAAAATTTACAGAATAGCATTGTTCTCTACTATGCTTCTCACTGTATAGTTGCAAAATCAGTATTGTGGCATACTAGCATAATCTGATAATTTTTATGTGTGATTAGCTCTTACATAGTTTTAGGTGTAATTGCTATTTGCAGAGATGAAGATACTGTGACGGATGCTGTGGAGTTTGTACTGCAGAATTTTGTGGAGATGAATAAACTATGGGTTCGAATGCAGCATCAGGTCTATTGAATATGTGTTTTGTGTTTGAACATGACCAGAGTACTTGCATGCCATAAAAGTAGTAATGAATCATGAGAGCATGATTTTTGGTCATGCAGGTGTTATGGTGTGTGTGAATCATTCATACTCTTTGGTGATCCTGAGCTGTGGCCTTCAATTGGGCTTTCTGGTCTGCAGGGACCGGGTCGAGAAAGAGGGAAGCGGGAGAAAGAAAGAAGTGCAGTTCGCGATCTTGTAATTTCAACATCTGAAACTTTGTGGTTGTATAAAATAGTGGATGTGTGTTAGCCGCTACCATGGTGAAGTCACGTTGCTGTTGCATTTTTTTTAATAGGTTGGTAAAAATCTCCATGTTCTCAGTCAGATTGAAGGTGTAGATCTGGAGATGTACAAAGAGAATGTGCTCCCTAGAATCTTAGAGCAGGTTGAATGATGAAAATTTCTTCTCCATATTCACCTAATTCTCAAATTTAGTGGGTTGTCACAGCGGACCTTTTCTCAATCAAATTGGTTTTCAGGTTGTAAATTGTAAAGACGAGCTTGCACAGTATTATTTGATGGATTGCCTGATTCAGGTCTTCCCAGATGAGTACCATCTGCAGACACTCGAAACTTTATTGGGTGCTTGCCCCCAGCTTCAGGTATGTTGCTGTGCATGCTGGAAATGACTTTATTTTTGGGTAACTGTGTTGTCTTTCTCAGCTCATGATTTAATCAAACCGTGTTATCTTCTAAAGTTTCTTTAATATGGTGTTGGAAATCATGTAAGATGAAGATAATAGTTTCTGTCTATACTGTTTTTCTTATTCTAGTGGAGTTTCCCTTCTTGAACACTGTAATATGCATGTTGTCTCTGATAAATAGAATTTGATTGAATTTCAATCCTTACATACAAATCAGTGTAGAACGGTATGTAGCATTAGAGCCTGAAGTGGGGCATGTGCCAATGGCTGATGTTGATGCGCTAAGTAAATTACCCGCCTCTACTTTCTGAACAAATTTTATCCGTTAGGTACCTCGACCATGTATTGCTATTGGATATAAAATCTTATAGCAAGCTTTTTTACGGCCTATAACAAGCTTAAGTCATGCCATTGCTTAAGTATGCTTCTATTTTATTTTTTGTTTGTTTGTAATTTTGGTTGGTTCTATAATGTATGCAATGCAGCATACTGATGTTAGTCATTTATGCATGGATTTTATCTACTGCTAGCCAACAGTTGACATCAAGACAGTACTGTCTCAACTTATGGACAGATTGTCGAATTATGCCGCTTCAAGTCCAGACGTGAGTAATGAATATGCTATTTATAGTTGTTGTGCAATCATATTGTATTCATGTTGCCTTTCTGTCCCAGGTTTTGCCTGAATTTCTGCAAGTAGAAGCTTTTAGTAAGTTGAGCACTGCCATTGGGAAGGTAAGTTGACTACTGCTCTGAGTTACAATATTTTCAGTATTCTTAATTATTTCAAGTGGTGAACATATGTTCATGTAAAACTCGTTATGAGTCATACAGTGCACATGCAATCTTAGTTTAAAATCATTATGTTGTCTAGGAAATCTGTCTTAGGGGAGTGATTGTGTACAAATAATTATTTGAGGTCACATCCTGTGTAAAGGTTTAATAGATAAGTAATTTGCAGCTAGCTAGAACATTTCACTGATGTAGTGGTGTAAATTATAAATGGAGGTGGGGCTTTTAAATTCAATGTAGACTAGGTGAAAATTTTATTGAGGTGGAGGGATAAGAAAATGGTTTGGTCATATTTACGGTGGAAATAACAAGCGATAAAAGTTTCTTCTCAACTCTTGGAGGATCTTGATATTTTCCTATCCTAATCTCTAAGCATATGACTGAAGTTCCGGTTGTTATTTGATATTGTGAGTGTGTAAAATAGTGAGCTTAAAGAGAGATGAAAGAGTGGACTTGGAAAAAGTATTTTTGTAACAGTTTTTGTACTAGATCACCTAAGGTGACGGCATATTAGCAACTCTTTGATTTCTCATCATCATATCATCTAGGTCGAAATGAAATCTTCGAAAAATTTATTTATTTATTTATTTTAATATTCTTTACGTATTTTACTCTGGCGTGCACTGCATGAGCAAAATTTTGTACGTCTCAGATTGGAGTAAGAAGCTGTTTTTCGTGTAAATTTATGGACAGTAATTTAATGGCAGGTGATAGAAGCGCAGGCTGACATGCCTATTGTTGGGGTTATAAGTTTATATGTCTCTCTCCTTACCTTCACACTCCGTGTTCATCTTGATCGACTTGATTACGTTGATCAAGTTCTGGTATGTTTCTGTTTTAGCATCTCTTATCTGATTTCTTTAAGTTTACTTGTAAAAGCTTTACTATCCCACTTGACACAGCCATACGACATGGACGGTATCCTATTATTATACAGGGTGCATGTGTTAAGAAGTTGTCTGGCAAACCAAAGCTTGAAGATAGTAGGGCAACAAAACAAGTAGTTGCACTTTTAAGTGCGCCGTTGGAGAAATACAATGATATCGTCACGGCATTGACACTTTCTAACTATCCCAGAGTTATGGATCACCTTGATAACGAAACAAATAAATCCATGGCAGTGGTTATAATTCAAAGCATTATGAAAAATCTCACTTGCATCTCAAATACTGATAAGGTATGTTTCTCATCTGCCTGTACAGTGACTTAGTTTCCTTTTGAAATTATGCTAAAATATGCTCAGTGTAGGTGGAGGTGCTGTTCGAACTAATAAAAGGACTCATTAAGGATTTGGATGGATCTGCGCAAGATGAGGTGCATACTTTGGTCTTATTCCAGTAGGATTTTAGGATCAAATTTTGATTGTAGAATGATTTATTTGATCTGATTTGTCTACAGCTCCTTACTATGAATTGAACTATTGGATACATGATTAGTTATGAATGTATAACCACAATGCACACATGCGTGCACCTATTATACCATCTCTGCAATAACATGTAGTTTCTTGATAACAAACACCCAACCATTTTAAATTTCCTGCTTCAGTTATCGAAAGTGTTGTCATTCCTATTCATTTATCTGTCTATAGCTTGATGAGGAGGACTTCATGGAGGAACAGAATTCTGTTGCTTGTCTGATACACATGCTTTATAATGATGATCCAGAGGAAATGTTAAAGGTACATTATGGTTATGCTTAAGGCCTCCTGATTCTGTTTACATTTTAATTTTTTTCATAGTTGAGATGTTTGTACGAAGTGTTCAATGATTTGATTTTAGTTGGCGTAGTGCTGTATTTTTTCGCTTAATTTGTAACTAAATTCAAAGACGCTGCTAGTTTTGTATATTTCATTTTAAAGACTTTCCATGCCTGCAGATAATATGTACTGTGAAGAAGCATATCATGATTGGAGGACCAAAAAGACTGCCATTTACTGTTCCTCCTCTTGTGTTTTCTGCACTCAAGGCAATTTTCTTTCTTTATCAGATCTTCATCTTCTTTCTTTACTTGTAACCCGCACTTTTGAAGTTTCATACACTCAAACCTTGTGCTGAATTTTTCATTAGATTGGCAGATCAAAATATTTAAAATGACATATTAAGAAATGTGCAAGTGTTTTTCTTTTGAGCAGCTCATCCGGCGGTTGCAAAGTCAGGGTGGAGACATAGCTGGAGAAGTAGTTCCTGCAACACCAAAGAAAATATTTAAGATCTTGAGTGAGGTTTTGTTTAATAAACTTATGACTTCATAATTTTATGATGTGTTAAAACTTGTTAACATGATAAATTGCCACAGATAAAATTTTGTTAATGCTATTTCTTTCTTAAGGACTTGCTTTTTTCACTTTTTGAATTGCCTCATTGATCCAAAGCTGATCTGGAATTGTTTTACCTGTTGTGTTGTGCCTACAAATAATTCTTTCCATTTTCTGATGGATTGCTTTGACAGACAGCAATCTTGAATCTACAAAATGCTGTTATTCCAATCTGCTCTATGTGCATTGTGCACAGTGCATTCGTAATGAATTCAAAGTTATTATTATGCCTTATAATTGTATTATTTCGTTGGCTGTCAGACTCTTGAGGTTCTTTCAGCTATTCCATCACCTGAATTGGCTTTGAGATTGTACCTACAATGTGCTGAGGTATGTTAAATTACTTCACTGCTCATTTAAGCATTGCTTTATATAATTAAAATTTGTGAAGTATGTTGATGCTAGATTAATTAAGTGATATTAAGATCTCTGTTGACTATATGCTTGCTGCTGCTTGTGTTAATAGTAATTTCAGCCAATTTTCTAATTGAAATTAATTGTAGTGCACAACTGAATAGTTCTTGCTGTTTTAATCGTGGTTTCTAACTTCCAACTGTTTGTATTCTGACAATCAGGCAGCTAATGAATGTGATCTTGAGCCTGTTGCCTATGAATTCTTCACTCAAGCATTTGTACTATATGAAGAAGAAATCACGGTAATTTCTCTTTAATCAGTTCCTTGTCATAATCCAGATTCTTTAAGGAAAAGAAATGCCTTATTTGTGTTTGTATTCTCACATGTACATTGCTTTTAGGCCTCCAAGGCTCAGGTGACTGCAATTCATCTGATGATAGGAACACTGCAGAGAATGAATGTGTTCGGTATTGAGAATCGAGATACATTGACACACAAGGCCACTGGGGTAACGAGCTTAGATTCATTTGATTTTTCTATGTGAGTTTTGTATCTACATCCTTTTTATAACTGTTTTTCTTTTAACAGTATTCAGCAAAGCTTTTAAAGAAGCCCGATCAGTGCCGAGCAGTTTATGCATGTTCACATCTCTTCTGGGTTGATGATCCAGATGGCATTAAAGATGGAGAAAGGTGCACTTCCTCATTTCCTCAATTCATGCCCAAGCTGTCATATTTTAATGTCATACTATCATTGCTTTGCTTTTGTTGATTCTTTTCTCGGAAGATTACTCAAGTGTTGATGTTTCATTTCTTACAGAGTCTTACTTTGCTTAAAGCGGGCACTAAGAATCGCAAATGCTGCCCAACAAATGGCCAATGTTGCTCGCGGAAGCAGTGGACCTGTTATTCTATTCGTCGAAATTCTAAACAAGTTTGTATCTTTTACCTTCTCAACATCATTTTCATTCCTACACATTCTAAAATTTCGATCCATCTACTACTTTCAGGTACATCTACTACTTCGAGAAAGGAAACCCACAGATAACTCCTTCCGCAATACAAAGTCTGATCGAGTTAATCGCCACCGAAATGCCAAATGACTGCAGAACCACAGACCCCGCCGCGAGTTCCTTCTACGACAGCACATTGAGGTACATTAAATTCCAGAAACAAAAAGGTGGTGTTATGGGTGAGAAATATGCAGCTATCAAGGTTTAACATATCCGTCCCAATGGTTGTAATACAATCAAAATCCAAATTCAAAATTCTATAGGTGTTCCCTACTAATTTTACAGATTGAGATCGTTCATGTCTTATATCAAATAGCAAATCAGTTTGTTTAAATTACAGCTTTTTTCTTTATAGAATGTAAAAATTTGTTCATGTGTCTGTGTTTATATATTTTATTTGGTAGAGAGTCCATGTATATGGACTTTTCATTTGATGAGTAGTGCTCTTGTGGTCCCTTGTCAACTACTGCATGTATGTTTGGTGATGTAAACATAAGTATTCAAATAACTGAGAAACATTGGGATATGCAAATTTTGAATTAGGAAGTGTGCCAAGTTGAATTATGTGTCAAAAACATTGATTGTGATGCTTGTGATAATGAAGATATGGGAACAAGAGATTTTATTGGGTTTACGGAAGTAGTTGGTGCTCTAAGCTTTACATTAGTGACAATATTATCTACATACTGTTTTATTACTTTGTGGTCTAAACCATACATGATAAAGCATGTCAAATCTAGCACTTGCTTGTCATTTACGATTGCAAAACTAATCATAATACTTATGCTAATGATAAATGATAAGAATACTACATTTCATCGTCCCATTTAAAATAAATTAAGTGAAGTTAGGTATATGTCAATGCATGATGAGATCAGCTAGCTAACGGAAAATTGTAATTCTTTGACCAACAAAACATTTGTTTCTTTCCATTCTATGTAAAAACCCCATTTCCCTTTCCATCTATATACAAATATTAAACCCCCTTTCATGAAATCACCACATGACAATACAAGTGAAAACGTTGTTTTCATAAACCATAAAAAAACACACATGAATCACACACCGGTTTCCAAAACTTAAAAAAACAATCTTTGACCTCCACTCCAAAACAAACAACATTCCAAAGCATCCAAAATAAGTTAAAAGCCAGTCACATTAGGTGTACCAATATTTGTTGACGGCATAACAGTAGCAGCTTGAGAGATAAGAGTTGTTGAGTTTGATAACACCATCAAGCCAAATATTCTAAAATGGTCAACGCAGTCTTAATATTCAAGAATCGTGGCGTCTTACATTTCTTCTTCTGCTACATTTGGAGGGTTAGCTTCTAGTGTCATTTTTGACTTCAAAGTTTCCACCTTTTTTTTATACCTTTTAATGAACCAATTAAGAATTTTCTGATTTATTTATTTATTTGGATTACTTGTCTTATCTAATTGTTGCTACTTTCTGGTTTGTTTATGTTATATACATGTGGTGAAAACCTGTTAAACATGAATATAATTGATTTGGTGTTGAAGATAGCTTGAAATTGGGTTCTGGGTTTGCTTTTTTTAAGGGGAAGTGATGATCAAGAAAGGAATATCAGTAAAGAAAATCAGCGGAAAGAAGAAAGGTGTTTTTGGGATTTTGATTGGAGGTAGTAGTTATGTGAGCTCGGATTTTGTTAAATTTGTCAGACTTGGAGTGTGTTTGGTCTCAGTTCATGACATGAGTGAAAGAGATCATCATTCTTCAGAAAGAATATTATCTTCAAAAGTGGTTCAGTCTTCAGGTTTCTGTAGAGGCTTTTCTGCTGTTAAGAAGGTTTGGTTTTGTGACTAGTGTCGTTTTTAGGATTTGTTTTATAACTATTTTGGCTTAAAGCTTGTTGTTTTTGTATTCCAGGGAGCTTTTCCTCTTCAAAGTTCGATTTCGAAAGTTATTTTGATCAAAAGGGTATTGAAAAAATTGGCAAGAGACTGTGTAGATATGGAAGTGATCCTGGAAAGTGGTGAGAAAAGCGATAATTTAAAGAGCTGGATCTCTTGTATCAGTTGTTGCAGGGACTTGTTACCAGGAAGTACTACAATTCTTGTCCCAACAAGGAATTCTATTCTGAAACTGAAAGGTAAGATTTCTGATTTTTGTATGGGACAAATTTGTTTAATTTTCCAAGTTAGTGTGTTTCTAAGTCCTTTTTTGACTTTGCAGGTTTTGGTATAAACTCAAGGTTTGAGTTCTGTGTTGATAAAAGTAATACTAGTTCTGGATATGTCAAGGAAGTTGTAGTTGGGAGTATATTAGAATCTGATTCTGAAGCTGAATTTATATGGAAGAAAGAAAGTGAGGAGTCTGATAGTCACAGTTCAGATTCAAATAATGAGATTGAGGAGAAAGTTTCTTCGACCACGAGTTCTTTTACCCTGCAAGATCCACCAGAATCAGCTCTTGGGTGGCCGCTGAGAGATGGTGTTTTGTGTAGGAGGCCTAGCACAAAGTATAAGTCTGTTGTTGAATGGGTGATGAGCTTGCCTATTAGAAAAGCCTCAGTGGATTGTAATGGAACAGTTGCTTCTGCTGATAATTTACAGGATAAAATGGAAGCAACCTCTTCAAGTTCACTTCCTTCCCTAACAAGAATGTTATCAAAGTCAAGACTTGGTTGGCCACTTCGTCGAATAACAGTTCCCCAAACCCAGAAGTCTTCAATAGAATCTGAACACTATGAATCTCCAATGCTTCTTCAAACTCCAACGGAAGATTCCTCCCAAAATGAGGTTTGTTGTACAAAGGACAAAGATGATGAGATTCATTTATCATCATTAACAGAACTGCAAAAGGAGTCACATTTTTCATCTGAATTTATCTCATCTAATTGCAAGCACTTCACCTATGCAGAACTTGAGACAGCAACTTGTCAATTCTCCTCAGGTTTGCTTCTTTTTCTTCTTGCTTGAATACAAGACATTGAAAGTCTTTCTTACTGTACTTGATGTGTTACAGAGAACTTGATTGGAGAAGGAGGGTGTAGCAAAGTGTACAAAGGGTGTCTCTCAAATGGCAAGATGGTGGCAGTTAAGGTTTTAAAATCTTACAAAGAAGCTAGGAGTGACTTCTGTTTGGAAGCTGACATGACCATTTCACTGAAACACAAAAACGTAACTCCATTAGTTGGTTTATGCATGGAACATAACAACCTTGTATTAGTCTATGACTTTCTTCCCAAAGGAAGTTTAGATGAGATCCTTCATGGTAAGTTATATTATAATCCAAGTTCTTTTCAACATATAAGTCACTAAATTGGTGTGGAGGATTGATGTAATCCAATTTGTTTCAGGTCAAGAGGTTGAGGATGTATTGCCATGGGAAGTTCGGTTCAATGTGGCAATTGCAGTAGCTGAGGCGCTTAATCATCTGCATAATGAATCTTCAAGGCCTGTGATCCACAGAGATGTAAAATCTTCCAATATTCTTCTCTCCAGTGAGCTTGAGCCTCAGGTACTACTCGACTCTCTTGTCTTAACTTCTGTAACAGTTAGTTTCTGATAATAAAAGCTAATGCTGTATTTTATTCCATATGCCAGTTATCAGATTTTGGCCTTGCTATTTGGGAACCAACAGATGCAACCTACATGACACACGAAGATGTTGCAGGTACTTTCGGATACATAGCTCCAGAATATTTCATGCACGGGAGACTTAGCGATAAAATCGACATATACTCCTACGGTGTGCTTCTTCTTGAACTATTATCAGCTAGAAAACCAATTGCTCCTAAAAATCCAGGACAAGAGAGCCTGATCAAATGGGTAAGAAAGATGACAAAGATGACTTAATAAACTTTTATTCTTTGGATTCTTAGCATGATACTTAACCGAATCTGTCATGTTATTGTTCAGGCAAGACCATTGCTCAAATCAGGGGACATGGACACCTTAAAGGACCCAAAGCTGAATGATTTTGACACCAAACAAATGCAAAGAATGGTTCAGGTAGCTAATCTGTGTGTCAATCAACCTGTTCGGTTTCGTCCTAGCGCAGACCAAATTCTGAAAATATTGAGAGGTGAAGACAATGGAAGTGAATTGGCTGGGTCTCAGGATTATGTTGTGAACCAAGAGGATGAAGATGACCTATTGGAGTACATAGATGACAAGCCTCATTTAGATTTCTCATTTTTGCAGAGAGACATGAATGCATCTGTTGAGAAAATGGATACATCCGTTACACTTGATTATAGAGATCAAAAGCAGCAGCGTCTGAAGCTCAAGGACTTCTTACAACAACAGAATGATTGAGAAATTTTGTAATAACAATAATGAATCAAAGTAAAGGAATTTCATTGATTATATCAATCTAATACATCCCGCCTGTACAAATTGCTCAACAAGGTACAAAAATTGTGTAGAGCTCAAGCTGTGCTCTACTTCGCTGTCTCTGTGTTCTATCTATAAGCTATTTCTACTTCTATAAAATGATTCAAAATGGAACTGTGAAAGGCAAAGCAAATATGTCTGCCTCTGGCAAAAGTTGTGCTTGCGGCCATAAGTTGGAGCTAGAACTCTGCCGACATGTAATATCATCACTGGATTTCAACTTGGGTTCCTGTCTTTGTTGTTTTGAACCAAAAAGCCAGTCTTCATCATCTTCAACGATCTCAGGTTGTAACACAAGTGGCACTGAACTCAAACTGTTCATCAAAGACTGATACAATATATCAGCCTTTTGGATCTTCTTACTCACATGTGGTTTATCAACCACGGGAGCTTTGGAACTACTAGGAACATCTTTCTTATCCTTTGATGGAACTGGAAGAGATGGTAGCTCCTTGTTAACATGATTAGTACTGCATTTCTGCTGTTGATGATCTTTTGTAGTAGAATCAACCCGCAAAGCTGCAGATAAGTTACTAGATTCAGTCACTCTAACAGCAGGTTGAACTGGCTGTTCCTTCCGGGGAGGTAATCTTTCAACCTCACAAGGCTTCTTGGAAGGCAACCGAATCCTGAGAATGTTCTCTGATGGAAAAAAACGTGTATATGTTAGCAAAATTAACTAATCACATCACGAACAGATATTACACCAACAATATAAGACACTCACTGTGGACAGTGATGCCACTGGATGGTGTGGCAGACACCATCTTCCTATCACTGCTCTGAGGGGCGTAGGAGGAGCAGACATTCATAGGCTCATCATGCTCTTCTGTAAGACTACTGTTATTATCCAAACTCTCTGTTTTCCCTTCTTCACTTCTATCAAAACTAGTGAAACTGTCCTTGATTTTTTTCCCTTGATATGATTCGTCACTCTTCAGCTTCTTTAGTTTCCCACCACTGAAATCATTGGGTTTCTCCTCATTCCGTTTTGACCCCTTTTTTATTTCCTTGTCCCTTCCCTTTCCCTTTTCTTTTTTAGGCTTCTCATTTTTGCTCTGGAGCTTTTTTAATGCACCAGAGTAGGAGGTTTTAGCATATATAGCCAAAATATGAATTTGACCCAGTAGTAACACAATCACAAGATAATATCACTTCCAGAGAAGTGCAGAGACATTGAAATTAAAACAGACAGTATCATCATCTCCACATAACAAGGAATCATGTATAATAAACTTGGCATAAACAAAGCCCTCTTTTGATACCTAAACTACAATTATAATGTAATCACACATTTAAACAATCATGAACGTAACGAATGAACTTAACCCTGCTTACATTTTCAATCATGTGTTCACATATTAAATCTTAAAAACACTTCTCTGGATTTGTAATCAAATCATGCTACATGAGCAATACATTAAAATCACCATAGTCGTAATTTGCTCTGATTTTTAAAAATAAACTTTTGATATTAAAGAAATCAACTGAAACCAAATCCAAAGAAAACCATAAAAAAACATGTTTCTTATCTACGAACAAGTTGATAAAATGTTGATTTCCTATTCAACTATAAATGGATCTCGGTTTGCTCAACAAAATGAATACACAAAAACCGTAAAAATCAAGCAACAAAAATTCAACTTTACTTTCTTATACACATACAATACCACATCACATAAAACCCTAGATCTAAAACAACACCCTCGTTACATACATACAACCCTTCTATCACATATCAAAACAGATCAACCAGTATATAAACAACTACATACACAATCCCTTACAACTCACAACATTTACAAAAACCACAGGAAGATTCATAAAATCGACATGCCAACAAATCAGTTGAGCAATAAACGGAAAAGACCCAGTATAATTGCTCAACGAACCTTACGAGATTCGACAAAGTGCACATCATCACTCCTTCCGATCCCGTTCCCAGTACCTTTTCTCAAAGAAACCCTAATACTACTATATGGGTAGCACCTAGACATGGCTTGGCTTCGTAAACCCTAAGGAAGATCTAAGCTTTACGGAGATATAGAGAGAGGTAGAGACACTGCGATATGTGAAGCTAGGGTTTTTAATTTTGGGGGCGGCTGTGGTGAATATCGCAGGAGAAGCGTGTTTACGGATTTGGCCTAAGAGGGGTATTTATAAGCGTGATAGCCTCTGCTTCCACCGACCTACTAAGGTCGGTTTCAATTTTATTATTTTAATATTTATTTTTTAATTAATTAAATTTAGATTTTTATGGATTCTTTTTATTATGTTTTTTTTTAAAATTATTAAATTTCCATACAATGAAAATAGATTTTATGATTTAAATATGTGCAATTAATTTCTATCAGATTTATTTTTTGAGTCATCTCTCACCTTCCATTTTCATTATTTTTTCATAACAAAAAAATATTTTCTTAGTATTAAAATTTTTTTTATTTCAATACAGAAACTTTTACTTATTTTTTCCTATTTAGAAAAATCAATACTCCCTCCATCCCATATTATTTGCAACATTGAAAATATTAGAATTCTAAATACTAATCATCCACTATCTTATTTCACATGTGAAAATATAGTCAACTAATATATTTTTTTATTCGTTTTAATGTATTTAAAAATTATTATAATTTTTAGTTTTGCAAAATTAAAAATATTTATCGTTGAAATTATATATATATATATATAAAAGAAAATATTGCAACATTAATGGTGGAACGGGAAATAAAAAAAAACCCAAATCAATTGTCCCGGCCCATTTTTCGAACTATCCAGTGTGTCTTGTTCGACCTCATAAACGATTCGATGGTTTTTTGTTTGATATATTCGATATTAGTTATTTTGAATAGTTACAATTTTACCATAATAGTTTGCGGTTAAAATAACAATTGTAATAACCGTTAAATAAAAAGTAAATATAAAATTGTAAAAGAAAATTAATATATTTTTTATTTATATGTATTAATGTGAAATAAACAAATATTATAGTATTTTCAAAATAACAGCTTGTGAAGTGATTTAAATAAAATTATTTTGAATAGCGATTGTGAAACCGTGATTTTAACACTCTATTATTTAAACTTTTTTGAATTTTTTTATAAGATAAATTTGACTATTAAAATTAAGAAAAAGTTATCTGCACATATTTATTGAAGACCTCTTAGGACTCACATGGATCCTCCTATAGAATAAGCACAGAATAGTATAAGAAAAATGATTAGGATAAAAGTTTTATATAATCCATATACTGTATTTGGTTGGTTATCGTATAAGTAACATGATAGGATAACAAAGTACTAAATCTATATTTTGTAAACCTCGATAAGTAATAGGATAACAGTACGGATTACTAAAATACCCAAAATTTTGACAAGTAATAAAACAATTATTCACGGATTAACAATAAATAAATAAAATATAATAAAAATATATTAATATATTTTTAATAAAAATATATTAATATATTTTTTAATAAAAAAGTATTAGGAATAATCCTAAAAAACCTATGAGAGTTTTAGAAATTTCTCCAAAATCTCTGTAATTTTTTTCCTAATGTCAATGAATGTCCAATTTACTATTATTTACTATTTTGATTTTTTTTCCTACAAATTTTCGAAGGGTAATTTGATCATTTCAGTTTTTAATTTTTTAAAAAAATTAGTTAAAAAATAAATAAAAAGTAGAAATTGAAAATAATATTAAAAACTCTAAAAGGGTAATTTGGTCATTTTAATTTTCGAAAAATTTTCTAAAATCCTCTCGGATATTTTTGGGATTATTTCAAAATTTTATGTAGAATTTTATTTTTTTTTCTAATTTTATCAAAGGATAATTTAGTAATAACATGATGAACATTTAATACGAAAAGTACGTTATAAAGTTATCGAAGCATTTATCAATGATAAAGTTATCCTATATGTATCGTATAAAATTATAGTTCGTATTATTTTATCCTATTCTAAACAGCAGTCAAATGCTTGATAAACATATAAATCGTATTATGTTATCCTATCCTATCTCTTATCCAATAAACCATGTGAGCCCTTAATATATAGTTTTGTAATCGGTTAACATTTACTTCAGCCGATTCTACTAACATATCACAATCTCCAAAACTATTGATTATTAGTTAGTTTATTAGTAAAAACATGTTAGACACTATTAGTTAATTAGTCTACTAATGGATCCAAACACCTCTATTATTTATTAGCTAACTAATTGTTAATAGTTCTTAATAATTGTTGATTAATTATAAACTATTAAATAATCCAAACAACGGTAATATATATTTTTTACAAATCGCTATACAAAGAGCTATACATTATCCTAAATGCTAATTTCAAACACATTCATTAGACCAAAAATCTTCAATTAACATTTTAAAAATAATTATTCGACCTTACGATAAATGTGATTGTTCAATTGATATTTTTTAAAAAAAAAAAAATTATATAGTAATATTTTAAAATATCTTAAATAATAATTTAATATATACTATTTCAAATATTTTTTTAAAAAATACTATATAAATTATTATTTCTTTATTTTTTATATTTAATAGTAATAAAAAATTATAACATTATCATTTTTAATAATTTATAAAATTATAATTATTTTTATTATTACCACATTACTTATTTAATTATATTAACTGCTGAGGTGGAACATAATTTAATAATATAATAATTTACAATATATAATGAAGTAAATGATCAATCTACAAAATATTGAAAAAAATATTTAATAGTATTATGATTTAATTTTAAATTTAGAATATAGTTGTATTAGTTGCGTGACATTTACTCATGTACTAATATTAGTGGCTATAATTTAATTATCGTGGATACGTCAAAACCCTAAATCTTGGTCAATCAAAAACCCCAATCCAAACAAAAATTAAAACCACATTCTAGAACCACCAGGCTTTCTGATAACGATGAGAAGAGTTAACGGCCTCGCCGTCACGGCCATGCGCCGGACAATCGCCGACGGGCACCCCTCGCAGTGTTGGAGTGCTCGAGCTGCTGTTTACAGCACAGTCTCGTCTTCCAGTGGCTTCGCGAAATGTATAATTGATCGGTTCACTAACTCGAACAACGTGACTGGTGGTGGCGTCGCCGGATTCTCCACCGCCGCCGCATCCTCCTTGGCTCAGGAGACTCACGTTAATGAGACTACGAAGTCTTTTCCGAAGGACGTTGTTTTTTATCAATACGAAGCTTGTCCATTTTGCAACAAAGTTAAAGGTATTAAATTTTTATTTTTTTAATTTTGAATTTGTAAGTTTATTAAATGATTAAAAAAATTGTTATTTTGATGTTATTGTTGATTATTGGATTGTTAAGTTTAAAGTGTTAGTGATTGATGTTTTTATGTCATTGTTGTGTTAGCATTTCTGGATTATTATAAAATTCCGTACAAATTGGTGGAGGTTAATCCTATGAACAAGAAGGAGATTAAATGGTCTGATTATAAGAAGGTGCCTATACTTGTAGTTGACGGTGAACAGATGGTTAACTCTTCAGGTTCGTGGTTGTCTATTGTCTTTTCAGCTGTAGTGAAGGTTAGATTATTGAAATTTAATGGTTTGGGGTGATTATATGCAGATATAATTGATAATCTGTTCCATAGGATTCATCCTGATAACTCTGGACCTGAGAATGAGGAAGAGAAGAAGTGGCGTGGGTATGATCTGATACTGATCTTTTTTAAGGCAATTGAATCGTGAGTTTTACAATTTGCTTTGCATATTAACGTGACTTATCTGGAATCTTGTTTGTTATGTAGGTGGGTGGATAATCATTTAGTTCATGTTTTAGCACCGAACATATACCGAACTCCTTCTGAAGCACTTGAGTCTTTTGATTATATCACTAGCCATGGTAAGACACTTGAATAAATTTAATGGCATTCGATGATTTATTTGTACTTCATATTGTTTGGCTTAGTTGTTTAGAAGTGTCTCTATCATTCTTTTGAAGTATTGTGCATGTTACAATGTTTTCATTCAGCACCTTGTTAGTCATAGTTAAGTGCAATTCAGTAGAGCATGTCTCTCATCAGTTCACAAGACTTAAAATTTTCTTTAAATCTCTTGTTGCATGTTTATGACAAACATTAGAGTATGCTAGTTTAAGTGTTGTAAGAAATTGCTTGCAAATCAACTAAGAAGATCAAAATGTACCTCTTGAGACAAAGATCTGAGCTATGTTCAAAGCTGTTCCATGATTATTCCAGTGTATGCCATGACCAGCATCTGCCTGATCGTTGTTTCCGGTCTTCTGACCATCACAGTCCCATCTTCAGCTGGTCATTATGCAGGAAAAGCACTGTACATTATTCATAGTAGGAGGATAAATTGATAAAGCTTAAAAGCATTTAGGCTTAGTTCTATGTTGAATGTGCATGAATGGCAACTTTGAGAAGTTCGTGTTGTCAAATGAGAAAACTACCTTGTTTGAGATAGATTCATGGCATGACTGATGACTTTGAAAAGTTTGTGTTGACAAAAAAACTACCTTGTTTGAGATACTTTTATCTATGGTTTAGCATAGATTCATTTTATCACATCTCTTGCGGCCGTGATAGTATATTGAGTTCGCTCCTTGATATCATTCAATTGTATTGTTGGTCTAATTGCTGCCTTGGTTGTTTTCAGTTGCAATCTTTTCATTGTTTTTATTTGGGAGAGAATCATATTTCTTCTATACTTAGTAATCCTACTGTGGAGATGACTGCACCTCTTTAAATTTAGCACTAGCAATGCTCATGAAGCATCGGAGGTTGCACATGATTTTCACTATCTTAATCTAAATCCATGCCGTTAGCTATGGCATCCTAGAACTGTGTCTAATGCAATTGGCAGCTGAGACAAATTACATGTCTACATAATCTATAGCCGAAGTTTCATATACCAGTAACAACAAGTCTGTCCAACAATCTGTCATAATTCAATGCCCTTTCTCTTCAATCGCAGGCAAATTCAGCTTTACCGAGCGGCTAATAGGAAAGTATGCTGGAGCAGCTGCAATGTATTTCGTCTCCAAGAAACTGAAGAAAAAACACAACATCACCGATGAACGCGCCGCACTGTATAAAGCTGCAGAAACATGGGTCGATGCATTAAACAATCGGCATTACCTTGGTATGTAATATGTATATTCAACACATTAAACACATTACTGTATCACAACATGCATTCAAAAACTAACTCACTATATGCCTCTCCATCCATCTCTTAACAGGAGGCTCAAAACCAAATCTAGCTGATCTCTCCGTATACGGTGTTCTGAGGCCAATCCGATACCTCCAGTCTGGTAAAGACATGGTGGAGCAGACACGCATAGGGGATTGGTACACGAGAATGGAGAACACCGTTGGAGAGCCATCCTGCAAAGTCAATGAGTAAAGACAGTAATGTATCTCTGGTCCATTGAATCTTTTTCTAGAAGCAATCAAGATAATAAACACGTTGGTCTGAAATAATTAGCAGTAGACTCTAGATTTTGGCTTTTACTGTGGTGTTTTGTGTTCACATCTGCTATCTATTTTTCCTCTACTGTCATTTATGAATCATCTACAAAACCAATGCTCTGAATAAATAAATAATCAATGACTCTGTATATAACATCGTGCCATCTTAAGCTGTGTGCAAGCTAGTTTTTATATCAGTCAACTTTGCAGGATAAGCTTTAAAATTTTGAGGCATCAGATTCAGATTTGTAGCAGAGCAGGTGATGGGCAAAAATTTTGGGTTGTTTTCTGATCATACTTCCCAAGACAAAAGTGTGAGCTGTTCTCATCTATCCTAATTGCGTGTAGTCTATTTAGAGTTGCTTTCCTGTGTGGTGGATACTGTGTTGATTTTAAAATGTTAAAAATAATATTAATAAAAAAAAATTATTATAAAAATTGTCTTTGGGAATCAAAGAACACCTGAAATGACTGGTTTTAATGGAGTTAAAAATGGTTAATACTATGCTGCTGTTTAGTCTTCAATGTTGAATTGATTGCATCATGAAGAGACTATTCAACTCTGTTCACTTTCTTTAGTCTCTACATTGCCATTCTTGACCCATTTTCATATAAATAACCCCATAAATAATAATGGAAAGTTTGACAATTTATTATATTGTTTAAGTGGGTCTCATATTTCCAAAATTATTTTTAAAATTAAAAAAAAAATAGAGTCGTTCTTTAAATTTAATAATTAATTTTCTAAATTATAAAATAAAAACGATAAAACAATAAATTTTTGTATAGTTTTAATAATTTTAAAAAATTAATTTTTTTGGTATAATTTTATTTTATTTAAAAATTTCTATAACGTTCAAAAAAATAACCAAAAATGATTTTACACATATATCTGTACCTATTAATTACCAACAAATCAAATCAAAGTCAATTCTTCAAAACTCGAGCATGCAAAAAAAGCTCAACTGAGATACGATTCTCTACACGTAGGTGTACGATCCTCCACCTTTTGACCCACAAAGTGTACCGTCAAACAGCTTCTTTTTGCATGTACATGCCACGTGGCAAATCAGACAGATCTAAAAATCAATTATCCAAATCAGACGTACCCGATTATGCTTCCATATCGGATCAAGGCCCATGATTTGACACTCTTTTGAGTCCTTTGGAGGCTCCACGTGTCATCACACATGGCTGCAATACATTCCGATTCAATATAGTGTCTACATACTCTTTACCTTGATTTATTTCCAGATTAATTTTATTAATCCAACAGTTGATATTTATCCTTATTTTTAAAATTTTGGTAAATAAAAATGGAGTGTATCACAGCTCTCAATTTTCTTTTGTCGTTTTCGTACATGTCCAATTTTCGTAGTCATATGTATTGGCATTTCTATGTAGAGAAATTAGATATTTCGCTTTCACCTTCTCACTTTTTTTTTTTTTTTTTAATTCAAATTTTTATTTTTCTCAACCACAAAATTCAAATATAATTTACCACTAGTATTTTATATATTATTATATTATTATTCTCTTTCTAACAGTCACTTTTAAAAAAATATTAGAACTTTATTTAAATAAAAAATATATTCAATTAAAATTTTAAAAAATGATAGATTTTCAAGAAAATTACAAGATTTTTTTATTGGATTAAATAAAAAATAAAATTATTTTAAAATTTTTATATTCATGAATTAGACATTAAATTTTTAATAATAATAAAATAATATTTTAAAAATTGAAACTTAAATTTGGAACGAAATTTTATAAAAATAATATTAATAATTTGATAATTGGAAAAATTAATATTGGAAAAGGGTATTGTATTAAAATAAAATAAATAATTTTTTAATAATTTATTTTGACAAAAAAATTTATACAGAAGGCTATTCTTCAGCCTTTCCCGATGATGAAACTGACAATTTCTCCAAATCTCTGATTCTGCTCTCTCTCTCTCTCTCTCTTCTTCTCTTTCTTTTATCAATATGAGTCTGACTCTTTCACATCTATCAATTGACGAGTTAATTTCTCTTTCAAAACCCCAATTTTTACTCTCTTCAATCAAAAAACCAAAACCAAAATTAATTAATTTAAAATACCAATAAATCAACTTTCTCTTCTTCTTTTATCTCTGACCCCGATACTTCCCTCTGGGACTGTCACAACTTCTTCGTGTATGTACGTCGTCGTTTACCGCCACCCCCACACACTCTCATTTATTGCTCATTTTTTTATTATTTTTTATGCCACTTTAGTTCACACCTCAACGAACATAAATGTATTTGTATTGTGTTGTGTATATATATAGATACACACATATCTTCATTGTATGTCATTATAGTGTCTTTTTCAGTTTTGTAAAACCAGAGTTGAAAAGTGGGGTCATGCTTCTCTTCTGATACAACAACATCTTTTAAACCTACTCTTGTCTTCATACTTTTATCTCTCTCTTTCTGATGGAGGTTCGAGGTCAGTTTGATGAGAATTTCGGTTATGTTCAACAGCCGGACTTGTGTTCCGTGCCTGGGTCGGAGAATTTTGGTTATGTTCCACTTCCTTTGCAACAGCAAGATGTTGTGTTCGGTTCTGTTGGTTGTGTTGGTTCTGTTGGTGGTGTTGAGCTTAACCAAATGAATAATCAGAATCGAAGCTTTGGTTTTGATGGGTATAGCTTTAATGGATTCTCTTCCTCTTCTAGCTCTTCATCTACTGTGAATGGTGATTGCTTGCTGGATTTTGATATGTCTCAAGTTTTGAATGCTCAGCTTGAGTTGCAGAGACAGGAGATTGATTGCATTCTGCAGTTACAGGTCTTGTTTTTTCTTTTTTTCTTTTTTTTAAATATATATTTTTATTTATTTGTGTTTTTTGAAATGAAAAACAGAGTGAGAGGCTGAGTACTATGTTGGAAGAACAGAGGAAGAATCAGATGGCACTGATGCTGAAGACAGTGGAAACAAAAGCTATGAATATGATGAAACAGAAGGAACAAGACTTAATCCTCGCTACAAACAGAACAATGGCGCTTGAATCATGCTTAAGAGAAACAGAGCTTGAGAACCAAACATGGAAAACTCTCGCTAAAGAGAATGAAAACAGAGTCAATAACTTGTCACACACTCTTAACGACGTGAAACAGAGATTCTTCGTCGTCAAACCTGATGAACCCGACGCCAATTCATTCTGTGGGTCCAACGAAGAAGAAGAGAATAACAAGAACAAGGTGACTACGGCTACAGCTTCGTCGTCGTCAACATCGAAGCTGGCTTGCAACCGCTGCAATTCTCGCAAATCGTGCATGCTTTTTCTCCCCTGCAGACACCTCTGTTCTTGCAAGCATTGTGAACCCTTTTTGGTATCTTGTCCTATATGTAAATCTGGCAAGGAAGCAAGCATGGAGGTCCTATGGGTCTAGAAGTTTAAAAAAGAAGAACAAGAAGAAGAAACAGAGCAAATAACCATTTTGTTTTTTTCTTTTTTGTCTCGAAAAGACCCGATCTTGATACTCTGTTTTATGTTATTATGATGTTTATCTATCTATCTATCTCTGTTTCTAAGAATCTTTTTGTTCTTGCTTTTAATGGACTCTTCTTTTACCTGATTTAGTTTTTTTTTTTTTTTTTTTTTTTTTTTTTTTTTTAATCTTTTCACTGCTCTGCTTAGCCGTAAAAGTGTCCTGTTAACAACTGACAAAGATTTCAAATAACTCACTTTCACTATCACCGCCATTTATATCTCATCTCATATCATCTCATCTCATCCCCTGTTTTTTTTATTAAACCAATGAATCAAATCACAATTAAACTTTAATTAAACAAATCAAATCAGCTACATTTATAGGAGGGAAGAAGAAAAGGAAATGAAAACCGGATCGATTCAGATCCCAAATCCAAAAACAACACAATAGTAGTCATTATCATGTTTTCAAAAAACAGAGCTATCTAAAAACAGAACAGAGACCCCTGCAAAAAAGAACGCTTTTTGATGTACAAAAGTTTGGCTTTTTGTGTAGAAATATTAATATTCCATCTCACGGATGACATTCACCACATTGAAGACATTTGAAGACATTAAAAGTGAATTTATGGTCCCGAGTTTACAATAGATATCCGTGGGGTCCATTGCGTGTGGGGTCTGGGACCCAGAACCCATAAGATTGTGTTCGTTCTTCAAACGACCGAACCGTTTCCGAGGAATTAGAGTGATGAGAGAGTCTGGTTGGGCTGCATCTGTATGCATGTAACGTGTTTGTGTTTTGTCCGAGGACATCGAAAACAGAGAGAGTGTGATTCGCTCTGATCCATTCGAAGAAACGAGGTCGAATCGATGAGAGACAGTGGAGATAAGCGAGTGGTTGAGCCGCGAGCGATCGACTGTAACGTGTCTGATGATTACGGTTCGGTTTTGTTGGTCCTTATCTGATTCGGTTGTTTTTTAATGGTTTTTTGACGTTACGTAAATGAATGAACATGCATGTTCATGCTGATCTATAAATATCTTCGATAAAGTTAAAATAAGATTGGTGAAACATTAATATTGAGTCAGTGGATTAAAATCGTAAAGGGGTGTATGTTTAAGTTGTGCGTTAATGAGATCTTATAGTATATGATTGGTTGGTATGTATTCTGAGATGAGTTACTTTAACTGTTATTTAGAATGTTATTAGCCGTTAATTATTCAAATGGCTAATTTCATTGTTGATGGTTAGTGATTTAATTGATATTATCACTCATCAATCAACCATACACTTCTCATCTTTTTAATTAAAATCTTAATTGTCAACTTAATAAAATAAATGGTTTAGATATGAAAAGTTATTTCAAATATTTATTTGAAAATTATTAATTAGGTTTTTGTATATTTTTATACTATTTTCTTACTATTAACCTTTGCTAAAAATAAATTAAAACTCTTTGAAATTGTAATATTTTTCTAGTTAGATACTTAAATTATATAAATTCTTATCGGGATACCTCAATTTATATAAAGTGCAAACACTAGATATTTGAATCTGAGTTGACATTTGTCGTTGGTTTATAACAATCGAAGGCATGTGAATGGTTATATTTTGTGTCCATATCAGCAAAATGATTCCTTCAACCTTAAATACAATTGAATTAGGGGTTTAGGGTTTGTGAAGTGAAATACGATGTTTGTTGATGAAGTTCGAAAAATATTACAAATATGAGAAAATTGGAGTCGATGTGTTCTGTTATTGTCAAGAACCTGTTGACATTAAGATGTCATGGACCAAGCGCAATCTAGGAAGAAGATTTTATTGTTGCAGGTTAAGTCGAGTAAGTTAAATTTAATCGATAGTTGTTCTTGTGCTCAATTTAGGTTTGTGATTTATGTGTCAGTCGTTGCCCTACTCAGCTTAGAGTTTACTGTTTATGGTGTTTCAATTGAAAATCATAGGACGGAGGCTGAATTTTTTCCATTAGTTGGATGCGGATATTTCAGTACATGTGAATAGGGCTATCTGGGAATATTTCAATAAAATCCTAATAATCAACACTACACAACAACATCAGATTAATCTCAGAAGGAAATTTTATTTTAAGGCAAGGATGCGATTCGCAGAGAAATTAATTTTGGGGAAAACCGATTAATAGTTAATATTGAAAGCATTATTTCCATGTGAATCCATGTCAAAGCCATTAGTCAACCCAATTTCCACGTCATAGTATGTGTATTATACGCTACACTCAACATCTACGGAATTAGATTCAAGTACTTAGTGTTTTCATTTTATAGAAATTGAGGTATCCAAGTGAGAATTCTTATAGTTCACGTATCTAACTAGGAAAACATAATAATTTTAGGGAGCTCTGACCTATTTTCGTCTTAATATTTTTATTTTTGACTGTGACTAGATTGTTTTTTTTTTCGGTATTCATAATTTATTAAAGCATTAAATGTATAATTAAACTCAATCTCGCATTTTCCAAACAATGAGGAAGCGGTCAAGTGACATTTCGTACCAAACGGAGAGTTAAGTAATAACAACTTGTATTCTTCAGAAATTTCAACATCTAATCAAAAGAACAGTCAATACCTTAGTAAAATGTTCTAGATACTCAATTATAAACATATTAGAAACTTATAGAAGTGAAAGAGCTTCTTCTTCTTCTTCAGATGTAGTCAATTTTTGATACTCCTCATCATATATTTATCATATAAGTATTTCAAAGAGTCATTGTCATAATTTCATTCATCATAGAATACTTTTGATCATTTCCTAAACATAATTGAATGGCATTGCTTCAATGAGGAAGCGGTCAAGTGACATTTCGTACCAAACGGAGAGTTAAGTAATAACAACTTGTATTCTTCAGAAATTTCAACATCTAATCAAAAGAACAGTCAATACCTTAGTAAAATGTTCTAGATACTCAATTATAAACATATTAGAAACTTATAGAAGTGAAAGAGCTTCTTCTTCAGATGTAGTCAATTTTTGATACTCCTCATCATATATTTATCATATAAGTATTTCAAAGAGTCATTGTCATAATTTCATTCATCATAGAATACTTTTGATCATTTCCTAAACATAATTGAATGGCATTGCTTCAAGAAATCTCAATCCTCTTCAAACATATCATTATCTTTTCATCCAAGACTATGATTTCCCCTCGCGAAATAAAAGATCTTTCATCTATCTTGTTGTATCCTAATCAAAGCTTTTATACTAGTTTCTTACTATTTTCTATAACAAATTCAATAATCAATACCGAAATAGAAAAAAAAAGCATAAACTATATACTATGGTCAAATTGCTTAATCAGTGGAATACAACAACTTTCTATCTCAAGACAATCTTACAAACAAATTAGACAACTATTTCTCTCAAAATAATCTATAAATAAAAACAAATTAGACAACTATTTCTCTCAAAATAATCTATCAAATAATCATTTTCAGCCAAGTGAACCAACTGATGAACATATAACTCAACTCACGTACTCCATCTCTCTAGAAACAATCTACAAATCAATCATATTCAATGAATCGGACAAACTGATGAACATATAACTCAACTACATATCCACCATCTTTCCCTTTCAACAATCTATTAAACAATCATATTCAACCAATTGGACAATGTAATGAACGAAATTTAAGCCTAGTAGTTAAATGTCTAAGGCTGGATTAAATTACGATACCTAGTAAAGAAATCTGAAACTATTGTCAAATTAATATTTTTTTTCTAAACTAAAGGGGGATATCTGAAATTTTACTTAAATATATAAACCCTAGTTTTTACCCTATCAACCTAAAAAGCAACCAAAATCAGAGCAAATCTTCTTGTTTTATCTAAAGCAAGGAAATTTGAACGTATTTTCTTAAATGTGTCTTTTTTTCCGATGAGAGATTATACCATTCTCCTCGGATCCGAGTTTTTCGATAAGTAATTTAGTTCCTTTTTGGTTTATCTGGGGGTTACAATTAGGGATGGTAATTCTACCCGCATACCCGCTTACCCGTGGATATTCGCCCGCTATGGGCGGATATGGATATACCCATTAAAGTTGACGGACGGATATGGATAGAAAATCTATACCCATCAAGGATAATGATAAGGATATGGGTACTATAAAATATCCTTACCCATATCCTCTACCCGAAAAATAAAATAAAATTTAATTTAAAAGAAATTTCTTTATTGCGTTGAAGTCATATTACTTCACGATAACTCTAGATTTTCATATAAAGAATTTTTTTTTAAAAAAAATTTATTTAGTTTTGTATATGAATTATTGTGACTATGATAAATCTTAGAATATTAGCGAAAGAAATTACTCACAAGTTGAATATAAAATATTTGTGCAATTTTTTTCTGTGTAGTGGTAACTTGAAGTAAGAACTTCAAACATTAATGAAACTTATATTTTCCGACTATCTTATTTGAAATTTTAGTTAAAAGATTGTCAGGATTGTTTTTTTATTTTAAATTTATTTTGTTTATAATTTGAATTAATTTTGATCATATCTTATTTTAAAAAATTATTATGAGGATATGGGTATACTCATGGATAAATCCATATCCGCGGATAAATACCCGTATCCTTACCCGGTTATCTTAGAAAGATATGGGAAGGATATGGATAGAAAAAAATTTAGAGGATGAAGATATGGATACTGGCATATCCGCCCATATCCTGCCCATTGCCATCCCTACTCACACACCCTTTGTGCTCTCAACCAATGTTATCTATCATACCAAAAACTCTATAGTACATCCCATATTTATAGCTAACATAAAACCTAATTCATATGGGAGTATTTAACTTAATAAGGAAATAAAATCTAAACCAAACTAGAAAGGAAACAAAAATAAGAAAACTAAATCATTCTCAAATAAGAAAATAAATAATAAGAAAGTAGACCCAAAACTCAAAATAAAAAATCTTTCCTAAAAAGAAATCCTAACAATACTAGTATCTTAGATGACCCGATCGTTAGAGGTTATATTAACCGAGTAGTGTTCGTCAAACCCTTATCCTATAATTTGAGGTTTTTCGATATTAGAAGCTTAATGATAGATATTGTGTGTTTTGTTCATTCCGTAGGAGACCGAACTATGAAGGAGACTCAATTAAGAGTTTAATCGGCTTGCTTATGGACTTTGAACGTGAGGTTGGCATCCTCGTTTTAAATTCCACAGTTCGTATGTTGTGTGTTTTTTATTTGTATGCTTAGTTGTTAGCATAAATAGTATTAACCGTATATATTCATAAATTTGAGATGATTCTAAAAGTTATCGCATTATAAAATAGTAATCTTGAATTGTACAATATGTTGTAAATGAGTTGTCAAATATTGACATAATCTGAAAATAATCCGAGATAAATTGTTGCCATTAGGATAGAGACATTAGTAGGATCTATGGTATGCCTAGTGATAGAGGTATCTGATACTGAAAATGTGAATTTAATTATTTGAAGTTCCAAATAATAATCGTAGGTTTACTGCATTCTTAGTTTCAGCTAATTTAGGCCTTGGTCATTTTGGGCTTTGGGCATTCTGGACTTTGGTCATTATGGATTTCGACCATTTTAATTCTAACACAGTAGTGTGATCCCGTTTTCTCTAATAGTTACTTTGGGCAGTGATGTTAATAATGAGCTGGAACTATGGTAAATAATTAGATTAAACAACTAAACTTGTAAAATCTATTAGTGGTGTCATGGTTGATTTTGATTTGTAGAAAACTGAAATTGTAGCA
Organism: Cardiospermum halicacabum; assembly: GCA_031304145.1. Lineage (NCBI taxonomy): Eukaryota > Viridiplantae > Streptophyta > Magnoliopsida > Sapindales > Sapindaceae > Cardiospermum > Cardiospermum halicacabum. Next base: position 1,270,244 of record CM062394.1, read on the forward strand.
ATTATTGGTCTAACATTTTTTTGAATTGTTGCAATAAGCATAAATCAAATCACTCTAAACTGGTTGCTTTGTCGTGTGATATAAGTTCAGGGAAGCTAATAGGTAGCTAAAAAGTGGTAAAATGTCAAGTTAATTGAAAATAGACATGCATACTACAAAATCTGAAAAATTCACGTACATAAGGTGATGACAAGATAATGGGAAGCACATGTTGGAAGAGTGTGCTTGTCAATCTTAAAAGGTGACATTGACAGATACGTTGGCAAGTAAAAATGACGAGCAGTTGTCGGACTTCTTCATCAATTTTAAAACTTGATAGACAATAGGTGATGACGAACGAATGATAGCCAAATAGCGAGCCTTGCCATTAGTTAACTTTAAAAACAATTTCACAAAGAGGTTGGCGAGACTTACTGCCGAATGGTTATCAAAGAGTTTCCTTTGTCAACTCTAAAAATTAATTTAAAATGAAGCAATGACGAGCACATTAGGATCTTCTGTTGTGTACCCCCATTCTCCATTTCAAAAAATTTTTTGATAGAAAGGTTGACGAGTAGTTGGCAAAGTCTTGCCGAGCCCAGGTCTTTGTAGTTTGGGATTTTTGATAAGGAAGACAAAGTCTTGATGAACAAATGCAAAAAACAAAAATAAAAATTATTGACGGGTGTCGAATCCGTCAATATAAATTTAACCTGCAATACAAATAAACTTGTAGTAAACAGGGTCGATCCCACATAGAACGGAAATCAATAATTGTAATTGTTAAGACCAAATCAAATAAAACTGGGAGTGTAGAATATAAGAATAATTAATCTAAAAGTGAAATTAACAGAATGAAACAATGAATGATATTTAAACATCCAGCTAAGTCAACTCAACGTAGTGTTGATCATCGAAACTAAATATGTGTATGCAGTTTAATAGTCACAGTTATAGTTATTGACAACGTGCCTAACAACCAATCTTTTCCTTAGCTATTAGACTGACCGGGTACGACCCTTCGAATCAATCACTGATCTAAAGTAGATCGCATTAAAAACTAGAAAAGACCCGTGACCATAACCAATTGAATCGGTACGACCGTTCTTGAATTATGATTATGCACTCTCAACATTACCTAGGTCAAATTAACTACGAGCTATTTGACATGCAATGTGTTAATTCTAATTAACCAATCAATTGCGCACTTAATTAACTAATTAGAATAGCATGTGCATTTAACCATGCCCATAGAGAATACACAAATATTAAACAAGCATATAAATTAAAACACAATTCTCACAACACGTATAATTGACTTAACTGGATGAGCCTAGTTTAGCACCCCATGGGCACAACAAACATCATCACCTCAATAAAATTGGGTACAAAAAATGAAGAAACAGAGTGTTTTTATTGAAAACTAAAACTAAAACTCCAACTGCCTAATTCAGATCATTCAGAGTAAATATATACTCTGTTACAAAACTGAAACTCATTAAAAATCTCCTCATAATCTTTATTTGAAAATTCTAAATTCAAAATATAAAAATCCTTAAAATCATATCAGTTTATTTCTAAATAGGTATTCAGATGAAAACTTGCTGACTTTGACTCTGCTTTGGCAATTCTTGTCAATGATCCTAAAAAATCTTCATATTTGTATAATTGCCTCCAATCTGTCCAAAATTATAAAAATAGGCAAATTAATAGCATATCTTCAATAAGGTCTAAAAGAAATAAACAAAATAGTGCAGGAATAATGTCATTTTCATGCTTAATCAAATTCCCCCCACACTATCTTATACTTGCCCTCAAGTATACCAAAAACCAACTTTTAAAAGAAGACTCAATCAAAAGGAGACTCAATCGGTTTCACAAAACTGCTGCCAAAAAGGAATCAACCATGTTCAACCGTGCCCACAGTAAAAGTTCACATCACTCAAAATAATGAAAAATTAAAAGAAAATGGAGCTGTCATCAGATTAAGCACACATATTTAAATTTCATCTTTAATTAGAGCAGATGCAAGGAGAACAAACGATAATTCGCAAAAAAATTCACTACACCAGTACCACAAGCAAATAAGAAAAACAATTAGCTTTCTTCACAGTTTAAGCAGCAAATAATAAACAAAATAAATTCTAATAGCCACTGGTCGGGTCTTTCTTTTTATTTATTTATTTTATTTTATTTATTTGACCTTAAACAACCAGCAAGACATTTCAAATCAACACTTTCAGTTATTTCTAGGTTTAAACGACCCCAAAAAGGTACTAAACCCTCTCCAATCACTAACTTCTCCATACATAAGCCAATTAAGGAGAATAAGTGCCGTGTCACATATTCCGGCTAGCAAAGGAGAATAGAAAAATTAAAAATGCGTGACTTTGGTCGGATTGAATTCGGCCCATAAAGGGGACAACCCTCCTATCATCAGCGGCTCCATACATACAAAAACTTAAGGAGAATTAGTGCCGATCCACTAATCCCAACTGACGATATTGAGTCACATGATCAATGTTTAATTTTATTTTTTTTCTCTTTTTTTTTTCTTTTTATTTTTGCTTTTTTTTCTTTTTGCTTTTTTTTGTTATACTGCGTACTAACTAATTGTCTTCTATTTTCACAAGTATCCTAGCGCATTGGTGAATTCTAAATTAAATTATCATAAGCTCTAAAAGCATCTGCTAGTATCTTATGCACACACAAAAATTAAGTCTCATATATTACACAGCTCATAAATCAGTCTACAAATTCATTATTAAGAGTGAATCAACAAAAAGGCACAAAAATAATTCATCTTAACGACAGCAGTAAAGAAGAACCAAAGACTTGGAAAAAAACTAAAAAGAAAAAATTAAAATCCTAAAAGAAATAACTTAAAAATCCTAAAAGAGAAAAAAAATCTAAATAACCTAAAAAGAAAACTAAAACAAAGAAGCGGATAATATCCCCGGCAACGGCGCCAAAATTTGACGGGTGTCAAATCCGTCAATATAAATTTAACCTGCAATACAAATAAACTTGTAGTAAACAGGGTCGATCCCACAGAGAACGGAAATCAATAATTGTAATTGTTAAGACCAAATCAAATAAAACTGGGAGTGTAGAATATAAAAATAATTAATCTAAAAGTGAAATTAACAGAATGAAACAATGAATGATATTTAAACATCCAGCTAAGTCAACTCAATGTAGTGTTGATCATCGAAACTAAATATGTGTATGCAGTTTAATAGTCACAGTTATAGCCATTGACAACGTGCCTAACAACCAATCTTTTCCTTAACTATTAGACTGACCGGGTACGACCCTTCGAATCAATTACTGATCTAAAGTAGATCGCATTAAAAACTAAAAAAGACCCGTGACCATAACCAATTGAATCGGTACGACTGTTCTTGAATTATGATTATGCACTCTCAACATTACCTAGGTCAAATTAACTACGAGCTATTTGACATGCAATATGTTAATTCTAATTAACTAATCAATTGCGCACTTAATTAACTAATTAGAATAACATGTGCATTTAACCATGCCCATAGAGAATACACAAATATTAAACAAGCATATAAATTAAAATACAATTCTCACAACACGTATAATTGACTTAGCTGGATGAGACTGGTTTAGCACCCCATGGGCACAACAAACATCATCACCTCAATAAAATTGCGTACAAAGAATGAAGAAACAGAGTATTTTTATTGAAAACTAAAACTAAAACTCCAACTGCCTAATTCAGATCATTCAGAGTAAATATATACTCTGTTACAAAACTGAAACTCATTAAAAATCTCCTCAGAATCTTTATTTGAAAGTTCTAAATTCAAAATATAAAAATCCTTAAAATCATATCAGTTTATTTCTAAATAGGTATTCAGATGAAAACTTGCTGACTTTGACTCTGCTTTGGCAATTCTTGTCAATGATCCTAAAAATCTTCATATTTGTATAATTGCCTCCAATCTGTCCAAAATTACAAAAATAGGTAAATTAATAGCAAATCTTCAATAAGGTCTAAAAATAATAAACAAAATAGTGCAGGAATAATGTCATTTTCATGCTTAATCAATTATCATCTTCAGAATTGTAGGCTGTTACCGGTTAGCTGGATTATTAGGCAGCCTATTAGATGACCTTTTTAGTTATTATAGCATCCTTAGTAGGCCTGGATAAAATGACCACCGGTAAAATGAATGATAATGATTGTTTGTTGTCTTAATGAGATGAAACAACATAATTTACTGGATGTAGGATTGTATTATGAATGTTATTAGAAGACTCATAGAAGTCGTATTGTGTGCTCCCATGTTAGAGCCAAGCATAAGTTCATATTGTGTGTATGTTGGAATGTGTGGGTGTCAACTAAACTATTGATAGTTTAAACCTATTATTTTTCTTTTGTTATTTTTATTATGTGGAAAAATCTCGGATGAATACAATTATCATGATCAGTTAGGCAATGTGGATACTTCATCAAAGCACGAGCATACTTCGACATTGTCATCGTTTCATACATATTTTTCTACCATTTATCTAGTGAGATTTTAAGTTGTTTTATTCTTTTAATTGACAATGAATAACCAATTTGAAATATGGCTTTTCATTGATTGATTGTAATTTCATTAAGAGAATTATATTTGAATGTTATTTCCTTATTTTGAGCTACTAATAATGAATTACGGACTTTGAATTTGTTTCATATTATTGTATTTTGTGTGACGGCCAGGTTTACATTTTGTTTCCTACCAGAGTGAGGGTTTGTTGTTACAAACAACCTACTTAATCAATTGAATAGTCTATTAAACAATCGTATTTAATCAATTCATGAACATGTAGCTCAATTCACATACACTTTGTGTTCTTAAACAATATTATATACATACACAAAACTCTAGAGTATATCTCATATTTATAACTAACATAAAAGCATAATTCATATACGAATAGCTAACTCAATAAGAAAATAAAAAAGTAACAAACCTGCAAATTAAACCAAAACAAAACTAAAAACCTAAGTCTTTCCCAATGAAAAAACCTATTAGGATTGACTTGAATTACAAGGATTTCCTATTTTGAGTTTGGATCTATTTTCTAATTGTTTGGTTTCTCATTTTGGAAAGATTTTCTTTTCCTAGTTCGGTTGATTATATTCCTTAGTTGGAAAGGAAACAAATTAGGAAAGTATGTTTGATGATCACTATAAATAGAGTTGTCTCATGAGGAAGAAAGTACCCCATTCCTCTAGGGTGGTGATCATTGGATTTGGGTCATACCCGTGGGAGTAATTATCATTGGGATTGGGGTCTCGCCATTAAGGAGATTTTGAGTTGAGGTTGAGGTCTCGCAATTAAGGAGATTTCGATTTGAGGTTGTCTCGCCATTAAGGAGATTTTGAATTGGGTTGTGTCATTGAGGAGATTTTTTATTTGGGGTTGTCTCGTCATGGTGGAGTTGTTCGCCTATAAGAGATTTTGAAAAAGAAAGCAATTTTGTGTGGAGAGAAAGTGTTGTTTGAATGACCTGTAATTCTTATTTCTCATAGTAAAGTTATTATCCTTTTGTGGATTAGGCAATTTGCCGAACCACGTTAAATATTGTGCTTGTTTGTGGTCTGATTGTTTTGGTTGAATCGAACTTAGAACTATGAAGAAAGTAGGATAGAACCGGATAATTTCCTAACAAATTGATATCAGAGCTTTGGTGGAGGTTTGTTTGACGATCAAGTTTGAAGTCTGGATTTGAATTAAGTATCCATGATGTAGATCAGTGAGATCAATTTAGTAAATATTTAAATCAGCAGAATTTTCTGGACAACTTGAAAGAATTAAAAATTTCTCCTTAACCGACCTTTGGATGATACTCAAATTTGATTCGAATCTTTTACACATATAGAAAGAAAGTAAGATAGAACCGAAATTTTCTAATAAAATCAAACCATTAAAAAATAGACCGAAACTCAAAATACAATACCATTAATAAATAATTCTTATAATTTAAAATAATTTTAATATATATAATTTATTTTCGAATGGATAATATAGTAAGAATATATCTAATTTACTTGTGATTTTAAAACTCTCACTTATATAAATATAAATTTTCATATAATAGCATTGATCTCTTTCCCCGTCTTAAATTTTCACACAATAATAAAATAATATATAAATATAAATTTAAAATAAAAATATATTAAAAATTTCACTACCCAACGTATCCAATATTTTGCATTATTAATACGAGTGAAGACATTTAATTGGGCCGGTAAATCCATAAACCACGACATTATATTGGGCCTAAATTATGTCCAAATAATTTGATTAGATGTTTCCTTAGAGATTACGTTACAATTTTCCGGTCCCTTCCCTTATAAAGCCATAATTGCAACAATAACGACAAATTCATTACACGATTCCCCAAAATATTCGATCATCATCTTCTCCAAATCGATAATCAGCAAAATTCAATCATCGCAATCCAATTGATTTGTGAAATTTTCATCGGAATCGGTTAAACATGCAACAAGGAGATTTCAGCTCCTTCTACAACCCTAACAACAACCCTCACCACTACCCTCCAAACCCTAACCCTAACCCTAGTTTCAATTCCACACCTGATTTCCAATCTCGTACCTACGCTTCTGCTCCGCCTTTTGCCACCTCCGATTTCACTGATTATTCCCAAAATTACCCTCCATTCTCTCAAGTTCCCGATCCTGCACCTCCCACTGCTCCATCATACACGCAGACTCAACCACCGGTTTCGAACCCTAATTCGTTCGGTTTAGGTGTTCAACAGGCGTCTCATTTTCCACCTTATGAGTCTCATGTACCGTTTCAGCCTCCTCCTCCGCCCACCTCGTCTGCAGCTCAGCAGCCGTTTAATTACCCGCCCTTTGATCAGAACCAATCGGGTTCTGGTTATGCTTCGATGACGAATCAGGGTCCGACTTCGCCGTATTCGTCGGCTGCTTCCGGGTATTCTGCTCCGTTCAGTCGATCTTTTGAGGGTCCTTACGAGAGTGGTTCCAATGCTGTGGGCAGTGGGCGATATTTTGATGGTGGGTTTGACCTTGGTCGCAGTCGATCAGATGTAGGTTCTGATATTTATGGGAAGCAACGACTGGAGAGCAATAATAGTTTCTCGGGATATGATCTGGGACAGGATGATGGATATGGAGATGGTGTGTTTGCCTATCAAGGAGGGAAGATGGAGCCGTATGGAGCACGTGGAACTATCCCCAAGTCGTCCGATTCGACCTTGTTTGATGACTACGGGCGTCCAATTAGTATGTCGGGTGGGAAGGATTCACATTCTTCATCGGGAGGGTCTGGTTCGGGATCGAGTAAGATAGTTAGAGCTGTGCCGAAGGTGGAGGTGCAGCAGGATGTGAAGGGTGGAGTTCAGAAGTTTCGGGTGAAGTTGTTGGCTGAGAGTGGAGGCCAGAGTACTATGGATGTGCTCTGCCAGGTAACATATTTATAGGTTTTTGATATTTGTTTTCTGGGTTTTTATGTTGTCTGGTGTTTGGTTGGTTTTATTGGTCTTGTGTTATTAAAATGTTTAGTAGATTATGGTAATGCTAGGGTATTGGGATGGAACTATATGGTTTTATGGAGTTGTGAAAAAAAAAAATGTATAGCTGCATTGCAGTCCTTGTGGGTTTTTGAAGTAGTGCATTTATATCTGTGAGGAAAATGTGCTTAATGTTTTCATGCTGTGATGGTGATTTGTGAATTCTTTTGTGTCTGTAACGTAGCTTTTAAATTTTTACCATAGGTTGCCCATAATATAGCTTGAAAACATAAAGATCAGGAAATAATAGGATTTTAAGATCATGTAATGTCATTAAGAAACGATCCCTATCGCTTGATTGTAAGTTTTGTTTTTATAGTTTAGTTTAATTTGATGACATTTGAGCTTGGAGTGCGTGTATGCCTCTTAATTGCCTGAGTAGAAACTTGGAAAGACTATTCGGTCGCATATGAAATGATGAACAAGGAAGAAACTAGATGAAAATGGATATAATAGGTACTAGAGTCATGCACCTGCCTCACAGACATCATTGCACCTTGCTGCAAGTGAGGCGTTGAAGGTGATCCTTGCTGTGCATCAGGCCTAGGCGTGTTCTTTTTTAGTTTGTGGGGTTTAATGAATGCATTTTAGTGTCCCTCCCTACTTTTATGTTGCACTCATTGGATGAGTTTGCATAATTTTGGCAGATTGCTTTGGATGGAATTCGCATGCTTGATCCAAATACAAGCAGGACATTGAGGATATACTCTCTTGAGAATATCACGAGATGTGAAGTGAGTTAGATATTCCTACTTTTATTTGTTTCTCTGGTCCTTGCCCTTTTGTTTGTATTGATGATTGCATTTTTTTTTTTTGCACAGCTAGTTGATTCTTCTACCTTGGCGTTTTGGTCAAAAACCCCTGTGGACATCGAACCAAGGCGTATTAGGTTGCAATCAAATAGTTACACTGCCAGTACTCTTCTGGACATTGTCACTGCTGCCACTGTACAGGTTTGGTATTATAAACACAATTATAAAAGTAGAGATTTTGACATCTTGTTTGACCTTGTTTATTTCATAATCAAATTCAGGCTAGTGAAGTCTTTTCTTAGTGTTTGTGAAGTATGCAACCTTTGTGCGCCGTTTCATTATGTGATGATTGTTTGATGGTGATGTGCTATTTTGTTTTTTCAGGTGAAGGAGATGGGTGGAAGGGCAAGGCCTTCTGAATCATTTAAAACAGCTGATCCATCAGCGGAAAAGAAGAGAGGGTTGACTGATTGGATGAATTTCATAAAACCTGGCAATGAGGAGAAAGATCATTGGGTAAGATTGAATTATAAGAATTCTCTTTGGAGAATCCGTAAAGATATGTTTCTCATTCATTGTTTGCATGCTACATTGACTTTCCATGGAGCAACTGATTCAACTAATAGAATAGAACTCTATCATTTGTCTTCAGAATTATTTTTTAATCTATACTTTTTTCCTCATAGGTCCCTGATGAAGCTGTTTCAAAATGTACGGCATGCGGTACAGACTTTGGAGCTTTTGTGCGGAGGGTATGTGTTGCTCTATTGGTCATGCGTTGCTGCTTTTGTATAGGATACCACCTAACAGATTTTCCCATCTTTTCAGCATCACTGTAGGAACTGCGGTGATATCTTCTGTGACAAGTGTACTCATGGTAGAATTGCTCTTACCGCTGAGGAGAATGCTCAGCCTGTCCGAGTCTGTGATCGATGCTTGGTATGTGTTTCTTAAATCTGCCTTATAGTACTGGTTATTTTTATACCTTAAATGAATCAGGGAGGGTTAGTAGTTCGGTTATGTCCCAAAGTTTGAAAATGGTAGGAAATGCTTAAATTTAGATTTAGAGGTTGTATTTGAATTTGTTGACCGTACTAACTTTGCTAAAGAGTCACAGATAAAAAATATTAGGGGTACAGTATGAGTATGATATGAATCTCAACTTCCTTTTTTTGTGATGTGTGTTGGCCTTAAGTCTCATAGTCGAAGTAAAAGGTTTATTTGCTAATTATGGATTTTTCTATTGCTGATTTAATTGCCTTTGAAACCATTTGGATTTAATTGAATTATAAACCATTTTCTTCTCCTGAATGTTGTGTGGAGTCCTTACACTTTAGTATTACGCTGAAGAATTTAGTGTCAAGCTTCTCTTTGACTTTTGTGACATTAGGTGCGTTATGATTATAGATTCCATCCATATAATTTGGATGTAATGGAGTCTTCCATTACTTCCTCCTTTCACAAATAATGGTCCACGTTCTCATTTCTAAATGTTCATCAATATTTGTCAGTTTAGAGTTTCAATGAAATTGTTATCAAGAGCTTCCTTTGACGCCCTCTTAGCATTAATTAGATCAACATATAAACCTCCCCTGGTTCAAAGTGATATTCCTTTCTTTCGAAGGACATTAATTTCATAGGAAAAAGAAGTCCCCATCCTTGCATTTAATGTTTTATTTATTGATGTTTGTGAAAACAAGAAATGAGACCATGTAAGTATTTATGAATGGGGGACTACTAATTTTCCTCTCTTCTATGTGTTGTGTTGAATGTGTCATAGAATTTAATGATAAGTTTTGACTTCTGTGACATTAATGAAGTTATGGTTACTTGTGAATTTTGCTGTTTCAATGTTCAAACGTTACGCCAACAGATGAATTCAATGCTATTTATCTTCCTTTATTTCTTCTTATCCTGTTTCCTGACATGGAACTAAGTGTAGCCCTCAATTGTAGATGATATTGCTGATTGCAAATAATTGTTTGAGAAATGGATATGCATTCATGTTTCAAATTAAGTAGCTGTTATTGGTTGATATGTTTCAGTTATTTACCAATTACAAATTAATAATCTTAAGCAGAAATAATATTTTCTTATCGTTCAGTTTGTGTACTTAACACCATCTATTATTGGAACTTTGAACCTTCTGGCTGGAGAAAGTGATAGTCATTCCACATGGTTTAAGTCTGAGTTTTCTTGCAAATAAAGCATAATGAAATGGATAGTAGTGACTGCATTTGCATGTATTGCTGATGAAGAAAGATTAGGATCTGATTTTTTCACTCTTTTGTTTAATGAAAATCTTAATGGGTCTCTTTTGTATTGTGAACTATTGGTCTAGCTTATTATAAGTTAATATATAATTTCTATGGTCAAACTCTGAATCAATTCTAAGATTCTCAATTGTTGTTGTCTGTTATAGGCTGAAGTGACTCAAAGGCTAAGTAATGCCAAAGAAGCAGCCAACAAACCTGCATTCCAGAGTCATGAGGATCTCGCCAAGAAGCTTCAGGTAAGTAATGTTAAATTACATTCATGCCATTAACGAAGCTGAGTAGATGCTGCATTCTATTTTAACTTCAATCTAACTGTGGTCATTAACGACAGGAGGAAATGGAGAGAAATCGGAAATCATCATCAGGTAACATTTCATGCTTCACAGGACAAACATCATTCATTTGTTAACATCATATAGTAAAATGTAGTTGTGTGGTGATGTTTTCTACTTTAGATCTCTAGTTCATTGATGGTTTTGTTTTCACAGGCACCAAGTCTGATGCATCTGGTAAACGAATGAGGGAAGTAGCTTGTCCCATATGTACTGTGCATTTACAGGTCCGAAAGAATCCTTATTAACTCCCTCAAGTAAAACAATTACATATCCCATCTTGCTGATCATGATGACCTTTATCACTGCAGGTCCAGGTTCCTAGCTCAGGTTCCGAAACTATCGAGTGTGGGGTTTGCCAGCATCCGTTCCTCGTAAGCGCTCATTGATCTTTATAAATCAACCAGGATTTCTTATCGCAAGCTCTACTACCTACTGGTTTCTAGTTTGCTTTGCTTATTATCCAGCCTGTGGTTCTTGTTAACAATAATTTGGATTAGCTTTGTAAATCTGTTATTCTTGGTTTGTTTAACGAACTTGTTTTCGTTTAATTCCATCATTAGTGTGCATATAGAGTTCGTTGGTTCTGTGTCTATTCAATTGAACATCGACTGTGTATAAAAACTAAAGAGTTTACTGAGGAATGCAACTGCAACTGTTGTTTTCTATTATGTTTTATTATTATCTTATCTCTTCGTAATATCACAATTGTTTTGAAATTTGTTATTGGGCCGTTTGATCTCATGGGTCCAACCAAAAAGGTATTATTTCGGCCCATAACCTAGCCCAGTCCAGGAATCTAATCTAATTGTGGGTGGTGCCCTGGCCCAAGTGTTTTTGATTTGTTCTCATTTCCTTTGAAGTGATTGTGGAAAGGTACTTTTCGTAGATATTTAGGGTATTCGGATGGACTTCTGGTTTTGAAAGCTGTTTCAAATGGTGTTTGGGTAATTGATAGAAAATGTTTTTGGCCTTCCAGAAATTCTTCTGGATAAAGTAGAAAATATTAGTTTTATGAAAATGGTTTTTGCTAATTTTTTTTCTACATACAGAAGTCAAAAGTAAAAGAATTATAAATAGGTCCTTAAACACAAATCACCTTTTGAAAGTTGGAAGTTAGAAATTAAAAGTTCACTGTATATAGAATGAGCATATTTTGAATTACTTTTATAGATTAGGAAAAGGTCAAAAATACTGAGTATTAGGATAGATGGGTTTCTGACATATTTGGATGGACTAAGTGCTCTTTGGATAGATTAGAGTCTGTTTGGTATAAGTATTTTTATAATTTTTTGGATTCAAAAGCACTTTACAGTACTGTTTGGTTAGAAATTCAGAAGTGCTTATAGGTTAAGAAAGTACTTTCAGTAAAAGTAGTTAAGGTGGTGGTTCTGCCAAGGTGCTTCTACTTCTATCCGAAGTCAAAAGACTTCTATCCGAAGTCAAAAGTACAAATTATTCCCTTTCCAATGGATAAAAAGCTCATTCACAATGTACTAGCTTCTACCTCCTTTCATTTAAAGTAGAATTCAAAATTGCTTCCCAAACATGCCCATTAGAATATAAACCATAAACCATAAATATAGATGGCAAAAGAGTAGTTGGAAGTTGAGATGTGTTTTGCCCACTTGTAAAGCTGTTCATTCAACCAACAAGATTGACAATGGACAATGAGAGAATTAATTACCACTACCCTCCTAATTAACATCACTGGGACTATGATTGTACTATTATTTACGTATTGAAGCCATAATTCTTCAGTTTCACTCCAAAAATGACAAAACAACAGATCATTCTATTGAGAAATCTATTCTAATCTATACACAATAAATATCAACCCAAAAGAGATAGAACTTGGTGTGTTGAGTGTCAAAATCTTGATAATTGGTTGAAATAATTGAATTGTACAATCAATTTTGTATTTAATGGCAGATTTGGCAAGATATATGTGATGGTTGAGAGAGAAGTAATTAATATAAACTTATTAACCAATGAAATTTAATATGATTATGATGTTGATATGTTAGTGATACACGTTTTTGTTAAGCAATATTGACTTTTCTTTTATTTGTAGCCTTACAAGTGTAGTGTTGATGGATCATCAACATAATACACTTAGTGTAACCTAACTGTAGTGTACAGAGTTGTTCACCAAACTAACTTAATTAATACAATCTTTATTTGTATTTTAGAAATATATATATATATATATATATATATATATATATACACACATATGTATAGATTCCTACTGTAAGGACAAACTCTTTCTTAGGTATGAATTTCAGCTCTATCATACACATGGTCAAAATTATATATAAATTAATATTAAAATATTAGATTTTAACTACATATGTTAATTCAATGGAAATAAATAAAATAAAATAAAAAAATTATTATTATGTATTGGAAATATTTTTAATTAGTGTTTTAAATATCGATTATAAATAAGTTTTTACAAAAATACGTATCAGATAACGGTGTTTAAAATAACGTTTAACATTTGAAATAGCGTTGGTGACAGAGTGATTAGAAATAGCTTTCACTTCAAACAATAGTAGTAATTAATTTTATAATTAATTATATAATTATTTTGAATTATATTTATATATATAATAATTTATAGTAATTTTATATTTAATGATTAATTTAAAAATTAAAATTAATATTAAATATTCAATGCAACGGCTAACTTAACCATTAATTTAGAATCTAACTTAACCGTTAAATTAGAATCTAATTTAACAGCTAAGTATTATCGCGGTTTAAAACGCTAATTTAATAACTAATTGAAAATCTAATACCAACCTACTCTAAATTACATATGTCACATGTGGGCGGGATTTAATATTTTGATATTAATTGTATTAGAAGTGATCATAGAATTAATATATATATTATATTATATTATATTATAGTATAGATATGTGGAAATAATTTATAGATATGTGGAAATAAAAATAGTTCCTTAAGCAATTATCCATTTTTGAATTTTTATTTAAATAATTTTAAAAAGTATTTTCAAATTTAGAAAATTATAAAAATACTAACACAAACCATTCCAAATTCGTTTTACTTGGGTTATTAAAATTGGATTATTTTAAAAAAAAAAACCCACCACTTTTTCAAACGTTTTACTTTGAACTACAGGTTTTGGAAACTTTTGCAAAACCACTCCCAATTCAAGAACAACACGTGTTGCCATTAGATGAGTGATTTTGGATAATTATTATGTTTTAATTATTTTTAAATTTTTATTTAATAAATTTAAATATTTATTTTAAATTATCATAATATTTCAAAATTACCCATCAAAATTCTAAAACCACCCATCTAATGGTAAAACCACTTGTTGTTTTGAATTTAGAATGATTATGCAGTTCGCGAAAATAGAGTTTTTTTTGAAATAATCCTTAAAATATATATGCCAATGGAAAATATATCCTATAATCTATTGGAATGAATTGGATTTTTATTTTGGATTTTTAAGATATTTTTTTAATGACGATTAATAACTCTCTTAAGAATATTTGTTTTAAAAATAATTAAAAAATTAATGTTTTAAAAATAAATGTGATCTCCTTTCTATTGAACCAAAGTGTATTTTAATCTTCTTGTTTTTCTACCTCAGAAACCATAGATCAAAATTAAAATAATCCCAACATGTGTACATATAATGACATATGACATGGACATAAAATGATTCATATGGGTAGCTTACTAACTTTTTGGCATAAATAAAATTATCTTCTTTTTAAAACTTTGTTCACAAGATTTACCAAAAACTTTCTACACCAACCTAACTAGTCTCATGTTTCACTACTCCACTTGGAAAGTCATGAATCAATTTCAATGTGATTAATTAAGCTTATCATCATTATCTAGACAAAAATTAATATTTTAATTGTAAATATTCTTTCCAAATGATTTGGATGACGAGACCATGAGAGTTACTTCTTAAATTAGACAAAGTGTTTTATTTATTTATTGGAAAGAATTCATATTCAATTAATGATATTTTGATGTATAAAGTTTTGATTAATTACATTTTGAGAGCATGAAAGCTAGTTGTGGTCCATGATCATCTATTATGATTTGTATTGGTTGAATTGTGTTGAGTTTAATAAAGATGAGGAATTAAAAAAAGATTTCAAAGTAAATTAAGAGATAGGAAAGATCTAATTTCGAATAAAGTTAACGAAGTAGATGTATGTCGTGAATTTGACAGTGATCGAAATATCTATTATTCAGATTAGTTTTAAATTACGAAATCAAAATATAAAGAAACAAAAACTTCTTGATTAATTAGAATATACATGTAATCGAATATTTAAAATTGAGAAAGAGGTCGCATATTTGCCATACTAATTAGAGTCAATGAATTAATGATCTTAAGAAACAAATTTGATTAATAATTTTTAGAGTTTATACATAACACCTAACTCAAATAACAGTAGATAATTTCTGAAAAAATCTTTACAGATTTGAAAATTTTATGAGACCAGTTTTCCCTCTAATTACCGTTAAATAATAAATTCATCCACCCCGAAAATTATGTTAGACTTCATTCGAATTAGGTTTGAGATTATCTAAATTACCCAATTCATTCCAAATTTTGGACCATTATACTTCAATTTTTTCTAAATAACATTTAAAAAAAAAATGAAATTATTCCCAAACTATAGAAGTAAAAAGAAATTTCCAAACCTAATAACTCATATCTCTCACCCTCTGGTCCCCACCCTTATTTATTAAATAAATCTAAATTTAAATCAAAATTTAAATCAAATCAAATCAATGCATGGTACAAATATACACATGTGTGTATATAAACACATACACATATCCATGCAATTCACAAACCAACAAACACAAAACATATCTCTATCACTATCAATATTTCATATGTTGAACCTAATAAACTCATCCTCTTCTTCAACACTATTGTTGTTTTGTGTGTTGACATTGTTTTTTCCGGCAAAAGGAGTGTTGAAGCTGCCGGAAAACATAACGGTGCCGGCGGTGATCGTGTTCGGAGATTCGATAGTGGATACAGGAAATAATAACAATTTAAAGACGGTGGTGAAATGTAATTTTCCTCCGTATGGTAAGGATTTTCCTGGAGGAGTTCCGACTGGACGGTTTGGTAATGGAAGAGTTCCGTGTGATATGATTGGTAATTATAATTTCTATTTTTTTATTTTATATTATTTATTATTAAATTAATTTTTTTTATAAATACTTAATTTGGGTTAAATATGAGATTATAAATTTAGAGAAAATTACAAGATTTTTTTTAAATGTATTATTATTTTAAAAACTTTCATATAAGATATATTAGGATAGTATATGGAGAAATGACCAACACATTTTTCGTTTTTGAAATTATTTTTTCAAAGTTTTAAAATTATTTTTTGAATTATTATTAGTATTAATACATAATTTCTTTAAAATACTATTTTATTTTTTCCCTTAAATTAAAAAATAATGTCACTGTTAACTTTTAATTTCTTAGTGATAGCATTTTAAAATTAATTGCAAAATAAAAATAGTTTGTATAATAATTAAAATTAAAAGTTTAAAAAAAAAAATTAAATTATCCATATTAAGGTAGGTTTTGAATTATAAAAATAAGAAATTTTCACATATATATATATAATATGAAATAAAATAAATTATTTTTTTAATCAGTTTATATATGATAAAATAACTAAAAATTTTTAAGTTTAAAATGATTTTTTTTTTTTAAATAAGGGAAAGTGAATTTAACAAAAATAATATATATATATATATATATATATTGAAAAATAAAATGATTAAGAGTGAAATAAATTGAAATACATAGATTTAGATTAGTCAAGGCTTGAATGAGTGTTAACATGTTTGGGGCCAATTATTTTTTCATAATTAGTAGTTGGCTTTTACATTTATTTGTCTTTGAATAAATCTTGTGATTGGTGAACCGTGGTTGAAAAAGTAGAGTATTGGATGTGTCTCATGAAACCTTTGATTCTGTATCTACTCTTCTTTTCTAATTTCTTTAATGATTTAATTATATTATTATTTTATTTTAAACTAAGGTTTAAAATGGTCAAATGTATTAGTATTAAAATTAAATCTAGTGTTTTAATACATGATTTGACTCTTTGTAAAAATTTAAATATCAATTAAATGATTAATTTAATGTTATTCTGATATTTATTTATTTAATTTGCAGCTGAAGAACTAGGTATAAAAAAGCTAGTACCACCATATCTGGACCCAACATTATCACCTCAAGAACTTCTCACTGGTGTTTGCTTTGCTTCTGGTGGCTGTGGCTATGACCCTTTGACTCCCAGACTAGTGGTATATATATATATATATATATATATATATATATATATAGTTATCAATCAATGTCAAAATTTTTAAATTCGATTTAACTTTTTCAATTTGAGAGATGTGATAGGTGATTCAAGTTAAATTAATCCGATATAAAATAATTAAGTAGTTAAACTTCGAAGCAGAAATTGAAAAAGTTTAATCGATTTAGAGTTATGTGAACATTATTGATATATAAAAAAAAAAAAAAATTTAGGCTATAAAGTTTAAATATACGATTATAGGTTTGTTTTGAAAAGTTTGTAAAATTAAATTTTAAATTTCATTCTATAGGTAATTTATAGGATGTGTGATCGTAATTCACTGAATGTGAGCGTTCACAAGAATGTAGTTTACATATTCTGTGAATAGTTAAATGTCAAATGTATTTTGGTCTATGGAGAAACGTTTAAAAAACTATTTATATATATATATATTTAAAACAAAATTATAATTATATTTTGATGTTTAAAACGCTCATTTAGAATTATTATTATTATTATTATATATAATTATATATTTGAATGAATTTGGACTAACATATGAAAAAATTGCAGTCAGTGCTGTCATTTTCAGATCAAATACAGTACTTCAAGGAGTATATACAGAAGCTGAGATCACTTGTAGGACAAGAAAGAGCAAAATTCATATTGGAAAACAGTTTATATCTGGTAGTAGCAGGAAGTGACGACATTGCAAATACCTATTTTGGTCTCCGAGCTCGAAAATCCTATGACATTCCTGCTTACACTGATCTAATGGCCAATTCTGCTGCTGATTTTCTCAAGGTCAGAGAGAGTTTTCTTTTGCTTGTACTGCAAGTTATCTATCATTGTGAATACGTTAATGAGTTTTTGTGACAGGAATTGTATGGACTTGGAGCAAGAAGAATTGGAATATTCAGCTCACCACCAATTGGTTGTGTCCCTTCACAAAGAACATTAGGTGGAGGTTTTACAAGAAACTGTGCAGAGAAATATAACCAAGCTGAACAGTTGTTTAATCAGAAACTATCTGCTAAAGTTGATTCAATTGGGAAAAGTTTGCCCAATTCCAGAATTGTATATATTGATGTTTATAACCCTTTTCTTGACCTCGTCCAAAATCCTAAAAAATACGGTAAACTTTTCCATTCCATTTATTTAAGAATTCCGTTTGAGATGATTTATATAAGCATTTTGTCTTTTTGGATTAAAAAACAGTTTATAGAATTCCGAATAGGTCTATACAGGTGTAAAAATCACAACATCTGTTGCCGTTTTTGAAAGTACTTTTCCAGGGTTTGTCGTGATTTTTTACTTCTGACTTTTAAAAGTTATTTTAGATGGTGTTTGGTAACCGACAAGAGTGTTTCTATCCTCCCAGAAGCTCTTCGAAATGAAATAAATTGGGTGTGTTTGGGATTGATTTTACTTTTGACTGCTGTCTTTAGAAAAAGAGAATCAGAAGTCATTTTTAGGAAGCTAATATTTTTTACTACATCTGGAAGAGCTTCTAGGAGGCCAGAAGCACTTCTACCAGTTATACCATCTGAAACAACTTTCGAAAGTCAGAAGCCGAAAGCCAATCTATCCAAACAAGTCCAAAATATTGGTTTCTTGAAAATGGCTTCTACTTCTATTCTTCTACCGTCAGAAGTTAAAAGCATAAGCAATTTCAAACAGAGCCGTAATCTGTTTGGTATAGCTTATAAGTACTTTTACAGTTTTCTAGATTCAAAAACACTTTTCTATTCCAACTCCTTGGATAGAAATTCAGAAGCGTTTATAAATTGAAAAAGTGTTTTCAGTAAAAACAGAGGTAGCGTTTATGCTTTCTCTTACCAGCTATCCAATGGATAGAAATCCAAAGTGCTTGTAGGCTGAAAAGTGCTTTCAATGAAAGCAGTTGAGATGATACTTCTGTTTATTTTTCTCCCTAAAAAACAAATTATCCCAAACAGAGCCGTAGACTGGATTCATATCCAAACACTACTAAATACTTATTTGAATCCAGAAAGTTAAGAAAAAATGCTTATATAACTCATCTAATGGTCTCTTATTAGATAAGTGGATTATATTTGATGGTTTGGTGTACTGTGGCTTTTGCAGGGTTTGAGATAGCGAATAAAGGGTGTTGCGGAACAGGAAATATAGAGGTGGCAATATTGTGTAATCAATTGACATCAACAACATGTAGTGATGATTCTAGTTATGTGTTTTGGGATAGTTATCATCCAACTGAGAAGGCTTATAACGTCTTGGTTTCATCTATATTGAAGAAGTATGTTAACAAGTTTTTTTGAATTTATATGTATATATATCGTCGTAAATATGACAGATTGCTGCTATCCTTTTGTTCAAAGTACACGAAATCTTTGTAGTATGTTGTTGGACAATAATATATACAGTGTTTTCAATTTTATTTGAAATAACAAATTGGTTCAAGTCTCAATAGGAGAAGGTCCAATCAAAACCTTCAGGTTCAAATATCACCAAGTTCATTCATTCGAGGGGACCATGGGGTCCAAGCTTATTCATGGAGCGTATGATTTTGTAACGTCTAATTTTGGAGTTTCAGTGAAAATTTTAAAATTATGAGTATTATAATATGATATTCATATCTGAGATTTATGGTCCGACAGATTTTCTCAAAATAATTATTTTTTATAATAATACTCTATATATGAATTAAGGTTTTTCGGAATAATCCGTAAATATGTAGTTATAAAATTTATTTTTCTGTAAAAGTTGAAAAATTATCACACAAACAGATAAATAATACTGTTGTAAAGATGTTTAATTATACTCCGGACCCATAATTTACTTAATAATTTATTGAAATTCATTCTCAACTACTCTCAGATTACTTTATATATTTCAATCTATCTTTGTTTACTCTCACACTCTATTAAAATTTCAAGAAATTATTTTTTCTCCTCACTCCATTCTGATAAAAACTGACTTTAGCATTATCATGCTTACGGCTTATATTCCGATAAATATCCTAATATTTCTTTAGAAGTCCTTTCTATTTCTAATTTGAACCAAATTTAAATCATCAAACCGGTTCGAGTCTGTAATTCCGAACTGCTACAACTGAGCAAATAGCATTCCATAATTAAAGTAACATGCATAGAAAGACCTCAATTAGCGAACCACCTCACTCGCAACCCCCAACAACCATCGAAGTTATAAAGGTGAGACTCATAATTTAATACACATCAAATTCATTCCCTTTCGGATTTTAATACAATCAACCACTTCCCAATTGGTCCAAATACACAACCCATAACATCAATCAATGAAGACTTCTTCTCTTCTCGCATTTGCTATTATTTATAAGAGAGTGACCATTCAAACGTCGACGATGTGAAAACAACATGAAGGGGTCTATCTGTTCATTTATTTTCACATTACTTGTTGTGTCGTTTACAGTGATCGAAGGTGACAGTAGACGAACCGCATCGTTTGAAGCAGTTATTATGTTTGGTGATTCGATAGTGGATACTGGTAACAACAATCAGCTTAAAACTCCGACTAAGTGTAATTTTCTTCCTTATGGTAGAGATTTTGACGGTGGAGTTCCCACTGGTAGATTCTCCAATGGCAAAGTTCCTTCTGATCTTTTAGGTTGGTATACATCAATATAATCATTTTATTATATTATATAGATTTATGATGATTTGGTACTAGTCTATATCTATGATTTTACTATGTTGAGAGGTGTAAACTATTTGACATTAGCGTCTCGCCAAGCAAATATTGAACTCATTATTATATAAATATATATATATATATATTATCATATGAGTTTTGAATTAATATAACTGGTTAGATTTAGGTATACAGATTCCGTGGTTTAAGTAACGTTTAACAATTTAAGTTATAAATTGTAGTATTTAGTAGTTTAAAAAGTAGTTTAAACTGTTGAAAGTGCTATTTTAAAATTATTAAAATATCATTATATTTAGTATTAATAAATAATAATATATATTTTTTTTGGAAATTTTAAATTTATAAATTATTTAAATCGATAGAACTGTTCTTAAGCGGTTAATATAATCAATTATTTTAAATGATTGCTCAACTATTCAGATTATTATTTCAATCACAAACGTCAATGTTGACCTCTAACATGTTAGTATGTATTTAATCTCCTAATAATATTTTTAAAAAATGGATATTCAAAAGTTATTTTTTAAAATAATATTTATTATTTTTAAATATAATGTGATAAATATTAGTTTAAATTTCTTTTAAAATATTATTTTGAATAAAATATTTCAAAATATTATCAAAAACAAACTTTCAAAATAAAATTTTTGTTTAGTACTAATAAATTAATACAATAATTTTAGTTTTAATATAAATTTATTAAAATAAATATTTTTACCGT
This sequence comes from Cardiospermum halicacabum, assembly GCA_031304145.1. Taxonomy (NCBI): domain Eukaryota; kingdom Viridiplantae; phylum Streptophyta; class Magnoliopsida; order Sapindales; family Sapindaceae; genus Cardiospermum; species Cardiospermum halicacabum. The sequence goes on from CM062394.1 coordinate 1,291,907, forward strand.
TATATCCAAATCCTTTTTAACCATCTTAATCTTACTTAATTGCCCTAATTCATTTAATAATATTTTGACTGACACTACCGAGTGAAACAATAATTGGTGAAAAGAACAGAATGCAAGCCCATGCTTAATTGAATCCAAGACCAGTTCCATGCATGTTCTCATTTAATACAATAACAACATTAATATCATCTTTTTCAGCTGAAGAACTGGGAATTAAAGAGCTACTACCACCATATTCAGATCCAAATCTTCAACCTAATGATCTTCTCACCGGCGTCAGCTTCGCCTCCGGCGGTTCCGGTTACGATCCTGTTACAGCTAAATTGGAGGTACTATTAATTAAAATGTCAATATCTTAATTAAAAGACTTAAATTTGATTTCATTTTTGAATATTGTTATTAGATGGCGAAACCATTGTCATATCAACTAGATCAATTCAAAGAGTACATAGAGAAATTGAAGGAGATAGTTGGTGAAGAACAGACAAATAGAGTGTTGAGCAAAAGCTTCATTGGAGTTGTTGCAAGTAGCAATGACATTGCTAATACGTATTTCAATTTTCGGATTAGAGAAGTGGAATTCAGTATTGATACTTATCTTGAGCTTCTTGTTCATTCGTCTTCCGCTTTTATTCAGGTATTCATAATTATTTGTTAGTATACATCGCATTCGGGAAATAATCATTTATTGAATTAAAAAATTTTGAATATATTTTTTATTTATTCTAAATTTATATTTTAAAAAATAATTTATGAATGTAAATTTAGTATAGAAAAAGAGATATAATTAAAATTTCGTTACTAGTTAATTTATGACTATAAGCCAGCTCCAAACAATTACTTTATACGTTCAGTTTTCACTTTTAGAGTTCAGCTTTGAATTTATGACTAAGCTTTCAAATAAATACTTTATACATTCAGTTTTGATTTTATGACTCAAATTTTCAAATAAATACTTTTAAAATTACGGCTTTGCAAATTTGTTGGATTTAAAATTTAATATCGAAAATACCGAATGCTTTATAAATATATGACTATAAAGTCTATAGAGAGTGTCCAAGAACAAATTTATACGAACCAGTTTGATCTAAAGAGTTTTGATAAGAGGATTCTAGAATTCATAAAAATTTTGATATGCATTTTGTGGATTCGTATCTAGTGTACATTCTCTCGAATATTTTTTAAGGCTTGATTCTGGTCGGTGTGTAAATAATGTCTTTAAGCCTTGATTCTGGTCGGTGTATAAATAATATCTTTTAAGGCTTGATTTATGTTTGGTGTTCTTTGTGTTAAAAGTTTAACGGAAAAAGATGGACAAAGATAACTCGTATGCATGATGTGGAATTTGATAAACATTATGTTGAATATCTTTTAAGCCTTGATTCACCAAATGTCTTGTATTGAAAGTTTATTTGATAAAGATATTTAAACAATATTTTCAATTGGTTTAGGAATTATACAATCTTGGAGGGAGAACTATAGGAATATTCGGAGCTCCACCGTTAGGTTGCGTACCAAATGTTCGAACCATGGCCAGAGGAATAGGCCGAGAATGCACAGAGCAATACAATGAAGCTGCAGAGCTATTCAATTCCAAATTAACAACAGAGATTAATTCACTCAGCAATCACTTACCACAAGCAAATTTCATCTACATTGACATCTACAATCCTCTTCTCGATATTATTCAAAACTCTCAAAAATATGGTAATTAAATAAAATTATGGTAATTAAACTAAAATTTTAATTAGAATTACTAAGTTATTGGGACTTATTTATTTTCTATTCTCAGGATTTGAAGTTGTGGATAGAGGATGCTGTGGAACAGGAACTATAGAAGCAGCAATATTGTGTAACCAGTTGGATGTGAACACGTGTAGTGATGCCGATACTTATGTTTTTTTCGACAGTTTTCATCCAACAGAGAAGACTTATAAAATTCTGGTCTCAAGTGCTCTGAAGAAATATGTTAATAATTTTATTTAAGATTATTTTTAAAAATTGTTGTTATATTTTTGTTAGATGATTCAACAAGTTATTTGAATTTTATAATTTATGGGAAGTTAGGTACTTTCTGTTATAGGCATACAATGCACATGTTTATATATGTTGATTAAGATTGAAGCAATAGAAGACATAATTCAACACGCTTTAAAACATTTTTATACAAGATCAAGCCTATAAACTTGCTTAATTGGACTCCAAAATTGAATTAAAAGACACAACATGAAGTTTCTATCAATTAAAATATTGTGGTTTTATATCTTTGTTATTGTTCATTATTGTTATACAAAATCAAATGCTATTAAACTCCCAAAAAACAGTACATTTCCAGCTTTGATTCTATTTGGAGATTCAATTGTTGATACCGGCAACAACAACTATATTGAAACCATAGCTAAGTCTAATTTTTTGCCGTATGGAAGAGATTTCGAAAATGGAATACCTACGGGAAGATTTTCCAATGGAAAAATACCTTCCGATTTTTTGGGTAATTAAATATTTTATCGTCTAATTTTTTTAAAAAAATTAAATTAGATTTCAATTTATGGATTATACAGTATAATATGGTTAAATAGTTATATTTGTGACCGTCTATCTATAACGTCTGTGTGATCGTGCCTCTATATAATCATATATTTAAAACGAAATTGTTTTTTTTTTTTTATGGTTATTAAAATAGTGACAGTATACTGTCACAAATTGATCGCAGTTGTATTCCGTAACCAGTAGAACTATTAAAATAAAGTATACATTATTTATTTTAAGTTAGCAGTAAATTCACACGATTTTTTTTTAACTATTCTCAAAATAATTCATTGGTATCATATTATATGGACAGTAAATATATAAAAATATCTCTTATAGGTTATTTAAAATATATATATATATATATATCTGTTTTTTCAAAAGTTTTATTTTAAACTATCTATATTGAAAAAATTTGTAATATTCAAAACCACTCGCACAACAAAAAAAAAATACTAATTCTTCTGATTTTGCAAAAATTTTCAAAACCGTTTGTTTAAATTAAAACGTTTGAGAAAATGAAGATTTTTTTTTGAAAATAACTCTCTCTTATTACGTGGTATTAGATTATTTACAAATTGTGAATATAGAGAGAAAAATCTATTTATGTAAATAAACCCTAGCAAATACTATCCAATTTAATTCTAAAATCTAAATATCTTCTTCTTCACTAAATATTTATTTTTTGAGTTTGTTTGTTTCCTAGCTGAAGAGCTAGGAATAAAAGAATTGCTACCACCATATCTAGATCCAACACTAGAACCCAAAGATCTTCTTACAGGAGTCAGCTTTGCTTCAGCTTCATCTGGATATGATCCTTTAACATCACAGCTATGGGTAAATAATAAATACATTTATAAGCATTAGTGTATTTATTTAACTATCTTCTAATTTTCTTTTGAAAAATTTATATACAGTCAGTGATATCATTAGAAGAGCAGCTAAAACTGTTCAAAGAATACAAAATGAAGCTAATAAGCATAGCTGGAGAAGAAGAAACAAACACAATTTTATCAGAAAGCTTATTTGGTGTTGTTGCAAGTAGCAATGACATTGCAAATGTATATTACAGCTTTCACATGAGACAATGGGAGTTCAATATCTCTACTTACACTGATCTCCTTGTTCAATCCGCTTCGGATTTCTTAAAGGTATGTATTTCGGATAATATGATATTTTCGACTTTATTTGGAAGTGGTTTTGGGAAGTCAAAAACTCTTTTGACTGGTATCTCAAATATTATCTTAAAATATTTTCAGAAGTGAAAAGTTAGTATATCTAAATAGGTTTGATCATCATTTAAAACAATTTTAGAAAAAGTCAAAAGTTGGTATAAAAAACTATTCTATTCAAATATGTCCAAACACCATCCAAAATACCTTTGACAAATCGGAAGTCAGAAGTTAGTAAGCAAAAATTATTCTATCCAAACAGATCCAAACACGATGTAGAATAGCTTTCAAAAGTCAAAATGTTAAAAGGTAGTATATTCAAATAGGCACAAAGCACCATCCAAATCTACTTTCAGAAGTCGAAAGTTAAATGTTAGCCAACAAATGTTAGTTTATCCAAACAGGTACAAACACTATCTAAAACAACTTTCAGGAATAAAAATTAAAACTTATTCTATCCAAATAGACTCAAAACGCCCTCCAAAATAATTTTTTAAAGTCAAAAGATAAAAATCAGTATATTCAAAAAGATCAATATATTCAAACATACCCTAATTTATTATTTTCTTTTTAATCATTCATATATATATATATAATCATGTTTTTGTAGGAGTTGTATGGAGTTGGAGCAAGAAAGATAGTAGTATTTGGAGCACCAGCACTAGGTTGTTTACCAGGGAGTAAAACACTTTCAGGAGATATATTCCTTCTTAAAGAAGGTTGTGTAGAGGTTTACAACAATGCAGCTCAACTATTCAATCACAAATTGATTGCAGAGATTGATAACCTTCAACATCATAGAGATTTCCCACAAGCAACAATAGTGTTTCTTGACATCTTCACCACCATGCTTGATTTTGTCCAAAATCACCATAAATATGGTAATAATTGTTTCAGCTAATTTATATATATATAATATATACAAAAAGTGTAATTATATTTTTTTATATTATTCATTTAATTTTACAAATAGTCAATTGAACTCCTCAACCAAAATTTGTGTTAACTAGATTTGTTTTATCAAATATTTAATTTAATTTTTTTGAGTTAATTTCAAAAACTCACAAAAAGTTCAGAGTTTTTCTTTAAAAAAACTACACTAGTTTTGTGTTTTTTCATTTTATCATTATCATATTAAAAAGACTAAAATTTTTAAAGGACTTTTATAGCTTTAGTAAAATTTCAATAGACGAGTTTAACAGTAGTGGTCTCTCGGCGATGGGTGGTTGAACGAAGAAGATTTGATGAAATTAAAAAATTATTGAAAATTGATTTTTCTATCATATATCATTCGTTCAACCACTAATTACCAATGGTGGACTCATCTATTAGAGCTCCATCAAAATTCGAATTCAATTTTAAAAATTTTAACATTTTTCATCCTGATCGTGGCAAAATGGGAAAAATAAAACTGATGTGGATTTTTTTTTGAAAAAAATCTTAAACTTGCGATGATTTTTTGGGATTATTCCTAATTCTTTTTAATGATAAGAAGGGCTTAATTTACCTCTTCAAGTTAATCATGTTAAGTGTCTCCTTAACCTCCACGTCAGAAAAAAGAAGGAATTTAGTTCACTCGGTATTCATAAATGTTGAGAGGCTAAATTTATCTTTCATGAGGTTGATAATTAACTTGAAAAAATATACTCTCAAGATTTTTATATTTAAAAAATAAATTTTGGATTTTGAATATTTTGATGGTGTTTTCAGGATTTGAAGTTGTAGATAGAGGGTGCTGTGGAAGTGGACATATAGAGGCATCAATATTGTGTAACCCATATACTGTAGGCACTTGTGAAAATGCTTCAAGTTATTTATTTTGGGATAGTTATCATCTCACTGAAACAGCTTATCAGATTATGGTCTCTCATCTGTTGAATAAATTTATTCACAGGTTCTTTTAGTAAAACAAAAATAATATTATTTAACAGAATTTTGTTCCCCTATTTATCTAATTGAATTTGGTAGCAAGCACAGCATGTGTTGTAATTAATTAACTTTGTTCATGACAGCAAAAATATAAATACACTGAACAGACAAATAAATTAGATAAGATTTGTTGTCTGATATCATTTAAAGTAAGATATTATCAAGTAACATTCAAGATGAAATAACTAGAACATGCAGTGCACTGCAGATTCTGCTAAACTCCTATCAACTCAATAAGATATAATTTCTTTATTTATTGTCGATTTAACTGTATCGTAACTTTCGTAAAACAACAATGGCGAGACGAATAAATTTTTGAATTTAATTGAAAATTCAAAATTAAACTAACAAAATTTTATTTCTATTTCTTGAATTATCTAAACTTTGATTTTCAAAAAATAGAAATTCACATCTTCATGAATCACATTTACATTTTCACATATTACTCACAAAAGTTAAAATGGTTAATTTGATTTATTTTTAAAAAGTAAAAATTTAAAAATTTATTTTTGTAAAATTTTTAAAGTTGGGTTATATAATGTAACTAAAAATAACAAAAATGAAAATAACACAATTCGAATTGTAAAGGGAGAAATAAATTTATCCTTTGATTTCTATGATTATTTTTTAAATATTTAGAAGTCATTATTTTTATTTTGTATAATAATTTTTCTACTTTGAATATTTGACAGTATATTTTAAAAATTGTCATTTACCTTTCAATTTTAAAGTTTAATTAATTAAATAACTCACATAAATTTTATTTTTTAAAAGTTTATTTTTACAAAATAATTTTTTATTAATTTTTTCCCTCGTCCAGGATATAAATGAATTTTCATAATTTTGTTTTTTTTAGTCGAGGATCAAGAAGATCATTATAAATTATTATTATTGTATGAATCTGAAAAATCTCTAATTTGTTATAAACAAAAATATTACGGAAATTCATTTCGTGATATTAAAATTTCAATAAATTTATTTTAAATATTATAAAATTTGTTTGATGTCATAAATATAAATTAAAATTTAATTAATTTTATTTTTTTAATAAATTTATATTATCCTAGTCAAATAAAATTTGACTATTTAAAAAACTTTTAATGAAATCTAAATAATAATAAATAGTTCAGAAATATAATAACTTATTTTTTAATATATATATATTATAAAATAAGATATTTTATGGATTACAGTACAATCAACAACATCAATCAATTATGCAAATTAGAAAACAAATATCATACATTAACAAATCAGAAGAAAGAAATTAAATAATGTCAATTCATGGGTGACTTTGAACAAGGATTAGGTGCAACCGTGCATTAAAACATAGTCTTTTAATTAAATTAAAATATGGGACATAAGATAATGACAATTACTTAATTAAGTCACTTTTTTTGCATCTAATAATAAAAATATAGCTTTTTTATACATCAATTAATTAATATTTTCAAACTACAAATCAACAAGTTGCTGGAGTACTTATCAATATTAGAACATAATTTTTTTAAACAAAATTCATACATATTTTTTTTCCTATAATTATTTCTTTATTTTTAATTTAAATTGTCTTCTGTATGTTTTATTAATTTGAAATAAAATGATAAAACTTTTTGAACAAAAAAAAATTATTAATATAATCTACAACAAAATTATTTTCCTAATTCCAACTTTTCTTTATATATTTTTATTGAAAAATAACCATACAATTATATCCATACCACATACCGTACAGCGGAACAACAATAAAACAATTGCATGATAATTTAGGATTTGGAATATATATAGGCTCAGGTTTCTTGAAAATTTTATTTTTCTCTCAGATTCATTATTCGATCACTCATTCCTATTTTATGCGGCAGCACTAACTAAAACCTTAATCCACTTAGTTCTGATCTGATCGTGTGAGCTAATAGGTTAGTTGCTCGCAGGTTTAACATACTATTAAAGTTGATTGGTTATAATTCTCCCTAAATAGACATTATACTAACTAAACAATTTAAACTAACTTTACCCAGCACATTAGGTCAATGGAGGTGTGAACTTTCGGAATATCATTATTGGTCATATGTGTATGGTTCTAGTCATGAAAATAACAGAATAGATACTCATACTTATCGAAAAGTGTTATATTAAAAATATATATACAAATTTATCTATCAATAGTATACGTTATAATCCTTTTATTTCACAATATATTATTTGGACATATGACATATTACACGTCAACCATATTTTGTCTAAATATTTTTTTTTTATTTTTTTTATTTTTAGGTAAACTAATAAGTTAAATGACATTAATAACATTTTATTAATTCATTTTAGCATGACTATGTATTTTTCAATTTCACTTAATCAAGTGGCCTAATAAATATCTCACTACGTCGGAAAGAATAAATCTCATATTATATAATCACTATCACGGCATAAATCATATTTATTTTTAAATTAATATAAACTTTATAAGTTTTTATAATTATCCCGTTTAAGATAACGTTTTACTATATTATAACATCACAGTTATAGACTAACATACTAAGGTCTAATAATTCAATAATCATAATAATCATGATTATCACGAAAATTATTAAAAACCTCACACCATAATAATTTCATAATGAATGCGTACAATAAATGTTCCCGAAAAAATATATATTAATATAATATGTACCACACACATAACAAACTCGTACCAACCCTATATCACAAATAACTAGAAAAATATTACTATATGTAAAACATACAAATACAATATAGTAATAATAATAATGTATATACTATTAATGAATGTAACCAAAATAAATAAAATGCATATATTTTTAATATAAATTATTTATTTTTAATCACCCATCATTTTAAATATAAATTATTTATATTATTCTTTTAAAGTATCTTAAAAATTTTATTTTAAAAAATAGTAACAATTTGACTAATTTTTTCTTATCAACCGAAGGGAAAAAACCAAACTCAATGTAGTCAACTTTATTAAAAATAGTTGTCCATGCACAGTCTACTTTACTTTTGATAAAGATTAGGTTCAACTGGGTATTAAACTTCACTTTTAAATTATTATATAGGCCGATAAGATATAAATAAAAAGATACACTTATTAATTAGCTATGATTCCATCTATAAAATACAAATATGTACTAACTTTTAATAATATCACTACTCACCAACTTTCTAATAATATCACCAATAATTTGTGGAAAAGTACATATTTTAAATTGCTATTTGAATTTATCTTTATATTAACATATTTTAAAATTCGCTTTAAATATACCTTTTATTTAATAAATAATAAAATTTGTATAAAACAATTTAATATGAAATAGAAAAAAATTTAATTTGTAATTTAAAAATTACAAATTGTAATTCAAATATATAATTGTAATGTAGTTGGATTGGTTTATTATAAACGAATAAAGGCAATGTAGGTGATGAGGGAGATCAATGGTGATCATTATCCAAACAGGTGGGGAGATATAAAAGCATATAATGTGCTAAATTGGTTGGGATTTTGCTTTTTTTAAAAAAAATAATGTAGGTTGAGAAATAAATGAATAATTCATAATACTATTTACAAATAAATAAATAAATATGAAAGATGGAAAAGAACTTTTTAATAATAATTTTTACAAATTTTTAAAAATAAATATCAATGAATAGAAAACTCTATTAGCAAATTTAAAATACAAAGTGTAATGAGTTGTTAGAGTAATTTTAATTTACAATATTTTAAAATATTAGTTATAAAAAATTATAAAAATTTTAGACATAATATATAATTAGACCTCGAAATTGGTACTCTTCAATTTTTCAAAGTTCTAACTCCATCTTCCAACTTCTTAAAAGTGTTTCCTTTAAATTCTTAAACTTTTTCCGAAATTTTATTAGATTTCCGTAATTTTTGAAATTTTTGTATAATTAAACTTTTACAAAACGTTAATAAAAATCTCACTGAAACTCTTTATCAGGTTGGTCGTTCAGTTAAAACTTCGAAATATTTGATAAAACTTCTAAATATTTGATAATTCAAATCAAAAGTCATGCTAACTTCAGGGATATATATATATATATATATATATATATATATATAATTATCCCAAAATTTTATTATTAAAAGTTTTATTTTTTATATTTTTTTTCCGAAAATAATGATTATTTTATTTTACAAAATATTATCAATAATAATCAAATAATATATATTTAAAAATGTATTCATTTTGTATTTTTTATCTATATTTCTACCATAATTATATATATAATTAATAAATTGAAATAATATATTTTTGAATGACTTATTATTATGATTAATTTTCATCCATTGTTTTTATAGAATTTTATTTATTTATTAAAAATTTGTTACGAATGAATGTGTAAAACTCAAATAATTAAAGATAAAGATTGTTTATATTGGCAAAAAAAAAAAAAAATGTTTTTAAGTGAGTGAATTATGATAAAGCTTGATGATTTAAATGTTTTTAGAGAATTGAGATTGAAAACCAATCACATGAAATTCATTATTTCTAGTTAGATGTAGTGGATGATTGAAAGAGTTGATGTTGCATTTAATAGATTTTGACATATCAAGGTACTTGGCAATACCACATTGGTTTAGTTAATGTCATTTATTTGTCAACTTTCAAAACCCACTCATTTCATATGCATGTGCTATCTAATTATTTGTATATAAACATGCTTAATTCACACATTAAAATTATTAAATAGCTAGTTTATGCACAATTAAGCTTAGACTAATGTTACGAGATCTCTTTCTCTCTTCTTGTATTGTATATTCAATATAAGAATAGGTACTATAATATAATGTTTTAAATTATTAAAAAAATGATTTATATTGGTAATTTATATGGATATTATGGCGGTGGCAAATATACCATTAAAAATTGTAAAATTCGGAGTTACTTAGTTAAAGTGCTAACAACTTTTATATAATGGTGGAGCTATTTTCATCCTTTGGGAATTACCTTTTAATATGGTTTCACAGTTGGCTTGGATATGTGTAAATGGATGGACCTTATTATGGACCGTCTTTAGAGTAATTCGTTGACTGCACCCGTATGTTGGACGTGAGGGGGCATGTCAAATCTCACATTAACTAACCACTTCTATATAATGATTGAGACAATTCTCATCCCTTAAAGGTTCTTTCGGGTGAATTAGGCCTTTTAATATATATATATATATATATATATTTATTAGTTGGTAGAATTTCATATTTTAAAACAAATTTACAATTTGGTGATCGAACACATATTTATTCTAATTAAAAGCTACATAATATTATTAAAGTGTCAAATTCAATATTATATATAAATAATAATGATTTATTTATAAAATATAAAAATAAATCCGTATAGATTCGATTTTAATTCGAAGTAAATGATACCATATCAATGTAAAAGTAAGGGATATTTCCATTTTACCACCGCAGGTTTGCAATATTAGTCAAAAAACCTCCACCGTTTTAATTTTGACCAAAAAACCACTTTTTAGAATATTCTATCAGGTTTACTGTTCATCAGTGGATGAACAGTAATCAGGAGTATTTTGGTAATTTCAAAAATTATTTTTTTTAAAAAAAATTAAGTAAAAAAAATCAAATTATTTTTTAAAAAATTAAAAAATTACGAAAATGCTCTTAGTTACTATTCATCCACTGACGGATGAACAGTAAAACTGACAAAAAATATTAAAAAGTCATTCTTTTGCTAAAAATGAAACTGTGGAGGTTTTTTGGCCAATATTCCAAACCTATTGTGGTAAAATAAAAAAATCCCTAAAAGTAATATGAAGGTTAAGGAACTGCTCCAAAAGGTCTAACCAATACCGCAACAAATACCGCTTTCGATATGTTTCACTAAAAACTAGCAAAGAAATCAACCACTTCCAAACATTAACACCTTTTCACATTACCAAAACCATTTAAATAAAACTTAATCACTCTCATAACATTTATTTTCATTGATAAATCCACAACAACACACATGACATGCATTAAATTCTGCTGGAATATGATTGAAAATGAAGTGTTACACACATCAACTTGGACTTTTCAATACAAAATAATTCAATATAGATATTTATAGGACTATAAATACACACATGTTTTGAACATTAGTCCTACAACAATGGAAAATTTTAAGTCATTGTTGTTTATCTTCTCAATTCATTATGTGTTCATTTTTTTCTCTGAAGCTGCTCCAAATAACTTATCTTTTCCTGCCTTTATAGCCTTTGGAGATTCTATTATTGATACCGGAATGAATAATAATCTTACAACAACCGCTAGGTGTAATTATCCGCCTTATGGAAAGGATTTTATGGACGGAAAGCCTTCCGGAAGATTTACGAATGGAAAAACTCCAGTTGATTTTATAGGTATGTATTTATATTTTTATTTTATTTCAAAATTAATAATATATATATATATTTTTTAAATTTGGCTCCATTTATATTTTGAAAATTATTAGTAATTTTATGATCGTGTTAATTAATTACTTTTAAAAAATAAAAAATATTAATATTTTAATATTGGAAAAATATATTTCTCTATTTACATTTAATTTGTAAAGATAATTTGTATTTTTTATTTATAATTATTAAAATTCATCCCCACTTAAATTATCAATTATCATATATATCAATAACTATTTTTTTCTAATTTTCCCGTGCCACTAAATTGTTATCAAATTTGATAGTATATATAATATAAAATCAAATGAATTTAAATCGAAGTGAAATTTACAATAATTTTAAAAATAAGAATATATTTTTATTAAATTTTTATTTTTCATTCAGATATAAATAAACATTCCAAATTTTATTTTATTAATTTAATTATGGTTATTATTTTTTTATATTTAAATTATAAACCAAAACCTTGAATATATATATATATATTAAATTTATGGACTTGAATTAATTATTTATATAATTAATAAATTTAATGTGGCAGTTGAAATATTGAATCTGAAAGAAGTACTACCAGCATATCTAGACCCAAATCTTTCAAATGAAGATTTATTAACTGGAGTGAACTTTGCTTCTGGGGGATGTGGATTAGATCCTATTTCCGCAAAAATAGCGGTATTTATTTTTTATATTTTTGATATAATATTTATTAATACAAATAATTTAATTGACATGATTTATTTATTTTTTTTAAAAAATTTGGTCAGCTTGCATATTCATTAGCAGATCAAATAAACTTCTTCAAAAGCTACATAGAAAAGCTGAGAAGCATAGCAGGAGAAGCAGGAGCAAACAATATAATAACAAATGGATTATATTTGTTAGCAGCTTCTTCAAATGACATTGAAACAGCTTATTTTAATAGCAGAATTAGACAATTACAATATGATTTTCCAACTTATGCTTCTATTTTAGTTGGCTATGCTACTGATTTTATTAAGGTAATTCTTCTTCTTCTTTTTAATTTACTTTTATCTGTTATATTTACTAATTCACTAGATAAAATCAATATTCACTTTAAAAAAAATAATAATAAAGTAAATTTATTTGAAAAAAATATTTTATTATTTATAATGAAAATTTATTTGGAGGTACGATGAAAATCTGTGTATTATAAATTATGACAAAAATAATTTATTTTTTTTCATATTATTTATGTATAATAATAACTATACATTAAATGAATTGGTTTGTCATGAATGCATGACTCTATGATTGATTTTTTTGGTTATTAGTTGAGTGTCAATTCATTTCATTGATTGCAACCACCAGATTTTTAGTTAATGTGTTTTTTGTAAATATCGATTTGATTGTTTGGAAGAGACCAGTTCCTCTCAGAGCTCCACATTAGAAATTCAATTTGGGTTCGATTTTAAATAAATTGTTGGTGTTGGAGTTTGAATTTGAGTCTAAACTTCGTTTAAATATTTTTATATTTATATTAGTTTTTTAAAAATAAAATCTTAATTATTTTTAAAGAGATATTTTAAAAAAAATGCTCAATTTTTATAAAAGTCCTAAATTCATTTTTAAAAAAGAAAAGTGGATGGTTTTTAAAATATTAAAAAAATGAGTGTATAAATGAAAATATTTAAGTTTTAAAGTTAAGAATAGTGTGCTTAAAAAGCTTAAATGGCTACATTATATTATAATATTATATATTAAAATAATATTTTATTTCGGGATGATTAAAAAATTACTGTATATTTGTGATTCCATACCAATTTCGTTTTTTTTAGAATGAAAAATATTAAATTTTTTTTAAAAAAAATTTTGGATTTTGCTGGAGGTTTAAAAGAAGGTGGTGGTTCGTTGATGATTAGAGATTGAACGGAAAAAAAATAGAAAAAGCAATTTTTTATAATTTTTAATTTTATCAATTGGTAAAAGAGCACTAATATTGAATTCGTCTATTAAATCTCTACTAAAACCAAAAAATCTCTTTTAAAAATTATAACAATTTTAACTTAATAGTAGTAAATTAGTAAAATAGAGAAAAACGAAAGTAATATATATATATTTTTTAAAAACAAAACTTAAACAAGCTGTGGTTTTTTGAATTAATCTTTTTATTTAATATATTTAAACGAGTGAAGTTAAACTTGAGTCAAATCCATCCTTATATATTAATTTTAATGATTTTTGAGTTAAATTTTAAATTCTGTTCCAATTAAACGAACCGAATCTAATTTATTTTATTCGGATTCGGACTAGACTTAAATATAATCCTAAATAAAAGCATATAAAAAGTTTAGATCAAAATTTGTCTCTAACATAAAAATCTATAAGTGCATTTATTTCATATGATTAGGAGGAAATGATTATAACAATGAATTTGAAAATGAAAAGGAACTATATGGAATGGGAGCAAGAAATTTCTTGATAGTAAGTGCACCACCATTGGGTTGCATTCCATCAACAATAACACTAGCAGGAGGAGGTTCTAAAACCAGAAATTGTATTGACAAATACAACCAAGCTTGTGAATTATTCAACACCAAGCTCTCATCAGCCATTGATTCACTCAACAACCAACTTCCTAAGACCAGAATCGTCTATGTGGACATCTACTTCTCTCTGCTCGAACTCATTCAAAACCCTTCAAATTATGGTAATTACAATATCATGATCCAGGTCTGTTTGAACAGACTGACTTCAGTTCCTACTCGCAAAACTTCTTTTTAAAATTAAAATAAAAGTCAAAAGTCAGTCTGGCCAAATAGGTCGGATGTCGGATGTAATAGGTTAATTCTTGGATTTGAAATTTGATATTGATTTCAGGGTTTGAAGAAGTGAACAAAGGGTGCTGTGGAACTGGGACATTTGAAGTGACATTGACATGTAATAGATACAGTGGGTTATGTCCTGATGAGAATAAGTATATATTCTGGGACAGTTTTCATCCAACTGAGAAAGCTTATCAGATTGTTGTCTCTAGTCTTAAGGATCGGGTTATTGGTAGTGCTGGTTAACATTCTTTGCGTTTCATTTCTATTGTGTTATTGAAGTCCAAATAATATTGGGCCCATGAACTGAGCCTATTTATAATATTGGGCTGCAAGTGTTTGGTTTGTGCTGGGTTGGTGATTGTTCTATTGGGCCGATACTCATAGGCCCGAATTGAACCTAAATCCAATCTCAATCATATTTAAAGACCAAATGATTAATACTCAACAAGGAATAATCAAAATTTGGATGCTTAAATTAGTAAATACTTTATTACTTTTTATTTTTTTATTTTATAAAGGGATAATGTAATTTTGGGTACCTAAAGTTGCACACAATTTTCACTTAGATACTCCAACTTTTCGAGATTTCATATAGGTACTTCAACTTGCAAATTACAGATCATTTAAATCATCGGGATGACGTGAAGCTAAAAGATTGGAGTATCTATATGAAACCTCACAAAGATGAAGTACTTATATAAGGATCTAATTTGCAAATTGGAGTATTTATATGAAACATCGTAAAGTTGAAGTACCTATATATAAATCTAATTTACAAGTTGGAGTACCTATATGAAACCTCGAAAAATTGGAATACCTAAGCGAAAATTTTACACAACTTTAGGTATGCAGGGTTATATCATCCCTTTTATAAATTTTTATTAAACTCTTCAATTCGTCAATTTTTAATCGTTTGAATTCTTTGAATTAGAGTATAAATATAAAGAGTAATTTTTAAATAAATTCTAATTTTTTCAAATTTTTTATAATAATATTTTAATTTTAATTAACAAATGAACTAACTTTTTTTTAATACCTACTACTTTCAACCTGAAAAATACTATTCTAAAATAAAAAATTTGATAACTTTAAATATTTTGTAATTAGTGAATTAATAAAAAATTATAAAATATTTTTTTTATAATTTATCTAAATATAAATATAGGATCATCAAAAAATATAAAAATAATAAATTTATTGAAAATTATTGAAAAAACATAAATTAAAAACACTTAATTATAAATTAAAAGAAAAAATCCTCAAAATAATAAGTTGCTAACTCTATCTATCTATAAATTTGATTACTTATCCACTTTTAAACTCACATCATAACAACAACTTTAACAAATAAGAGCAAGTTCAACAAATGCAAGATCTTTTAAACTCCATGAAAAATCCAAATAATTAAAGATTTAGCGAGTTGGTGTATTTGAATGGAATTTCACAAAATTAGTAGGTCAAAATTTGTATTTCTATAAACTTAGGGGTCCATATTTTATTATCCCATAAATAAATTACAGACCAAGGATTTTTCAACCCTTGAAGTAAAAAAATGGAGCTTTGAATTAATTCAACACAATAGCGATGGTTTCCTTGTAGTACTGTATTTTTTCTTTAAACAACTTTGCCGCTCTGGTGCGGCTCTTATTCAATACCAAAACATACAAACACTAGTACCTTCTTCTCTCGCTGCAATCAAAATCTCTTCGAAATGGATCCACTATCATCACTGGTTGACTCACTCAAAGGTTTCGGTCAATCAACTCAAAATTTCGTCAACAATATCCTCCATCGCCGTCAGAACACATACAGTCGCAACCCGGTACTCTTCTATCCATTTCCCTCTCTCAATTGTTCTAAATTTTCACAATTTAGGGTTTCGTTTGCTCAAACTTCAAATCGTTGAAAGCATGTAAATTTAGAGTTATATAGTGTGATTGGATTAAAGGGTATGTTTAGTTCAAGTTAAGATTGCATCTTTGTAGGGTTTTTGATTGATGCTGAGTATATAAGTATCTATGAATTGTATTGGAAAATTGGTGAATTGGGAAATTTTTGTTTGATGAATTTGGTCGGTTGAAATCAATAGTGAAGAGTAGAGAGAACGTGGTGTAGTAGTGTGTTTGAGACTTTACTATTGCAATGGCATTGTTTTTCAGATTGAAATATTGAAGAGATTGCAACGTGAATCGTTTTCGGATGTAATGAAGCTAAGAGACCGTCAGGATAAAGTGGAGCGGATGCTTTCGTTCTATGGGACATCAAAAGGTGGTAGTCTGTTTCAGGAATCGAGTACTCGTGTTAGAGGAGAGGTTGATGCATTAGGAGCTATATTGTTGATGAGAAATGTGGATGAGCAGCACTTGGAGGCAGTTGAGAGAGCTGGGGTTAGGACTGGTATAGATTCGAGGTTCGCCTTTGAGACCACTGTTCGAGAAAGTGATACTCTTGTTGCCGAGCTTGTTGCCAGTGAGAAGGGAAATGGACGCCCACTTTCTCTTGGTAAACTGTTGTATGCAACTCATTGTACCGATTGGCTTTCTGCAATTGTTGTACCTATGGGAGCTCAGTGTAGAGATTTCGGATTCCCTATGAATCATGTTCCTAAGGTAACATCTAATCATCACTAACATCTCCAGTATTCATTTACGCCTTCGTTTGAATATCTTTGCTGTGTATTATATAGGACTTGATTATATTCAGTTGCATCATTTGGTGTGAGAAATCTGTTGCCATTATGTGATCTGGTTTTTTAAGTTTATTTAGTTTCACTTACTAGAACTATGTTGCTGTTTTATTGCAGCAGAAAGGTCTAACCAATAATTCATCTTTCGAACCACCTCTTTTGAATCAACATAGCGGTACTGCCATTGGCATGACAGTAAGAAAATCAAACATCATCGCATCATTAGCTCAATCTGTTTCTGGATTTGGCTCCGATGGATTGGATCATATGTTCAGCACATTTTGTCAAGTTATCTGTCAACTTCCGAAAGGCATACATCTCTCACTTTCCGGTCTCCATCAAGTACCCAAATCTCTACCTCACCCTGTTGGTTTCGGATCAGTAGCAATTCCAGTCCGGTTTCTGAAACAACCTGAACCATCAGAACCAATAGTTGAACTACCATCTCTCCAAATCCTCTCACCTGCTGATTCAATAGCTCTAAAGCTGGAGTCAGAAATCATAGAGGGCACCAAAATAGGAGGATGGATCGAGATGCGAAATTCACATTCCAAACATCTCCGCTGGGCTGTAAACATGTATGATAGTTATGAAGATGAAATTGGCTGGGGTATAAGTCTCAGCGGAACATCTGAACTTCATAAAGGCCAAGATCAATACCAAATCGAATCCTTTGCAGATCTTAACATCGGCAAGCGACTGAGATTGAAGCCTGGCATTGCATATACCTTCCATGGAGACACCAAGATCCTCGCGCTATTGCTCCGGTGTAACTGGTCTATATAATTACATGTTTCTGCAACATTTGGTCTCTTCATTCTCCAGAAAAACCTCCTGTTGTGAGATTTTGCAGGCCATGAATTAACTTGTTTACAAATCCACATAGCTTTCATTTATATTTCATGTTTAGCAAACGAAATGAGCATATACAACAGTGAAATTTATTGAAGTACCATCAAGAACAGAAAATGGGACCATTGTACAACTTGTATGAAAAGGACTTGAAAGAAGACACGAAATGGGTCACCGCGTCCATGAAGATAATAAGTGGACAATAATGGGTTAGTGAACGTGGCAAATAGAAAGAAAAATAAATGTATCGAAATTGTATTCAATGAAACTTGTCAAATTAAGTAACTAGTTAATTAATTAATTTTAAAGTATCAATGTATTGTTTAGCTTCTCCAAAACATCAAGGTTATTTAGCTTCCCAATGAAACTTAGTTAAAACAAAGGAAAAAATAAAAAAATAAAAATTGGTTGAGTTTCTAATTTAAAGTTAGGAAATTGATTTATATTAATATTCAATTAAGTATTTTTAAGATATGTATATATACTAAATGCTAATTTATTTTTTTATTTTTAACCAATGAATTAAATTGAAAAAGGAAGTAATATATATTTAAATTAGAAAAAATTTCCAAAATCAATTAAAGAAATATAGATTCTTTATAATAAAAAAATAATCAAATAAAAATAAATCCAAATTCAAATTGAAAAATTATTTTATATTTCTTCAGTAAATTTTTAATTAATCCAAATTTAAATAAGGAGTATATATTTTTAGAATATATAATATTAATATATATAATAATTATTATTTTAAAATTATAAGACCCTCATTTATTATGGTTAGTATTTGAATAGGAAATTTATTAAAAATCAAAAGTGGACCAAAAAATTAAAAAAAACTCATAATTATTATTTTATTAGGAGAGAGTTGCATCTATATATAGATGATATGCACTGTGAGATAAACACATCAAAACAGAAGAAAACAAAATAAAAGCTAGGGTTTCTTTCTTTAATTCACAGAAATCTTCGAATCGATCGAAGCAAAAAAAGAGTTTCGACGATGTCAACCGTGAGGAAAATCACTCTCAAGAGCTCAGATGGTGAGGCCTTTGAGGTCGATGAGGCTGTTGCTTTGGAGTCTCAGACGATAAAGCACATGATTGAAGACGATTGTGCCGACAACGGAATCCCTCTTCCTAACGTCACAAGCAAGATCCTCTCGAAGGTGATCGAGTATTGTAAGAAGCACGTTGAGTCTCCGAAGACGGAGGACCGAGCTACCGGTGCTGTTGATGAGGATCTCAAGGCTTGGGATGCTGAGTTTGTCAAAGTCGATCAAGCCACGCTTTTTGATCTTATCCTTGTGAGTTTTTTGGATCTTGATTTGAAATTTTTTTGATGTTGATTTTGGGTTTTGGATTTGATTGTTGGTGGTGGTGGTTTGTTAGGGTTTTGCATGTTGATTTATTGAATTTGATTTGTTAGGGTTTTGTTGTGTTTTTATTTGATCTGATGTAGAATTTTGAAATTTGTGCAATTTGTGAGATTGGAATTGATTTGTTGATGAATTAGGTTGATTGATTTTGTTTATTTGTTGAATTGCTTTCTACACATCTTCTATTAGATTGTGATTGATTTGTTAACGAATTGTCTGCTTGGTTGTGTTGTTTGCTTGGTTTTGTTGTTTGCGGAATTGGTTTATTCAAAGCCTTTAAAGGGTTTTGAAATTTGATTATTATTGATTTGATAATGAATTGTTTATTTGGTTGTGTTGCTTGTTGAATTGGTTATCTTCTGTAATACGAAGAACATGTTATGATTGTGGTTGGGAGGTGAGTTTTATTGTGAATTCTAAGATGGGGTAGATACTCATGGATTATCTCTTTAAAGAACTATTGGTTTAGTTTTGATTCGTTTGACCATATGTTTATAAGATTGTTTTGTTTGATTTGCTATAGTTGCTGAGTTACAATATTTATGTGGGGTGTTTAGGGTTACTAAACTTTTATCTGTTTTTGCAATGATTTTTTAGGCTGCTAACTATTTGAACATCAAGAGCTTGCTGGACCTCACTTGTCAGACAGTTGCTGATATGATCAAGGGCAAAACACCAGAGGAGATTCGCAAGACATTCAACATCAAGAATGACTTTACTCCAGAGGAAGAAGAAGAAGTTCGTAGGGAGAATCAGTGGGCTTTTGAGTGAATTTAGTTAAAATGGGAATAGTCTGTAATTCTGAAGTCTATTTTGTTTTCTTTTATTGCTGGTTAAAACTTGTCAAGACTTGGAAGTACTTATGTTAGTTTAAGCGTCGAACCATGAGTCTGTTGAACTACATTATGCTAAACCCACCCTTATCTCCTCTCCTATACCTATGTTTATTCTGTCATGTCATTTATGTTAATATGGTTTATTCCTAAGCTCGCTCTTCTCTTTTCTTGCTGTGTTAATTTATCATCTTATTATCAGTCGTATCTATATGTTGAATCATTTGCTTTTCTTTTATATGAATGTTGATATACCAGAATCAGAGAGATTTGAGTAAACATTATTCAATTGCTGCATTGATTGATCTAGTGTGTGCATTTATGATAGTACATAGCGATTGTGGAAACAATTCAAAGTATGTGACTTCTAGGTCAGTTTGTTGTTCCTTTAGCTTCTGTTTGCCCATCACCATTATCACTGCTTACCATGAAAGGAATTCGCACTTTATGCTTGTTATTAGACCAGGTAATGGAACCAAACACATCTTTACTCAGCTCTGAGCCTGTTGCAGAGAATGTCACCTTGTAACTCAATTTCTGACCATTCTTGTCAAATTGTAATTCATTGGGTACAATCTTCACAGCTAGCTCATGGGATGATTCAACCTGCACCTTGTAGGGTGATTTATCATCATCTTCTGCAACATTTGTCACCGTTCTTGTTACAGTTCTGCTTCCACTGAACTTGGTTATTGCTATGGAGGGATAGTTGATGTTTGAAATCAGATCTTGATTCTCCTTTGGACAGGAAAAGCCTGCAGGGAGTTCTGTAGCAATCTGTTTGATTTGTTTAATTGTGAACCCATCATAACACATTAAATTCAAGTAGTCAACAGTAGAAGTCTCATAAACTAGTCCTGGATCCAATGCTGCTACAGGATTGATTTCTCCTGCTCCCATGTCGTATGCTGTTGCAATTCCTCCTTCATCTGTCCTAATTGGAGTCTTATTGTTGCCCGAACAGATTGCTAGGATGATTGATAAGAAAAATTTCAGAACAGATTCAAATTTGATCAATAGATAGATTCAATAATTGTAATGTTTACTTGTGGTCATGATAGCGGATCTGATAGCAGACGAACTCCAGGAAGGATGCCGCTGTTTCACAGCTGCTGCAAGTCCTGAAACATGAGGACACGACATGGAGGTTCCAGAAAGGATATAATATAGAGGAGGTTGCTTTCCTGGTAAACCGATGCTCGAATCATTGCCCAGCCAAGCGGCAAGCACAGTGACACCGGGAGCAGTAATGTCAGGCTGTAAAAGTAGCTTAATTATTCTATACACACAAACAAAATTATGTTTCATATAGATTGTTGATTAGTTTATACCTTGATGATGTTTCTGAGAAGTCCTAGTCCCCTAGATGAAAAATTTACAATCACCGGTGCCGGCTCATAGGGCATGACTATTTTTGTAGCCAGAATTGTCCCTACAGGTTTTCTGTAGAATCCAAAAACATGAACAGATTTAGTGACTGAAGTAAGAAAACAAAAACAAATGAATTGTACGGAGAGGATTTGAAAATGTATGGTATTGTAACCTAGTTGAGTCTATATAGGAAGAAATCTGAGCCTCTTCTTTTAAACTAATGATGGTGGCTGGATATGCCGCAGAATTGGGTGGTTCTGATCCTACGTGATCACAACCAGCAACTACGCCAATAGCTCCGAGTGCCTTCATCTTTCTACTCAACTGGTATAACAAACAATGCTTTTCCATCCTGCAAACCACAATCTTCCCTTCTATCAGAGACTGATCCAAAGCCTCTAACTCACACTCCCTGCGCAATGTACAAGCTATAAGATCACTCTCTCTTCAAACTGAATGTCACTGTGAAGAAAGGACAGTGTATGGTATACCTTGCAGCCTTTTCATCTGAATTTTGTTTCTTGGCTATTACACCGTGAGTCAGTGGATACACAGGAGTTTTGCTCAGGGGTGAGAAGTTTATACCTAATCCCTGCAGATGAAGTCATAAAAACGTGTATTAGTGAACATTGAATGACATAAAGATTTATATTATATGTATACATTACCGTGAAGACTTTGCCTACACCAGTGACAACATTGGACTGAAAAGCTCTATCAAATGTGGAGGCAGCCACAGAGAAAATCCAAGGAGCGTAATTCTTAACAGTGCCACTTCCAGGCCCTGTGTTTCCAGCCGAGCAGACCACTAGGATGCCCTTTTCGATCGCGTGGAACGAACCTATGGCTACAGAATCAGGTGTTTTAAGGTCATAAGGTCTATTTAGGATCATTTCCTTTCATGCATGTTCCTTTCCATTTTGTAGGTATTGGACCCATATCTTTATCATTAAAACTTGCTGATTCTGGGGTAATACCTGAGTCTAGTAACCCAATGATCACATCACCTCCATCAAAAGAATCAGTCTCCAAATTGGGATACTTGCCAATCACTCCATAATTCTGATGCTCTAAGAAATCCCATGATCGCGTTGTATCCAGTTTCAGAGTTTTGCTAGGAAAAACATAAACAACTCCAGGTTTCTGAGCTATTTCATCAGCTTCTTCAGCTGTTAAACGCGCAGCGAATCCAGAGAAACCATGCTTGTAAACATGCAACACCGCATCTTTGTCCCTGAGACACAAATTTTCAACCACAATGATAACCTCTCTAACGTACATATAAAAACATGTAAAAATGTACATAATTGTACCTATTCAATACAGAATTGATAAGCTGAGCATGGTCTTCTCTTAATGAACCTTTGACAGAAGAAGCAGCTCCCATGTAAACAATATAAACACCATTATGATCCACATCTTCTGCTCCATTACTGATCACAAAAAATGCACAGAATACAAAGAACACAATTGTAAGACCTTTCATGATTGAAATTTCAAACAAAACAACTGATACATCTCCCAAGCTCTGAACCTGCTGTATTTATATACAACACAGAGAATAATCTATCCATATACGCAACATTCAAAAACTGATAACATCTACCTAAAGTGCATTACAATGCAGTGTATCTCATACCATAAACAGATATGTGTGTTTATCAGTATTGAAAGAGTGAGTGGTGATGACAAAGCGGTTTGAAAAATGAGATTACTGACTATAATTGATCATATTAGAGAGCACTAGAAAAGTAACTCCAAAACTAATTTTGTCAATGTATTAAATCAGCATTATCTAAATGAAGTAATACCCTCAACTTCTGCAGCAAATTCTGATCTGGGTTTCAGTATCCGGTTCATTAAGAGATAATGTTGTCATGTGTGAGCAATCAGTGACTAGTTGAGTAGTTAATGATGACTAAACACTTGATTAATGAGTGTATTAATTGTTTTGTAATGTTGTGAGTAGTGAGTGAGTCATGATCTTGTGTCATTGCTTGCTGTCAAAGTGCGCCAGTTATGGCTCTGTATAAGGTTTTTTTCAGGCCATGTAAAGAAAGATTTGTTTACTTTGATTTTGTGAATTAATGGTGGTTATGGTGAGAGAATTATATGGATCGAATCTATTGAATAGAAATTATCAGCATACATGCACATCCTTCCATCACTTTGATAGTTGGATGCATGTAATAACCAGGTTGATCAGGAGATCATATTTACTATTAATGTGTTTTATCTTATGTAAACATAAAGTATGTCTCTATTCTTAATTGATATCCATTTGTATGGGAATAAGTTTAGTTTATTTTTAAATGAATCAAATTGGTATGGGAGCATATTGGAAATTTATTTTACTTTCTACAATACAGCAATAAAGAAAATATTTCTTTTGTCAAATTGAAAATGACAAGTTATGCATTGATTCATGGAATTCTTATTTGGAATGGCATTGAGAGTTTCATGGAGGCACATGAAACTTCTATGAAGTATTGCTCAGGTTATCACCCTGTATTAATACAGAGATATCGCTCTACCAACCTGATATCTTATCTAATGTAACTTTATGGGAGCTTATCAATTGAATTCTAAATACATATGCGTAAAAATTTGGATTAGGTTAGTTTATTATTATTATTAAAAAATTTTAAAAGTAAATTGTATTTAAACACTTAAATTTTGTCTAATAATTATAATCAAACAACCTATTTTTAAATGGATCCATTAGATTAGATAGTTGGTTTTCCATTTGTAACTATTTAATTTTTAGATTATTTACTTATGTATTTTATAAACTCCCTAATTTTTAGATGATTTAGGTGGAATTCATCTGATTTGAAAATATTTTTAAAATAAAGGTAAGGTCATAATAATATTAAAGAGGAAGGTTAAAATTGAAATAGCCACTTGTAGTGGAATGGGCTTAAATACATTGGGCCCATAGACAAATAGATTCCCCTTTCAACAGTGCACAACCAAAGCCCAAAATCTAAGCAATGCTGATTATTCTTAACACATTAATGTATTTGATATGATTGACTTCCAGGTCGGTTTCTTGTTTCTCAAGCTTCTGTTTTTCCTTCACCGTTGCTGCTGCTTACCATGAAAGGTATTCGCACTTTATGCTTGTTATTAAACCAGGTAATGGAACCAAACACATCTTTACTCAGCAATGAGCCTGGTGCAGAGAATGTCACCTTGTAACTCAATTTCTGACCATTCTTCAGGAACCGTAGTTCATTTGGTTCAATCTTCACTTTTAGAGGACGAGACGATTCAACTTTAATCTTGTATGGTGATTTATCACCATCTTCTGCAACATTAGTGACCGTTCTTGTTACAGTTCTGCTTCCTCTGAAGTTGGTTATTGCTATGGAGGGATAGTTGACGTTTGAAATCAAATCTAGATTCGCCTTCGGACAGGAAAAGCCAGGGGGGAGTTCTGTAGCAATCTTTTTGATTCGTTTCATTGTCAAACCATAATAACACATTATATTCAAGTAGTCAACAGTGGAGGTTTCATAAACCAGTCCTGGGTTCAATGCTGCTATTGGATTGATTTCTCCTGCTCCCATGTCATACGCTGTTGCAATTCTTCCTCCGTTTGTCCTGATTGGAGTCTTATCATTGCACGAGCTTATCGCTGGAAAGATTCATAAGAAAAACATCAGAACAGAACTTAAATCTTATTGATAGATAGATTCAGTATTTGTAATATTTACTTGTGGTCATTATAGCGGATCTGATAGCAGACGAACTCCAGGAAGGATGATGTTGCTTTAGAACCGCTGCAAGTCCTGAAACATGAGGACATGCCATGGAGGTTCCAGACATGATTTTATACAGAGGAGAATTCTTTCTTGGTAGAGTGATTCTCGGATCATTTGCCCGCCAAGCAGCAATCACAGCCACACCCGGCGCAGTAATGTCAGGCTGTAAAAGTAGCATAATTATTACACACAAACAAAACTATATTCTGCATTAATTACAATTTACCTTGATAATGTTTCTGAGAAGTCCTGGTCCTCTCGATGAAAAACGTGTAATTGACGGTGCAGGCTTATAGGGCATGACTATTTTCGGAGCGAGAATGGTCCCTACAGGTTTTCTGCCGAGTCCAGAATATGATGAGAGTTAGTGACTGAAGTAAGAAAAGGAAACTGAAGAAGAAATTTTGAAATTGTATTGGATTATAACCTAGTTGATTTTATAATATGAAAATATCTGAGCCTCATCTTTTGAACTAATAATAGTGGCTGGATATTCCACAGAATTTCGTGGCGCTGATCCCCAGGCATCACAACCAATGACTGCACCAATGGCTCCAAGTTTCTTCATGCTCTCAACAAACTCACTCATCCGGAACCGCTTTTCCCTCTTGCAAACCACAATCTTACCTTTTATCAAAGACTTATCCAAAGCCTTAAAACAACAAGCGCTGAAAACAACACAAGCTAAGATCACTATCTGTTCAATCAAATTGAATTTTGATATGTCTATATAGTATACCTTGCAGCCCTATCATCTGAACTGTTTTTCTTGGCTAACAGACCGTGAGTCAGTGGATGCACAGGGGTTTTCCTTAGGGGTGAGAAGTTTATACCTAATCCCTGCAGATGAAATCATATTAGACACAATAAACATGTATATAATTAGATTATATGTATACATTACCGTGAAGACTTTGCCTGTACCATTGACCACATTGGACTGGAAAGCTCTATCAAATGTGGAGGCAGCCACAGAGAAAATCCAAGGAGCGTAATTCTTAACAGTGCCACTTCCAGGCCCTGTGTTTCCAGCCGAGCAGATCACTAGAATGCCCTTTTCGGTCGCGTGGAACGAACCTATGGCTACAGCATCAGGTGTTTTAAGGTCATGTCTTTCTGGACCAATTGAAACTGATATTATATCCACACCATCTCTTACAGCATCGTCAAATCCAGCCAATGTATTAGCGTCTGTGCAATTTGGATTACATACTTTGTACATTGCGATTCGAGCTTTTGGAGCTCCGCCCCTTGCTGTCCCCTGAGCCAACCCGTAGTAGGACACATTCGGTACTTGAATTCCT
Organism: Cardiospermum halicacabum; assembly: GCA_031304145.1. NCBI lineage: Eukaryota > Viridiplantae > Streptophyta > Magnoliopsida > Sapindales > Sapindaceae > Cardiospermum > Cardiospermum halicacabum. The sequence goes on from CM062394.1 coordinate 1,318,952, forward strand.
GCTGCAATTGAGGATGTATGTGTGCCATGTCCATTCTCATCTCTAGGAGATGAGAATGAATCTACATTGTTTGGATCTTTCAGGTTGTAAAATCTGTTTCCTATTAACTTTCTGTTACATTGAATTGAAGAAATGTTAGTGGTTTAATCAGATGAGATTACTTGTCCTGGAAGTAATCAACTGATGAGATGCTATACTTACTTGTTGCAGCTGAATTTAGTATCATTTCCTTTCATGCATGTTCCTTTCCATTTTGCAGGTATTGGACCCATATCTTTATCATTAAAACTTTCTGATTCTGGGGTAATACCTGAGTCTAGTAACCCAATGATCACATCACCTCCATCGGAAGAATCAGTCTCGAAATTTAGATACTGGTCAATCACTCCACCATTCTGATTCTGATGCTCTAAGAAATCCCAAGATCGCGTTGTATGCAGCTCCAGAGTTTTGCTAGGAAAAACATAAACAACTCCAGGTTTTTGAGCTATTTCATTTGCTTCTTCAGCTGTTAAATGCGCTGCGAATCCAGAGAAACCATGTTTGTAAACATGCAACACAGCATCTTTATCCCTGTGATACAAATTTTCAACCACAATGTTAACATCGCTAACGTTTATATAAAAACTTGTACAAAAAATTCACCTAGTCAACACAGAATCGATAAGTTGAGCATGGTCTTCTCTCAATGAACCTTTGACAGAAGAAGCAGCTCCCATGTAAACAATATAAACACCATTATGTTTCACATCTTCTGCTCCATGACTGATCACAACAAATGCACAGAACAAAAATAACACAATTGTAAAACCTTTCATGATTGAAATTTCAAACAAAACAACTGATACATCTACCAAGCTGTGAATCTGCTGTATTTATACACAAAACAATGACTGATCTATCCATATAGCAACATTCCAAAACTGATAACATATAACTAAAGTGCATTACAATGCAGTGTATCTAATACCATAAACAGATATGTCTGTTTTATCAGTAGTGAATGAGTGAGTGGTGATGACAAAGTGGTTTGAAAAATGAGATTACCGACTATAATTGATCATATTAGAGAGCACTAGACATGTAACTATAAGACTAATTCTGTCAAAAGATTAAATCAGCAGCATCTAAATGAAGTAACACCCTCAAATTCTGTAGCAATTCTGACCTGGGTTTGAGTATTTTCAGAAATTAATGGTTCATTAAGATATAATGCTGTCATGTGTAAGAATTCACTCATTAGTTGAGTAGTTAATGGTGACTTAACACTTGATTAATGAGGGTATTAATTGTTTTGTAAAGTTGTGAGCAGTGTGTGAGTGAGTCATGAAAGTGTTATCGCTTGCTGTTAAAGTGCACCGGTTATGGCACTAAGTAAAGAAAGATTTATTTACTTTGATTATGTGGATTAATACGGGTTGTGGTGCATTTAGTCGGAAATTGTCGCGTAAATTTTGAGCGAAAATCTATCACTAATTAACGAATTACAAAAATTACTGTAAGTTGATCGGCAACTAATTAATAATAATTAAAGTTTTCAATAATTTATATTATTAAATTTTAATTATATTAATATTACTTAATTTATAATTATATAAAAATATATTATATTGATAATTTATTAATTATTAAATTTGACGAATTAATTACCTACCTATTATTTACTAGCAAATGCAAATTGATTCAGCCAATAAATCTGTTCGGCTAGTATCTCAATTTGCCCAGGCCTAGTGGTGAAAATTATATGGATTGAATGTGTTCAATAGAAATAATTCAACATTCATGCATCTACACTACTTTTCTCAACTGCATACCCTTAAATAATTTGTAATATAATTACATGCAAAGTGTCAGAAGCAATTCGATAGAAAGCATGTTCTCGCACTCATTTGTGGCAAGCACTTTACTTATTCAACATACCGACCTAATATATATCGTAAAAAGAAAATAAAAAAATTTAAAAACAGGAAAAGAAAATTTTTTAAAAAATTAAACCAAGCAGCTTTTATATATATATATATATATATATATTTAATTTCAATGGGCTCGGTTTATATCTTTAAGGTTAACAAAGCTCCCATCCAAAAAGTAAACTGAGACTAAAATAAATAAATTATTAAAAGTTTAATAAAAATTAAAATATTAGAAATTTATTTAATTTTTAAATAAAAAATTTATCCATTAACTATTAATGATATTAATTGTATTATATGAAAAATTTAATTATATTTGATATTTATGATCATATAATTTAGAATTGATTAAAATTATTACTTTTTAATTTTTAATATATTATTTTTAATAAATAGATTAAGTACAGTTATTCAAATGGTTTAATGTTAAGGTTGTGGTGAATACGACACACCACCAAATAATACAAAACGTTATTCTTATCTAACAGTCCATTAAAGTTAAAACGGTTGAATTTTTTTTATTATATTAATTTTTTTTTAAAATTTACTAACTAAATTTTTATAACTAAATTTTTTAAAAATAATTTTAATTAAATTTTAAAATACATTGAGTAAGAATTAAGACTGGTCCATATCTAATTATTATTATAAATTTGAAAGAATAAATTGCATTTTGAACACCTAAATATTTATTTTTTCATATAGCATGCATAACCATACTTAAAATTAATTATAAATAAATTATCTATTTCAAAATGGATCTATTTAATTTAATAATGTACTTTTTAAAATCTCATAAGAATATATAGCTGACTATATATTATGACCTTTATGACATCACATCAAATGGATCCGTTTGAAATAGATAGTTGATAGATTGTCAATTGGAAGATAAGATGATAATATCAAAGTTGAAGGTTTAAAGTTGAAATAGCCACTTTGGACCCATAAACAAATAGATACCCAAATGAGTTTAGGCTCTCAACAGTACAATCAAAGCCCAATAAGCAATGCGGATTATTCTTAACACATTAATGTATTTGATATGATTGACTTCCAGGTCGGTTTCTTGTTTCTCAAGCTTCTGTTTTTCCATCACCATTGCTGCTGCTTACCATGAAAGGAATTCGCACTTTATGCTTGTGATTAAACCAGGTAATGGAACCAAACACATCTTTCCTCAGCGATGAGCCTTTTGCAGTGAATGTTACCCTGTAACATAATTTCTGACCATTCTTCTGGAACTTGAGTTCATTTGGTACAATCTTCACTTTTAGACCATCAGACGATTCAACTCGAACCTTGTAGGGTGATTTATCACCATCTTCTGCAACATTTGTGAATTTTCTGGTAACAGTTCTACTTCCTCTGAAGTTGGTTATTGCTATGGAGGGATAGTTGATGTTTGAAATCAGGTCTAGATTCTCCTTCGGACAGGAAAAGCCAGGAGGGAGTTCTGTAGCAATCTGTTTGATTTGTTTCATTGTCAAACCATAATAACACATTATATTCAAATAGTCAACAGTAGAGGTCTCATAAACCAGTCCTGGGTTCAATGCTGCTATTGGATTGATATCTCCTGCTCCCATGTCATAAGCTGTTGCTATTCTTCCTTCATATGTCCTGACTGGTGTCTTATCATTGCACGAGCATACAGCTGGAAAGATAGATTGATAAGAAAAATATCAGAACAGAACTTAAATCTTAAATACATAGATCCAGTAATTGTAATGTTTACTTGTGGTCATTATAGCGGATCTGATAGCTGACGAACTCCAGGAAGGATGATGATGCTTTATAACAGCAGCAAGTCCTGCAACATGAGGACACGACATGGAGGTTCCGGAAATGATGTTGTACAGAGGAGATTTCATTTTTGGTCGAGTGATGCTGGAATCATTGGCCCGCCAAGCAGCAATCACAGCCACGCCCGGCCCAGTAATGTCAGGCTGCAAAACAGCATAATTATTCTATAGATCAAAACAAAACTATGTTCTGCATAAATCTATGATTGTGATTAATTTACCTTGATAATGTTTCTAAGAAGTCCTGGTCCTCTCGATGAAAAAAGTGCAATTGAGGGTGCAGGTTTATAGGGCATGACTATTTTTGTAGGGAGAATGGTCCCTACAGGTTTTCTGCTGAGTCCAAAACATAAACAGAGTTAGTGACTGACGTAAGAAAAGAAAACCAACCAGAATTTTTGAAAATGTGTTGTATTATGACCTAGTTGAGTTTATATATGAAAATATGTGAGCCTCATCTTTTGAACTAATAATAGTGGCTGGAAATTCCACAGAATTTGCTGGTGCTGATCCCCAGGCATCACAACCAATGACTGCACCAATAGCTCCAAGTTTCTTCATGTTGGCAACAAAGCCGCGCATATAAAACCGCCTATCCCTCTCGCAAACCACAATCTTCCCTTTTGTCAAAGACTCATCCAAAGCATCATAATAACAAGCTCTGGAAACAACACCAGATAAGATCACTATCTGTTCAATCAAATTGAATTTTGATATGTTTGTATAGTATGTATATATATATACCTAGCATCCTTATCATCTGCATGTTTTTTCTTGGCTAACAGACCGTGAGTCAGTGGATGCACAGGGGTTTTGTTCAGGGGTGAGAAGTTTATACCCAATCCCTACAGATGAGGTCATACAAATGAACATTTTAGACACAATAAACATGTATATAATTAGATTATAAGTATATATTACCGTGAAGACTTTGCCTCCACCAATGACAACATTGGACGGAAAAGCTCTATCAATTGTAGAGGCAGCCACAGAGAAAATCCAAGGAGCGTAATTCAAAACACTACCGCTCACAGGTCCACTGTTTCCAGCAGAGCAGACTACTAGGATGCCCTTTTCAGTCGCGTGGAATGAACCTATGATTAAAGCATCTGGTTTTTTGAGGTCCTGAGGACTGCCACCAAGTGATATTGATAATATATCCACACCATCTCCAATAGCATCATCAAATCCAGCCATTATAGCAGCTTCTGAGCAACCATCATCACATACTTTGTACATTGCGATTCGAGCTTTTGGAGCTCCACCCCTTGCTGTCCCCTGAGCCAAGCCGTAGTAGGATACATTATTTACTTGAATTCCTCCTGCTGTTGAGGATGTATGTGTGCCATGTCCATCCTCATCTCTTGGAGATAAGGTTGAAGCTACCTTGTGTTGATCATCCTGGCCGTAGATTCTATTTCCTATTACCTTTCTGTTACATTGAATGGAAGAAATGTTATTAGTTTAATCAAATGAGATTACTTGTCCTGGAAGTAATCAACTGATGAGATGCTATACTTACTTGTTGCAGCTAAATTTGGTATCATTTCCTTTCATGCACGTCCCTTTCCATTTTTTAGGTATCGGACCCATATCTTTGTCATTAAAACTTGCTGATTCTGGGGTAATACCTGAGTCAAGTAACCCAATGATCACATCACTTCCACCAGAAGAATCGGTCTCTATATTGGGATTCAAAATCACTCCATTGTTCTGTTCCTCTAAGAAATTCCATGACCGCGTTGTAAGCAGTTGCATAGTTTTGCTAAGAAAAACATAAACAACTCCAGGTTTCTGAGCTATTTCATCAGCTTCTTCAGCTGTTAAACGCGCCGCGAATCCAGAGAAACCATGCTTGTAAACATGCAACACCGCATCTTTGTCCCTGAGACACAAATTGTCAAGCACAATTTTAACATCTAATACATATAAAAACTTATTAACATGTGTATAAATTTACCTAGTCAACACAGAATCGATAAGCTGAGCTTGGTCTTCTCTTAATGAACCTTTGACAGAAGAAGCAGCTCCCATGTAAATAATATAAACACCATTATGTTTCACATCTTCTGCTCCATGACTGATCACAACAAATGCACAGAACAAAAATAACACAATTGTAAAACCTTTCATGATTGAAATTTCAAACAAAACAACTGATACATCTACCAAGCTGTGAATCTGCTGTATTTATACACAAAACAATGACAATCCATCCATATACGCAACGTTCGAAAACTGATAACATCCATCTAAAGTACATTGCAATGCAGTTTATCTAATACCATAAACAGATATGTGGGTTTATCAGTAGTGAATGAGTGAGTGGTGATGACAAAGTGGTTTGAAAAATGAGACTACTGACTATAATTGATCATATTAGAGAGCAATAGACATGTAACTATATGACTAATTTTGTCAATGTATTAAATCAGCATCATCTAAATGAGGTAACACCCTCAAATTCTATAGCAAATTCTGACCTAGGTTTGAGTATTTGCAGAAATGAATGGTTGATTAAGAGATAATGTTGTCATGTGTGAGCAATCAGTCACTAGTTGAATAGTTAATGATGACTAAACACTTGACTAATGAGTGTATTAATTGATTTGTAATGTTGTGAGTAGTGTGTGATGTGAGTCATGATTCTGTGTAATTGCTTGCTGTCAAAGTGAGCCACCTATGGCACTAAGTGATTTCTAGGTAAGGTTAAGGCTAGGTAAGGAAAGACTTAAAGGTCAAAATGATAGGGAAATTTTATTTTTAGTAATAATTTTTAAAAAATATTTGTATTGTTTAATTTATTTTAAAAAATAATATCAATTAAAAAATCATACGAGTAAGAATTAGTTTTGGACTAGGTTGTATATAATAATAATAGTAATAATAATAATATTAATATTAATATTAATATTAATAATATTATTAATATTATTATTATAAATTTGAAAAAGGGAACCCAAAAGTTGCATATTTACACATCATTGTAAGTATGACAATTTTTAAGATTACTTATAAACGAATTATTTATTAACAAGTGAATTAATTTAATTTAATGTTAATTATATGTTTTTAAAAATGTGGTTCCATTATAAACATTTGTAAAAAAATAAAATAAAATACTTAAGTAGTTATTAAATGGATTAATTTGGTAATTTTTATTAGGTATTATTTGTAACTATTTTATTTTTAGATAATTTAGATGCAATTAATTTAATTTGAAAATATTTTTTAATATAAAGGTAAGATGATAATAATGTCAGAGTAGAAGGTTAAAAATGAAATGTAGTAATGGGCTTAAGTACTTTGGGCTCATAAACTAATTGGTTCCCAAGTAAATTTAGGCTTTCAACAGTCCATAATGAAAGCCCAAAATCTAAGCCCAATAATCAATTCTTATTATTTTAACACATTTCACCTTTAGATACCATTATGATTGAAATATGCTAATTTTATAAATTGCTTATAGAAGAATAAGAGAGGGTTGATAATTGATGCATTTGAAATGGTGGGAACATGTTTTGATGGATGAGCAAATTATCCCAAGGGGTGGCCCGTAACCTGTAGGCAAATGATTATCTCGAATGAGGCAACAAAATGTACGGCCTTTGCTTTGAAGGATCAATATATTAACACAAGAGAAGGCGGCATGGGTCTTGGTTTGAGGGGAGAAATATTGTGGTATCAAACCTAATACAACATCAGTACTATAAGGGAATAATGCTCTGTATATAAAGTGTCCAGAGAACTCCGTTAGTATTGAGATTTTTTGGATGAGGGTATACAATAACAAATTCATGTGAACTCAGTCCTGACCCAAAGTGGACAATATTATACTAATATAAGAGTTGATGACCGACTCCGAAGGGTCAAACATTATTCCTATCCCTTTGTGATATTTATAATATCATGTCTTTAGCTAATCTTTTTGTAAAGATCCATTCAATTTTTCAAAAGAAAAAGCATATATACAAATCTATAGTAATTTGATTAGTATTAGTATATTTTAGACTATGATAATGTAACAAATTCTACAACCATAGTTGAATATATTATGTCCGTTTTCTTTTTATATTCCTCGAGCATCATACTCGTACCAAAAAGGTTTAACTATCCATTAAGTGGAAGAGTAATCTAATCAATCTTAAATCTAACTAGCCTTTAAATATTATTATAAAATTCCAAGATTTCCACTATAAAAATCTCATAATTTAAAGTATTCTTAATATATCGAAGCACTTTTATAATAACATTCTAATAAAAACTAAAAGGGTTGCCGTACCTTTTCATCTTACCATAGATGCTTTATCAAGTCCTGTACTCGTAATGAACTTCACATATTCAAATTAAGTAACAATCTCTCTTCATTCTTTTCTAGGGTTAAATACCAAATTATCTCTATATTTGGCCAAATTTCTCACCTGATTCCCTGTACTAACACTTGTACTTCTATTTTTATTTTAGATGGCTCCTTGTGTCGTATAATTTCTCCATGGACCACTTTTGGGTGCCGTGACTAAAATGTGAAGCAACACTTGATATGCATCCAATGCATATGCATTACATGTGAAATTGCTACGTCACCTAAAGAGATATATTGAGACAAATTGTGTCATACATGGAGCTATCTAAGATAAAAAGATTAAATGAGATAAGTATTAGTATAGAGGATCATATGAGAAATTTTGCTAAGTACAAAAGGTCAGTCAGTTCGTATTTAACCTTTCTTTTCTAGTTTGAAACTAGAAATTAAAATCAAATAAAACAAAAATAAGTTCAAAGTCATAATGATCGAACTTGGAGTGAGATTATGTTAAGATTAACTAAATAGACTTTAAATTTAGGGGAAAAAAATTTTATAGGCCATAAAAAGTTTACTATACAATTATAGGCCACTTTTGAAAAGTTTGCAAAACTAAAGTTTGATTTTCACTCTATAGGTCATTCACAACTATAATCGTAATTCACATACTGTGAGCGTAAATCACAGCGTCTGTGAATTGTAAAGTTTTAGGGGTATTTTGGAAATCTTGGCCTATGGAGTGAAAACTAAACTTTTAAAAGTCTGTTTTTGTATGTTTTTCAAAACAGACCTATAATTGTATTTTGAAATTTAAAAAGCCCATTTGAAAGAATTTTCACTTAAAATTTATCTATTTCTTCATAAGAAGATTTTGTTTGAGGTTGTGTCATTGTAAGAAGATTTCGTATTGGAGTTATCTCGCCGCCATGGTAGAGTTGTTCGTCTATAATTTTAAGAAGAAAATAAGAGATTTTAAGAAGAAAACAATTTTATATGGAGAAAGAGTTGTTAAAATTTATTTTGTACTCTTTTTCTTTATAATAAATTTGTTATCTTTATGTTGATTAGGCAATTTTTTTAATCATATTGTATTTATTTATTTTTTCTAATTATTTTAGTTGAATCGAATTTAAAATTAAGAAGAAAGTGGGATAAAATCGAAAATCCCTAAGCCTAAAGTAGTCTATATACAAGCTTCAAAAGTCAACATGTTGTTTCAATAAAGTCATTATTTTAGTAAGAACATTACTCTTTACTATGAAAAATCACTGGTGGCATCTTTTATCTAAACAATGTGATGGTTCAATTATGAAAAATCACATTATTTCATAATTCTCGATTTCTTTGAAATTATTGAACATTAAACATGTATCTTGTAGATCAATTTCATGTTTCTTAAGCTTCTGTTTTTCCATCACCATTGTTGGTGCTTACCATGAAAGGAATTCGCACTTTGTGCTTGTTATTAGACCAGGTAATGGAACCAAACACATCTTTACTCAGCGATGAGCCTGTTGCAGAGAATGTCACCTTGTAACTCAATTTCTGACCATTCTTCTCGAATTGTAGTTCATTCGGTACAATCTTCACTTCTAGACCATCAGACGATTCAACCTGCACCTTGTAGGGTGATTTATCATCATCTTCTGCAACATTTGTGACTGTTCTTGTAACAGTTCTGCTTCCACTGAACTTGGTTATTGCTATGGAGGGATAGTTGATGTTTGAAATCTGGTCTTGATTCTCCTTTGGACAGGAAAAGCCTGCAGGGAGTTCTGTAGCAATCTGTTTGATTTGTTTAATTGTGAAACCATCATAACACATTAAATTCAAGTAGTCAACAGTAGAGGTCTCATAAACCAGTCCTGGATCCAATGCTGCTGTTGGATTGATTTCTCCTGCACCCATGTCGTATGCTGTTGCTGTTCGTCCTTCATATGTCCTAATTGGAGTATTGTCGTTGCACGAGTATATCGCTGGATGATTAATAAGAAAAATCTCAGAACATAACTCAATCTTATAAGTATATAGATTTATCAATAATGTAATATTTACTAGTGGTCATGATAGCGGATCTGATAGCAGATGAACTCCAGGAAGGATGACGCTGCTTTACAACTGCGGCAAGTCCTGAAACATGAGGACACGACATTGAGGTTCCAGAAATGATGTAATACGAAGGAGGTTCCTTTCCTGGTAAAGAGATGCTCGAATCATTGGTTCGCCAAGCAGCAAGGACATTGACACCCGGCGCAGTAATGTCAGGCTGTAAAAATAGCATAATTATTCCATATACAGAAACAAAACAATGTTTGTATAAATGCAAGATTAGTTTACTTTGATGATGTTTCTGAGAAGACCTGGTCCTCTAGATGAAAAATCTGCAATTACTGGTGCAGGCTTGTAGGGCAAAACTATTTTGGTAGCCAGAACCGTCCCTACAGGTTTTCTGCTGAGTGAAAAACATGAACTGACTTAATGACTCAAACAAAAATCGTTTATTGAAGCAGAAATTTTGAAAATGTATGGTATTATAACCTAGTCGAGTTTATATATGAAAATATCTGAGCCTCATCTTTTAAACTAACAACCGTAGCTGGATATGCTAGTGTCTCAGGTGGCAGTGATCCGAAGACATCACAACCAGTGACTACACCAATAGCTCCAAGTTCCTTCATGTTGGCAAGCAACGTTGCCATTGAAAAATCCTTTTCCTTCTTACAAACCACAATCTTTCCTTCTATCATAGACTTATCCAAAGCCTCTAACTCACATTCCCTGAACAAAGCACAAGCTAAGATCAGTATCTGTTCAATCAAATTGAATATAACTATGAAGAAATGATAGTGTATACCTTGCAGCATTTTCATCTGAATTTAGTTTCTTCGCTAACAGACCATGAGTCAGTGGATGGACAGCAGTTTTGTTCAGGGGTGAGAAGTTTATAGCTGATCCCTGCAGATGAAATCATACAAATAAACATTAGACACAATAAACATGTATATAATTAGATTATAAGTATATATTACCGTGAAGACTTTGCCTCCACCAATGACAACATTGGACTGAAAAGATCTATCAAATGTAGAGGCAGCCACAGAGAAAATCCAAGGAGCGTAATTCGAAACAGTACCATTTCCAGGCCCACTGTTTCCAGCAGAGCAGATCACTAGGATGCCCTTTTCGGTTGCATGGAACGAACCAATGATTATTGAATCTGGTGTTTTAAGGTCATCAGGAAAGTAGGAACCAAGTGATAGAGATAATATATCCACACCATCTCCTATAGCATCATCAAATCCAGCCATTATAGCAGCTTCTGAGCAACCATAATCACATACTTTGTACATTGCGATTCGAGCTTTTGGAGCTCCACCCCTTGCCATCCCCTGAGCCAAGCCATAGTAGGATACATTCTGTACTAGAATTCCTGCCGCAGTTGAGGATGTATGTGTGCCATGTCCAGCCTCATCTCTTGGAGATAAGGTTAAATCTACCTTGTGTTGATCATCCTGGTTGTAGAATCTATTTCCTATTACCTTTCTGTTTCATTAAATTGAAGAAATGTTAGTAGTTTAATGAAACGAGATTACTTGTCCTGGAAGTAATCAATTGATGAGATGCTGCTATACTTACTTGTTGCAGCTGAATTTGGGATCATCTCCTTTCATGCACGTTCCTTTCCATTTTGCAGGTATTGGACCCATATCTTTATCATTAAAACTTTCGGATTCTGGAGTAATACCTGAGTCTAGTAACCCAATGATCACATCACCTCCATCAGAAGAATCAGTCTCCAAATTGGGATACTTGCCAATCACTCCACCATTCTGGTTCTCTAAGAAATCCCATGATCGCGTAGTATGTAGTTGTAGAGTTTTGCTAGGAAAAACATAAACAACTCCAGGTTTCTGAGCTATTGCAGTAGCTTCTTCAGCTGTTAAACGCGCTGCGAATCCAGAGAAACCATGCTTGTAAACATGCAACACCGCATCTTTGTCCCTGAGACACAAATTTTCAACCACAATGTTAACCTCTCTAACGTACATATAAAAACATGTACATAAATTTCACCTTTTCAACACAGAGTTGATAAGCTGAGCATGATCTGCTCGCAATGAGCCTTTAACAGAAGAAGCAGCTCCCATGTAAACAATATAAACACCATTATGATTCACATCTTCTGCTCCATTACTGATCAAAAAAGATGTACAGAACACAAAGAAGACAATTGAAAGACCTCTCATGATTGAATTTTCAAACAAAACAAATGATACAACTACCAAGCTCTAAACATGATCTATTTATACACAAAACGCAACATATCAGAAACTGATAACATCCATCCAAAGTGCGTTACAAATCAGTTTATGTGTGAGTGGTGATGAGAAAGTGGTTTGAAAATTGAGATTATTGACCGTATAATTGAACATTAGAGAGCACTAGAAATGTAACTCTGAAGACTAATTGTTTCAAAGGTATTAAATAATCAGCATTATCTAAATGGAGTACATTGTACCTTCAAATTCTCAGTAGATTCTGATGATGATGAATGGTCTTGGTTCATTAAGAGAGAATGTTGTCATGTGTGAGCAAATCATCCACTAATTGAGTACTTGATGATGACTAAACTAAACACTTGTTCTATATCGATCAATGAGGGCGTTAAATGTTTTGTAATGTTGAGAGTAGTGTGTTAGTGAGCGAGTCATGATTTTGTGTCTGTGCTTGCTGTCAAAGTGCGCCACTTCTGTCACTAAATGCCTGTTTGAATAGCAATAGTCGGTTTTTAACTTCCAATTTGTGTAAGATGTCTAAGTTTTTTAAAAACGAAAATTTAATCTTACTACTTTAAAGCCACCATTATGGGAACGTACAATACTAGAAAAGTTATGTCAATCCATATAATTGAAAGCTATAGCTTAGAAATCTCCAACTTTGTATTAGTTTATTTTAGGGATAATCCCTCCAACTTTATACGTTATTTTATCTAGACACATCAACTTTTCGAGGTTTCAATTAGATATTTATACTCGTCTAAATCAAGTCATATAAATATTTAGAGTTATTATCTTAATTTTTTCATAGCACGTGAAATCCAAACTTTTTAACATGTATTTGACTTTCTGACATGTATTTCACATGTGTTATATCTCTACATGATTATGATGTATATGTTCGTGTATATAATTGTATCCATGATCACCCAACAGCACTATTACAATATTAACAACCAAATCAAATACAGAAATAAAGAAAGTTAAATTTTTTTGAATATTATTAAAAAATATTTGTTTTATAAAAAAACTTACAATAAATCATTCATAAAACAACTTTACTTCACATTTACCAATTTCAATATTGAGACCGGTAAATGTGAAGTAAAACGACTTTATGAATTAATCATCGTAAAAAAAAATTAAACAATTATTTTTTTTTAATGATGTTTAAAAAAAATTTATATTCCTTTGCAAGTCTAAATAAAAATTTATTTATTAATTTGTGGGACTAAGAATTACATAAGTTAAATTTAGTAATGGTGGTGTGATTTTATAATTAAATATTATAAATATACTTAAATTTTAAATTTATTTAATTTTTCTAATATACGATTAATAGAAACGTTAAATTATCTATCATTAGTACGGGAAATTCTATTTTTTATTTAACTTTTTTTTAAGTATATATATTACCTAACTTATGTTATTTCATCTATGATCTTGTTTCATATATTGTTATTTATACATAAAAAATATATATATATAGTTAAGTGAGAACTTATTTTATTCATTTTAATGTCTATTTTTTAAATATAAAATTATTATAATTTTTTGTCATATATAATTAAAGATATTTAATATTAAAATTAAGTATCCAAAAGCGGCTAAATAGAAAGTGCAGTGAAGTATCTAATAAAATTAGCGATAATGCCACCCTAACTTTCCTGCTTCTACACCCCTTTAGTTTCAACACCCCATTTAAATCTCTTTTAATATTTAATTTGTATTTAAACCTCATTTAATTTCCATTATACCCTTTAATTCATAGATAGGGTGAATGTATTTGTCTTCACACCCCAAAATAAATGGAAGAAGAAAATCGCAATCGCAGGCTCCAAAACTGGCGGAAGTTCCCCACGTGAGGCACTTCGAAGTGCCATACACACTTTGATTCTTGAGCAAGTATGTGAGCACGTGAGACACTCCAGAACCGGCGACTGTCCGTTCACTTTCCAGAAATGATAACCATCTGGAAGTAGCGAGAGATCCTGAATACTGCTGGTAAGAGTTTAAGTTCGTGACTACCAGAGCACGCGACGAAGCACGAATCGACTGACAAATCTCTGTTTGAGAAGATCTCTGACAAGATCCACGGAGATGACTCGTCTTCTTCTGATTCCGATTGCGATAAGCCTTTGGCCGTTGATGCTGTTAAGTCTAAGATTTTTAGGCTGTTTGGAAGAGAAAAGCATGTTCATCATGTTCTCGGCGGCGGAAAACGTACTCTCTTTTACTCTTTATTTGACTGCATTTTAGTTTATAGTGTGTTTTCTGTTGCCGTTTGCTGGATAGTGAAGTTATGGAAGTTTTTGAGTGAGATCTGAGCTGTTTGTTGACTTTGTTGGATTACATTAGACTTTGACGATGACTATGATTTTTTTTCAGATCGTGAATTGATGGATTATATCGTTTCGGAATTTAGGTCGTGAATTTGAGTTTTAGATTGTTGAAATCATTGACTTCTATTATTTGTCTCGTTACTGTGATTTGATTGTTAGTTTTATGAGAGTATTGATGTTAGTTTCAAGTGGGGTTATTTACAAATGTTATACCTTTAAGTAATTTTACATTACAGTATTTTTATTAATATTTAATTAATTATTTTGACGTGTATGTGAAAAAAAAAAAAAAAAAAAAAGAGGGTGGCATTATCGTTCTTCTAAATAATTTGGGCTCATAAACTAATAGATTAGCCGGAAAGTTAATTTGGGTTTTGAAAGCCCAATCATCAGTTCAGATTATATTTTTAACACTTCAATTCCATATATTTTAATATTGGTAACATTAAAATCATAATATCTATGAAAAATCGAATCAAAATAATATATTCGTAACTGTTTCTTTTCCCTTCTAGAACCAAACCCCATTTCCTTTGTCCTCATCTCTACAGCAAAAAAACTAGTACAATGATTGCCAAAAATAAATATCAATACTATTTATATTCTGTAGATAGTTTTAGCTCCAATTACATGGGAGAAACACTCACGTGACCACGTCATTATTTAAAAATAAATAAATAAAAATTTTGTGGGCTCAACTTAAGTGGGCCAGGCTTTTGATAAAGTTGGTCCATTTTTTGTGGGCCCTCTTTGGCCCATTTTATGTTCTTTCCTTTTCATGGCCTACTTTGATGACATTTTCATTTTATATATGTATACATGGCATTCACATTTATCTATATATGTAAAATATAAAGCACAATTTGGGATTTTATTTTTTTTTTTTTTAAAAATAGATTTTTCTATGCTTTCATTTTCGATGTTGACCAAAGTTTCTACGGAAGCATTTTATGAAAATTTCCATAGATGCCACTAGTACCACATATGAAAAAAGAAGAATAAAAAAGTCAAATGGAGCCTTTTCTTTTCACTAATTAAACTTGACTTCAACTTTAATTCCAAGCTATCACCATGAATAGCTAAAGAAGCTTCAAGTGTCTAATAATAATTATCCAATATATTATATAGTTTTTGGGAAATTGCTAAAAAACCTCTTTAGGTTTACTTTTTTCGTCAATTTACCACTTACGTTCTAAAATTATCTAAAATACCTCCTTAACTTTACAAAATTAACTAAAAATCTTCCCATGGATGGAAACCATCACTTTAAATGGTTGACTAATTTGACTGTAGGAGTAATTTAGTAATTTTAAATAAATAAAAGAAAAGGTACTAAAAAACCTCCTGAGCTTGATTATTTCACTATTTCACTATCTATATTTGAAAATAATATTTTCTACATTCGTAACACTTTAAAATTAAATTAAAAAAATTTCTATTAAATGAAATTAACCATTACTTTAAAAAATAGAGATGGTCATACTGACAATTTATTATTATTTTTTAAAATAAAATAGTTTTATATATATGTGATATGATACATAATAAATTAATAAGTATTATATTTAGTTATTTATTTTTTAAGTCTAATAAATTTAATATATATAATTAAATTATATAATATTAATTCTACTACATAATTAAATTCAATCAATATAATAAGTGAATACATGCAATTGTTTGTATTTTAGTTACTTTTATTTATATAGTAATATATATATATATATATATAATAATAATAATAAAAATAAATATTTTTTTAACTAGTTGAATTTTATATAAATAAAGCGAAATTATATATGTGAAATCAACCAACTCAAAAAATTTGGGTAAATTAGAATTATTTATATAGTGGACAGGTAAATTTCGGTCCAATTTGGATCATTTTTAGTCGGATTAATCTGGCCTCGAACTTTTTTCCACTCTTAATTTTAAATATTTCTTTAGGTATTAGTTTAGTAATTTTAAAATAAATATATTTTGGTAAAAACTAGTCTTTAAATAGTTAAACTTGTTTAATATGAGTTAAAATAAGTGAATTTCAAACCCAGATTGTAATTTGGAGAAAAAGACAAACCTTAGGAGGGTTTTTTTAGCATTTTTTAAAAAACATACTATAAGGATATTTTGATCATTTTATACTTTTCCATCCAAAATCTAACTGAGGAGGTTTTTTTAGATAATTATCAAACGTTGGTGGTAAAATGGCTAAAAACCTAAACCTGAGGAGGTTTTTTTTTGGCAATTTTCCATAGTTTTTTAAGTCCTCGTATTCATATCTTAGATTATGGATATTGGTATTTTAAAATAATAATAATAATAGAATTAAAATCACTTAAAACAAGTATCACATAAAATATACAAACCATTATTAGTTGAAAACGTTGCCCATCACATTGCTTATAAAAGAATGCATTTGATTATGATTGTACAATATTTATAATATATAATCACTAATATTTTTCTTTTCATTTGACATGAACCAATAGATGGATATCATATTCTAATAATTTGACATTTTTCTTAAGTTTGTTTTTAGAGTAGAAATTACTTTTTATATATATATATATATATATATATATATATATATATATTATTGTGATGAAAATGAATTTCATTTCAAAATTATGGAAGACAATGACCAATATGATCAACCATTCAACAGAAATTATGGCCACAAAATACCCATCTAATAATATATAATTTGAAAGAATAGACCCACCTAGCATAATTGGCTTTAAATGTATAGTAATGACAATGACAAATTGCACTATAAAATGAAGAAAATGTTAGAGAGATAATTAAAAAAATTGAAAGAAGGTGACATTAAGAGCCAGACATGTCCCATCTTAACATAACCAGACCAGCTACACCACTAATTCATCTTCATTGGAAGAAGATAAAGCATTTTCAAACTAAATGACAAATTTCTTCATGGATTCTATCTTCTTCTATAATATATATATATATATATATAATTCAAGTTGAGTTGTGGTTTCATTTGAATCTCACATGTGATATTTTTATAGGCGTGGAAAATGAAGAAAAATCAGGAAAGAATCAAAAGAAAAATTCCAAATTGGACCAACTAACTTTCCTTTCTATCTAAGTGAAGACAACATACATCACATGAAAAGGACACCATACATAAACCAAGCACAATACATAGAACATATACATATACATGCATCCAACATACCAAAACAAGAACCCTAGTAAAAATGCCATAAAAAGCCAACCAATTTTCACCAACTTAAAAACACTAATTTTCTTATACTATAAACTTATTAGTTAAAAAAGTTAAGTCAAAAACAACATAGGACATATATTTCCTAATAAATCTATCTAAGATTCTTCTTCTATCTTTAGCTTTGATCTTCTCAAAATGGAGCTGATATGGTTCTATACAGTGCCCTCTTTTCTGGAAACTTCGCAGATGCTGCCAAGAGCTGTAAAAAAGACCATAAATTAATAAATTAATGATGTTTCATACACACCCATTTTGAGTAATTTTTGTTTGTATAACAGAAACCAACCCTATCTGCTTGTCGTTTCAGCTTTGCGTTTTCTGCTTGTAAATCTGCAACATTCCGCTCTAATTCGTTTGTGTAAGCCTGTAAAGATGAGAAATTTAGGGTTTATAGATGTTTTGCAGATAACCCAATTGAGGTTAAGAGGAATGAGAGGGGTTGTGGTTGTAAAGATGTGAAATTAAGGGTTTATAGATGTTTTGCAGAGACCCCATTCGAGGTTAAGAGGAATGAGAGCTGTGGTTGTACAGATGAAATTTAGGGTTTTTAGATTTTTTTTTTTGCAGAGAACCCATTTGAGGTTATAGGGATTGTGGTTGAAAAGATGTGAAATTTAGGGTTTTTAGATGATTTGCAGAGACCCCATTAGAGGTTAGAGAGATTGTGGTTTAAAAGATGTGAAATTTAGGATTTTTAGATGATTTGCAGAGAGACCCCATTAATTGAAAAACAGAGCTGAAGCAGAGAAATAGATTGAACCTGTTTTCTGGCGCGAGAACGAGCAGCGGATTCTCTATTCTTGATCATACGCTTATGTCTCCGATCATCCGAGCTATTATCATCATTTTCATGACCTCTTTTCTTAGCGAACATATGAAAACCAGTAGGAGAACCAAGAGAATCAAAAGGAGAAGACAGAGAACAAGAACCAAAATGCGGGGCCTGATTATCACCTCTGACCTGACCACTATTTTCAAGAAACTGGAAATCACACCCAGAAGAGGAATTCAAGCTCAACATAGTAGCTTTCGCTGGAACCAAAGAGCCAAAAGAAGCAGTTATATCCCCCAAAGGCGAAGACACCTCTGCAGTAAAAACAGAGGAAGAAACAACAGCCCTGGTCTGAACTGGCACTGATGGTGGTGGTGGTGGGGTTGGGGTTGGGTCTTTATTAGAGAAAAAGTCCTGGAATATCAATCCAGGATATGGGTTAGTGTTACTTTTCCCAACAGTGCTGATATCAGAATGGTTATTAACCTGATGGTTTTGCAAAGAAGCTAAATTGATATCTTTCCAAACCTCCTCCATAGACTGTCTGGTGATTGTTGGAGAAGAAGATGGAGAGAAGGGAGATGGGGAAGAGCAGGTGGAGGAAGATTTGGAAGGGGATTGAGACACTCTATTATCACTACCACCACCATTGTTGTTGTTGTTGTTTGTGATGGTTTTTCTAGCTGAAGAAGAAGATGACCACATGGGGTTTTGTTTTAAAGAGTGAGAGGTGTGTGTACTGTGTATGTGATGGTTACTGGTTTTAAAGAGTGTGAGGTGTGATGTGTTTTAAAATTGGGAAAAAATGGTAATGTGAAATGTAATGTAATGTAATGTAATGTAATGTACTGTGGTTTTGTCTTTTTGTAGATGGTTGTTGAGTGGTGTGGTGTTGTGTGGGTATATGTGGTAAGTGTATGAAGTGAAAGGGGGAAGTAGGAGTGATATTTCATCAATTTGGATCCAAACTGTTCATGGTAGTCTGTATATGGAAAGTGTGGTTTCAAGTTGTTAGGGTTTGGATTTGCTTGGTTTAGAAAGGAAATTTTATTGAGTAGAGTGGGCTCTTCTTCTATTGCATTCAGAGTTTGGGATTTCATCTTTACAGCTTCCTAATTAGAAGAAAAATAGCACATCTAGGTTTTGTCCAACCTCTTTTTAGGAAGTTTTAAAATTTTAATCAAAATTGAACTTTTAATTTTTAAAATGAGATAATTTGGATAATATAGCATTTTCAAATTAGTTGATTTGGTCCACAAATTTAATTTTTAAAATTTTAATAGAATAATATTTAAAATGTTTTAAAATTAAAATTTCGTTTTAAAAAAAAATCACATTATCACTGATATACGTACCAATAAAATAAATGAACTATAATTTTTATTATAATATTTTATTATTAAAATTATTTAAAATATATTTTTTTATTATATTTTTATTATATTAATTTAATTAATAATTGATATAAAAATAATAAATATTATTAAAATTATTATTTATTAATATTAAAATATTTAACAAAATAGTAGTATAATATTAAAAAATTAATTATTTTAATAAAAAAAATATTTTATAATTAAAACCAGTAACAATACTATTATTATATAATTAACTATCAAGTATTCTCCTATTAATTCGCTAACAGATAATTATTAATTATTAATATAATCCATCGTCCACCTATTCGTAATAACTAATTGGTAAAATAAATCCTAAGTATATAGTTAATGAAAGTGATCATTGGAGGATAGTTTTTAAATTATCTTTATAAAATTAAATATTTAATAATAACATTAAAATAATTTTCAATATGAATTTTTAACCATAATTTATATTATTCATCTCTCTATTTATAAGTGTGTAATGCTATGTAGTCCATTGTCTTGTGTCGGTGGTTATTATTTATAAGTATGTATTGAATAGAGATCTTATTATACATTAACAATAAACCATTGATTTATGACCTACTCAAATTTTCACTTGATTTTAACTCTCTGTTTTTTGATTTTTGATTTTTTTTTTTTTTAATTACATTGCACCTCTTTTCACTATCTTATTAATTGAATCTACAGGTGACAACCAGACCGAAAATAGTCTTCGGATAGAAAAAGCAACCAGAACTAAAGGGATCAAAAAGAAAAGTAGTTGAAAAGATTGTATCCAAACGCAAAACACCAAAGCACGAGTAGGTAAAAGTAAAAATTCCACATGGCACCCTACAAATATCGTTAACTTAATGACACGTTTTGGATAGCACAGTGGTTCGTCAATCCTGTAAAAGTATTGTTTGTACTATAAAATTATAATACATAGTGGTGAATATTCGTACAAGATAAGCGATAGATGATGGAAGATTTTCATGAAATGCACGACTTTATGTTCACATAAACTGTTTTATTACAGTCAAATACATGAACGAACACAAACCCCACCAGTTAGCTTATGTATCCGACAAGTGTTGCATTTCGTATGTATTCTTCCGACTATATTATTGATTGTGTTGAATAAGTTTTCATTCGATGAATAGTTGTTATACTGTGAATCCTATTGGATTAGGGCGTTATCTTGTTGGAAAGTGAAAACCGCTTTTAAATTTATATAAGTTTGAGATAATTTTATATAAATCAATCTAAAATGGTTCTTTCAGAGACCGATTAACTGGAATAATTTTTTATTTCTGGAAACCGTGTTAGATGGTGTTTGATAACTATTTTTATATTTCTGAAAGTATGGATAGAGAAAATAAGAAAGTCAAACTATTTAGTTGGAATTTTTGCATTGTTAGATCTTGTCTGGGATTGCTTCTACTTTTGATTTTTATGTGTAGAAGAAGAGAAGTGGAAGTCATTTTTTACTTCATCTGGAAGAGCTTCTGGGAGGCCAAAAGTACTTCTGGCAGTTATCCAAACACCATTTGAAACAGCTTTCAGAAGGCGGAAGCCAAAAGTCAGTCTATCCAAACAAACCCTTAATATCATTCAAAACCGTATTTGAATATAGAAAGTATATAAAAATTTATATAAATTATTTAAAATGGGTTTTTCATTCTTCTTGTCGTTTAGAAAATAAGAAAGTCAAGCTATTATAACTTATTAAAATCTTCTTTAGAGACTTCTTTAGAGAAGTTAAAAATATTACTGTAATTTTTATATGATTCCTCTTATTAAGTTAAAATGTAAAAAATGTGATTAATTCTAAATACAATGTCTAATTTAGGGTTTGTTTAGGATAATTTATATTTTTACTCCTGATTGAAGATAAAAAACAGGAATACTTTTAGAAAAGCACAACGTAAACTACTTTAATTGAAAGTTTTTTTAAATTTATAAATTTTTATTTAAACGGTAATGGAAAGTACTAAATTTAAATTTAAAAAACTATAAAAATATTTATATAAATCATTCAAAATAGGGTTGTTATTCAAAATGACTCCATTTCTTTTATGAAGGAGAGCTAATCCCACACTAGATAGAAGGTTTCATTAATCACAATACCTTTTTGAAGTTGAATAAAATTCTAAATTTTCTCCTTATCTGAAAGGAGATTCCATTGTAATGAATGGTTAGGGAAGTTGCTCAGGTCAGGTCTAGCTAAGCTATGGCAGGCTTTGTGACCCATTGTCACATCTCAACCAAACTCATTAAAGTGACCCTCTCCAATGACACTCTTTCTTTTTCACTTGCATTATAACCCTAAGGGTATGACCAATAACCGGAACATAAATAAAGACATGACTCAATATACCACAACCCACCAAGCTTGACTTTGGTCTGAATTATTCTCATCTACATACAAAACTCAAGTCAGGTCAGGTGTATCAATACCAACCATACATAGTTCCTCAATACCTTTTTTGGGTTCCTCTATCAGTTTCAGTTGCTATCTGGGGATTTCATAGGCTGAAGTGAAGAATCATTTGAAAGATTTTCTGATGGTAACAAATCATATTGGTATATATCTTCCAATGCTAAGCTATTAGTGACCACTAGATATATATATATATGCACATTTTTCTAATTTTACATAAACAGAAAAATGAACCAAAAAAGCTAAGCATTTTGAGGACAGTGAGATGATAGATAGCTACATTGCCTTTATTCTCTCTTTGGAAGGTTGTTTTGTTTGTTGTATAGCAAAGCAACAGAAAACACTAATGAGTCTACTTCATGTTGTCCTTGCATCAAAGAAACCAAACAAAATAGAATAGGAAATAACATAAAACAATTATAGACATTGAAGACTAAAGAGCAAACCAAAGCAGTTCAAAACTGTTGTGTTTTGTCATTTAGGTATGGTTTTTTTTTTTTTTTGAATGCTTCTTTGACTGTAAGTTCCATTCAAAAATTTGATAAGATTAGAAACATTAAAACACCATATATGATGTCTAGTATACTGTATGTGATAAAAAAGACAAAAACTAAGTTATAATAATGGTATATACAATGCAGATAGATAGAGAACCGGGACAAAGTGATATAGTACATGATGGGTAATATCAAACGAGAGTTTATCCAAATGGTGAAGCAAAAGGTGAAATGTGATTATGTACTGAAGTGAAGTAGATAAAGTTAAATAATATAGATATGAATAATGTTTAAATTTCCAATGCTGTGAGAAGAAAAAGAGTAGCAGTACAATGCAACAATGGCAGCTACCTATAATCTGACGGAGGAGTGGACATGTCCAGCAAATCCAACTAGGAAAATATTCAAGAGGGGTTATCAGAACTGTCATTTGATAGCTTGATGTCTATAGCTGTCAAGCAAGTGTTTTATATATCGGTGTTTTTCACTCATTTCACTGCACCATTTTTACCTACTACAGTATTATTATACTGTTCCTACTCATTGTGCATGCTTTGCTGGGCAAAATGTCAATTGAAATTGAATGTGGTCTTGAGTTTTGTGGTCTTGAGTTTAATTGGATGATATTTGAAATTGAATGGAAGTGGTCGAGTTTATTTGGATGATATTGTTTTATATTTACTTTAATTGATGGTATGGTATTCGTAAGTTTGATTAAAAAAAGGAATTTAATTGGTTGCATGGTTCAATTATTTAGTTTGGAAGTTTTAGATCAACAAGAAACACATGTTTTGTAATATGAAAACATCAAAATTTTGTGCTCATTAGTCACATACAATTAATTTGTATGAACATCTTTCAACATTACCAATACATGAAACACTAAACATCACCATTACATGAAACTACTAAATATGTAACACAGTAATTCCAAATGTAAGCAGAAAATGTAAGCAGAAATTAAAAATGCCGGATAACAAAATGACAGATTACACCATAACTATAGTGAGAAGATAAGCAATAGTGAGAAGATAGAAGAGATTAGAACATATATGTGACTAAGAAAATCAATTAATATAATCTCCCAAAACAGTTCAAAAATTTTACTCTAAAACTATAGTTTATGAGCCTAATATGTTTAATTAAAAAAGAAAAGAAGTCAATCCAAGCCTCTCTGATGCTAGAGATATAAAAATCCACCTGGATATATCATCATCAAGAGGGTAGAGAGAACACAGCCACAAATTACCAAAAACTATACAACCCAGACATATTATCCTATGCTCTTTCTTTTTGTTTCACTTTCTTTTGACTTTTCCAAAATAATTTATATATATCTTATTTGAATTTCATCTACTTCATCAAAATCCTTCCAACCAAGAATTAAGAAATCTGATAATATCAAGATGTTACCACATCTCTCATGGCAGCAGTCCTCTTCCACTCAAAATTTTGTTCATTTTAGCAACGGCCGACACAGTCAAATCAGTTTTCATTTGTATGTTTGTCATCCACAGCCTCACCATTAGGTAGTTGTTGTGATGGAGAATCTTCAGTATGAGGGTATGCCTTAGTGCCTTTATCAAATGCACCTTCGACCATTGTTATCTTCTGAATTGAAGTCGTTAACGAATCACTGCCAGGAGATGGTAGACCAGAGTCAGAAGCAGCACGACTGGCAGCAGGCACCCACTTCAACCATTCACTTCGCCTCCTAACATTTTCATCCTGTAGTAATTAATTTAGACCAAATCAACTAGTGAGTTCACAGAATTCAAAAGGCTAAAATAAAAATAAAAACATGTTTGACAAATTAATTTCATATAGAAAAGAAAACTACCTGTACTTCAACAACAGTTGAAGTCCTCAAAGAGTCCAGTATCAGCTGAACATTAGTAGTTAAATTCTTCACCTGCATATGAAACATAAAGTATACCTCAAGACATGATTTTGATGTTAGTGTATGTCTAGTAAAATGTCAATCGGGACCCCACTTCAAAGGTAAAACCATGATATACCCTAATGCAATATTTTCCTGAATGTAAATTGTAAATTAATAATAAAGGTAAGTGATAACATCTCACCAGCACGTGCATATAACAACCAGCCCCAAACACAACTATCAACTTATATAATAATAATAATAATAATAATAATAATAATAATAATAATAAAAAAATAAATAAATAAAAACTCATGCGTCAGTTTCAATCAAATATCAGGAAATCAATATCATGCCTACAAATTACTAGGTGCGAACATCATGCTGTTAGAATGCAACTATATGGCTACAACTTACATTTCGACTCAACACAAATAAAATACTAAAACAAATTCACACTAAATTGTCCGATTGAACCTATATAATGTAATAAGCAATCCAATGGTAATACCAATCATTAAACTACATGAAAATGTGATGAATAAATAATGTTGGGAAGCAAAACAAATATTGTACAGGGAGTGATGGTAGAGATCAGAGGCGGAACAGTGGTGGTATATGCATCAGAGGTGCTATTAGTTCAGGTTAGTGGAATGTTACACCACTATTGTGCATATCCAGACATACACAAGTCTTTCAAATCCAAACCATTTCAGATTAATTGTTTACTTCTCCACTTATGTAAATTAGTCAGTTCAAGTCGTTAGATTCAAAATCATATCTTCACTATTAATACAAATACCTTATGCCCTATCCTAGCCCTTTAGTTGCTTACTCATAAGCAGAAACTTAATTTCCTAGCCAATATCCAGTAAGGTAAGGTAAGTAGGCAACTATTAACACCTACAAAAGTTCAGCCAAGCTATATGCTGTGAAGATGGCAATTGGATTCATCAGCCTTGCCTTCACACAATACAAAACCAAAAGAAATGTAGAGTCCCACACTAGTAACCAGGCAATCATGTAAAAATAAAATTAAAAAAAATCTACAGAAAACATAGCTTAATCTCTAGAACTCCTATAATCTAGAATTTTCTAGTTCTAAACTTGAGAAAATGGGATTGAACGTAGACAAAAGTATGTGAGATAACGAAAAAAAGGATCATAACATGGCTTGCAAAAGACAGTTATAGCATCGAAACCATAGTATAATGAAAAGCTTCATATGATCTACTTAGTTAAATCTTTAAATCTAAAATGACAAAAAGAAAAAGGAAAAGAAAACAATAAATAAAAAAATGAAAGAGATGCAGGTAAAATTAAATCAAAGTTAAAGCAATTTAACATTATTTAAAAATGTCAACCTCCTTTGCAATAACCTATATTGAACCTCTCATAAACTTAACAACCACTTAAAATGGAATCATTTATGTCAAATCAAATCAATGACTTTATCGAAGAAAACTATAACCCCTCAGAACAAACTAAAATTAAATGGGGATTAGATTAAATGAGCACAAATAATCCATGAGTCGAATAAAAGGAATATATTACAAGTTATAAAATAAAAATCCCTGAACAGAACAGACAAGAATAACTTACTCGAGGAAAACCAGCAATTAAAGAGATAGGCACCCAACCCTGATCATCCATGTTAGACTTCAAAAATTCGTCTTTTACCAAATTAGCGTCACTGAAATGAATATGCAATAGGTGAACCATCAACTCCTTACTAACACACTGAACATGATTAGTCTTCACTATTTAGTTAGTTAAGAACCACAGAAATGTTATTACATGGAGAAAACTACCTGAAATAATAATCAATCTGGTTAACTAGCATAGCAGCTAGTGCAGGTTCTGAAGCAGGTACGAACACGGAAGCAGGGGGTCCAGGAGGAGGAATGTAAGGTACACCAGGTATACCTCTGAATGGTTCCATAGGCATTTGAGGTAGGTGGTAAAAAAACTCTGATACAAACACAAAACCATATCACTGCAACCACACAACAAAGCAAAAGCTATCGGTCACCAAGAAGATACAAACAGAAAAATAGATTACCAGGAAAACCAATGGGAGCGTTTGGATACTGTCTCATGGTTTGAGGTGGCACAAAAGTAGCTGCATTGGGTGGAGGAGGCCGAACAAAGCCTCTAGGAGGACCTCTTGGTGACTGAACATGAACATCTCTAGAATTACCATAATTTCCATGTTCCTGATCACGTCTGTTTCCAAAGTTATTATGATAAGGACCACTGTCACCACCACGCGGTCCATAGTTACCTCTCCTAGAGTTATTCCTGTGCTCATTTGAAGGATGAGACTGAGACACAAACCCTCCAACTGGTCTAGTCTCCCAATTATTTCCCCTGTACATTGGCTCCCTTGGAGAAGGATCAGGTAATGGCGGCGGTATGATACTGCCAAAAGTTGGTGGCGGCACAGAAAACAGAGGGAAGGGTGGGGGTGGAGGTGGTGGTGGAGTAGCTGACTGTGTGGCCGGTGTGGGCCGATTAAAACCACCCTGTCCAGACCCCGCTGCAACATTGTTCATACCACCACCATTATTGCCACTGCCCCCACGCTTTGACTTTGGACGGCCAGCCATTGAGCGGTTAGGATTAGAACTGGAACTAGGGTTTGCATTGCCCGTACTAGTAGTCTGCTTCTGAGGTACATTAGCAATTACAGGTACCTATCACAAAAAATACCGTAAAGGGACACACATAACAGCAGCCAACCAACAGAGACAAATAATTAGTCACTTTATATTCTAAAAACCCTAATTTCTATGAGTACTTTCATAACAACCTAAAAATATACACATTGCATAAAAAGGAGGAAGCAAACCTGATTATTTGTAACTGATCCTTCAGATACTGTCTTGGGAGAAGACGAAGTTGCCTCGGCTAATGATGGCAAAGAAGACGACGACGGTTTCGGCGACGGCTTGGTGGACTCAGAAAGAGCTGGCCACGACACTGCTCCCATCACAGGACCAACCTCCACAACACCATTCGACGGCTTATTCCAAGCAGGCTTCTTCGGCCGAGCTGCATTACTGTTACTAGCATCAGACGTATCAACAGCCACCGCCGCCATCACAGACGAAGAAGAATTATCCACCGGCGGAGGAGGTGGAGAACTGGAAGCCGCCTTGGAAGGCGAAGAGCTCTCAGGGACAGCTGGTTCAGGTACTGAAGTCGGCGGCACAGGCGGAGGTGGCGATGATGAAGGAGACCGCTGCGAAAAAACTGATTCAGGCTCTCCTCCTCTCACAACTTGAGCCCAAGGAGACGGCAAGTTCTTACGACGTAACTGAGGACTCGACTGACCATCGCCGGCACCAGAAGTGTGTCCCGACCCACGAGGAGAGTGATGATTCGTCGCCGAATCAGCCGTCATAGCCATAAAAAAACAAACTAGGGTTTTGATAGCGTCAGTATCCAAAATCTCCAAAAATTAAAAAAATTAAAATTAAAAACCTAATCAAGTATTACACATCACATGAATGAATAAAAATAAAAATAAAAATAATATTCTCTCCTCCGTAACCAACAATCGCGGTTAATTAATAAAATAAATATTAATTAACCAGAAAAACAGGACACAAAATTAGGGTTAGTTGGATGATAAATGTACGTGAGAGCTGAAATAGATCCGATTAACTGATAACGGCAGAGAGTGAAGAGCGCCGCCGCCGTCGACCGCCGAGAAAGAGAAAGCAGCGAGCGAGCGAAGTGATATTTCTCTCTAGGCTTTGCTTTGCTTTCTTTTTCTCTTTATATGTTTGTTTTCTCTCTTTTAGCCTTTGTTTTCAGCAACCTGGGAGCTGCAGGTTTTCCATGTCACTTTGGATTTCCCAAATTGCCCTTTTGTTTCTCTGCATTTAACGATCTCTGCCATTTGTCATTATTTTTACCTTCTCTTTTATTGTTTTATATAATAAAATAAATATATTTGGTGATTTTTTAAAAGGGAATAAATTATACACCGATTAAGTTTTTGATCATATTTAATATTTTATTTATAAAAATTTCTACAAATTTAAAATAGAATTAATTTTCTTATAATTTTTGTATTTATATTAAATTAATAAATAAATCATAATATAAGATTAATATATTAATTATATATTAATGATGCTTTTAAGATAATAATTTTATTATTTTAATATATTAAAAGTGATATTTTAATTTAAATTTTGAAATAATAATAAAATATTTTATGTCATTTTAAAAGTAATCATTTACAATGTTATAATTATTTAATGAAAGAATAAATTATATTGTTTGAGTTGTATCATCAAAAAATATTTTCACTCAAATTATTATTTAAATTTATAAATTAAAAAAATATATAGTTATACTTAAACTTAAATATCAAACTTTCATAGAGAAATGTTTCCAAAAATAAAATAATATATATAAAAAAAAAAAAAAAAAAAAAAATTGGAACATTTCAATATTATTAGCACATATGGACACTTGTTTTTTTAAACTTTTGTGATGAATACATATGTCGTCAGCGAGAAATTGATGGACCCGTTTAAGGTATATTAAATTGGGCCCAATTCGTATGAAATGCCCAAATCAGTTTCATAGTTTTAATGGGCTGAAATTTAGGATTCTTTGGGCCGATTTCTGAAGATTGAGCCCAGCCCAGATTCTGAACATAAGTTCCAAAATTGTTTTTTTTTTTTTTTTTTTTTTTTAAAATAATGTTAACAAATGATGCGAGTCATAAAGATTACATTCCCTTGGAAAATGATATTGAAATTAAATAATCATGTTACATCATTTTCTCGTGATGTTGTTCTCTAAAAAATGAGATCATTATAATTAGGATTGATTTCATTAAATTAAAATACTAAAATTTGGAATGGTTGAATGGCTCAAAATTTTCTACTTTTTTAGAGGTAATCCTTTTTAATATTTTACAGCGTTTTTTCATATGGGAATTTAAAGACAGATGTATATGCATTCTTTTTATTTTTTATTTAATGAATAATAATAATAATAATAAAATAAACCGTAAGATACTAGCCTCGGCAAAGTTCGTGTTGTACATTATTTAATTATTTAATTAATTAATAATAATATTAATAATAATAATAAACAACAACGAAAGTGTAATAGGATTAAGGTTATATTCAACCCATACTCATATTCTATCTCAAATACTCTGTCGTTTTATTCAGAATTTCCATTCCAACTCTCTAAAACTTTTTCGGGTTAAAATTTAATTATTTTAATTTTTGTAGTTAAAATTTAAAATTAAAATTAATATTGGAAGATTAATAATTGTAGATGATGTGTTAGTAAATATAAATTAAATTAATAAGTATTAACTAAATTTATAAATTAAATTCACGAGAAAAACATACAATTTAAGAAAATGTTTGAAAAAAATTCGGTAGGATTTGAAAATAGTGAAACATTACTTAAACAATATAATGACCTGTAAAAAATAAAATTAAAGTTTAAAGAACGGAAGCATGAGGACAAAATTCTATTAACAAATTTAGAATTCATAATAAATCCTGCATACCGTGAGTTTATTGGAGATGGACAACAACGAATTTATACAAAAAGAATTTAAAAACAACAAGGTGATGTTTCCAACACATTAAATTATATGTATTTTTTAATGTAATTTTTAATTTATATATAAGTTAATTTGTGGTATTTTTAATTTATGTACAAGTTACTTTGTGTAAATTTTAATTTATGATTTTATGTGTTTATTTTATTATTATTTATTATTGTGATTTTACATTTAATTATTATTATCACTAAAAATAATTAATTTAAATATTTTAAAACTTAATATTTTAATATTTTAAATTAAAATATTTAAATAGTTTAAATTAAAATATTTTAATATTTTAAATGTCATGTAATTAATATTACTTTATAATTAATACTTTATAACTATTATAACTATCAAATATATGGTTAAAATGATCCAAATGTAAAATTTAATTTGTAAAATTATAAATAAGTCTAATAAGGTGTGGAGAAAAGTAAACCACTATTAATAGTGAGGGATATGTTTGCAAACACTCTATATTTTCTTGAAATCACAAATAGAGTAGGTGGGTTTAATTTAATTTTTGTAATTTTTCTACTCTTAATATGAGATAAGGTAGAATGGTTGGAGTTGGTCTCACTATGAAGCCCAAGCACATACAACTTTCAAAGTGCAATAACTATAAAACCTATATAAGTGGTTGTTTTTTGTTATTTGTGCAACACCTCGTATTGAGACATTGTTAAAAAAATTGAATTGCTACCCATGTCACCAATGTGCACATTG
Source organism: Cardiospermum halicacabum (assembly GCA_031304145.1). Lineage (NCBI taxonomy): Eukaryota > Viridiplantae > Streptophyta > Magnoliopsida > Sapindales > Sapindaceae > Cardiospermum > Cardiospermum halicacabum. The sequence continues at coordinate 1,350,119 of CM062394.1, forward strand.
TTTTTCGAGAGTTCAGCACTTGAGAATTTCCAAATTAATCGTGCTTGACTTGGAGCAATATTGGAATGGGTGACTTTCTAGGAAGTTTTCTCGAAAAGCATGCGAGTGATAACAAAACATGCTGGAAAGCCCAATGGTGGTTGGTGGGGCTAGCGGTCAACCTTAAAACCGATTGTGAATGATGTGGCGCCCTACCACCCGCTTCGGGTTCATCTGGGGGCGGGGGTCAGACGTTACAAATGGTATCAGAGCAACTCTGTGACCGCGAGTGTGCATGTGGACGGAAGAGCCCAGGTATTTTTCTAGCGGAGGTAAAAGTTCTGGAAATGATGTGGGTCAGTCACAACGAGGACGATGTGTCTCGGGGGGTGGATTGTAACACCCCATATTGAGACAGAGTTAAAAAAAAAAGAATTGATTTGCTATCCGTATCACCCGTGTGCATATTATTTTTTTGGGAGCCTAGAACTTAAAAACTCTAAAGTTAAGTGTGCTTGGCTTGGAACAATCTTGGGATGGGTGACCTTCCGGGAAGTTTGTCCGGAAAGCATGCAAGTGAGGCCAAAGCATTAAAGAAAGCGTAATGGTGATCTATGAGACTAGTTGTCAGCCTTAAGACCAATTGCATATGATGTGGCACCTTACCACTGAGCTTTGGGTTCGTCCGGGGACGGGGGCCGAATGTTACAAATTGTATCAGAGCAACCCTACGACCGCGAGTGCGCCTGTGGACGTAAGAGTCTTGGCATTCGTCTAGCGGGGCTAAAGATTCTGGAAATTATGTGGGTTAACCACAATAAGGACGTTGTGTCCTAAGGGGGTGGATTGTGACACCCCATATTGAGGCAGAGTTAAGGAATTGAATTGCTAACTATATCACCAATGTGTACATTATTTTTTCGGAAGCCCAGAACTTGAGAATTCCAAAGTTAAGCATGCTTGGCTTTGAACAATTTTGGGATGGGTGATCTTCTGGAAAGTTTTTGTGGCAAGCATACGAGTGAGGACAAAACATGCTGAAAAGTATAATGGTGGTTTGTGGGGCTAGTAGTTAGTCTTTAGACCGGTCATGTAATGAGATGGCGCTCTGCTACCGCGCCTCAAGTTCATTCGGGGTTGGACGTTACACTTTGTCCATTCGAGGTGCTAGTTAAATCAGAAGACGGATAATGTTTAAAAGTGCAATAAGATTTTTGGTTGAATAACAAATGAAACATTTAAAATTGTGGTTAAATTAGTATTTTTATTTTTTTTCAATTTTAAATTGTGGTTAAAACAATAAGGTGTACTCCACGGAGTTAGGCTCAGAGGCCCGGTTGCACTATGATGGTGGTGTTATAAAGACAAACAGAGCACAAAGCCCTCTGAGAATCACAAAAACATAAACCCTAGAATGGTTAGAGTAGAGAAGAAGAATGGGAGATGTTACAGTACCTGATCTCAAGAGAAAAATAGATATATATATATATATACCTAAATCAATTAAGTGGACCGGCCTAGATGCAGATGAGTTTAGATTTTACTAAATTTCCTCAGGTCCATGGACTATTTACCAAACAAAATAGTCTAAACTTAATCTAAAAACATGTAAAATGATGGTACAAATTATAACATCTTATTTATCAATAAGATGATAAAAAAGACCGATATAAACAAATGAAAGTGTATAAGTGCAGGAGGAGTAAGAAGGTACGTGAAGTCGAAGCAGCTTTCAAAGTGCAATAGCTATAAAACTTAACTGAGTGATTGTTATTTGTTATTTATCCATTCGAGGTCGGAAGGAAATGATAAGATGGATAATTTTTAAAAGTGCAACAACGTTTTTGGCCAATTAGCAAATGAAAATTTCGAATTCTATTACATCATGCGTTAAATTAGTATTATTATTATTATTTTTAAAATTCATTAAATCACTTTTAAAAAAACTCTGAAATTTTCAACTTTTGCTAGTAATAAAAAAAAAAAAAATCCTTAAACTCAATGACAAAGGTTTTATGTTTTTTTAAAAAAAATTTGTAGTAAATTTCGTTTGACTGGGACGTTGATAAATTCTAATCCAATAAAATGGCAGAGTCAAATCTCAAATTTAGAGAAAATTATAATATTACACAAAATGTGCATTATTTTTACACTATTTTATTTTATTATTTGAGGACTTATTGTAGATTTATTATTAATTTGCCTTTTTTTTAATATAATTTTGGACAGATTGGAGACAAATATATAAATATGAAGGTTTTTGAGGATTAATGACGCCAAAGTAGAGTTAAAGTGAACAAGATTTCATCTGAAGACTTATTTAGAAAGTAAATAAACTAATTGAATTTTTAGGATTTTATATTTTGAATTTAGAATTTTCAAATAAGGATTTTTAGGAGATTTTTAATGATTTCCATTTTTGTAACAGAGTATATATCTACTCTGAATGATTAGAATTTATTATTATTATTATTATTATTATTATTTGAATAAAAACACTTTGTTTATTTCATTCTTTTTACGATCATTTTTAGGGGTGCTAAACTAATATCATCCAGCTAAGTCAATTATACGTGTTGTGAAATTGTGTTTTAATTTATATGCTTGTTTAATATTTGTGTATTCTCTATGGGCATGGTTAAATGCACATCTTATTCTAGTTAGTTAATTAAGTGCACAATTGTTTGGTTAATTAGGATTAACACATTGCGCGTCAAATAGCTCGTAGTTAATTTGACCTAGATGATGTTGAGAGTGCATAATCACAATTCAAGAATTGTCGTACTGATTTAATGTGTTATTGTCACAAGACTTTTCTAGTTCTTAATGCGGTCTACTTTAGATTAGTAATTGATTCGAAGTGTCGTACCCGATCAGTCTAATAGCTAAGGAAAATATTGGTTATTAGGCATGTTGTCAACAACTATAACTGTGACTATTAAATTGCAGACAAACACAAAAACACACACACTTTTATATATATATATATATACACACACTTAGTTTCGATGATCAACACTATCTTGAATAAGTTGACTTAGCTGGATGTTTAAATATAATTGATTATTCCATTTTGTTAATTTCATTTTTAGTTTAATTATTCCTACATTATACACCCCCAATTTTATTTGATTTAGTCTTAACATTTACAATTATCGATTCCCGTTCTCTGTGGGATTGACCCTATTTACTGCAAATTTATTTCTATTACAGATTAAATTTATATTGACGGATTCGACACCTGTCAATTATTAATATAAAATATTTTAATAGCACAAAGTAAAATTTAAAATAATGAAATAAAAATCCGGTTGGAAAAATGAATCCTAAAACCGGTAAAATTAGAAAAAAATCAAATTTGAAAAACAATTGAATTTAGGTGGGATAACTATGCAATACAACCTTCTACGTCCTTTTGCAATTTGAAAATTGTGAGTCTCCCGGTTCCCTTTCGAGAAAACTATTGCAACTCCGAATGAATATTTTAAATCCTTCTTAAATTACCTTAAATCGATTCAGATCCATTATATAATGGAATGCAACGTGATCCACATATTTGAATATTATTCTCTTATCTTTGTTATTTATTTTTTAAATTAAATTTAAAGACTAGCCCACATAGTTTAAATAATTTTAATTGCCATACCTCTGTATTTAAGAATAACAAAATTTCCATTAAAAAAATGTATATATAACAAAATGAAGAAAAAATTATAACAATTTATTCAACTGTAACCATTATTCAACTAGCAACTGACATAGATTTCAGAACCTAACACAAAAAAAAAATCGGATTCTTTGTTGTCTCCATCAATAAAATTTTATGTTTGTAGTGCTCATTGCCAGCGATACAGGCATGGACCATTTGACAAGCTAGTGTGAACATCCCCCCCCCCCCCCCCCCACAAAATCATCAAATCATTCCCATTTTCCATCTTTATGAACATTCAACGATAGATATATGTGGAAAAAATTTGAATTATGAGTACCAAATTTGATATTTTAAATATAATATTTTGAAAGTTTAAATTTTACAAATAGTTGATCATAATACTTTTTAAAGTAAATATGGGTTTTTAAAATTTAATTTTAAATAAACCAACTAATCTTTTAAATACAAATTTTAAAAAATAAATCAAATAAATTATTTTATAAATTTTTAATATTTTAAAAAAATTTCAAAATAAAATTTGAATGATTTACTAATTTTGAAATAATTTTTTAATTATTATTATTAATAAATAAAAATCTATTAGATATTAATTTATACTTCCTTTGCTCTTTTTTATTCACTACATTTTCTGTTTGCACATTATTCGAGACTTAATTATAATGGTAAATATTTTTAGTTATATACAACTAAAAATTATAAAAAAATTTATATTTAAAATATAGATATTAAGACGAATAAAACAAGATCCCACTTAAATATATTTTTGTTTTATACGTAAGTAACAATATACAAAACAGAAGATTGATGAATAAATAATAAACACTATCCAATCCAAGTATAATGAATAAAAAAAAACGAAAGTATAATATATATATATATATATATATATTTTGGACAGAAATTGAATTTTCAAAATATTTATTTTTAAAACGTGAAATTTAGGTGTGTAATCACCTAACGTAGTGAATTGTCGTCGGTAGTGGGCAACTTCCATATTAAATAGTGTGGCAAAAGTTTAACCACAATTTCATTGTCATTCATCATACTTTGTGTACGACATTTCATGTAAACTTCCACCATCATTATCTCTGTCACTGTTCATTGACCAACTCAAAATAATTCAAAACAACTTCTGATTCAAATTCAACCTACCTAACATTTCTGTTAATAATTTACTAACAACCCAATAAAGTGACACCTTTCATGAATCTGAAACTTGCTCTGAAACAATCAATTTAGAAAGTTTGTTGAGGTTAATGTGAACATTAAATAATACCAACCAATCACATGGTCCTCATTAGTTTAATCACTGTAACTGTGAGTATTAAATATTCATACAAAGTCCATGGTTACTTTTATTTTCCTATAAATAAACAACTCGTGACACACACTTATTACACATATCTTATCATTTAGATCTCCACCTATATCTCTCTCTCTATCTAAAATGACTCAGACAACACCAAACCACACTCAAACAGTCTCCGGTTGGGCTGCTCATGACTCTTCCGGCAGAATCACTCCTTTTATCTTCAAGCGAAGGTATGTAAGTTAAACTTTACTCATGTACCTAATCCGCTTGAAATCGCTTCTATTTTTGTTTTTATAGTCAGAAAAATTAGAAGTGTTTAAAAGCTTATTTAGGATGATTTAAACATACTTATTGTGTTTTGAATTTAAAGGTTTTTGTATTAGATAAGAGAAAAAAAAAAGAAATACTTTCTGATCTGATTATTTTTACCGAGAGTATTATTTATAAATACTTTTAAATTTCTATTCAAACACTATTTAAAAACTCTTATACAAATACTAATTGGAAAGAGTTTTAAGTAACAAACGGATAAATTCATAAATTTAGAAAATACTTGAACAAAATCAGTTTAGCTGATATTTTTTCAAAATTCCAAAATACTATTTATCCTAAACAAACTCTAACTGTCTTCAAGTACTTTTAAAAAAAGGGTTATTTCTAAAAATACCTTATTTTTCCAAACATTTCACTTTGAGCACCCGATTTTGAAAAGTTTTGAAAAAACACCCTAAAATCAAAATCACTAATGGTTTTGGTATTTTTATGAGCGGTTTTGATTTTGTATGAGTGGTTTTTAAATTCTATATGTTATAATTTAGAGATTCGGAAATTCCCTAAAATCAAAATTACTCATACAACACCAAAACCGCTCACAAAAATACCAAAACCACTAGTGGTTTTGATTTTGGAGGTGGTTTTTCAAAATTTTTCAAAATCGAATGCTCATAGTAAAACGTTTGAAAAAATTGGGTGTGTTTAGAAATAACCCTTTAAAAAAAACCTCAAACTTAAAATTCAATTTATCCAGCAAAACGCGAATGAGTGAAAATAGTTATATATATAAAATTTTATATAAACATATGTTTCACTGTGTTTTACAACTAAGCAGAGAAAATGGAGCCAAAGATGTGAGCATAAAGATCCTATACTGTGGGATCTGCCACACAGATCTCCACCATGTCCGAAACGACTGGGGGATCACCAGGTACCCAGTTGTTCCAGGGTAAGTAATTAGTCAATGAAAACATTTTAATCAGACTAATATTATTATTTACATGAACTGGAGATTGATTGATGTGTTTTGTTATTACAGACATGAGATAACTGGAGTGATAACAGAAGTGGGAAGTGAAGTGAAGGGGTTTAAAGTAGGAGACAGAGTTGGAGTAGGGTGTTTGGCAGCTTCATGTTTGGATTGTGAGTTCTGTAAAGATGAACAAGAGAATTACTGCGATCAGATCCAGTTTACTTATAATGGTCTTTTCTGGGATGGTAGTATCACTTATGGTGGTTACTCTGAGATGTTAGTTGCAGATTACAGGTATTAATTTTTATTTATTTATATTTCTAAAATGAACATTATGGGAAGCTACTTTAGGTTGGTTGATTTCAGTTAATACTGTTGGTATCACTAAAATGAAATTTAAAATGAACATGATGAGAATATTTTGTATTGGACGATCCTACCGTATAAAATGGTAGGATTTTCATTTAAAATGTGACACGTATACACTTAAGATGATAAAAATTAATATTTTATAGTCATTTTTATAACCACTATTACTTGAAAAGTGGCTATAAAATACATACTACACTACTATAAAATTTCACAAAATCTAATAAACTAATCACAAAATCATTATCGTATCAAAAAACACTAATCCCTGGATTAGTGGCAATTAAAAATACTAGTTTGACTAGTCAACCTAATAAACAATAATCATTATCAAAGTGTTGTTTAAAGGTACGTGGTGCACGTGCCGGACAGCCTCCCGATGGACGCGGCGGCGCCGCTACTCTGCGCCGGAGTGACGGTGTTCACGCCGATGAAGGACGCTAACTTACTAAATTCCCCGCCAAAAAAGATTGGTGTTGTGGGCCTAGGTGGACTGGGTCACGTGGCGATTAAATTCGGGAAGGCGTTTGGTCATCACGTGACGGTTATAAGTACGTCACCGTCTAAAGAGAGAGAAGCTAAAGAGGTATTGGGCGCGGATGACTTCATCGTCAGCTCCGACCCGAAACAAATGATGGTAAGCCCACTTAAGGCCCGTTGTTAATTAATCCAAGCCTATTGGGCCCATGTTGTTTACAAGCCTTGTTTAATTATATAGGCAGGGAAAAGGAGTCTGGATTTTATATTGGATACAGTCTCGGCCCATCATTGTCTCGGGCCGATATTGGAGCTTTTAAAAGTGAACGGCACTCTTGTGTTGGTCGGTGCACCGGATAAACCTGTGGATCTTCCGTCGTTTCCGTTGATTTTCGGTAATTATGTTCGGAATTACTATTATACCCTTTACGTAAATGTTTAAATTTGCATGATACCCTATTTTTCTTTTTAACATCTTGTTTTGGGCAAGTGGTTCTAAATGGTACGGTTTTAAAGCACGTTATATTTATCTTCATTTTTATTGAAATTTCGGATAATTTATATTATTTTTATTTTAATTTTTTAAAATTACAAAAGTAGTGTATTGAAATGGTATGATATTTTACATTTCAAAGTTATTTTTATCATTTATTTTTATTAATGAATTATTTTTAGATTATAAATAATATCTTGGCATTTTCTTATTCTAATTGATGTTTTCTTTCTCTTTCAACTCATGTTTTCCATTTTTCATATCTTCACACTTCATATATCTTCAAAAATTATACGATTATTGTTTGATTGAGTTTCTTACTCTTTTTTATTTTCACATTATCATTTTTTAGAGTTTCACTAAAATACTTTATAAAAATAGTACTCTACAAAAAATACTCTTATCTATTATAATCATTTATTATCTATTTTCAAATAATTTATCTTAACTTATTAAAAGTACTTTTCAATTTGCTTTCTATCCTTCAATCATTCTAGTTGAAAAAGATAAAAGATCAAGATAATTGAAAAAGAATTGTATAATGTAAAATATCGTCATTTGGTAAACCTATTGTCATTGATTTTTTAAACCATCTAGTATTAAATCATATATCTAAACATGATTTTGATTCAGAATCATAACATATAATATATATAGAACTGTATATTAGTGAACTATATTTTACTGGGATCTTTCATAAATAAAATTTTTAAAGTTTGAGTTTTATTTATGGACCTATTTTGAAAATCTTACAAAAATAAGATTTGAGAAAGTTTGCTTTTAAAAAATAGGCTATGCTGACATTTTACTCTTAACTTAAAGTTTTTGAACATTTTTACTATTAACTTAAAGTTGTTCGAAAATCGTCCACACAATTTTGTAATCCACGGTAACACATTTCTGATCTGGAATCAGAAGTTTGTGATTCTGTAGTTATATTATTTCTAATGTAAGTTCAAATAAACAATTTTTCAGAATTTGTGAACTCATATCACAATGACAATACTAAATTAAAAATTTAAGTATAGAGTAAAATTGTTAGTACAATCTATTTTTAAAAAATAAATTTTCTCGATGCTTATTTTTATTAAATAAAATTCATGATCTATTTTAAGTAATTTTACACTAATTAGATCTATAAAATGATCCTAAAAGTTATTCAAACAAGTAAGAATATTGTTTTATTAATTTATTTTTTTAATATTGTTATAAACTGGTAAGTGAGGTCTGATTGACACAGTATATTGTTATGTACAGGTAAAAGGAATGTGAAGGGAAGCATGACGGGATCGATGAAGGAGACGCAAGAGATGATGGACATATGCGGAAAACACAACATAACATGCAACATTGAAGTGATTAAACCAAACCAGATCAACGAAGCACTCGCTCGTGTTGCGAGAAACGATGTTAGATATCGTTTCGTCATAGACATTGCAGGTGGAAAATCATCATCGGCCAACCTTTGAACTAAATCTGGTTCTGTTGGTTCATGAACTTGTCGTAGGAATTCGAGTGAAAACTGTGTTTGCGTAATGGATAGTTTAGAAAGTGAAAGCTAAGACGTATTGATGTCGTGGATTGATTGAATGAATGATAAAGATTGTGGTGCTTGAAGTCAATGAGTAGAAGCAATGACATCGGCATGGTTTCTATGGCCGAATTTTCGGTTGTTTGTATTGCAATTAATGTTTCGAATTCAATTTTTTAAATAGAAATTAGGTGGTTGTTATTAGGATAATTAAAAATTGCTGTAGTTATTAGAAAAATGAGAAAAAAAAAATGTTGAGCTGTGTTGGTTTAATAATTAATTTATTAATAATAGATTTCGGAATAATTTAATATGATATTTGTTTATTATTTTGTAAAAGAATTAAATTAAATTAATCGAAGCCGAAAATGTTATTTTTACCGCGATTATATTAATCTTACTAAGTAATTTTTAGTTTGAATAATTTTAGATTTAGAAATTTTAAATTAGAGTATTATTAATTTTTTAAAAATATATATATTTTTAATTATTAAACTTTTTAATATTAACTAGTTAGACATTGAAAATTTTAGTAGAATTTAAAAAAATAATATTTATTGTGATTTGTTAAGGATTAATGATCAAAATAAAATAAAATCAATGAAAATTCTAAAATTTTTAAAACTAATTTCTCAATAAATTCTCTTTCCATCTAATCATTGATAATTCTCTATTATTTTTATGATTAGTACATTCATGAACGCTAATCTCTGACCAGAATCTTAAAATATAGTTCAAATATTACTAAAATTTATATAAAAAATTAATATTGTTTAAATTTTTTATAAAAAACTGGTAATAATATAACATTTGAGGGGTTCTTTAAGAATTGGACCCTTATTGGATATACTTTCACACACGGAGGCATTATTGAAAAAGAAATTTCAGATTTACTTGAGAATCTATTAGCCAAAAAGTAAACATATGTCTCTATAACTATAACCATTAGTCTTCATTATTACGCGTATATAGATAGAGAATCCGACAAGTAAGTTCATGGAAAGATGGTGATCAAAACCAGATATATGTTCTACCACATATGGCAACCAAATTTAGTGGATAAAAAACAAACAGATAGAAGAATAGAAACTTCAATCACTCACACAATCCAATCAATCTTTCAAAAATTCAAAAACCCTCTACTCAACACCTCACACGTATTCACTTAAACCCATCCTGTCACGTTAACTTGCAACAAAAGTTACACCAACTATATATAAACCACACGACGTATCTCTCCCCAGATGATTGTTGTTTCGATGTGGGCCAAGTTGAAATCTCCCTTTACATCACCAGGTGAGTTTTTATAATCTGATTTTGTGATCCCCCTTTTGTCTGATTTCGATTTTGATGGTTGGAGAGTGTTTTAATGCAGGCAGGTTGCAGATAAACAGAGAGAGGTCGAGTAGCTTGACGAACAAGGTAAGTGTGAATGAAGAGTACAAGAATGCTTTTAGAACGAAGTCGTATATTGATATGTATAGCAAACTTGAAGAGAGAGGACAATCTTCATCTTTATCTTCATGTTCATCATCATCGAGTTTGAATTTATACGTGCATCTATCGGAATATCTTGAACCGAAGCAAGAGACGTTGATGAACATGATAGAAAGCTTCCATATACATGAGCTTCTGATTGATTACTTTGAAGCCAGTCTTGACGCTTATCACATTTGTGAATTGCTTCTCCGAGGTGTTCATCAAACTCGTGCAAACTATAGAACGATCCAAAGGGTAGTCGAATCGAGCAAGAAAATTAAAGAACGTCATCTCAATGCGATTTTCCGACATTTGGACAGATTCGCTTCTTCGGCGAACCCTCTTTCGGTATTTTCTACGGTTGAGTTTGATGATAAGCATCAGCAGAATATGTTTCTGCTTGATAGCTTGACTTTACAATGTAGGAAGATTAGGAGGAGAGTGAAGTTCAATAAGGTTTTTAAAAAGGTTGGTGTTTATAGTCTTCTTATATCTAACAGTGCCTTAACAGTTGCTATGGTTGTTCTTCTGCTGCATAGTGTGGTTGGTGTTGTAGCAGCACCTGGGTTTGTTTCATGTTGTTTGGTTATGTTCAAAAGAAGGCCACATCTGGTTCGAAGTGGGCGCAGGACTGTGTTGTTGGAGAGGCTGGTTTCTCAGCTCGATGTGGCGGCAAGAGGGATATATATACTGATCAATGATTTCAATACAATAAGTCGGATGGTTAAGAGGTTACAAGATGAGGTTGAACACAGGAAAGCTGTTGCTGATATGTGTGTGAGGAATGGGAAGTCTGAGATATTAAAAGAGGTGTTGAAGGAGTTTCATGTACATGAGACTAGCTTTTTGGAACAGTTAAAGGAGCTTGAAGAGCATATTTACCTGTGTTTTCTCACCATTAACAGATCAAGAAGGCTTGTTCTGCAAGAGATACTTTCTTCCAAGCATATATCGCGTAGAGGCAGTACCTGAAGATGATGAGAAGTACAGATAAAAGCTCAGGGTTTTGTTCTTTTTGATTCACACACCTATTCTTTCATTGATTCATGCTGAAATAAGGCGTAAAGTCTTATGCCATTTAGTTATACATTATATATAAACATTCTTTAGAAAACTCTTGCATGTAAATAACTTTTGATAGAAGTTTATATCATATGAAATTGAATGTTACAAATAAATCTCACCCTGTAGATTTTCTCAACAATAGAGTTTTGTGAATCATGAAAGAAGAATGCGCGCGCCCTTTGGCCCTGCTAAGGCTACTGAGGACTGATACCAGGAGAGATTCAATTTTGGATGTTGAAGAATTAGGAGCGTTCTCTCATTTTCTTGTATTCTTCATGACTCAATAGTGAAGTTTTGATCTTTAGCCAGTCCGCTGGTTTTGGCATGATTATGGCTATGTATCCTTCTCTATCTGCCTGAAAATCAAGTATAGATATCCATACATCAGTGCAATAGTACAGACTAAGAGCTGATTAGTTCAAGTCCAACACATATCTGAGATTAATGAACTACATCTACGATTCCCTAATGGAGGAAAATTCACTCATTCGAACAGATAAGTAATCACATCAAACCTATAAGCTAAGATTGCAGCAGCTGAGTTCAAGATCGACTTTAGAACAGTTTCAATAAGGAGAATAGAAGTGGAAGAAGTCACTTCACCACTCTCATATTCACTTGAAAATGTTAATACCAATTTATACCTACACTAAACTGTTCTTTCTATTGCACAAACCTTTTGAAAAAAATGCTACGGAATTAAGTAAATCTCACCGATGAATTAAGCAACCCCGGCTGTTTGATCAATCTATCATTCACTTCCAACAGTGAACCTTTAACACAACACCTGAAAATAAATCCACCAAACAACATTTCAATATCTAAACAACACACAGAAACTGAAACCACAAAAACCTATTTTATCTCACCTCACAATATAAGAATCACTACTGGTACAAAGTTTACACAAAGCTGTATTCGATTCAAAATGTTGCGCATTCTGCAATCACAAACACATAAACCATGAACCATAACCACAAATCATCTCTCAATAGCTGTTCAATATCAATCACAAGTATACCTTTTTCCGCTTCCCAGTGACCTTGAAGCCACTTCGATCAGACTTTCCAACATTGAAATCAACTGCTGTGATTCCACCTTCATCCTTAAAAGCCACATGCGTCGGAGCCACTCCTATCACACACAATCTTCAAAAACACAAACAAAAAAATCACAATCACTTCAATTTAACTTGATCAAATCCAATAAAGATTCAAGCTTGCAAACCTATTTACACTAAAAATCTCACCCATTGGCATGGCGATAGACGTACTGATCATGTCCTGCTTTCATGAAATCTATAAAAACAAATAAAAATCAATAATTTAACTCAAATTAGGGTTTTAGACGACTGATTTGTAATTAAACCACAGACCTGGAGCGAAGTAGGCGACGAAATTGGAGTCAACAGCAGAGGTTGGAGAGAGAGGAAGATCCTCTACACGCGGGACCAGAAGCTTATGCAAGTCATCTTCATCTTCTTCAGCATTCACGTCATCTTTTTCTCCTACTTGTTTCTCAGTTTCGACATAGTCGTCTTCGGTGAAAGAGCCAGTATCAGTCATCGTCATCGATTAAATAGCTAACGAACAAATAAAGGACACGGCTTTTGCAATCTATTTGGATTCGCAGTAAACTGTAAAGTTTAGTTCTGTTCGGTTTTTCTGGAATCGCTGTCGTGTTTTTGGTGTTTGAACCTGATTGCGCCTGCGCCAATTTTAACCCGACCCGGTAGAGTGTTGTGGGTATTTTCTGAGCCTTATATTAGGCTTATGAATTTGTTTGCAATTTTTGGTGTCATTATTTGTCACATAAGATTATAATATTTTATGAGTCCTTCATTATTCTCATGTGATATTTTATGAATTACATTTATTTACCTTCATACAAGTTACAACCTATGGATGCTCTTTCATTTATATACAATTTATTTATAACCCTAACAAATATAGATAAGATACCATACCAATATCATCATCATACCATACTCACTATACACAGATACTCCTAATTACACTAACTAACGAACCAGAGGAAAAAAGTGGACCAAAGGGTGAGCGAAACTGAAGCAATGGCGTATGACCATAGCATAATAACCGAGCATTCACTCTAGCCAGCTCCAAACAGTTGTGTCATTGTACCTGCATTGTCATTGCATAATCATAACCAAGTTATTTGAATTTAAATGTAAAAGTTTGAAGTATTGATACCGATATTGACAGCAGGAGGCAAAGCGAACTGCAGAAGAAGAACAAATTGGTATAGAGGACTTGCAGTTTTCACTATTCCGAGATGAGTAGCTGCTTTCATCAGCCCAACTCCTATCACAGGCAAAGCTGCATATCGTATCAGTGCTATACCAGCCAGTACTGGCCATTTAATCCCAGAACCTCTCAAACCTGTGAACAAACATTATAAACTTTGTGTAATTGTAATTGTATGCATATGTATGTAATGGAAATTGTTTTGATTACCTTGAAGAAGATTTGCTCCTACTATTAATCCTACAGTAGGAATCGCAGCTTTCCTGACAAAAATTATAATAAACATTGAACCACATATACACAGCCGAAACTTGTATAACACTTGTGAAGGAAAACACTTGCCCAATCAAAGTAGTTGTGTCTTGAACTACACTCAATGGAGCATTGTTTCCGACTAGCAAATGACGTATAGGTGGAACAGTACCAACAAAGAAACCAACAATCTATATTAAACATTGTTAATGAGTTGTGTTATATGTAATATTAGTACTATGTTATATTAACATCAATAATGAAAAAACAAATACAGTACCGCGCCTATAGTTGAAGGTGCCAATAGCTTCTTCAACTCCATCTTTTTAGCAAAATGTTTCAGCCTCTCTACACAAGACTGAGATTGAGTTTGAATTGGGGTTGTTGATGAGATTTGAGACTCGGGTTCTGGTTCCGGTTCCGGTTGTACTGTGATTTCAGGAGACTTAGCAGCAAATATTCTCACCAAGTTGAACACATATGACCATAGGTAGATAACTCCAACCGCAAGCGAAAGTGAAGAATAAGTCATTCCTTCTTTATAACAAGTATTAGCATCTCCAAATGGAGTACCACGTTGTTTACAAATTGCTGGTATCATTATCAAAAGCAGAGGACCCGTGTTACCTGAATCAGTAATTTAATTATAATCAAAATTCGATTTATATTAATTTTATTATAATAAAATATTCTGTAAGAAAATACCTGCAGAAGAGCAGGCAATGATAAGCCCCCATGAGTGCCTAGGAGGTTTTACAATTTTAACAAGTAACCAACCCAGAAAAGAACCTATAACTGTTGTAATCAGCAGATTTACAGGCATAAACCACCTGCAATTTCATCTACCAAACCTGTAATTGTGTCTGATAAAACTTTACTTCAAAAAAATATATTGAAATCTTAAAACTTACATTGCAAGTACACTTTTTATAGTGATACTGTTTGCCAAGGTGCTGGCGACCAATGTTGAATTGAAGACATAGAAGGTTAACTGTTACGACAGATTTATATAAATACATATATTAGATTACACAAAATGTTAATGTTAATGAAAATGAAAATCAATCAACCTTGTTTAAATGGTATCGGGCTTCAAGTCCGAGTAAATTGATCCTGTCCAGGGCTAGAAAAACACCGACCGCGGTGATTAGCAGGAATTTGGCCACCGGAATAAATGATGCAATGAAAAGGTATAAGATCTTCATCACCAGGAGAAAAATTATTAAAACGTGAAAATTCAATAGAATTTGGAAAATGGTATTTGTGAAAGTTTTAAATTGAAGTGAAATTGCAATAATGGCTATTCTTCCTGCAACATTTGACAAATTAAAGGAATTTAGTGAGTGTAGTAATATTCTTTACTATATATAAAGAAGATAACCTGCTCTTCCATGTATTAACATGAAATAGACACTTCACAATATGATTTCTTCAAATATTAAAAAGAATAATAATAGATTCAGAGATTTGAAATTTTACACATACCTGAAGTTTCAGAAACTAGTACAGTAACTTGTGACTTCTGTAATGAGAAACAAAGTGAGAGTGTTTGAGATGGAGTGGGTCTGTTTGGTTGACTTAAAACAAAAAGTAAACAGAAATCACAGATATAGGAAATGAATAACAGTTGAGTGGAATCAGCTAAAATTTCTTTTAGGCTGAATTCAACCAAACATGCTATTTTGAAGGGTTCTGTTAAAATAATTTTTTTGTGAAATTATTATTATTTATTCAGTTTAAATATAACAATTTGAATTTATAATAATATCAATAATCATAAATTAATTAAATTTAAACTGAATTTTTAATTAAAATTATGTTTTCAATCTAGAAATAATTTTATAATATAATCTATAATTAAAAATTACTCAATTTATCATGAGTACGATTATTTATTATAAATATTTTCATATATGTTCATTACTTATCAATAATAATTTTCAGAAAAATCATTCTTTGCAGAAAAATTAAATAAAATTATTATGATAAGATTTTTTTTAAAAAATAAATATAATTTTAATATACATTATTTAAAACACAACTGAAAATTAATTTTTTTTTAAAAAATATTATATAAAAATTTAATTGCTATTTAAAAATAATAATTATTATCGAATGTAAATATTTAAAAAAAAAAAAACTAGCTATTTGATCTATCTAACTATTTTTATAATTTTATAATTTTAATATTTATTTTTATTTTACAAAAAGAATTTATTAAAAAAATTGACATATACTTTGCATTTGACAGTAGTTATTATTATCATTATTGTAATTAAAATTTTAAAATTTTATTTAATATTAATTAATGTAAGTAAAATAATTATAATAAAATTTTTTATTAAATTTTATTTTTACAACTATTAAAACTAATATTATAGTCAATACACGTTATTCTAAATCACTGTTTTGATGCATATTCATTACTAATGCCATAAGACTTCTTACAAATGAATGTTCATTCATTTATATTTATTCATCAGCATTTGACTTTGACCAAAAGTTCATTCAGGCACACATCACAATCATAATAAATATAGATAACATACCCTAACAAATATACACAAACCATGAGCCCAACTCAACAAGTACCAGCCATTTGATGCCAGAGCCTCTCAGGGCTGTGAACAGACGGTTAAAAATGTAATGAAAATTTGGGTATATTTGGATATCTATAATTAGGAAAAAATTCGGAAACTATTTTGGAAGTACTATATTTGATTAGAAATAATATTTTCCAGAGTGAATTCTATTAGAAGAAAGAGATCTTTGAGAATTCTAAATAGAAAAATATTTTTGTTAGGCCCCGAGCTCCGCTCCTTCCACCCCACATAGAATGATATTGTCCGCTTTGGGCTTAACCTGCACATTTTTGTTCTTGGACTCCTTCCAAAAGGCCTCATTCTATTAGGGTGAGTGTGGATGTATATATACAAGTCTTACTTGACTTCTTTAACCGATGTGAGACTTTGGATTGCATCCCAACAATCCTCCCCTCAAACCAAAGGACCACCAATCCCGTGGCCTCCCATCGAGTGACCTCCCCTCGAGTCATAATCCACCCAATCCGTCATCATCTTGCACCGCCGTTACGCACCAACGGGACACGCCGCCTGACCACCAGATTATCAGGAAGACTTTCGACACAAGGTACCCCGAATACGGATCACTTGCGAGCTCCATTTTCATACACCGGGCTCTGATACCACTTGTTAGGCCCCGAGCTCCGCTCCTTCCACCCCACATAGAATGATATTGTCCGCTTTGGGCCTAGCCCGCACGTTTTTGTTCTTGGACTCCTTCCAAAATGTCTCATTCTATTAGGGTGAGTGTGGATGTATATATACAAGTCTTGCTTGACTTCTTTAACCGATGTGGGACTTTGGATTGCATCTCAACAGTTTTCTTAACGATTATAAGTGTTTTAAAGTACGCCCGTATGAGGCGTATAATACGGGCGTATCAACGTATTTTTTAATTTCCGTACGTATTAAGGTGAATTAAATTCGTATTAAATTTAGAACGTATATAGCGTACCGTATCAAACGCACTAACGTATAAACGGGCATACTAACGTATATAATTTGATACGTAGTGACATTTTCGTAAATTTATATATTTTTCTAATTTTTATATATTTTTATTTTTAAAAATTATTTTAATTAAATTTTATTGTTAACATGTAAACTCCCGTATTTAGCGTATCCGTATTAACGTATTACGTACTAAAATAATTTATAGCATTAGGTCCTAATGCTATAAATATGGTGTATGTATCTGTTATTAGATATTCTGAGAGAACTATATATATCTAGTTGGTAAGGTTTGGGAGGTGCCTGATGAGGACCTGGGAACCGTGGAGACCATAGAGATATTGAGTTCTAGTATCGAGTCCTGATATCTTGTGAAATCCATATAAGGAGAGCTTGTGTGTAAGACTATGACCAATGTAATTGGGTTAGGGAGTGAGAGAATGATACTGGTTGTAATTGTTGCTTTATTGTTACATTGTGAATTAGTCTCTCATCGATCTAACGACCGTGGTTTTTTCCCATTTTGGGTTTCCACGTAAAAACATTATGTCTTATTTTCTATCTTTATTTTCTTGTCTAGTGTATGTTTGTTTTCTCCACTGCAATGAATCACCGATTTATTCAACGAGTGGTATCAAAGTTACCTGTGTTTTCCCAACACAAATATCATAAACTTTGTATGATTATAATATATATATATATATATATATGGAAACTTTTACATATAGCACAAGAGAATTTTCAATTAAGTTATTAGATTTATGAAAGTTTGTTCTTTGCAAAAGTTTATTTACATAAATAATCCTTTTGGAATTTGTTTATCCTTTTTAACTAAAAATTGATATAATAAATAACAAATTGAAAATGAAATTGAAAGCCCAACATCACCCTCAATTTAAAAAAGGAAATTAGTAACATACCTATATAAGTAGTAATGCATTCAAAATGATACCCACTCATCCCCCCACAATTGAAATACATAATTGGCATCTCTAACCTCTCAAGCTCCATTGTTGCCCTAACATCCAATGAGGGTGAGCTATTTCAATTAACGGGTGAAGAGTTTATAAAACTTAGTTAAAAACAAACTTCAATTATCATCATTATTTAATTATCAAGTGTATTTATATTTGGGTTACTATATTTTATTTCTAGAGTTTATAGTTTATTTTTGGGAATGTGAAATTGGGTGAAGTGGATGTTTCAAGAATCAAAATAGGGTGTTTTTGGGTGAATTTATTGGGTTTAGTTGATTTTGATAGGAATTATGAAATTTGGTTTCAATTGTTTTTTTGTTGTAAAAGGTACTTGGTTGTAATAGCTTGTTGTAGTAATATACGCAAGGACTCACGTTGGTGTTATGCTTATTTATGATGGTGTTTTTGATAGGGTTGATTATAAGGGAGGAATTCCAGCTGCTGTTATGCTTAGCAATGATGTTAATTTTATACAATTAATTGATAAAGATTTTGTCAAGAGAGTCATTGGTAGGAATAAGTTCAAATTGCGGTTGTTTTATTTCCTTCAAACTTCGAAATGTGGGAAGATGAGGATGAAAATAGTAGATGAAGATGATGTAGGTTATGTCATTATTCAAGAGCATAAACGTATTTATATAGAAAATGTGGAGATCATGGGTAGACAATCATCTATAATAAGGAATGTGAATGATCTCGGAACAACTAGTGATAATAGAATACTCGGTGATGCCAATTTCTGCGACGAGGATTTTCACACATTAAATGATGCCAGTGTTTTAGATTCTTTTGATTACGTTCCTATAAATTTTGATGAGAATGATGATGACGATGACGAAGATGATGATAATAAAGAGACAAATACCGGCAATTGAATTGAAAATGGCAATGACAATGAGAACTATAATGGTAACAATGAATTTAAGTTAGGTATTGGTGGATTTGGTGGTGGTTTCAGTAGCAATGGTCGTCAAATATGGGAGCTACCGAGCATGGATAACTTTCGGTTTATAGAGATTAGGGAATACACATTATCCTCTCCTTATACGTTGAGCGGACTTACCTCAAGTTCTATATTTTGAAGTAAGGTGACCATGAATTTTACACTGGGGAGATTTGCACTAGAGAACAAGATTTCGCTTTTTGTATTACGATCGAACAAAAAGCGACTAGAAGTTATATGCATGAAAACGAAGAAAGGTTGCAAATTTGCTTTTAGAGCAAGAAAAAGTAGTGCGGAGTCTCCTTTATTCTAGGTCACATATTTTAATCCAAACTGCACATGCCTTTGTAATTCGAACAGAGTAAAGAGAAAGACTGTGAATGCGAAGGTTATTGGTTAATTTTTTTCGTGATGACTCGCCGACTCAAAATTTAATCCAAATACAATAATGAATGAGGTTAGAGTCTCATGAGCAGAGTATTTGTGGTATAGTAAGGCTTAAGGGCCTTACAACATAATTGAGCAAGTGACCATTCTGAGGGTGCATCTCCTTCATCCTATTATACATCGCATGACTCCAGCAGATTTCTATTTCTCCATTTTCTTTAGAGCTATTTCATATAAGAATATCACATTGGATGAAGATATTGATGCTTGTGAAAATGAAAACTATATTGTGTAAATATATATATATATATATATATATATATATATATTTAGTGTATTTACATACCTGAGACATTTCATAATGTAATCTAATATATTGATAGGGGGAGCATCATTGCTGGAGAAAACACGACCATAAATTTTGTTACGGAGAGCTGTTTGACCTATAGCATATACATATTAGATGTCTCTTTACCTTTACTCAACAAGAAACTTATCCACAGTACTATACATGGACTTCCAGCTTAGACCTATGGTGGATGAGTCATCTTTAGACAGTATACATCAACCTGTATTTTTCTAGTTTCTGTATATGCTAAGAACGTATCTCATTCTTTTATTATATATTGCATGACTCTAGTACATTCCTGTTTCTCCATTTTTTCTAGAGCTACTTCACACAAGAATATCACCTTAGATGAAGATTTGGGTGTTTGTAAAAATGAAAACAACTACATTATATCAGTATATTTAGTGTAATAACTAATAATTGAGACATTCATGATGGAATTCAATATATTATTCTGGAATAGCATTATTAGCAGAGAAAACATGTTGATAGATTTGATTGTGGAGAGCTGTTTGACTAATGAGTAATTTGATTACAACAACTAAAGGGAAAAAAATTATAAAAAATAGAAAGGGAAATGAGAGTTAAATTTTCACGGGAAATATGTTTTCTTTTGAATTAAAACCTCTAATTTATTTAACAATAATAAATATATTTACATCCTGTTTTAAATTTTATTTTTATATTCCGTCCAATAATCATAGAAACAGTAGCAAATTCATTTGTATTGTCATACGACTTCTTACAACAAATGCTCATTCATTTATATTTATCCATCACCATTTGACTTTGAGCACAACTTCATTTCAGACACACATTTCAACCATAATAAATATATAGATAAAATACAATAGCAATATCATTACCATCCCATAACAAATATACACAAACCACAGAAGAAGCTTAGTTTAACATAATACCTATACTAACTAACAAACCAAAGAAAATAAGTGGACCAAAGAGTGAGCGAAACTGAAGCAACAACGTAAGTCCAAAACATAATAACCGAGCATTCAGTCTCGCCAGCTCCAAACAGTTGTGTCATGGTACCTGCACCATCATTAAATAATCATAACCAAATTATTTAAATTTAAAAACATTAGAAAAAAAAAACAAAATATCAATACCTATATTGACTGCTGGAGGCAAAACGAATTGGAGAAGAAGAACAAATTGGTACAACGGACTTGCAGATTTCACTATTCCGAAATGAATAGCTGCTTTCATCAGCCCAACTCTGATTACAGGCAAAACTGCATATTGAATCAGTACTATACCAGCAAGTATTGGCCATTTAAATCCTGAGCCTCTCAAGCCTGTGAACAAATATTATAAACTTTGTGTGATTGTAATTATATATATATATATATAATTAATGGAAATTGTTTTTATTACCTGCGAGAAGATTGACTCCTACTATTAATCCTACGGTAGGAATCGCAGCGTCCCTGATGGATGTAATATGATAAATATTGAACCATATGTACATTGTAACTTGTAAAATACAAATACAATTGAAGGAAAAAACTTACCCAAGCAAAGAAGTTGTCTCTTGAACTACACTCAATGGAGTATTGTTTCCGACTAGCAAATAACAGACAGGTGGGACAGTACCCACAAAGAAACCAACCATCTGTGTTGAACATTGTTAATGAGTTGTGTTATATGTAATATTAGTATTATGTTATATTAACATCAATAATGAAAAAACAAACACAGTAAGCGCCTATAGTTGAAGGTGCCAATAGCTTCTTCAACTCCATCTTTTTAGCAAAATGTTTCAGCCTCGCTACACAAACACATCTTTTTAGCAAAGTTTGGTCTAATAGTATCTTATGTGCTCATTTGGGATAATTCGTGCTAAAGCATATACACTTCACGGATTCTTTAAAAACATTTTTAATTAAAAAGTACTTTTGATTGTGATAAGTGCTTATATAAGTCATTCCAAATACATATATATCAATATACCGCGCCTATAGTTGAAGGTGCCAATAGCTTCTTCAACTCCATCTTTCTGGCAAAATACTTCAGATTCTGAGTAATCCTCCCTATACCAGACATTTGAGACCCGTGTTCTGGTTCTAATTCGGATTCAATTTGTTCTGTGATTTGAGGAGATTTCGCGGCAAAAATTCTCACCATGTTGAACACATATGACCAAAGGTACACAATTCCAACCTAAAAGAATCGTAATCAAGTATAAAACTAAATCTCCGTGAAGTAAAATGATAAAGAAATACCATTAATTACCGCAAGCGAAACTGAAGAATAAGTCATTCCTTCTTTATAACAAGTATCAACATCTCCGAATGGAGTACCACGTTGCTTACAAATGGCCGGTATCATTATCAAAAGCAAATGACCGGTGTTACCTGCAGAAGAGCAGGCAATGACAAGCCCCCATAAGTGTCGAGGCGGTTTCAATATTTTAACAAGTGCCCAACCCAGAAAAGAACCCATCACTGTTGCAATAAACAGATTTACTGGCATAAACCACCTGCATTACACATGCCAAACTGATCAATATTTATTTTAAACTTATGAGTTATAGGACTGATGAGAGACTTACATTGGAACGACACTTTTTAGAGTTATTAGAGTTATGGTAGTGGCCAAGGTGCTAGCTACTAGTGTTGAATTGAAGACATAGAATGTCAACTACAAATTCAGACAAATATATATTAGATTAATTACTCGTACAATGTTAATGTTAATAAAAAAGAAACTAAACTAACCTTGTTTAAATGGTGACGGGCTTCAGGTCCGAGCAGATTGATCCTGTCCAGGGCTAGAAAAACACCCACGGCGGTGATTAGGAGGAATTTGGCCACCGGAATGAATGATGCAATGACAAGGTTTATGATCTTCATCATGAGAAATTTGAATTGTATTTAGAAAATGGCATTTGTGAAGTTTTTAAATGAAGTGAAATGTGTCATTTAAAAATAAATGTATTAATATCATAGTCGTTGACCACAGCTACATGTAGTTAAATTTTTAATGTTTTTCTCTATTATTGGTATGAATTAAAATGAAAAAGTACTATTACTGTCAATATATTATTAATTTTTATTTTAATAAAAATTTGTATAAAGTGAAAAACTAATGAAGAGGAATTAGTTTGTATATTTCCCTGTAAATTTTTATATTATATATAAATATATAAATAAATAATAATAAAATAATAAGATTTTTAGAAGTAATAAAATATCAATTATTCGATGAAAAATAATATAATATAATATAAAATACTATAAATTTATTTTATAGTGATGTTAAAAAAATTATCTTCCATTTCTAATATTAAAATTTTATATTTTTATAATATTTGATGGGTTATTATTTATAATTTAATATTTTCTATAAAACTTTTTATCAAATCAATCTTTATTCTACTATAGATTTATTTTATAATATATTCTTTTTATATAATTTAAATTGATCACATTTATTTCAAAACATAACTTTTACAATTAATTACATTTATTTTTTTTCAAAATACTAACGTATGATAAAATACTAATTTATAAGGTATAACGGTCTCAGGAGCCCCCGAACTTGGTTATACTTTTCAAGTTAGCCCTCAAACTTTACGGAGGGTAAATTTAGCCCCTCAACTTCCAAATGATGGGTCAATTAAGCCCTTTTTGCTGATGTGGAGGCTGATCCGGCAGCAAAAAGTGTTAACTTTAAAATATCAATTATGCCCTCCACATCAGCAAAAATGGCTCATTTGACACAAAATTTGAAAGTTAAGGGGCTAAATTGACCCTTCGTGAAGTTGGAGGGCTAATTTGAAAAATATAGCCAAATACCCTTATGCCAATTTATAAACATGATAGTAAATGACATTAATGATAAAATCTAGACATTGTAAATTGATACTTTCAATGTACTTCTTCATGGCTATAGTTATTGTGTTTACATTGCTTAGATTTCATAGCCTTCAATTGATACTTTCAATTGATACTTTCATATGTAAATTGAAAATTGATATACTTTTAGATATGACTATAGTTATTGTGTTTATATTGCTTCATATATAAGCTCCTTGAATTGTCAAAACATGTTTAACCCAATGAGAGTTAAATTGTTTGCTCAATAATTTTATTGATACCATGCTGAGTAAAAAAAAAAAAGTTATATAAGACTACTTATTTATTTAGCTTTTCCCATTAAAACAACAACTAATAAATTTAAAAAATAACAACTAATAAATTAATATTGAAGAAAATGAAATAAAATCAACTATGAATCCACTATAAATTTTGAATAGGTTTTTCCTGAATTTGGTCTTGAACATTGAAGAGAAAATATCATTGACTTATAGGTGGGAATCTTAATAGCTGAGAGCTTCCAGAATACCATTAAAATATATGGTGAACTTCGAATTCATGTATAATTACAATTCCAAATTTTAGCCGCAAAAACTTGATAACTAATTTGTTTTCTTTTAATGCTTACATCGAAATAGATTTCTCTCTCGTAGGAGTGGAAATAGATCACACTAGTCCAGAATTTAAGCTAAAGAAGCCCAACTTTTATCTCTAATTATAGATTTGAGTCTGACCTACCCTGACCTTTTTAAAAGCTTATTAACCTGTAAGTCTATTTAAATTTCAAAATTTTTTAATACACTTTTAATTTTTATTTCATTTTAAAAGGTAAGTTTAATTATTTAACTTCCATTATTAATTTTATCTTAATTTTCATCAAAACCGAAACAACTAATAACTTATATCGAAAGAAAATTAAATAAACCAACAATAAATCCCCGGAGAATCAAAAATAAATTTTGACTTCGGTGTTCATTGGACTTGCTCTTGAACTCATCAAGACAAGAAATATCATAATCTATAGATAGGAAGTCTTAGTAGGTGAGAGCTTCAATGATGTCGTTGAAATCTTTGGCATCATGAACTTCAGATTTATAGAGACTCGATATATGATTTGTTTTCCTTTAATGCTTGGATTGGGTGAGAAATAGATTTCTATTGCGTAGGGTTGGAATTAGGTTATACCAGTCTAGACTTTAAGCTAAAAAAGTCCGACATGTATCTCTAATTATTAGTCTGAGTCTGGCCTATTTATCTAATATAAATCTAAAATGCGGACATATTCTGATATTTTTAAAAGTCTACTTGACCTGTAAACCTACTTAAATGTCATTTTAATAATTTTCAAATTCCTTTTTATTTATTTTATTTTTTTATTTGTAAGTTTAATTACTTAACTTCCATTATTAAGTTTATCTTAACTTCTATTAAAATAGCAATAATCAATAACTTAATATCGAAAAAAAAATTAAATAAGATCAACAATAAATTAGCATAGAGTCAATAGAGAATTAAAAAAATAATAATAATAACCATAAATTTTTACTTGGTCTTCCTTGAACTTGGTTTTGAATAGATATTAGTTAGGAAGTCTTGATAGCCGAGAGTTTTGAAGATGTAGTTGAAATCTTTCGCGTCAAATCCACATATGATTACAACTTTAGATTTCAACAATAGGGACTCGATATATGATATGTTTTTCTTCGTTGGTTCAATCAGGTGAGAAATATTTCTCTCTTATAGGGGTGGTTAGACTTTGAGCTAAACATATGCCTGGCCTGTTTGCCTCACATATGCTTAAATGTGGGTTTGACCCGACTTTTTAAAAGCCCATCTAATTTATATATTTATTTAAAGGCTTATTTAATAAATTTTTGAATTTTTTTAATGTATATATATATATATATATATTTTTTTTTAATATAATAAATATTACAAAATTAAGTATCATAATAATAGTAATAATAAAATTAATAATAAATTTTAATTTTTTATTTAATATAAATTAATAATGGAAGTTAAATAATTAAACTTATATTTTAAAAATATTATAACAAAATTACACACTACTTAAATTACCAGTACTTATTAATAATAAAACCATAATAATAACTATTATTATTATTATTAGGATTATTTTCATTTTTGTTATTTTATAACTTTTATTTCATTATATAGTCCAATTTAAAAATTTTTACAAAAATAAACTTCTAAACTTACACTTTTAAAAAATGAACCAAATAAACCATTTTACCCTTATGTGAATACCTTTTACACTGATCTGTGAATGTGTGAATATGGTCTGTGAAGAGGATTTGTAAAGGTGTGAAGGTCAATTTTTAAAAATTAAAATTTGTGTGGCTAAAAATAAAAATAAAGTTTTGTTGGTTTAGTTTTGAATTTTTAAATTTTGCTTGGTCCATTTTATATAATTTTTCGTTATTATTATTGATGAGATAGTTGAATAATGATTTAAACTTAAATCATCAATAACAACATACAGCATTTCAATCTTGAACTGCAGACAATGGAAAACAATATACAACAGTTTGATATTTATAGACAATGGTGACAATGTGAATATCACGATTAGAGCGGTTTTTTCATATTTTTTTTATTATATTAAATGCATAGATTATGAAAGGGTAAAAGTCTGTAACTGATGTTAAAATGAGTTTTAAACACACGGTTTGCGTATATTTCTCCGTATAAAAATAGAGCATTACTCTCACTAACAATACCTTAATTTTCCCAAATTTGTTTTATAAATCTTGATTCATCCCACCATATTCATTAATTCAAAAATAATAAGTCGGTTAGGGTGAATATACTTATTTACAAGTTTGAAGTCTGACATATTTAATTAAATGAACTTATAAAAAAACTTAAGTCGGGTTTTTTAATTAAATATGTCAAACATTTAGGCTTTAGATAGATTAGATTGTGGGTCCTTGATGAACGGTCTGATCTATTTCCTTCCCCAAGTTCTGGGGAACTGGTTAATGTAGAAATGAGATTATCTTTATTTAATTTTTGTTGACTCATTTGGATTTCTACAAAGTATTTGGAGACCATTTATGATAAAAGTTCAAAATGATTTTTTTTTCTCCGGATAATGGTGAGTTTACATAGGGTTAACATTGCATTAATCAAAGGTGATAAAATACGCATGAAAATAGTCCATAATGTCTTAATTCATCGCTTGCTGGTTAATTACAAAAATTTTGTATCTAGTACACTTGAGACGGAGATAAAATGAAATTGAAACGGATAGAAAATAAGTTCGGAGACAAAGACCTATGTGTTTATACTCCGTCTCCTCTAGTTGAAACATTGACCAAACACATCCTTAGATTTGGCCAAATTGCAACTACTAATGAATTTTAACATTTCACCTGAATTTTTTTAAGAGCATTAACTCATTAATATTACTCGATATACAGTGACGTGTTCGCACATGCATCACCACAGTAACAGAGTAAAAATATGTTAGATTTCCTGGTGGGATAATTAGTTCATTAATATGAGATTGGCACTAAAACTAATAAGATATCAAATATTTGGTGAAAAATAAAATTGTAAGGTACTGTAAATTTATTTTGAATAGATTTAAAACAATTTTACATCATATTTTTAATATTAAAATTTTATAATTTTATAATATTTGGTTGGTTATAAATATAATTGTTTATAATTTAATATTTTATATAAAACTATTTATCAAATGATAGATTTAGCGTATCTGTAAATACCGCATCATACCGCACCTTATTATTTCATAATTTACAGTTTTATCCTTAATAAGTTTTTAATTTAAAAATATACTTGATTTAATATAAAAAGATTTAATCTAAATATAATAATATAAAAAAATTATCATTATTTTAAAAATTAAAAAATAAGAGAATAAAAATCCTAAAAATGTGGTATTATATTAACTCTCACTCTCCTAATACATTTTTATATATAAATAACAAAAAGTTATTGTTAAACTACTATGATGACACAATAAACATTATTCAATAATGACTAATAGTAACTCGAATTGAAACTCTAAAACTGAATCTTGAGAATTCATATTCTCTTCGAATCAAATAATTGACTATTAGTTTAGATATTACTTAAATTCATATATAATAGGTTGAATTACTGATTAAATAAAACTTAAAATATAAGATATCCGAACATTACAAATTAATTAATTAAAAGAAAGAATAAATATAAATTGAATTAAGACATCTTAAATTAAAACATTAATTAATTAATAAAAATAAGAATAAAATTGGAAAAGTGCGGAGTATTAACTAAATTAAGGTGCGATATGATCTAAAACCGTTAATGAATCGAATAAAAAATACGATGGATCCGCCAAATATTTGCCGGAAGACAAAAAAAAAAATGAATTGAAAGGGAGATTTATTAATATTTTTTATACAATTTCAATTTCACATTTATTTCAAAACACAATTTTTTAAATCAATTACATTTATTCCTTTCAAAATATTATGAGTTACTCTTGGTGAACATGGTAGTGAATGGCATTCATGATGAAAGTATAGACATTGTAAATTTACACTTTCAATGTACTCCATTAATATAGTTATTGAAAGAATAGATATGACTATAGTTATTGTGTTTATATTGCTTAGATTTGATAGTCTTGAATTGAGACTAACATGTGTAATGGGTATAGTTATTGAAAGTATATATAGACATTGTAAATTGATAATGTGAAGGCTACAAGTATTAGATATGACTATAGTTATTGTGTCTATATTGCTTCATGTGTAAAGTCATTGAAATATCAAAACATTTTTTACCAAATGGAAAATAATTGGCAATGTCATGAGACTTCGTTCGACTCTCTATGAATACACAATTTATTTATCACCATTTGACTTTGACTAAAAGGTGATTCGAGAAACACATCTCAGATAAAATATAGAAGCAATGTCATTATATAGCTTCATTTAGAGAAGAAAAGAAAAATTACATGATTTTATATAGTGAAAAAATAATAATTTTTTGTTTTATCACTAATTTAAAAATAAAATTTTAAATTAATGAAATATTCAAAAAATTAAATATATAAATTTTTTTAAATTAAAATGTTAAAAAACGGATGAAATTGATATATCTACTCCTCGAAATTATGAGTTTTATTATTTATTTATTTTAAAAAAAATTATGAAATCCTTTCAAATAAAAATATGTAAAATTTTGTGAAAAATTACGGATATATAAATATATTTTAGAATTTTTAATTTCCAAAAGTTAATAAATTTAAAATAAAAATTGAAAAGTTTATTAATCTTATTTAAAATTCTAAAAGGTTAAAATAAAACATTTAATTATAATTTTAAAATTACTAATTACTTTATTAAAAATTTGATTTTTATGACCATTTGACTGCACTGTTATCCATTATTACAATCAATGGATAACAAGCGAATAAATAAAATAATGGATAAATTGCACTGAAAAGTAACTAGCTTTTACAAAAATTATGTGAAAACTAGTGAGTTTTGCCAAATGTTATTTTTGCTGTGTTTTGTACACGTATTTAACCACATGTGTCAGTCTCTTATATAGATACGTCTGCGACATGTGTAATCTATATACGCTGGATAGTCTCTTAATTAAAGGTAAATTTAATTATTTAAAATTGTCAAATCAGCTGCAATATTATTTAAAATTATACTATTTTATCTCGTCCTAGTGTAATTTGCTAAAAAAAAATTAAAATTATGGATATAATTTAAAAAGTTATAGATTTTTCAATATATATATATATATAAAAATGAATATTATCAAATTTTATTTGATTAAGACATAAATTTGGCTTATAAGTCCATATTTAAAAATTAAATTTATTTTATTAATGTTTAATTATTGAATTTTTTTACTTTTACTTTTTACATTTTTTTTAAAAAAAATTAAATCTATTCTAATTTTTACGTATACTACTAAATTAGCTATAAATAAAGTAGAGAACGACAATTATTCAAATTAATTTATCAACTAAAAGAGACAACAATTATTCAATTATACTACATCAAATAAGCTGAAGTAGACCATAGTACAATTATTCAATTATTGAACCATTGTTATTCAACAATTATTCAATAATTATCTTATGAAATAAGCTAAAGGTTCTCCAGCTTATGTTCTCGTCTGTTGTCACCTTTCACACTCACGTCGACACTCACACACAAAGTGCAGCTAAAATACGTCGAGGAGGATTCCCAGGTTTCCTACAATGAAGCACAACTGTATTATCCACAATCATAATATCCCCTTCATTCCAGGGTATGAACACGCCTTCCTCCTCCAGAATTTCCAGACAATCATTGCAGAAATTTTCAGGAAGAGGCGTTCCATCTCCAAACGTCATTCCTCTCATAGGATCAGTCCCTGCCTTTTCCCAACCCCACCATGGTTGTAAACCACACATTTCGGTTTCTCACTGGATCATATTTCACGACAGGAAGTGGACCTGTTGATCTCTTCACCGTTCCATCCTCAAGCCATTCTAGTTTGATTCCAGTTTCCTCAGCTCTGTCCATACAAAAAATATTACTAATGAATTTTGTAATAATTTATAGGTTTCTGAATTACCTTTTCTCAGCAAGAAACTTATCTTCAGTACCGTACATAGACTTCCAACTTCGACCAGAGATGGTAGAAGTCATTTTCTGACAATAAAATACGGGTGTACAGAAACTCGCATTTTTCTAGTTTCTCTAGGGATGTATCTCGTTCATCCTTTTATATATTGTATGGCTCCAACATATCTCTGTTTCTCCATTTTTCTCAGGAGCTATTTCACAGAAGAATATCACCTTGGAGGGAGACACAGGTGCCTGTAAAAATAAAAACAACATTGTGTCAAAATATATATATATATATATATACATATATATACTTTTTTTTAGTATAATTATATACCTGACACATTTCATGATGGAATCTAATATACTGATACGGAGGAGCATCATTTGCGGAGAAAACATGACCATAGATATGGTTACGGAGAGCTGTTTGACCTATAGCTGGAAAATCTTCATAGTCGAGAGCTTTGAGGACGTCGTCAAAATCTTTTGCATCATGAACTTCAAATCCACGAATAATTACAGCTCCGGATTTCAGTAATAAAGACTCGATATATGATTTATTTTCCTTCATTGCTTCAATCAAGTGAGAAATAGATTTCTCTCCTGCTGGACTAATTAGTGCGGGAATCGGATTGTCTTCGCTTAATTTTTGTTCACTCACCTCGGTTTCTACGAAATATTTAGAGGCCATTTGTGATAGAAAATTGAAAAGAATGTTTTAGATGAGTCTTTGGTGCGAATGATGCCATAGAATTTAGAAATGAATGTTTTGGATGAATCTTTGGTGCCAAATGATCCTTTTTATAAAGGATGGATATTGAGTTATGAGATACTACAAAAATTTACATGAAAATAATCAATACAAACTTTAATTGATTTAAGTGCTATCTACTTTTATATTGTACTCGATCCTTCCCAATTAATTATACGCTTTTATATTTTAATCGATCACTTTCCAATTAATTATACGATGGTCGGATGAAATTGCAATGATAAATAAGTTTTAACCTATAAGATTAATGTGTTTTTAATTTTTTTTTTTGTTGAAAATATTAGGCCATTAATATCAGAATTATTTGATAGGGTGATTATGTTCACACATGCAATAGTAAAGTTATATTAAATTTTTAGGATGGGTACATGAGTTCATTAATATCAAGTGAAACTAATATTTAATAGGATGGTTATGTTCACACATATATCATTATTACATGGTTGATTCCGTACATATTTGTTCCAAGCATCGATGAAGTTCATATTAACGGAAGTGAAAATTGAATTAGATTCTAAAAATAGCATTTGTGAAGTGAAATGTGTAACTCTGACTGTTGTCTGTGCAACATGTGACAAACTAGGAAACGTAGTAATATTTAAAAAGTAATAAATAAATATAGTAATAGTATAATTGTTCACCATGGGTAATTAGAGTTTTAATTTATTTAATAAAAATTTAAGATAAATAAAATATTTTAAAAAAAAATAATATGATATATTAAAAATTATAAATTTTGTTGTTATATTAATAAAAAAAATTATTTAAATAAAGTTTCTTTTATATAAATAGAAAATAAATAGAAAAAGTGTGGATATGTATTTATATTAAAATATTTCATGAAGTGTGAATGCAATTCATTCAAAAATTAAAATTAAAAAATTTATCGACAAATATTAAAATTATAATTTTATTATAAATATAATATAAAAATGTATATAAGTGTAGTGGTTCGGAACTACAGTTGATCCGGGCTGATGGACCGGATGGTTCTGGGCTAAATTGGGACCGATTCCAAGTGGCAAGGTAACCTGCAAAATGGATAGTATACGTCCGAGCGGACCTTGGGACACCGGTGTGGTGCCTGCCGTAGGCACTCCGACGCTCAAGTCAGTTCGGTACTGAGAATAGGCGAGAAATTAAACAGATGAAGGAAATAGTTAACTCCCTGTGTTCAACGATTTCTTTCGGAAGTTCAGCCTCGGAAGGTCGTCGTCAGACACTTGTATGAGCTCGAGGCTCAGTTAGTCGTGACCAGCAAAATGATCAAAGACGCCGATGAGCTATCAGAGGTTAATCAGAGAAGACGACAGTGTGAGTAGTGATTTCAGCAGAGTTTCTGTAAGCAAAAATGCGTGTCCCTGTTGAGAGGTTTAGGCCTTCTATTTATAGAGGCTTGGAGGGCTGTCGCCTGATCTCAACGAGATCCCCGCGGAACGATCTCCGCAGGATCCGGGATCTTCTCAACAGCTCGCTTACCCGGTCGATGGACCTCGAAAGAATAGGGATGCCCCGGAATTACTGGGCCTGGGCCTCAGCACCAATCAGGCCTGGGCCTGGGGCCGGGCCTTGGTTCCGAGCCGGGCCTAGATTTCCAGCCCACTACAGATTCCCCCATCCTTCAGCGCGGATGGTTACGAGCGGAAGGATGAATACGAAACGGCTGGAAACCCACTAGTCCCCTCCAGCTGTCGGATACGTCACGTCAGGAAAAACTCTCCATGGGAGGATGACACGTGTGGTAGCTTCTCCGAGAAGCTTCAACCTTTCAGCTACCCCTGCGCCTATAAATAGGCCAGAACTCCTTCCTTTTCCCATTTTCGCATCCAGTAAACGAAGGCTCTGCTGAATCCGTCTTGGCCCGCTTTTACACGTTCTAAGGTAATTGCCTTCACTCTTCTCTTACCTTTGCTGATGCTTTTGACTGCTTTGTGTGTGTTTGTGTTCGTCGGAGAAGACGAATGGTTGTGGTAACCCGACGGGGATAGATAGAGAGGTTGGGTTATTGATTTTGAGAGAATGACCACGCTTGTTGGACCGATAAGGAGCCTTTAATTGGGTTTTCCGGCCATTTCGATCCATACCTGGAAATTTTGGACCAAAACCGTATTTTCCGGTTAACCAGAAAAACTCTTGATCTGACTATTACCGTTTCCGAATAGGTATGTCAAGCGAAGCTACAGAATCCGAGATACAAAAGATGTTCGGAGGCAATCCGTCCGGAAGTGATGACAGCCCCTCCACATCTGGATCAGCCGGAGGATCCAACGATCTGGATTTAAGTCCGTCGACCTTGGCAAAGGTCCGTGCAGAACTTAGAGGCGGCTGTGACCCCGTAGGAATTCCGGCCGGAATCATCATAGAAGTGGTGGATGACACCACGGGTCGTTTGGTAGTTCACCCTTCGACATTCGGTCCCCAGGGAATTCAGACGAAGGACTGCCCCTCGATCATCCGTCCGGATCAAATGGACGACATCCGGAGGGCCTACAACATCCCAGAGGATGTGTTGATCCGAGCACCTGAGGTCGAAGAACGGGCCGACTGGGTCGTTGAGGGGTGGACCCCCATTTACACTCTCCAGTTAAGTATGGGTTTAAAATTTCCGATCGGAGGTATGCTCCGGAAATTTTGCAAGAGGTTACGGATTGCTCCGAGCCAGGTGAATCCGAATACCATGAGACTCTTACGGTCGTTTGATGAAATGGCCGATGAGAAAGGGATAGTCTGCGAGGTAGCAGACGTTTACGCGGCTTATTCGGTCCAGAGGGTAAATGGCGATCCGGGCCGAGTGTATCTTCATTGTCACTCGGATCAAACGAGGGTGTTTCATAACCCCGCCTCGTGCGACAAGGCGTGGAAGGAGAGGTTCTTTTTCGTCTCCGGCCGTTGGAGGGAAGAGCGTGACGGTGATATCCCATAGTGGTGGAATTCTGAGCCAAGTATGAGGGCGGAAATAAGCTCGGAAGCCTTTACCTTTACCTTGCTGGTGTTTGAATCTGACTTGTTTTCTTTTCGTTTTGCAGTGGAGATCGGGAAGGCTAACTGTCCGTGCGGATTGAACAGTGAAGCCGTCATTGACCGCATCCTGTCTTTTGATCCGGAAATCCGTGATCTCCAGAAGCTCGTTCCAATTCTTCCAGATCCAACCAAAAGAGGTCAGGCGCCAAAGATGGACGGGAAGGACCAAAGAAAAAGGAAGGGCAAGGGATCTTCCAAGGCGGCGGAGGCTCTCAGTTACTTGCTGAAGAAAAGCTCAAATAAGGGTGTGGTGATCTCTGAGCCTTCCGGAACGAGGAAGGAAAAAGAGAAAGACAAGGGTCCCAAGACCTCCGCTCGGAAGACGAGCAAGGATAAAGGGGTTGCTACTACGCGGCCTCGTGCAGAAGGTGGGTCGGAAATTCCTGACCCGAAAAGGCAGAAGTCCTCGCCTCCAGAGGTTCAGATTTTGGGAGGTTCCGAAGTTGTCACTCGGACTCTGTCTGTGCCAGCTGGCACTTCTTTCTTTAAGGAGCCCGTAGCGGCTCTGGAAATTTTTAGGGGGATGGCCCTAGAGGAAGATCAGAAGTTCCTTTATGAAAACCGCACTCAGCTGGTTGACGAGCTGTTACTGGCGAGTCACAAGGTAATATCCGAGCGTACCCATATGAATTATAGTCTGTTCGGAAATTAACGTATCATTTTCTATGCAGATGGTGCAAATTGGCCATGCCTTCGACCAACAGTGGGACCGTCACTTCGCTGCGGTCAAGAGGGCTAGAGCCGACCGGGACGCCTATAAGAAGGAGAAAGAGGAAGTGCAGCAGAAGTTCGATTCCGCTTTCTCCGAACTTAATAACCTGAGAGTGATTGCTCAGGACAAGGAGAAGGAACTTGCTTCCGAGAGAGACAAAACGAAGAAGGCAACGGAGGAGTCCTCCATGCTGAAGGGGACCGTTGAGTCTCTGTCCTCTCGGATGGCCGAGATGGAGAGGAGCCTGGCTGAGGCCGAGGAGAGGGCTATGCAGACGGAAGCCCGGGCGGAAGTGGAGGCGAAGGGCAGGGTCTATCAGAAGTTCTTGGCCGGGTCCCTCTCCAAAGAGGTGGCTGAGAGAAGATTCGGCTATTGGCAGCAGCTCGTCGAGGCTACAGGGGCTTCTCTTCCGAATCCGAACGAGGACAGCGACTCGGAGAAGGACTTCGAGGAGGAGGAGGAGGAGAAGGAGAAGGAAGGGGGAGACTCGTCTCTTCCGGAAAAGGAGGTTGAGGGTGTCGCTTCCGGCCCCATCGAAGTGGACCCGATCTCCGTGGTTCCTGTTGCTGACGCAGCCGTTTCCGAGGGCCACAGAGCTGAGGAAGGCCACGGGGTTGAGGAGCTTACTTTGGATGATTTAGATCTTTAGGTTTCCTCTCCTTTCCTTTTTGTATTTATTTGTTCTTCCTTAGGCCTGTACTTCTCTTTCTTTTTATTGAATGATATATTGAATTTCTTTTTCGATTGCCTTTTCTGTAAATTTTTGCTTAGTGTTGAAACGGAAATAACACTTATTCTGGATTAAATAACAATCAGTAATCGGAATCGATTTATTAATTGGGTTGGAATAGTTCTTTCGAATGTAACAATCTTTGATCTTTTCAGACTGTAATTTACAATAATCCTGTCGGATTTTTCAGTTTCATTATCCTTTCGAATTTGTGTACACAATACGACTATTGATCGACTTTTTACAAGTATTGATTCGGAAAGCGCTATGTGGGGTCTTATTTTTTGCCCGAGCGGAATCTTCAAGACGTTCATTCTACTGAGCTCAGTTCTTTGTTTAAATCTTCGTCTTGAGAAATTTTCCATGCTCTTGTTTGGTGCGTCAGTGCGGACACCTCGCAAAAAATGAATTCTTGGGGTTAGAGCATGATTCGGAACCTTAGTGGCATGGGCTTTTAAGCCTCGGATTCTGGACTTAACTTGATCAGTTATTCATTTTCCAGAGTGTATGGACGCTTTGCCCTCGGTTCCGTGTTACCTGAGATTTCAACACAGGATGAGGGAGGTCCTCAATGTATTGAGGACCCTCCGATGCTTAAGTCAGTAATTGATTCTGAAGGCAAATCAAAATTAAAAAATACTGAATGTAAAGAATTTATAGTTTGAGGTCGGAACTTGGTCCCCGGAGATCATGGGGTTATGTTCGTTCAGAACTGGAATTTCTTGAGGTGAGCCGCATTCCATGTGTTTCGGACTGCTTTGCCGGCTTCATCTTGGAGTTGATATGCTCCTTTGCCTATTATTTCTGTAATCTGGTACAGACCTTCCCAGGACTCGTCCAGTTTGTTTGCGGTGAAGTTTTTTCTAAGTACCCAGTCCCCCACGGAGAAAGTTCTCGCTCGGACGTATTTGTTGTAGGCTCTTTTAATGGTCCTTTTGTATTTTTCCATTTTTATCTCGGAATCTTCTCGTAATTCGTCGATTGTGGCGAGGTCGAAGTCTAGCAGCGCCTGATTCTGATCATGGAGCGGGTACTGTCTAAATCCTACGTCGGAAGGAAGCACTGCTTCGACTCCGAAAACTAGAGAGAAGGGAGTTTGACCGGTCGGAACTCTAGGTGTTGTTCTATAAGACCATAAGACGCCGGGTAATTCCTGAACCCATGCACCCTTGTGCTTCCCCAGTCTTTTCTTGAGAATGGCCATGAGGGTTTTGTTTGTCGCCTCGGCTTGGCCGTTCGCTTTCGGATATCTGGGGGTAGAAAAGTTCAGTTTGATATTCCAGGCGATGTAGAAGTCTTTGAATACCTTGGATATGAATTGGGAGCCATTATCCGTGATTATTTCGTTCGGAACTCCAAAACGGCAGAGAACATGCTTCCATACGAAGTTTCGGACGACCAAGTCTGTGACGTTGGCGAATGCTTCGGCTTCTACCCACTTGGAATAGTAATCGGTGACAAGGAGGATGAACCTTTCACCTTTCCCATAAGCAGGTGGGAGCGGTCCCACTATGTCCATTCCCCATTTAGAGAAAGGTCACGGGGATGAGATTCCGTGTAGAATTTCAGCTGGTGCATGGATGTAATTTCCGTATCTTTGGCAACTTTCACATCTTTTGGCTAATTCTTTCGCGTCCGACTTCATAGTTGGCCAATAATACCCTGCTCGGAAGCATCTGAATGCTAGGCTTCTTCCCCCGGAATGATTTCCAGCCTGACCATTGTGGAGCTCTTGCAAAACTCTTTTCGCATTGTTCTCATCTAGGCATAACTGGTAAGGGCCGCCGAGGGATCTTCTATACAGCACTCCTCCGATTACTGCGTATCTGGCTGCGGATGTACGTAACTTCAGAGCTGAAGCTTTGTCTTGAGGCAATGTACCGGATTGGATGTACTCGAGAATCGGCTTGATCCAACTTTCTTGTGGGTCGTCGACTGGAAGGACTTCAAGTGGTTCTGCCTTGATGGAGGATTTTTCAATGTGTCCGTGCAAGACGTACCTGGTGCCTGGATCCTTAACTGCTGAACCATAGGAGGCGAGGGCGTCCGCACGGCTGTTTTCCCCCTTGGAATTTGTTCAAACGATATTGTCAAGAATGACTGTTGGATGGTTTGAACTAATTCAAGGTAGGTTTTCATTCTGTCATCTTTCGCTTGATAGGTTCCGATGACCTGGCTTACGACTAGTTGAGAGTCGCATCTGACCAGCAGACTCTTGATGTGCAGGCTTTGGGCTAACCTTAAACCGGCGATCAACGCTTCATACTCTGCTTCGTTGTTGGTAACTGGAAAGTCACAGTGCAAGGAGTGTTCTAGTAGTTGTCCGTTTGGATTTATCAACACAATCCCCACACCGCCTCCTTGAGAGTTACTGGCTCCATCAACTTCTAAAATCCATGTCTCAGATTTTTCCTCCGTAGCGTTGATACCCTGAGGAGGGACTGCGAAGTCCGCCACGAAGTCGGCTAGTGCTTGTGATTTTATTGCTGTGCGAGGTTTGTAATGGATGTCAAATTGACTTAACTCTACAGCCCACTTCATCATCCGTCCGGAAACTTCTGGCTTATGCAAGATTGCCCTGACTGGGTAGGACGAGATGACGGTTATGGGATGAGCTTGGAAATAGGGTCTTAGCTTCCGAGAGGCTGATACCAGGGCCAAGGCGAGTTTTTCCATACTACTGTACCTTGTTTCTGCGTTCGCAAGAGACTTACTGGTGTAGTAGATTGGCTGTTGATTTTTTTCTTCCTCTCGGACTAAGACGGCGCTGACCGCAGCCTCGGAGACTGCCAGATAGATGTACAACATTTCCCCGGTTTTTGGCTTGGCCAAAACCGGTGCCTTTGCAAGGTGGAGCTGAATTTTTCGTAGGGCTTCTTCGCATGACCTCGACCAATCGAAGTTTGTGCCCTTCTGAAGTAATTGGAAAAGGGGTTTGAGGTATTCAGAGGACCTTGGGAGGAATCGATTGAGGGCTGCGATTCTTCCGGTCAGACGTTGGATGTCTTTCTTGCTTTCTGGAATTGGAATTTTTACAACTCCTTCCAGTTGGCTCGGATTAGCTTCTATTCCCCTTTTCGTTACCATAAATCCAAGGAATTGGCCGGAACCAACTCCGAATGAACATTTCGTCGGGTTCAGCTTCATGTTGTATTGTCTCAGGATTCGGAAGGCTTCTCGTAGATGCTCGATATGTTGTTCAGCTCTTAATGATTTCACGAGCATATCATCCACATAAACTTCCATGGTCTTCCCGATTTGCTCGGAGAACATTCGGTTGACCAGGCGCTGGTACGTTGCTCCGGCATTCTTCAATCCGAACGGCATTACATTGTAACAATAAGTTCCCCTTTCGGTAATGAATGCCGTTTTCACTTGATCCGCTGGGTCCATTTTGATTTGATTGTACCCCGAGAAGGCGTCCATGAAGCTTAGGAGTTCATGACCCGCAGTTGCATCCACCATAGTATCGATGTGAGGAAGAGGGAATAGGTCTTTCGGGCATGATTTATTCAGATCGGAGTAGTCGACGCACACCCGCCACTTGCCATTTTTCCTTCTGACAACGACGACGTTTGCTAACCAGTCTGGATACTTCACCTCTCGGACCATGCCATTCTTCAGGAGATTTTGCACCTCTTTGTTAATGATTTGGTTCCTTTCCGAGGCGAATTTCCTCCTCCTCTGCTTGATGGGCTTAGCCTTAGGATCGACTCCCAATTTGTGGGCAATAATGCCTACGTCGATACCTGTCATGTCCGCGTGGGACCAAGCAAAGCAGTCGAGGTTAGCCGAAATTAGGGTTAGGAGTTTACCTCTAAGTTCCGGTCTGAGGGCTGAGCCGATCTGGATCTTCCTGTCGGAATGTTCCGGATCGATTTGGACTTCCTCTAGGAGCTCTGGCACCGGGACTTCCATTCGACCGCGCGTCGGGGCTCCTTTCTGTAATTGCTATGCTGTTGGAGCTTTCTTGAAGCTGGTGTGGTAGCATTCCCTAGACGCTTTCTGATCTCCTTTGATTTCTTTGATCCCCCACTTAGTAGGGAATCGAAGAGTCTGGTGATAGCTCGATGGTACAGCTTTCATCTCATGGATCCAAGGTCTCCCCATAATTAGATTGTAAGACGATTGCGCATCTACTAGGAGAAACCTGGTCACGAGATTAAGGCCTCCTGCAAAAACGGGTAGAATAATCTCACCTATGGTCTGCTTCGATTCTCCACTGAATCCGGTGAGTGTTGTCGTGCTTCGAATGATGAGCGACTCATCTAGGTGCATTTCCTTGAGAGCTGGAAGGAACATTATGTTCGCTGAGCTTCCGTTATCGACGAGGACCCTCTTCAGCTTGCAGTTGGCTACTTGCAATGTTATGACCAATGCATCGTGGTGCGGGTCTGCAAGTCCCTGCATGTCTTGGTCAGAAAATGAGAGTTCGTAGGTGAGAGGGGTTTTACCTGGCCGGACGGAAGTTTCATTGATGCTAACTAGCTCTCGAGCGTGTCTCTTCGCGGAACTTTGGGTAATTCCGCTCACCGTCGAGCCACCATGAATTACTCCAATTATCCGTTCGATTTCCGGAGCTTCGTCGGGCATTTCGATCGCTTTGGATTCGTATCGCTTCCCTTCGGACTTCTCGAGCGTCTGCTTCCCTTTTTCAGACAGAAACTCACGCAGGTGTCCTCTCTTCAGCAGGGAAGCTACCTCAAACCGTAATGCCACACAGTCCTCTGTTCTATGGCCGTGGTCGTTATGGAATTGACAAAATTTGTTTTTATCTCTTTGGTGTGCGGGAGTCCGCATTTGTTCTGGCCATGTAACAAAGGATCCCATGTCTTTCATTACAGCGACTAGGGCCTTTGGCTCTATGGTTAAATCATAGGATGGCACTAGTCGCTTTGGTTTGCTTTCACTGCTCCTACCTGGAGTTCTGGACGGACCTGAGTTGGGGCGAGGGTCATACCTTTTATATGGCTCAAACCTCCCCCTGTGAGGTTTATTGTTGCGCTGCTCGGACTTATTGTTTGCTCGGCTCTTAGCCATGGCGGCCCTTGCAGGATCTTCTTCCAGCTTGATGTGCCGAGTCGCGATGGCAAGGGATTCCTCTAGAGTCCGAGGCTCGCATTCCGTGAGCTGCTCGTACAGACGTGAAAATGGTGGTAAGCCTTTCCGGAATGCAGTCGCAGCGGTTGACTCCACGACATCTGGGATCTTGATATACTCGCTGGTGAAGCGAGAAACATACTCCCGGAGGCTTTCTCCTTCCTTCTTGGCCACGGAAAATAAGTGATCCGTGGTTAACCTGAAACGCCTGCGGCTAGAAAACTTGACAACAAAATCATCCACAAGTTGAGAAAAGGAATGAACGGAGTTATTCGGAAGATTAAGGAACCAGGTTAGGGCTGGACCGCCCAAACTACTACCAAACGTCTTGCAAGTTATGGCTTCACGAGTATCACTCGGAAGGTTCACCATGGACATTTCCTGGCGGTATTCGGCCACGTGCTCTGCCGGATCCGAATCCCCTCGGAATTTGTGGAAGGTTGGGAGGATACTCCTCTTCGGCATTTCTACCATAGCTATCCTATCCACGAATGGAGAGAGGGTGTGGGTGTCCGCAGCAGAGCGTTCAAATGGTGCCGGTATACCAGGGATAGTCCTGATGACGGCTTGAAAGTTCGCAGCTTCCTTCGCCATGCCTCTTTTGATCTCCTGGATCTCTGAGAGGAGAAGCCTGTTGGCCTCGAGACTAACGGAATTGTCGCCGTTTGCGTTTGGGGTAGTGCCATTATTGGACATATTGTTCATCCGCTGCGTGAGCTCCTGGTTTGCCGCCTTGGTTCTGGCGTTTTCTTCTTCCAACTGGCGCATGCGTTCCATCATTGCTCTAAGCTGTTGCTCAACGGTCATATCGTTAGCCATGATAAGAGTAATGAATTTTGAAATAGTAAGAAACAGTAAAAGGTATCAGTTTTGCAGGAAACTTATCGTCGGCCCCACGGTGGGCGCCAAACTGTAGTGGTTCGGAACTACAGTTGATCCGGGCTGATGGACCGGATGGTTCTGGGCTAAATTGGGACCGATTCCAAGTGGCAAGGTAACCTGCAAAATGAATAGTATACGTCCGAGCGGACCTTGGGACACCGGTGTGGTGCCTGCCGTAGGCACTCCGACGCTCAAGTCAGTTCGGTACTGAGAATAGGCGAGAAATTAAACAGATGAAGGAAATAGTTAACTCCCTGTGTTCAACGATTTCTTTCGGAAGTTCAGCCTCGGAAGGTCGTCGTCAGACACTTGTATGAGCTCGAGGCTCAGTTAGTCGTGACCAGCAAAATGATCAAAGACGCCGATGAGCTATCAGAGGTTAATCAGAGAAGACGACAGTGTGAGTAGTGATTTCAGCAGAGTTTCTGTAAGCAAAAATGCGTGTCCCTGTTGAGAGGTTTAGGCCTTCTATTTATAGAGGCTTGGAGGGTTGTCGCCTGATCTCAACGAGATCCCCGCGGAACGATCTCCGCAGGATCCGGAATCTTCTCAACAGCTCGCTTACCCGGTCGATGGACCTCGGAAGAATAGGGATGCCCCGGAATTACTGGGCCTGGGCCTCAGCACCAATCAGACCTGGGCCTGGGGCCGGGCCTTGGTTCCGAGCCGGGCCTAGATTTCCAGCCCACTACAATAAGCATAATGCAATTTTATTATTAAGTGTGGGTATTTACCATCTTTTGAAAATACTTTCAAGAGATTTACTTTCTCTAAACAAAATATTTTTCCTATCTCTTAGTGATGCTTTTAGCATGAAAATATTTACTTTATTATGTATATTAATATTAAAATAAAATATCAAATATATTAAAAATATAATAAAATTACATAGTACCATTATACCGCAAATAGTATAAATTTATTCTTACAAATATTAAAATAATTATCTTTTAAATTTTTAATATTTAAATCTTATTATATTATGATATTTTGTTGTTTATAAAATAGCTTTTAAATATAAAAACTCATGAAATTTATATTGAA
Organism: Cardiospermum halicacabum; assembly: GCA_031304145.1. Lineage (NCBI taxonomy): Eukaryota > Viridiplantae > Streptophyta > Magnoliopsida > Sapindales > Sapindaceae > Cardiospermum > Cardiospermum halicacabum. The sequence goes on from CM062394.1 coordinate 1,393,162, forward strand.
AGTGTTCCCCACATTTAATGACCCTTATTTTTATTTTGCACAGCCTAAAAAATAAAAGTTAATCTCAATCTGACGAAGTTATATTCATAATATTCTTTCACTTTATTTAAGATTTATTCATAAATTAAGTAAAAAACATTATAATTATGGAAGTTTCATATTATTTATTGACATTATTATTATATTAATTGTTTTTAGGGTTTGTGTCATTATCTTATTATTAATTATCATCAATATATTTATTACTTATCTTACTTATATGAATATGAAACGTATCCTCTTTAATACTTATTTTATTTTCAGTTAGAATTCCTATGTTTTAGATGTTAACCTTTTGAAAACTTCTGGACACCAAAATGTTTAACTATTTATAATAATAATAATATTATTATTATCATATTATCTAAACCATCTTTAATAGGAGGTTTTCAATCCAAATTTTTTATTAATTTTGAATTTTATCGAAATAATAAAATATAAATAATATAAAATAAGATAAGTTATGCTAAAATTTTCATATATATTATTTCACTTTCTTCTATAATATTTTTATTTGTTAAATTTTAAAAAAATCAGTTTCTCTGTTCTAATATTTTTTTTTCTTTTATACAAATCAATAAAATAATATTAAAAAAAAAAAAAAAAAAAAAAAAACCACCGAGACCTAAATTACTTTATCTGACCATGGGCTTCATCAAAGTCCACTATTTGTGGCTATGTCCAATACTTTTCTTTTTTGCTTTAGTTGGGCTCCTTCTGTATTTGTCCAATCTACTATAATAACTATTTGTAATTTAATATTTACATCGAATCCATTTTTCTATTTACAATTTTTTAAATTCAATCACGTTTATTTTATTATACATTTTTTAAAATCAATTACTCCTGTCTGAACTTTCACCTACTATGATTCAAAGGGTATGAGTTACTCTTGATAAATATGATAATAAATGACATTAAAGAGAAACCTAGATATTGTAAATTGACACTTTTAATGAATTAGTTATGGCTACATTTATTATGTTTATGTTGCTTCATATGCCAGGTCATTAAATTATCAAAACAATTTTAAGCAAATTCATTGGTAATGTCATAAAACTTTCTACTTCATTTATATACAATTTATTATGACCATTTGACTTTCAAAAAAGTCATTCAAGGCACACATCTCAACTGTAATAAATGCGTATAGATAAGATAGAGTAGTAATGGCATCATAGTCAAATAGAAAAAAAAAATGAAAATAAATGCAAGAAAAATTATTTATTAAAATTTTTATTATTTTATCTAATAATTTTTAATTTATAAGTAAAAACTTTAAATCTAAAATTTACCAATTATTTTATAATAAATTTAAGTCATTAAAAAAATACTAGTTAATAATATTTTTTTAAAAATAAAGATGATCTAATTGTTTTAAATTATTTAAATGAATATATTTAAATTCCATTATTTATTATTTTATATATTAAATAAAAATTTTAAAGTAGTTATATATAATAAATTTTCATTAGAAAATTAAATATTTTTTTTTTCCAATTTATCATGTTAAGTATTTAAAATTTTTCTAAATCAACTATAAAAAATTTTATTTAATTTATTTTAAATAATAAATAATTAAAATTAAATATTTTTCCTTAACAAAATACTTATCATTTTTACTCATCAAATTAGAAATTTTGTAAATAATTTATATTTAATTAATAAAAAAAATCATTTTTCAATTAAATTAATTAATATATTTTTCTTTTCCTTCATTAATTCACCCTTCTAATTTTTTAAGTGGGTGGTTGGAAAAAAAACATGTACACAAATTTTACCATAGTTAATATATATATATATATATATAAACCCTAAATTTCTGTATATAAATAGACACGTATACGCACACCATCTCACTCAAAACACTCATCACAAACCAAACATGACAAACACCAACTCCTCATCACCACCACCATCTCCACCAACTACAGACATCACCAAGCTCCCAAAACAAAAATGCTGGGAAGCCTACGACGTATACAACTACGACAACTTCTGGTACCCGGAGTTTATCCTTCCGGGTATTTTATCCGCCAAATCCAACTTCCAGGCCCGACCCGACGATATCATTCTCGCTTCGTTTCCTAAAACGGGCACTACGTGGCTTAAAGCTCTCTCTGCTTCTTTATTTCAACCCAAAAACGACGGCGTTTTGGACCCTCTTTCGTCCAAGAATCCGCACACTGTTGTTGTTACGCTTGAACATGAGTTTAAGAAACCTGATGTTGATTTGTCTTCGTTGCCTTCGCCGAGGATCTTTCATACTCATATCCCGTACAGTCATTTGCCGGATTCGATTAAGAACTCCGAGTGTAAGATTGTTTATGTGACTAGGAATCCCAAAGATGTCGTGGTTTCCAACTGGCATTTCTTCAACAGGTATTCGTATTAAAATAAAATTTTATAAATATTTTTAACCATGGTTTATATAAATATTTTTATAATTTTTTATATTAAAAAATATATTTTATATATTATTTTATATGTTTATATAAATATGTTTTAATTTGTTGAATTAAAAATATTTTTTAGTTTTATTTTAATAGAATGGGTTGAGAAAGTTTTATTTTTTATTTTTTAAAATTTTTTGTTCCATCTCATATGAGTTATCCTAAATAAATTCTATAAAAATATTAAACAAAAATAATTATGGTGGTATTTTAAAAATAATATTAAAATGATATTTTAATTGAAAGCTTTTAAAACAGTGGTTATAATTCACTTTTATGATTTTTTAAATATTTTTTTAATTATTAAATTATTTTATTGAATATGGCTTTTAAAAGTTTGAATATAATTTAAGAAGAATAATTAATATGAGTGAGGTGAACTTTTAATATTTAAAAAATTAATATTAATTTTATATAATAATAATAAATAATATTATATAAATTTTCATTATAATAATTTAATTTAAATGTAAAGACACAATCTTAATAATAAATACTCTCAATAATTTTTAAATAATAAAATGTATTAAATATTTTTTAAAAGTGAAATATAATTAATTTAATAATATACCCCATTTGTTTCATTAAACAGTGGATCATGGAGGGAGGAGACGGAGGAACCCTACCCAATAGAGAAAGTATTGGACGAGTTCATGGAAGGAGTTCAATTCTACGGTCCATTTTTCGACCACGTGAAGGAATATTGGCTCGAGAGCGTGAAAAGACCAGAGAAGGTGATGTTTTTGAAGTACGAAGACATGAAAAAGGACACAAAACGCGAAGTGAAGAAGATGTTCGAGTTCGTGGGAAGAGAAGATGTTTTGAGTGACGAGGAAATCGATGAGGTTATATGGAAGACAAGCTTCGATAGACTCAAGGGCTTGGAAGTGAACAAGACAGGTGTGGTTTTTGATGAGTTGGAGATTTCGAACAAGTTGTATTTTCGACGTGGCGTTGTTGGGGATTGGAAGAATTATTTTAGTGAGGAGATGAGGTTGAAGCTTGAGGGGTTTATGAAGGAGAAGTTGGAGGGGTCTGGGTTTGAGTTTGAGTTTGAAGGTGATAGTGAGGTTTGAGTTTGTGTGGTTTAGGGTTGTGTTTGTGTAATAAATGTGTTTGGTGTATTTGGGATGCCATTGCACCTTATGACTGTGTTGTCTGTTTTTTTAGATCCGTTGTGGGGATTGGTCAGTTGTTGTTTGGTTTTGTTATGTTTTAATGAGAATAAATAGTGTGTGTTTTATTAGTTATTGTTTATGTTAATCTGCTCGATCTTTAGTATATTTTCTTGTGGAAATTCTCTGTTTATATCTATAATTTTTTAAAACATTATTCATACATAAATATTATGTTTTGAATTTTCTTTTAAATTAGTTTATATTAAAAGTATTAATCAAATTACTGGTTTCAATATTAATGAAAAAATTATGTATTTTATATATATAAATTTTAAATTGAAATATTTAGAAAATATTTAAAACTATAATAAATTTTAAGGAACATGAATAATAATAGAAAAAATTTACTACATTAAAATTATGAGTTATTCCCAAAAACCACTCAATTTTTGAAATATTTTATTTCTGGCACCCGGTTTTACAAACTTATACCAAACCACCTCCAAAACCACCCAAAATTAAAACCACTAGTGGTTTTGGTGAGGTGTATATGGTTTTGGTGAGTTTTAGGTGGTTTTTTTTTAAAGTGATTTTTGTGTTTTTGAGTGGTTTTACTAATTATTTAGTTTTAATAATTTTTAAAATTTTGATTTAATAATTTTAGTAAAATTTTAAATATTTTATTAAATAATTTTTTTTTATAGTTTTAGAAAATTTTAATTTTTAATCCATTAACTTTAGTAATTTATAGTTTTAATTTCTTACTTTTATTTTTACTAAACTACAATAAGTATCAATAATTTTTAAAATTTTTAATTCTTTTATTTAATTAGCTGAATGATTTTAATAATTTTATTTTCAATCTTTAAATTTTAATTCTATACATACAACAAAAAATTATCTAATTCAAATAGGTTTTAATGAAAAATTGAGTTTTATTTTTATATTTATTTTTTCAAAAATAAAATAAACTATTAAATATATCAATATTTTTTTAATTATTTGTCAATTTTTAATATTTTTTATTTTTTGAGATTTATTTTTAAGAACCTATAAAATTATAATACAATAATAATATAAATTTTTTAATAATAAATTCTCAAACATACTTATAATTAAATAATCTCTTACAACAGGTTTTAGTAAATTAAAAAGTAAAAATTTAAATAAAAAATTATTAAAGATTATTTAACCAAATATTTAAAAATGATTAAATCTGCACAATATATATTTTTTAATTTAGTAAATTTTAAAAATAAAAATTAAAACTCAAATTATTAAAAATCATTAAACAAACATTTAAAAAGTAATAAACTATATAGTAATTTATTTTAGTTTAGTAAAATTTTAAAATTTTAAAATAAAAAATATTTAAATTATTTAATAAAATATTTAAATTTTAGTTAAATTATTAAACAAAAAATTTAATAATTATTAAAACTAAATAATTAACAAAACCACTCAAAAATACAAAAACCACTCAATAACAAGAAAATCACCCACACCTCACCAAAACCACTAGTGGTTTTAATTTTGGATAGTTTTAGGGGTGGTTTGGTATAAGTTTGCAAAACAAGTGCCAGAAATAAAATGTTTCAAAAATTGGGTGGTTTTTGGAAATAACCCTTAAAATTATATTAAGGGTACTTGAAAATAATCGAATATTAAAATATTTTCTAAATTGTATATAATATTTTTAAAAAAAAAACATAATGATCTCCCAAATCTCTAAACGTGGCTAACCTTTTCAAGTTGGTACTCAAATTAAGTAAGGTTTCAATTTAATCTATCGTCTATCCAATATCAAATTAATTTAACCATTTTCACTTATATGACAGATCAGTCATAATCAAATATATATGTATATATAACAATTTTGCCACATCATTTGTCACATAGGTATAGGGGAAAAATTGACCTAAAATAGTTGAGGAGTTAAAATAAAACCTCGCATTAATTTGAAAAGATTTGCAAGTTTGAGGGCTTTCTGATTATTATACTTTAAAAAAAAATCTCTAAAACTAAATGATTTGTCGTATTTCCCTTATGAAATCAAATATGAATAAGTTGTAATACCAACTAAAATTTATCAAAATAAACTTATATATTATTCCAACTTGACCAATACAATAATAATCCAAATCTTAACAAATACAACAATAATGATAATAACAAACACCCCTCTCTACTAGCTTAACCAGAACCACCTTTCACCAAACACATATTCTCTATCTCACACCCACATTTACCAAATCAATTCAATAAACAAACCATCACCTTCACCAATAATTACAATCACCATAACCATCACCTAACAACTTTACAATCAAGCCTAATCTCCCCACCACCCCCACCAATACTCCCCATCTTAACCATACCCTTCACAAACGCCTTCTCAAACTCTTCATTACTCGAAGCAAATTTCGCCACCAACTTCCTACTCTCAACATTTGTCAATAGAGCTTGGTCCGAAGAAAACAAGCTTTTCCCTTGAAGTATAAGCTTGTAATAAACATTGTCAAATCTCGTATTGGTCGAATCAAGCACAGCTCCAGCGTTTTTTACTTTGTTGTGCGAAGGACAAATGGTTCTCAAATTGGCTGCGAATGATGGGTGTAGCGTTGGATCAACGTCATGCGTTGTGTTGAAGTTGTGGATTCGGTTTTGGAAGGATGAACAGTGTGAGAATCCTAGGGTGTGTCCACCTGACAGGGCAACGAGGTCCGCGATTGAGAGACCTCGTTGTGAGAAGCTTTGTTGGAGTTGTGAGATGTTGAAGGTCGGGGCTGGGAGTTGTCGGGTTTCGGTTGCTTTTGATACTCTTCCGTCTTTTCTTCCTTTTTGTACTTCCCAACTTGGTCCTCCCGACTGTATAGTCGAAATGTTATTATAAAGTATATAGAGAGGTCTAATTTATATGTGTATTGGTACTGACCAGAGTGACCGCATCGCGAGCAGCTAGAGCCAAGATATCGGCACAGGAGACGACACCGGGACACATAGCTTCGACAGCTTTCTTTGCGTTGTCGATGACGTAAAATGCGTGTAGTGACACGTTTGGCGGTCCATCTTTTTCCGCTTTGTTCTTTCCCTTTGATGCTAACAAGACCGATCCGTCGCAACCCTGTACCACATCGACTGAAGTGTTATCTAAACTTTATGTTATATTGGACTTTACTGTGCGCATCTAAAAAACCAATTGTTGTTTCACCCCTAGATTTTACAGAAATTGTATTTGAGAAATATCAATAACTTCCTCTCTTTTTTTAGAAATTGTCTTGTTTCTCGTTTACTTTTCAAATTATTACAAAAACCCCAATTTGAAAATCATTCTTGCTTTTTTTTTTCCTGATATTTGGTGGGGTTTTTTTTTTTTTTTTTTCATTTTGTTATAATAAGTAAAAAAAAAAGGTAAGAATATTAAAAGATATTAATTTTTTTTTAAAAGTAAATTTATCTTGTTATTAAAATATTTAATTTAATTATAATTACTATTTAAATAAAAATTTCATAAAAATATGGGTAAACTCTAACTAATTTACATTTTAATATAAAATGATATAAATCTCACAAATAATCAAAATTATTTATATGAAAATTTTTTTAAATGTGTTTTTTAAAGTTCAAAATACAATTATAAACTTCTTTTCAAAAACATACACAAACAAGTTTTTAAAAGTTTGGTTTTCACACTATAAGCCGAATTTTTCGAAATATCCCTAAATTTTAACAATTCACGGATTTTATGAATTATACTCACAAACTGTGAATTACAGTCACAGTCTCGAAATGATCTATGAAGTGAAAATTAAAATTTAGATTTGCAAATTTTTCAAATTATGCCTATAATTATATATTAAACTTTTTATGGTTGAAAAATAAAATTTTTCTGATTGTTATTATTTTTTCATCATTATTTTTCGATTTCTCACGGTATAAAAAATGGTTAAAATGTGAGTAAATAGAATAATTAATTTTAAAAATTATAAAAATGAAAAAAGACTCTTTGACCCTTATACTATAAAAGGAAAAAAGATTACCCTAACGAAGCAATCATGGAAGTGCATGCGAAGAAGAGCAGCAGGAACAGTTTGATCCTTAGACATAGCTTCCTTGACAGCATTAGTTACAACTTCTTCAAAATTTGGACATGTTTTATCATAATAACTTGTACTTAAACCACTCACATATACACTTTGCAACACAATACAAAAACCAATAACAAACATTGCAATGTTAACAACACCCATTTTTTGTAACTTAAAACCAATACTTGAATTGAAGACATTATGAGAGAATAATGGTTGTTATTTATAGGAAGTCAAAAGGAGACATGAACTTGAAAGTTGTTAGAGAATTTGGTGGTGATGAGAGAGTGGAGTAGAGTTGAAGCATTTGTTTGTTTGTTTGATTGTAAAAAACAAAGACAAGAAAAAAAGTTGTGTTGACCTTTGAAGATGGAGATTTGTAATGGTGATTATTATTTGATTGTGAAAATTAGAAGTAGGGTTATTTCCAAAAATACGTTTCACTTTGAGCATCCGATTTTGGAAGTTTTAGAAAATTACCTCAACCACTAGTGGTTTTTGGTAATTTTGTGAGTGGTTTTGGTGTTGTATGAGTATTTTTGATTTTAGAAAAATTCTGAATCTCTAAATTAAACCTATAGAATTTCAAAACCACTCATATAACACCAAAACCACTCACAAAATTACCAAAAACCATTAGTGGTTTTGATTTTGGAATGATTTTCCAAAACTTTTTAAATTGGGTGCTTAAAGTGAAACTTTTAAAAAAAAATGGAGCGTTTTTGAAAATAATCCATTAAAAGTATATCACTTTATGTTTTGGAGTGGGTTTTAAGCAAATTGATTATTGATTGATATGAGATTATATTTCTTTTTCATGTTAGTTATTAATGTTTCCTTATGCAACGTCCTCCACTTCTTTTGTTATTGTCATGACCTTCAATAACGCTAACATGGTTGAAAGAAATAATTAGGAATAGATAATTAGAATAGTCATCACAGAAGTTATTTTAATTATTGTCATAAAATTAAAATATATATTATGATGATTATTTTATATTATTTGTGTTGACATTAAAATATATAAAATTTATTAATCTGTATTTATTAGTAATATTACAGTATCTTGAAAAAAAAAGTAATATAAGTAATATTTTAAAGAAAATTACCTTAAATAATTACAATTTAAAAGATTAATATCAAACTTATATTTTTACAAAATATTGTTATATATATATTTTTTATAATAAATAAAATAAATAATTCAAATTGGGTTTCATTAATATTTGTTTAATAAATATTATTTTTGGACTCATAGCATTTTATATATTTTTAATTTAATATATTTAAAAGACTAAATTTTCTAATTGAATTACTGAAAAATATTCGTTTATATTTTAATTTTTTTTAAAAAATATATTAATTTTATAATTTATTTATCATATTTTCATAGTAAATTTTATTTTACATTATTAAAATTAGCTATCTTTATAATACTTTCTAACTAAAAATCATAAATCTACTTTAAATTTTCTTAAAATATTTTTTACTTTAAACCTTTTATAATCTTTAAAAATTAAAAAATAATAATAACAAAGCAATAATTATGAGAATAATATTATTTTCAGCTTTGCTAGATGCATCCAATAATCTTAGCACATTTTTCAGACTCATCTATGATTAGTGGTTAATGATGAACCAAACCAATCTCATTACCATGATTATTACTTTGGATTATTTGATGTGTAATAATAACCTTTTGGCATCATTCAAGCTAAATTGATTATCTTAAAAAATAAAAATGAATAATTACATTCCATTAAACCATATTCAATTGACTCAATTTTTCTTCTTCATAATTTAGAGTATTATTAGATTTTAAATTATTTGATGAATTAAATGTTTAATATTAATTTTAATTTTTAAATTAGTTATTAAATTTAAAATTATAAAAAATATTATAATATGAATAAAATTTAAAATTAATAATATAATTAAATAATAATAATAAATTAAATTACTATTAAGTATTAACCTATATTACTCATAACTTTTACCAAAATGAATTAAAATATTATTATTATATTCTTTATTAATAATATACAATTTAAAAAATCTAATTCAAAAATTAGATAACTATCAAAATTTCAATCTCTTGAATTTAATGAAAAATAGAAGAATGGTATTGGTTAGGAAGCAAAAGCTAATTGATTGATTGGAGAAATTGAGCAGGAAGATCATGTGGAGCAACACTAACAATCAATTTCAAGCAACAGAAATTTGAAGTGAAACAACAACAACTAAATTCATGCACAGGTGTCACCGACACCACCACTCAAATGTATATATTTTTACTGTTTCACATAATATAATTCAAGCAATATTTGTTTTTTTTTTTTAATTAAATTGGTAACATTATCCAGTAAAAAACATTGATGTATATGAATAACAAACTTTAATTATTAAGAGAATATTATTCAACTATGGAAGAGACACATAGATAATTGCAGGCCAACTACTTTATAGTTCACTTTGATTGAAGAAATAAAATTTTGTTCTATGATGTTGAGTTAGTGAAAAAGAATTCAAGTTGATTCACATGAATGTGTGAAGTGAAGAAGATAAGAAGAAGAAATATAAAATTGATTTATTAAAAGTAAAAGAAACAATAATTGGTCTGTGTTGAGAGTTTCAATGTTTATCTGTTTGGTTGTTTAGTTGAACCAAAAAGACAACACAACAGGTTTTGGGCGGCAGGCAATACCTATTAAACTACTTCAACAGGTTCTGCTGTGTTATCAGCTTGTCTGTTGAACTTCTATTTAGATCCAGGAAGTGCTGATAAGTGAAAAATGTCAATTGAGTAGTGGTTGGTTAATGATCTCAAAACATCTTTGTGAATCTTCCAGGGCAAGAAAAATGGAACATAATCAAAGTTAATGCATTGGGAAAATCACAGTTATGAAGAGTGATCGATAACAATGTTTTTTATGCCTTTGCTTGTCTCTTTTCTGCAAATTTGGTCTGATAAGGCTTATCTTCTGTGCTGTACCATTATTATATTTCGATGGCCTATTTGGATAGCTTGTGTTTTTTACTTCTGACAGAGGAAAAAGGAAAGTAGAAGCACTTTGACAGAAGCACCAACTGAGATGCTTTCACTGAAAACACTTTTTCAGCATATAAGTACTTCTGAATTTTTAACCAAACAGCGCATTAAAGTGCTTTTGAATCCAGAAAACTATACCAAGGTTCTGAGCCTGTTTGTATAAGTATTTTTTCAGGGTTTTCATAGGTGTTTAGATCGAAACTCAGAAATGTTGTTGAATTCGATAAGAGATGTTTATTAGATTTAGAGTTTTAAAGAAATTAGATTCGTAATTCTGAAGATATGAATCCTAAGCTATACTCAAAGATGTTAAGGGAGATTTGCAACTCATTCAAGCAATACCAAGTATTTTTAATATGAGAAAAGTTTTGTGGTTTCAATAGGAAATAATACCTGAAGACAATGGAAGGAAAACAATGTAAAATCTCACCTTACACAACTTATATATGGAAAAATGCAGAACAACCTTACAAAGCTTATTATTCTACTAAAAATATATATATATCTATATAATAAGATCAACAAATCCGACCAAATGAAACAACACTCTCATCAAATCCGAACCACAAATTTGGAAATCCGGCGGGCTGCTTCTGTGAATCAACAAGCACGCCTCTGCCAACAGAACTCAGAAACCAGACCCTTTTTATCAGAATTGTATATTGGTTGAGAAGGTCTGTCCGAAATGCCAATTGGAAGGTACAACATCGTTGAAGATCCTAGTTTCACCATCTGTGGTGGTGACCTTGAATGACAAAGATTGTCCATCAAGATAAGCATTTGATTGCCAATTAGCTCCCCAGTTTCTTGACATTGCCATCCATCCGGTTTTCGACCCTTTGATGTATGCAGATTGGACTGATCCTGCACCTGCTATGTTGCTGATCAAAACAAGCTCAAAGTAGTCTCTTCCATTGATTGTGAACCTCACTCCACCTTTCTTGTGACATGGAACCCTGTAGGAAAATGAATTAGTAACCAAAATGATCAAAATATACTCTTTTACGGCTTTCACAGTGAAAGATCCGTAACTGATAAATAAAGTTTAAATGGTCTATTAACTTAATGTTACCTTCTGAAGTTAACTGGAACAATTCCACCGCGGTAGATACCAATCTTCTCCCAAGCGGGTTGAGCCATGTCGAAATGCTGGAGAGGAGGGTTACACCATCCACCATTGTTGCTAGGGAGATCAAAGTTTGGAGGACAGAAGTTGGTAGCAGTGATAGTAATAGAAGCTCCTTTGATGCACCATCTGGGGTCTGATGCATAGTCACAAGTAAGTTGATAGCACTGTCCACATGAAGCACCATCATTAAACAATGCAGTGCTCAAAGCAGCTGTTCTTGTTCCATACCCAGCTGAGTATAGATTTCCATATCCACAAGCTCCACCTGTAATCAATCAATCAATCAATCTCTAACTCAAATCAATCAATAGAAAAAGAGATTTACATGTAATACACACCCATTGTTCCTGAAGCATCAGCACCACCATAAAATGTGGCATGACCTTTGTTCCAACCTGAGGCTACAAAGGCTTCTGAATTGAAACTTAAACATAGAGATATGAATATCATGACAAACAAGGTAAAGGGTTGTGTCATTTTTTTTTAAAATGAAGTTGCAGAAGAAGAGCCTATAGATGGAGGAAATCTGGAAGGGGAGGTATATACAGTAGTTGAGAAGAGCATAGAGACAGGTTTAAATAAGGAATCATAAATGCAACAGGTTCACATAAGTACATGTGACAACTTCAAGCAATCAGAACTATAGAAACATTATTATATTAATTTGTTTGATTATTAAAAAAATAAAATAAAATTTTATCATCTCTGCGGAAACTGAGAAATTCTGGACCTCCTTCAATCATTCCCACGTTGCCTCACACTCCCACATGCATCTGAACAACAAAGGAGCCGTGACTCTTTAGATAACTCAATTCAGTGAATTTCAAAAACAAATTCTTATATCAAGTGAATTTTATTGATGTGAACAGAACAGGTCTTAGATTTAGAGTATTCATATTGCAATACAAATTTGACCATTAATGAAAACATTGGGTTCATTTAATGTAATACAAATCCACATGGTTTCTTTTGACAATCATCATCAATATCATATCACAGATGTTGTGAACTGCTGGCAAAAAGCTTTGGTATGGGGACCTAACAGAAGCAATTCACATGGTTTCATTTCATTTAATAATGAGGCAAAATTCTAAAGAACAACTGGCCATGAGCAGAGATTTGTCTCATGAAAGGCAAATTACTGTGATATATAGAAAGACAGGTCATGCATCAGAGGGTGGTGGATTGATGTAATTCCAAAAGCATATCATCCTTGTAAATAAATTAAAAAAATAACACCAATCACACAGTCCTATTAGATAAGATGCAGATTCAGATCAATATTATATAAAATATATAATCTGCCGAGCACATGACATGGTTTACAGCAAAGGGAACAAAGTCATATGCCTTCTGATGGGAACTAAATTTTAAAAAAACCATCATGACGGTGGTGATATAGATAAGAATCTGCCGCATCTTTTCGTTTTAATAATGTTTTCTATATCTTATATGGTATTTTCACTGTTCATTTTCAAGTTTTCACTTTCATTGTAAGTGTGTATGTATGCACAAAAATTGAACACACAAGCAAAGCAACTAGGAACTTAAACCAGATCATAAGATCAGAAGCTCAAGACCCTTATAAATCTAATGAACATCTTAAACAATTTAACCCTGGAAGGTCAAGTCCAGATGCTCCATCCAATAAAAATAAAAAGACTTGATGTTTCAACACACAGAAATTTAACCATAGCTCAATGAATAAGGATACACAGAAACAGATTTCAAGCTCAGTAGTTACTAATGTTACTTAATTTGGTTTTGTCAACTACCATGGCATGCTCTCTCCTTATTTGCAAGTTGTCATAAATGCAAGCAATTGAATTTTATCCACATTTCCCGGCCGTCAAATTGACACCAATGGCAGAAGCATGCAACGGGTGTAGACAGATTTTACATATGAATCTAACATACCAACACCACATAAGAAAGATGGTATACATATGGTACATAGGCATGTTTGGAAAATTACTTCTACTTTTCCTAGTAGATGAAGAGTAGAAGCCATTTTCGTAAAATTATTATCTCCAGACTTCATTTAGAAGAGAGCTCCTGAGACAAGAGAAACTCTTTTGATAGTTATCCAAGTATAATAGCTTTCAGGAGTATCTGATAGTTATTCAAACACCTTCAGAAGTCTAAAGATTCGCTATGCAAAGAGGGTCATAGAGTCAATACTCATATAGCTTTGTAATATATGTACATATATACACTCACACAAAGCAAGGACACGAGAGTAAACGAGATAAACCAAACTCGACAGAGGTAAAAAGCTGATAAGAAGTTGATAAATCTACCTTAAAGAACAATCACAGTTGATAAATCTACACAGAGAACACCAAGGCTCAGTCAAATAGAGCCATCTCCTTCTGAGTAGAGACCAGTCTGTGAATCTAACCCTTCATATCTGCACAAAATCAACATAAATTTCTCGTCTCGTGTAGACATTTTAACAGGTAAACGATTATTAATCCATTCGAGTCCATCTAGACGTTTAGAGGTAAACGATTATTGATCCATTTGTAGTCTGTAATTTGAGTCAAGCTTCAGTTTAGTTGAATATAGCAATTATTAAAACCAAATCGCCAAAGACATAGCTGATCAGCAGAAAAACTTGATTCGTATAACAGATAATATTTGTTTGGAATAAACCACAATTCATTAATAACATGAACAGAAGAGACTTGAAAGCTTATACATCAAACTCAGCTTTAAAGCCAACTTTTAACTCTTTTTAAGCAACAACTTCCAAACAGAAAAATAAAAGAATGCACTAACTTGTTCAAAACAAAACAAATTAGAATTGTGAAGAAGAAAAAAAAATCTCTCACCTACTTCTACAATAGGAAGCCAGGTTGCCTTATCGGAGACCCGAAAATAAAACTAACATTATGTAAATATCCTATGTTAACACTGATAATAATGAGGACAAAAATACAGAGAAAGACAGATTAGATATAACATGATGGATAAAGCAACCCTTTTTTTGATCTGCAATCCAGCTCAAGAGGGAAACATAGTCTTATGCAGCCGCCTGGATCGGTCCATTTGGTCCGTTTGATCTGTTGCCGCGACCTCTTCCACGGCCTCCCCTCCCACGGCCACGACCTGGGTGATTGACACAGTTGTTAAGACAAAGAGCAAGTTGGAAAAAAGGTAATGGTTTTGTTGATTGGGAGGACGATAGGGATAATGATTATAATGATTACCTTGAGGATGTGGTTCGTAATTGTAGCCTCCATCTTGCTGCATATCCATATGAGGTCCATTGTATCCTCCTCTACCTCGGCCACGGAAACCACCCCTTCCTCTACCTCGAGGTCTACCTCTACCATAACCGCCTCTGTTGCCACGGTCCCAACCTCCATCCTCATATTCAACAGGCACAAAGCCATTACCTGCAAGACAATAGATCTATCATGATTTTGTTTTTCCCAACAGGACTACAGGTGTAACTTTGAAAACAAAATCAAAGGGTACCTCTTCCTCCCCTAGGCCTTCCTCTACCACCTCGACCCCTGCGGCGGTTATTTGGTGAGCCCTCTGCAACACAAAGTGTAGAAGGTTATGAAATGGAGATGAAATTATTAAAGAGCAATGTTGTAGATCAGCCAATTATATGATAATACCTCCATCATATTCGAATTCTGTTGATGCTTTGACCATTTCTGCAGGCAGTGGAGGCTGATACCTGCAAGAGAATAGCAATTCAATGATATATAAGCAAATAATCAAGTCACAGAACACAGCCATGATATCCATAAATTTATTGAAAGGCCAATCTAGTAGACAAGAAGAGGAAGTCAACACGCCAACTACAGAAGAGTTACCATCACATTAATGAAACTTAAGACGATTCATACTAAGATTTGTATTTCATTAGAGAAGTATTGTCCATAAGAGTTTCAAATAAAAGACCAAGAATAATAGAATTCATAAATGCACTCCATCCTAGGTTATCATTGCGTCTATACACAAGAGATACTATTGCTACCTTTACCAAAGATTAAATACTCAAATGAATAATCATCCTAATGAAGATCACTAAATAACTTGGCATCTAGGAAATAGTCCTTATCTACTTCAGATTGCCATTTCGAAAGTAAAACTATACAGGCAACTAAACAAACAATTAGTGGAAAAAAGCAAGTAGTGCAACTCACCCAACAGAAGTTGTGTTCAGCTCCTTCTTTGAAAGGGTTATGGTTATCATCGACACATGCCTAGTGGTCTCCAAACTGTGAAACAATAACAAAGACAAAACATTTGAACATAACTTAGAAATCAACCTCTAAAGTATAAAAACTATCTGGACTAAAAAGTGGTTCTTACGGGAGGAGGCCTTCCTCGAGAGGCTCCCATGTATCAGTTATATCCGTCGACCCAATGGCAGTATTTTGATGAAGACCAACAATTCTCCTCTGCAATACAAACTCAAGCTTAAACTCTATTTTGACGGTAAGATTCAACAAAATAACACTCTCCTTGGCTAAACCTAACTCAAAAACAATAAAACAAAGTTACCTTTATAAGCTCCACAATCGTCACAGTCTTATTAATCGCCCTACCCATTGCCTTGAATACAATTTCATCCGAACCTTTTTCCTACAAATAAACACAACAAATTATAACTACATACATACATACAAAAGCATTTCCATTTCACAACCATAACTTCACATACACAAAGCAAACCATCATCAAACTTCAAACTCCAAGCTTCCAAACAGAAAAGCCCACTACTTTATCACCTCTACTTCACTAAAACATCTATATATTTCTAATTAATATCTTAAAATCAGAACTCATACACTACAACAAAAATTAAAAATAAAATCAATTTAAAAAATCACAAACTCCTTATAAACAAAATATACCTAAAAAAAAACAAACAACAAAAAGCAAACCTGAAGCAGACTCATAGCATAAGTGATGTAGCTACGCATACGTCCTTGACTAGTAATACGAATCTCATTCTCATCAATTGGAGTCTCTGCTTTTGGCTTCTCAACTCTGTGGTACCGATCCATTTTTCTCTTTTCTCTAACAATAATCAACAACAATCGAATCACCAAATCGGAGAAAAACCAGTGAAAGAAGACAACTAGGGTTTTAGTGACGTACCTGTGGTGAAGATATAAATAAATATAGCCCTTCTCTGCGGCTTCGTTTCTTCTTTTATGCCCTAAGCCAGTTGCTAGACTCACTTTGCCTTTTATACTCTGTTTACAAAACTACCCTAACTCACCATTTTATCCGGTTCAATCTAACACGGTTTGGACCGGTTGTGTCTATATTTTGTCTTATTTGATTTTAAATTTACTATATGTGCATTTATAATTTTTGTTTTCTTTTTATAAATTTTAAAAAAATAAAATAAATAGTACAGTATTATTTTACTATGAAATTTTAAAAAAATATTTAATTATATTTATATTGTCTTTATTTATATATATACATTTGTTTATGATGTTTAATTTAGGTTGGGTGGGTAGGTAATAAATATTTAAGTAATATTAGATATATTATTATTGAAATATTTATTTTATGAATAAAAATATATTTGGAA
The DNA here is from genome assembly GCA_031304145.1 of Cardiospermum halicacabum. Taxonomy (NCBI): domain Eukaryota; kingdom Viridiplantae; phylum Streptophyta; class Magnoliopsida; order Sapindales; family Sapindaceae; genus Cardiospermum; species Cardiospermum halicacabum. The sequence continues at coordinate 1,410,610 of CM062394.1, forward strand.
TTGAGTAATTTATTTTTAAATTGTAAAATGTTTATAGATTAATTTCAATTAATTACATAATTTTAAATATTTGTGTATTTATAGAAAAATATTCAAATTAATAATTAAATGTATTAGTTATATTTATTGTTAATGATTATTGAATAATTCTATAATTTTGTATTGAATAATATTCTGTAGTATATTATTTTTTATTTTATATATTGTTTTTTTTTAATAATTAAAATACATTTAGATCCTTAAAGCACCATTAATAGATTGCATAAATACAACTAAAAGCAAAGCAAATATAAAATCAATCCCAGCAACACCTATGCAAATATACTACAAAAGTAAGAGAACCAACTCAGCTTTATTTATCCAGAGACCAGAAATATAACAAGCATGTAGGTACAACACAACCAACCATCATACAAGTAGCAGTGGTGAGAGATAGATAGATACATATATAATTAACAGTGATATGTAAAATAGATTTCATATCTGCAATGTCTTAATTGGTCCAAATTACAGGAATGCATGATTAATAAAACCATTCCTTTTCGCGCCAATCAGTGGATCAATGATCTTCTTCCATCCATTGAAATCAGTAGGAGAGCTATCTTCAGATATAACAAATCCATTGACGTAGAAAAAAGGCGTGCCATATACGCCTCGTGAAGTGCTCAGCTGTGCACAAGTTGAAGAAGAAGTTCGAGTTAATCTGTAAGGAAACTAGAGCATATAATGGTATAAAGGTGTCTTACTTTGAATGAAACCCTTGTCAGAAGATCAGTTTTTCTGTCGTCAAAACCAGATTTGAATAGAGATACATAAGAGTTTCCAACTGCTTCTGCTGAAAACTTCACAATCTCTTCAACTACAGCAGCTCGGGATAAGTTGTGTGTTGGTGCATTGTAAAACCTCTCCTGTTCAACAAAAGCTACTTTTCATTCAATGTGGAAGTAGACAAATTTTACTTGGCTTATACAAATCAATGAAGCTGAAGCTGAAGCACTAACTTGGTATTTGAAGAACTTCTCCAGTAAACTAAAAGTTGCAGCAGTGTTTATTGAATTCGATATATGTAAAGCGCGAGATGTAGCATATGCATTGTCATGATAACTGCAATTGTCAATTAGTTCAGAGTAAGTGACACCATTGTTTCTTTAAAACAGAATGTAATGATTCATCTTATTATACATGCCTAATTCCAACGCTTTTGCTCTTGCTTTTGCCTTCTATAAGTCAAAAGGATGGCTTCTATGAGGAGTGATAATTGTCTATTGTCTAATGTTACTTTTACTTATTTTCTTCTGCTATAAAAAATCAAATAACAGAAGCTCCTCCAAAAGCATAAGCTACCAAATAAATCCGAAAACTTTATGAAAAGTTTAAAATTCTTTTAAGAATTACAGCATATACCATCTATTTCAAAACAGCTTTTAAAAAAGTCAAAAGCTAATCTTTTTCCAAACCCGGAGCTAAAGATACACCGATCAATCAACTTCCACATCTATTCATCATTTAAACATATTTCAAAACACAAAACTGATGAAAACCAATCATAAACTCATGAACGTACTAATTCCAGAACTCACAAAATAGTCAATTCTTCAACCAATTCATCAGCTTCCACCATTTGACTACTAAATCAACGAACCAAAATCGATAACAAGCACAAAAACAAACAAAAACCAGAAACTTCAACGAATCGAAATCTAAAAGCTACATAGCTAGAGAGGGGAAGGATACTGACGGTAAAGGCAAAAGATGAACGACAAGAGCGACGCGAGAGCCGTAGTGTTTAATGGCTTGTTTGAGAAAAGGCCATGCGTCTCTGCTATCAGGACAGACTGGGTCGAAGAAAGCTTCGATGAAAATAGTGTCCTGGTCAATTGGACCGTTCGTGTAGAAGAACCCGTCTTGCTTTGGTGGTGGCAACGACTGAGCTCCGACGATGATCAAGTTCGATATCACGGAGGAGAGTAGAATCGATTGCAAAAGCACGCCTGCTAGCTTTTTGGCTTGCATTTTTCTGGTCTGTGGATGGTGCGTTTGGTTTCTTCTTGCTTTATTGGTCTATCGTGATGATATTTTTATATGGAGAAGTGTCAGTGCGGAGACTGGATATAGAAATGTAGATTATGTTGTATTTTTAGTGTGTAAATTTTGGATTTTTACTATATTGATAGCAAATTGACTAACATGAATAGATTGTATGGTAGGAGACTCATGTCCAAATTTGAGAGAGGTTCATTGAATCTAGACTTGTTTTCATTTCAATTTCAACGTCCTTGATTATAACGGTACAAGGCAGTTAATAAAGAAGCTAAAATTACTATATAAACCCTCTAAATGGGAAAAGAAATAATAAAAATATTTTTAAGAATTGGGTATTTTTAGGGCTTTGATTAGTAAAGCATGGTTGGATAAAAAGGTGGAATTTCTTATGCTTTTTAAGTTTTGAAAATAGAAAAAAAAGGAAAGAAGTCATTTTCAAAAAGCCAATATTTCTGAAAAGCTAAAAGTACTTTGGCCCATCATCCAAACAGGCCCTGCGAATTCTTAATCTTCTAAAAAGTACTTTCATAATAAGTAAGAAATATTAATTTTCTTAAAAGTGATTTTTTTCTCTTCTACCATCGAAAACCAAAAATAATCCTAAACACACACTTAATTTCTTCTTAAAATGCTTTTAAATTAAAAGCTCTTTAGATAAATATCCAAACACCATTTCAAATCTCTATTAATTTCTCCAAACACGCTCAACTTGTAAGTTTGATGACTAATTCAACAGTTTCTAGTTTTTAGGTGGTGCGAAACACACATGTTGGTTGCTTGTATAAAAACTTCAATGCACTAAAAGAAAGTACACATCTACACAAATTCGAAATCATTATATGGTCATTAATACTATATACCAAACTCATTCAAGATACCAAAACATTTACACTCATCTTTGTTGAAGTTTTTCAGGTCACCAAATGCTGATATATATATATCCCCATTTATGCAGCGACAACGAAACTCAATACATAAGCAGTACCTTCATTTGCAGTCTGAATTGAAGTGGATCGTGGTCTCCTACGCTTGGTTCCTACGTCTTGGTTATTTTGTACAGCAGATGGGAAAACACTAATGCTGCTCGCTTAAGGCATCGTTCAGAAGAAGTCTAAAAGCTATGGCTTGAAAGAAGAAGAGGCTTTAAGTCAGTTTTCATCTCTGCAGTCCTATTGTGCAGGATCGTATCCAAGGTCGAAACAGCTTCCACTATATTTTTGCCCTTGTTTAACATCACACAACTGGCCCTGTGAAGACAAATAAATAGACCACTTTAACATATTATGAGGGAACATGAGAGTTGTTAATAGTTTTCAGGAAAGTATAAGCATCAGTTATCTAACATGCTTTTCTGCAATGATAAATGACAAATTGAGCAGAGTACTTACCGTCTAGCATTGGCAGCATCAGTAATTTCGGCTCTGGTAGGCACACCAGACTTGACAAGTGATTCGAGAACCTGAGTTGCCCAGATGACAGGAACATGTGTAGCACTGCAAACAGATAAGATTTCTTCCTGTATATCAGCCAATTTTTCCCATCCACACTCCACGGCAAGATCGCCTCTTGCAATCATTACCCCCAAAGGATTTGAACACTTCATAGCCTCCAGAAGCATGAGAGGCAATTTCTCAAAGCCACTCCTTGTCTCAATTTTCAGTATGACGCCCAGATTGTGAAGTTTTCGTTTCTGTAGCTCCTTGTGAAGTACAACTATATCACAGACATCTCGGACAAAAGATATGCCCACCATGTCAGCATGAGAGGCTACGAAATCTAGATCCATGAGATCCTTTGAAGTTAGGCCTTCAAACCAAATATTGCTTTCTGGGATGTTTATGGATTTTTCTGATCCAAGTTTAGTGCCTTTAGGACTGGCGTGAGTAATTGAGACAACAATCTCAGAAGTACTTGCTCCTTGGATTACTCCCCAAATCTTTCCATCATCAAAAGCAATAGGATCTCCAGGCTTGACGGAGTCGAAAAGATAGCCAGATGAACAAGAAATCCTGTGAGCACCACTTGCAGTTTCATAGGATCCATCATCTTCACATGAAGTACCTCGTTTTATGCTTAGCAAGTCTCCAACTCTTAACCTGATGAATGACTCTGCTGCAGGGACATCTACCACTCTCCCAACTGAGAACATCCTTTTCTTTCCTTTAATAAACAATTCAGTCCCAGACTGAATGTAGGAATTCATACTGCATTCAGCCACAAACCCAGTACCAGAAAATACATGGAACTGTCTAGAAATCTTAAGCACCCTTTTCTTCCCTCTAGCATCGCAAAACCTCAAACAATCACCAACCTTGATCTCATTGAGGAAGTCTTGACTGTCAACTGACAGAATTGCATCTGGTGACAAATGAGCTGGAGGAGGACCTGCTTCTTTGTTAGATAACCAAACTTGAGCAGGAAGTACTATGTTTCCAACAGCATCCTTCTTGGGAGATATTTTAACTACACATGGACCAGGCTTCAACTTGCCTGTACGGAGTTTTGGTCCAGCTAAATCCATAAGAATCCGACATGGCTTCTCCAGCATCTGAGAACTCCTTTTTACTCTCCTGATTATGTCGGTCCAGATGGTAGGGTTTCCATGTGCACAGTTGATTCGAACAATGGAGGCACCAGCCTTAAGAAGATCAGATACAAATGTCTCACTTTTTGTTGCTTCTTGGTCAATTGTTACCATAATTTGAGTAGTTTTATTGTCTCGAAGTGGTCCCAACAATAACTCTTTATTTGAGTATTGTTTCTTCCTCATGGCAGGTATGGTTAACTTACCGAATTTCTCTTGGTATAATCTTCTCTGACTGAAAATTTCAGAACTAGCAATATCTACCATGGAAGTGGACTTCTGATTCTCCAAGAGTTGAATTCCAGATGAAAGACCAGAAAGAATGTATGGATTCATGGTCTCCAAATTCATTAGGCCAATAGAAGAAAGATCTTCCTTGAGTTGCTTCATGTCAAGGCATTTCAATGCCAGGTAGTGAATCAAGTTTGTCGCGCTCTCTGTATAATGTCTGCTAGGATAACAATGCCAACATTAGAATACACTTGCAAATGCAAATCTAATACTTATATAATAAACCAAGATGCTACCCAGACTAAAACAAGTGTCCATAACAATATTTGTGAACAATCCATCAGCTGAAAGAACTATACCTGTGACACAAATCGAGCCGAGAAGCATTCCACTGCTCGGACGCCAAAATATGCAAACGAACAGCCTTTAATTTATCAAGAAGATTTCTTTGGTTCCTCACATTCTCAACACTTTGAGATATCCCCTCTTCCAAGCCAGTCGCAGTTGCCATAACTTCCACATCCGATGATTTACAGCTTTCGTCATCCTCTGGAGACACAACACTATAATCATCCAGAACATCACTAGAACTTCCTACTTCAGCTCCATCTTTTTCACTAGGAACAGCGAAAATCTTCTGTTTAAGATCCCTCCTACTTACTACCAATAGCTTGCCAGCATATAGAGGCTGTTTCAAACTATTTCTACATGGAAAATGCACAAACTTCCCACTCGAACCGAACAGCGAAAAATCTAAAATCTCATCCTGAAAATCAATTAATAACTCATGCATCAAGTATAGAAAATTCACAACAACAACAACAAATCAAATTTCTTTATTAAGAAAATATCAGAACTTATCAACCGAGTCATCATAACTCATAATATCGTGAAATTCCATAAAACCTACATGGCTTCGAAGGATTTGCTGAGCCGAAGCAACGCCGGCTGAGACTACACACGAACTCATCTACTTTACACTGCACAAAAACAAGAAAGATAAAGAACCTAATCGAAATTTGAAATGTAAACGAAATCGACATATACGTAATATCAATCCAAGATTACAAAAATGATGTTGGACTTATAGTTTGCGAGACAAACAAACGACTTAGAAAACCTAATCTCACATGAATTCAATTGAAAAGAAATTGTACCTCTGCAACCGTTTGCTGCTTCTGAAAAAAAAAATTTCTTAAACCTTTTCGTCTGTAATGTGAGGAAATGAGTGAGAGAGAAGATATATGTGGTGGAAGAGCGTGTGGTGGGCACATGCCCGATGAGGTCAAAGTCAAACTTTATAAATCTCTGTTTGTTTATGTCATTTTTAATGGGTCGGGTCGGATCCAAATGGGGCCTATGTCGGCCCAAATCGAACTGGACTGGATCAATCCGGATTTGGATCCGAATCACTGGGTTTGAAATTAGACTTATAAGTTCAAAAACCGCCATAGAGTTTTGTCTATGGAGATATGTCTGCCGCGAAACAGTTTCTCTTCCATTTCGAGAACATACATCGATCAATCTTCCATGCACTCAATTCCACTACATCTTCTCTATCCCACACTATACAACTCCACGCTCACTTGCTCAAAACAGCTCTATTACAAGACTCACACATTGCAACAAAGCTTATCTCTCACTACGCAAATCATCTACGCTTCACAGAGGCAACAAAAATCCTTTCTTCAATATCTCAACCAAATGTGTTCTCCTTCTCTGCACTTATCTACGCTTACTCCAAACATAAACTCTTCCGCGAAGCTATCCAAGTCTTCTCTCGCATGCTCTGTTCCGGTCTGTTGCCGGACAGTCACGTTTTGCCTAATGTAGCCAAGGCTTGTGCTGGTTTGTCGTCGTTGAAAGGTGGGAAACAGGTGCATGGGATTGTTTTTGTATCTGGGTTGGAGTTGGATTCGTTTGTTCAGTCTTCTTTGATGCATATGTATTTGAAGTGTGGGGAAATAAGGGATGCGCATAAGGTGTTCGATAGATTGTCTGGACCGGATTTGGTTACTTGTAGTGCTCTTATATCTGGGTATGCGAGACTGGGTTGTGTGGAGGATGTGAATAGGTTGTTTTTGGAGATGGTGGAATTGGGTATCAAGCCGAATTTGGTGTGCTGGAATGGTGTTATTTCTGGGTTTAATGTTAGTGGGAATTATAAAGACGCGGTTTTGATGTTTGGGAAGTTGCATTTTGAAGGGTTTAAGCCTGATGGGTGTAGTGTATCGAGTGTTTTGTCTGCTTTAGGGGATTTGGAGGATTTGAAGGTTGGGGTACAAGTTCATGGTTATGTGATCAAGGAGGGTTTAGCAAAGGACAAATGGGTTGGTAGTTCGCTTATAGATATGTATGGTAAGTGTGCATGTGCTGATGATATTTGTAAAGTGTTTGTGGAAATGGATGATTTTGATGTAGGTGCATGTAATGCTTTAGTTACTGGCTTGTCTAGGAATGGTTTTGTTGACAAGGCGTTGGAGATGTTTAGGCAGTTTCAGGAAGAGGGGATTGAATTGAATGTCGTGTCTTGGACATCTATGATTGCAGGGTGCACACAAAATGCATTAAATGTTCAGGCTTTGGAGCTCTTTAGGGAGATGCAGGATGTGGGGTTGAGACCAAACCGTGTTACAATACCTTGCTTGTTACCGGCTTGTGGAAGTATAGCGGCCTTGATGCATGGGAAGGCTGTTCATTGCTATGCTATTAGAACCGAGATTACTAGTGATATTTTTGTATGTAGTTCGTTGATCGATATGTATGCGAAGTGTGGAAGAATAAATGTCTCACAACTTCTATTTGATAATATGAAGTCCAAGAACTTGGTTTGCTGGAATGCAATAATGGGTGGATATGCTATACATGGGAAAGCTAAAGAAGCTATTGAGATTTTTCATTTGATGCAGAAAAGTGGACAGAAGCCTGATTTTATCAGTTTTACTTGTGTGCTATCCGCTTGCAGCCAAGCTGGACTTACAGAGGAAGGTTGCAAGTATTTTGATAATATGACTAAAGATTATGGAATTGAAGCCAAAATGGAGCATTATGCTTGCATGGTGACTCTTCTTGGTCGTGCTGGAAGGCTCAAAGAGGCATCAAAGCTGATTGAGCAAATGCCATTTGAGCCAGATGCTTGCGTATGGGGAGCTTTGCTTAGTTCATGCAGGGTTCACAACAATGTGAGCTTAGGTGAGGCTGCAGCGAGAAAGCTATTCAAGTTGGAGCCTGCAAACTCTGGGAACTACACCCTTTTGTCAAATATATATGCTTCGAAAGGTATGTGGACTGAAGTGAATGCAGTTAGGGACACCATGAAAGCTATGGGTATGAGAAAGGATCCTGGCTGTAGTTGGATTGAGTACAAGAATAAAAGACACATGCTTCTAGCAGGAGACCGATCACACCCTCAAATGTCCCAAATTATTGAGAAGTTGAATAAATTAAGTATGGAGATGAAGAACTCAGGTTGCTTTCCCAACACTGATTTTGTGTTACAAGATGTAGAGGAGCAGGAAAAAGAGCAAATATTGTGTGGACACAGTGAGAAATTAGCTGTAGTACTTGGTCTGCTTAACACGCCCCCAGGATCTCCTCTCCAAGTAATTAAGAACCTTAGAATATGTGGGGATTGCCACACTGTTATTAAATTTATATCCGGGTTTGAAGGAAGAGAAATTTTTGTCCGAGACACTAACCGTTTCCATCATTTCAAAGATGGAGTTTGTTCTTGTGGCGATTATTGGTAAATCTAAAAATCTATGGCTCACTAGCAAGAAGAAGAGCAGCAGTCTTGAAAGTCGAAACAATTCTTATGTCTTACTAGCAAGACAAGCAGCAGCAGTCTTGCAAATCAAGACAAGCAGCAGCAGTCTTGCAAATCAAGACAAGCAGCAGTCTTCAGGTAGTAATGTTTCTTTTATTAAAATACAATGCGTCTCTTCATCTTGAATACAGCCTGTTCTCCAAAGCTCTATATTAGATGCTTCATGATCATTTATTTTATTCTCAGACTCAATTTAACGCAATAAACTATGATCTTGATGCTTAGAAGTTATTCTATATATCAGATTTTGTTGTTGTCAGTCCTTGTATTTTTTATACAGCTTTCCATGTGTGTTCAATGCCAACTCCTACTTTTGATATTCCTCTTGTTGGCTTGCTTTTTACAGTTCTGTTTTCCTATATAAGAATAGCATCTGACTTTATAGTGACACCGCAAGTTTTGACACACAGAATATGTAGAAATGCTGAGTCTTGTGTTTGAATTGTAGGCAAATTGGCATCTTGTTTTCCAAAGGCTGCTTCCATTTTACAAAGATTCTGTCTGCTGAAATTATTTGAAATCCTGTTGTGTGACTTCAGTTTTACTGAACCCATTTGCAGGTGAGGAAAAAGTGAGCTGCATCAAGCTTATATCAACTCGTGGAACAATGTGGAAGTGTGGAGTATTTTCTGCTGGTAAATCTCATGCTACATAATCTCACAGGTTCCTTATTGCTTTGAAAACTTTAGTAGCTGAGTCCAATAGGTAGACGCCCGAGCTTCTTTTGACAGCTCTTATGAGACACTGCAATAAATTTTGAGTTAGCCGGAGTGATTGATCTTCTGGGTTCAACATGGTACGCACATCTGATGCAGCCAATGAATCGAAACCCCTCACATAATCTTGCCAAATGCTGTTCACAGAGAATAAGTTTCTGCCCACAAAGAGTAAATTTTCCAGATTGCTCGTCTTGTATCACAAATTCATTGATTCTATCACCTTAGCTTCATTACAAGTATAGTTCCTCAACTTAGTCATGTAGACAGACACACAGTGTTTGATATCATGTAAACCAGTGGGTAGTGTTGGGTTGTGTCTTGTTTGTAAAGGTCCCACCAGACTTCTGCTTCTGTTGTGCTGTACCAATCGAATCCGCTGAAGCTGACAAAATAATATACTATGTTTCTGTTCAAATCAGATAAAGAGCAATATACTATTCCCAATTCAGTCAATTTCAGAAGATTATTCTTTCATATTCTATACAATTGACACTTCTTCTTCAGAGAATCAATCATTCATATCCAAGACCATAAACCCCCATCTGGGTCCACAGTCTACACATATTGACGCAGAAGACACTAAACCTTATTATAAAAACTATTTCTTCCAACATAAATTCTTCCCATCGATTTCCATTTTAGACCCACAGCAATACTCACCACCAGCTGTAATATCATATCAGCTACTGGTATTAGTAATCACTTTCCTACCTTTTGAGTTGGCTGTAGAATAGAGACACTCTTATCGGTCATTTTACACAAGTGAATATGAAATCAAAATAGTACTAGTTACTTGGAAACTTATTATAAGCATGTTTTTGACTAGATTCTATCAAATTGGAATTACTTTTAACTTTTAATTTTTGGCGGCGGAAAAAGAGAAGCAGAAGTTATTTTTAAAAAGTTAATATCTTTTTACTTTATTTAAAAGAGCTTCCGAACAATCAGAAGCACTTCTTTTATTTGAAACAATTTTCATAAATAATTAGCTTATTAGCGGTTTATTTCAACACACTGATTAGCGATTAGCGGTTCCAACCGCGGTATGAATAGCTAAAAATGATTGAAAATCAACTAGATTTTCAAAGGGTGCAATTCACTTAAATTAAATTTAATTAGTACTAATTAAATGTAGATGATTTATAAGCCATATATACACATTTAATAGGTTCCAATTCAAATTTGTAAGGGGGATGTGTAGACAACTTGACACATATCACACTATTGATTAGCTTTAGCTAAGCACGTGATCAGATATTTTTAGTTACAGCTGTGTAACAAACAAACGCTATCAACCGTGTGATTTTCCAAAGTCCACACTAATTACCATACACATCACCCCACTCGATCAAACAAAATCACAACAAACCCCTGAAAACCATTACTCTATATATAAAAAGACCTCACAACAATTAAAATAAAATAAAATAAAAAAAGAAAACAACACAGCAAGCAAGCAACAAACCTTTATATCATGCGCTATGGTGTACTTGGTGTACATTACGCACCAAATCCTTCACCATCGTACAATCCTCTAACGACGGAGACATCCGCCGCGGCGGTTGTCAGCACTCACAGTCACCACAGCATGATATTCTCCGTATTTCTCGCTCTGTTCCTTCCTTGCGCAGGTATGAGTGCGGTTTTCATCGTCTACATCTGTCTCCTCTGGTACGCGAGTAACCACCACGCGCGTCAACAGTCGAGGTACTCGATTTCGTCGGCGGAGACGAAGGCGGCGGAGGTGAAAGGCTTGTCGACGGTCGAGCTCGAGAAATTGCCGAAGGTTACAGGTAAAGATCTGGTGTTAGGTAACGAGTGTGCGGTTTGTCTTGATGAGATCGAAATTGAACAATCGGCTCGTCTTGTTCCTGGTTGTAACCATGGGTTTCATCTCCAATGTGCCGATACTTGGCTGTCGAATCACCGTGTTTGTCCCGTTTGTAGAACGAAGCTTGATTTGAAGTTCTTCAGTGATCTTGATATCCATCATCCGCCTTGCTAGATCAGTCCTGTAGATTTCGTCGTCGTTTTGTTTAGTTTCTATTTTTAGTATTTAGCCTCTGTTTTTTTTTTTAAAAATTGAATTACAGTGATATTTAGTGTTTTTATTTTGTTTTTGGAGAAGAAGACAAAAAAGAAAAATAGTGATGGTGAAATGTGAGTGAAGCGAATCGGTGGAGTGATGATTTTCCTTTTTTCGTGGATTTTGAATTAGGAACAGAGAACCGGAGGAGATTCGAATTTCGAAGATCGGGATCATCAACGGAATTAGTGAATCGCAGCCGTCCGATCAGATGACTTTCTTTTAGGTTTTTTCGTAAATATTGGTAAATCATATCAGCCGTCGATTTTTGTTAGTGGTGAGTGGAGAAGAAGCAAGAAAGAACGCGAGGCCAGGCTGGGTATAATGCGGTGGTGCCACGTCAGCGCATTTAAATCAGTGAAATATGAAAAGAACAAAGATTTCATGTTTGCTTGAATTGACGATTTTACCCCTACTCCTACCTCTCATAACACAACACTTGGCCTGAATTGACGATTTTCCCCCTTCTCTCACCACCCAATAAAAACAACCGTGAGAACAATTTGGCTGGAATTGACGATTTTACCCCTTCTCTCACCTCCCCATAAAAATATCAGTGACAACAATTTGGCCTGAATTGACGATTTTACCTTTCCTCTCACCACCCCGTAACACAACACTTGGTGCATGGAAGTTGAGTCGTGGCAAGTTGATAGGATTCGGTTGTGTTGTGTGTGGGATTTATTTACATTTAAAAAAACAAAAATATTAAAAATAAATAAAATTAATAATTTATAATTAAATAAAAATAAAGAAAAACATATAAATATTTTTTTTTAATAAAATATGAATTAGTAGATGAGTGAAAGCGCAATAAGAGAGAAAGCAAGATAATAAAGAAAAATGGTGTGATTAAAGGTACTAAAATTAAATTAATGAATGATATTGTTATAATAATTAAAATTAGGTTAAGCTCAATGAGCCTAGACCCACGTGAAAAGAAATAAAGAAAAAAAAATAGTTGTTAAAATTGTCTTTTTATTTTATTTATTTATTTATTTAATTTCTTTACTTCCACTACAAGTGCCACAAATTGAGTTTGACCAAAATTAGTAGTGAGTGGTGTCTCACAAATTTCATGTGAATCATATAAATGTGAGAATCTGTTTTCTACTCCAACAAGTTTGATTATGACACATTTTTTATACAACCATCACCACCAGCTGTAATGTAGTAAATTTTGTTAAGATATTTTTCGGGAAAAATAAAATTCAATTTGGTTTTGGTTTCTATACACAGTTGTCACCATTATTGATATGTTTTGATTTTAGATTATTTTGAATTTTTTTACATTAATAATGATTATGGTAATTCATTTTTGAGTCTATGTTCATGTCACAGTCTCGTCAAATGTATTAAAAAATTGTTTAGAATATTTACAGGTTGCTATTTCCCACCATCAAATTACTAAATCCAACATCAATATTACTAAAATATTTATGACATATTTAAATAATTATTTTAAATATTTTTTTAATTTATTTTTTTATTTTAATATAATAAAATTATAAATTATTTAAATAATATTAACATTATTTAATTACCCTTAATTTAATAATTAATATAAATTATTCTTTTTTATAAAATTGTTTAGTTAACTTAAAACTCCTCCATTGATTCATATTTCATCTTACCGAACTACTGTAAATACATTATAAATTAAAACTCCTCAATTGATTCATATTTGATTTTTACTAAAATATTGTAAATACATTACGAATCAAAAGCAGTTTATGTAATTAAAAAATACAGGATTAATATATAGTTAGTTTATTTATTGTTTTATGCTGTTTTAGTACAGATGTGGGGGTGAATGATCACGAGTCTCATATTATTCCTCGTTAATATGATTTCAATGAAAACTAAAATCTTGTTAAGTTTATGGAGAATATTAAAGATGATGACTTATATGATGTTCTCCGTATCAGACCATATATTTATGTCTAGTAGAATTATGATATTTTATTTTATTAGGGTTTAAGATTTAGAATGTCATCCTGAACAAATATCAATCTCATCAAACTATAAAACTTCATAGATAAAATGATATTTTCAAGGATACAAATGGTATAAAAAAGTTATAAAATAAAATAATATATTTTGTAGAATTAAATTTAATTATATATTAAAAAAAACACTATAAGATTATATTTGGAAAAAAATGTTATATTTAGTAATTAGGGCGTAGGAAATAACAACCCCCTTATAGTATATTCTAATTGGGAATTCAAATTCATATTGATTTGTATTATGTTGATTTGATATAGTCACTAAATTTGGTTGGTTTGTTATTATTATTTTTTTTTTTTTAATTTAAGAAATGGATTTTTTTAAGTTCAAAATATAATTATAGGTCTATTTTTCAAAAAACAATCTTTTAAAAGTTTAGTTTTTACTTTATACACCAAACTTCCCAAAATACCCCTAAAAACTTTACAATTCACCGTATGTGAATTACGGTCACAGTCTGTAAATGGTTTATGGAGTGAAAATCAAAATTTAGTTTTGCAAACTTTTAAAAGATGGCGTACAATTGTGTAGTAAACTTTTTATGGCCTATAAAATAAAATTTTCTTAAATTTTTGGGTTTAATAATTTTTCGTTTTTATACTATTTTTACTTTAAAAATAAATAAAAATCATGTAATTTTAATTCAACCATGTATCGAATTTTCATGGAAAACAATATAACAAGCTATGCATTAATGAAACTAACTAATTTATTATTAATGAAACTAACTAATTTACTATTAATTTTAATAAATGATTTTTTTCTTTTTCAAAATAATATGTGAGGAGAATAACCATTTGTCAATTCATAAATAATTAAATAATGATTTCAAATTCTTTTAGAAAAAATAAATAAATAAATTTTCAATTGCATAAATTAATTACGAAAATTATAAACAAACAATTGATCAAAACTTTCAATTAAATTTTAAAACTAAATCATCACCTCCTTTTTCTTTTCTTTTTTTTAATATATATAATTTTTATTTTTTTAAAAAATAAATAAATACACATTTCATTAGCATTTGAAATCTACAAATTTAAAATAAGTTCATACTATACATATATATATAAAAAGATAGTGAATCACACTATTTAACATTCAACACACAGAATTTGCATTTAAAAGACCCAATAAATCGATTGAACAGAACTCAACAACTGATACGATAATCCGATCACGTAATCGAAGTCAATGTGACTTCGGTGGACACTTAACACAATCTTGACAAGTGTCCATATCTTGTGAAACTACTTAAACTAGTTTAAGTTGTGTCCAGCTAAGTGAAGTGATAGATTGTGTTGACACGTGTGTCTATATTCCAGGTGGACAAAAGTAGTTATATTGTTCAAATCACATTTTCCATTATTGGTCATGGTGGCTTGCTACACTAAATGACCTTTTTGGTTTTCATGTTTGTGATTATGTACACGATTTATCATATATTGTACATTTGTCTAACTGTTTTCATTTATTGTGTACAGATCAGATTATGAGGTGGTGTAGATTTCAATAATTGGAAAAGTACATGTTCGTGAAGATTGGATCAATTATATGAATCGATAGGTAGATGATTGATTGATATGGAGTTTTGTGTTACGTACAATGTTTGGTTCAATAATTGGAAAGAAACCATGCACGTCATTTGAAAATTAGGCTGATTATGTAACTTAGTTTACAAGAGTTGATAATATATATATATATATATATATAAGTTTATGAACCATGCATTATAAAATTATATTTAAATACTCATTTAAGTCCGAGGATCGAAATCGGTTCGCCGCATAAATATTAATTATTTTATAAGATTCTATTGTACGATGACCAACATGAAGCCCAATTTCAACTTCATGGTTGATAAGCAGCGAAGAGACAAAACGATGTCGTTGGGCCAAATTAAAATCCTACTGGGCCAGGCCCATGATTATATCCATTTTGGGCTAGTAATAGATTTATTTTCTTTTCTTTAATTAATACTAAAGATAGATTAATGTAGGGTTTATCATCCCCTTTTTTAACATTTGAAATTTATTCAATTATATTGAATATGAGATAAAGTTTGATAAAGCATATTTGACAATGAAATGGTCCGTCTTCTTCTAAATTCCAATAATTGGGATTTTAACTTCTTATATAATTTAAATTAAACATCGTAATCATAGTTTTATAAAGTCGATTTGATTTTTCGTTTTAAATTTTTTGAAATTTTGGGTCTTCATTGGGGTCATTGGGCCGGGCCCATTGAAGTGAATGTCCGGTTAGTATTGCTTGAAATCAATTTGTGAAAATACAAAAGGAATTGAAAGCGAAATTGATATTTTATAAAAATCTAATAGAACTATTTGTGTTTGCATCTATCAATCATAGACCAGTAACTCATAAGAATAATAAATCTATGACATGTTTTATGACGAATATCGACGTCTACTTACCTTCATTTATTTATTTAGTTATATTTTTAATTTACGTAAAATTAAAATATTTTTAACTTCAATCTATTTCATATTAAATTTAAATATAATTAAAATGACTCTCTGAAATGTTTAAATATAAAAAATAATATAAAATAAAGTTAACAAAATTTAAAATTTTAAAATTAAATTAAAAAGTTTATTTATATTTTTAAAATATTTAAACTTGAATATTCAACATAGTTTTATATATTTTGTTACAGTACACGTTCACATATCTACATATCAATATAAAATGTTTTGTGAAATATAAAATAATTAATTCAATTTAATTTTTAAAAATATTTCGAAATTAAATTATATAATATAAATAAAAATTATAAAGTTATCAAAATGAATTAAATAAAATTTTAAAAATAATTTGATAAATATACAAAAATTATGAAATTAAATTTGTATATAATTTAATAAATATAAGATGGATTAACTATATACATTAAAATTAAATATGATTATCGAATAAACTTTAAACTAAAATTAAAGCCCAATTTATTACTAACTTACTTCATAAATTTATCATTAAATTATTAATGACTTAAATATAAATTAAATAAAAAATACGAAGTACAATCCTCGATAAGATATTTCGAATCTACTCGAGAGACGAGATGTATTATTATAAATATCGATAGCGGCATGAAAAATTTGAAAAAAAGAGGACACGTGTAATAGAAGATGAGACTAAAAGGACACGCGTCGATTACCAAACGGAGACACGAACATCGATCTACTTTTGTCCTTTACTTAGACAAGTTCGAGACGGCAACAGTGTAAGATTGAGACACGTGGTCATCGACAACTTTAGAAAGTAGGGCCCACAAAATGTGGGTTTGGATTGGAATAATCCATGTACTTGAAAATGTTACCGAATCCAACAACTTCTTTCATAAGCTGCATGTGACACTTGTCCTCTTCTGCTTTTACACGTGTTACATGTTCTATTATTTTTCTATTTTTATTTCATTATCCTTTACCTTTTCTCATTTTTTAAGGTTTTCTCCTCTTCATGGTTGGTTTAATTTAAATTAATTTAATATATATTTTTTTACATGAGTCGTATTGTTCATCCACTCGTTTTCGTGTTAGTTTCGATTTGGGAACTCTTCGAATTTCTTGTCATGTCACGATATATATATATATATATATATATATATAAATTAATGGTTGTTAGTATTTTTTGGATCGTACGTTTAATGTTTTTTTATTAAAAAAAAAGGTTTTATAAAATTTTTTGGTGTTGAGAGTGAATTTGATATATATTTTATATTTTTAATTATTATTGTGAATTTTTGTACTAAAAAAAGGTAAAAGTACCTTATAAAACTAATTCTACATTTCTCTTCTTAACATCAAAAATTTAAAACTAATTTTATACCAAATTTTAAAAAGTAGAACTAAAATAATAAAAATTAATTAAATTTTTTTTTTACAACGGTAGAAATATATTCCATCGAGATATATATATATATATATATATATAACTAAATTTACTAATTACTTAAAATGAAGTTAGATAATTAGATTTAAAAATAATTTAATTAATTGTATTATATTAATATAAAAAATATAATTTTACTATATTGTTATATTATATTGATAATAAAATAATTAAAATATTTAAATATTTCAAATTTATTATAAATCTATATTACTATAATTTTTATGTTTAATATATTTATGCATATTTCTTTATTAAATAATATTAATATATATATGCTCTGAAAATTCCGAAAAATTATATGTAGGATGTTTACCATGCCGATAATTAAGGCAAATAACCAACGGACACAGAAGTTTCCAAATCCTAAATCATTACACTACTAAAATTATAATATATCAAATTTCGGTGGATCCAAAAATTCACATCCCAATAGTTGTCCTGGTTGTGATAGTGTTGTCCTCTATATATGTATATATCGATCATATCTAGAATTCGATATTTAGGTCCCACTGGTCCTATCTATATATAAATAAGTTTGAAAGCATAAAAGCTAATTGAATTGATTGTGGTGTTAAATTGAGCAATGCCACACCGTCCACCTATACATGCCTAATCTACTACTACTTTCCATTGAGTTGGGTACACGCCATCTATGATATGTTTGGAAAATATTGCAATGATTTTTTTTTTAAATATTATATTTATAAATTCGATAGGTAAATATCTGTATTGATTTATAATTTTATGTTCAACCAAAATTAAAAATAAAAAATCCAAAAAAGGAAAACCATCCAATAAATCTCCAATTCGAGGTAAGTACAAAACCACCTGAATAGAAAGCATTAATTAATTTAAAAGCTATGATAGAATATAATCAGTTTCGACGTCGATTTCATAAAATAGAAAAAGAAGCTCCTACATAATTGCATTCGTCATAGACTAATGTGTCAGTTGATTACTTGATTACTTCTCTAAAAATGAAAGCTATCTGTCGTAATCACAGCCGTTGATTAAAAACCTTATAGAGATTAGTAAAGAAAAGGAAAATTAAAATTAAAAAGAAGACAGGTGTCCTTAAACTGTTTATGTTGTGTTTTTTCACCTAAAACATCAGATTCAAAGTCTTTTGACAACACGGGTCTCTCTGCCCACAAATCTTGGGGTTTTATTCGGTGCTACCGAGCTTTTCCTCGCCGTACACGTGCTCCAACACTAAAAATGCCTGTTGGAAATATAAATAAATATAAATTAAATAATTATTTTTATAATTATTATAATTAATATGGATATATTGTATTTTTGGATTTTTTATTAAAAAAATTATATTTTTAGACCAAAATTAAAATTTTTATAAAATTAAATTTTTTTCAAAAATTTTTACAGAAAATGGAGCAAAATAACCGTAATACCTTTGCTTTCCGGTCTTGATTTGCCTCCCTGACAAATCAGACCGGGAAGCAAAAATTACACCGCGAAACAGGAAAAATATAACTGTTTCCGCTGTTTAGCTTCCCGGACCGAGAAATTGAACACCGAAAAACAGTTATATTTGTCTGTTTCCTGATATGATGCTTCTCGATTTACTGAAAGCTTATTTTTACAATTTTTTTAAAAAAAATTTAAAAGTCTACAAAATTTAAAATTGGTCTAAAACTAATTTTTTTAAATCTAAAATTTAAAAATTGTTACAAAACCAAACCAGAATCAACACCCAGAATACTAGAACCAACACAAGAAATGACTTACATAATACTAGAGATAGAAAGAGAGGAGGAAGATATGAAGTGAATTGGCAAAGTCTCTCATTGCCTTCATCTTATATTTATAGGCAAAAATATGGACACTTGTCACATTTTGGGTTAATAAACCCATGCAACATGACAAGTAATGGATTTGGTGGAATCCATACATACACCATTACATAATACTCCCCCTTGGATTTCACCATCGACTGCCTCGTTAAAAACCTTACCAGAAAAACCCAGTGGGACAAAAATTGGATAAGGAAAAAAGAGTACAGTTTGAACCCAGACATTTTACAAAACTCCCCCTGATGGAACACCATGAATCAATCAACTAATTTGGAGAGTCTTCGCATTCCGATTCCGTGAAGCAACCTTTCGAATGTGGAGGTTGGTAATGTTTGTCAGTAAATCAGCCAAATTGTTTGAAGATCGAATCTGCTTCACGTTGATTTGTCTGGATTCTTGGAGCTCGTGGGTGTAGAAAAATTTGGGAGATATGTGCTTCGTTCTATCCCCTTTGATGTATCCACCTCTCACTTGGGCGATACAAGCAGCATTATCTTCGTAAAGAATTGTTGGCTCGTTTGATTGTGGGATACCACATGAACTTGAATATGATGTATAACCGATCTCAACCAGACACATTCCCGGCTGGCTTCATGCAATGCCAAATTTCAGCATGATTTGAAGAAGTAGCAACCAAAGTTTGCTTTTATGGATCTCCAAGAGATAGCTGTGCCATTATATGTAAAATATATCCAGACTGAGAACGAGCTTTGTGTGGATCCGAAAGATAACCGGCATCAGCATAACCAATCAACCCAGAAGGATTATCTGAATTTGAATAAAACAGTCCCAAATCAACAGTTCCCCGAAGATATCTAAGAATATGTTTAATTCCATTCCAATGACGACAAGTCGGGGCAGAACTGTATCTAGCCAATAAATTTACAGCAAAAGCAATATCTGGTCTCGTACATTGGGCTAGATATAAAAGGGCACCAATTGCGCTCAAGTATGGTGTTCCAGAATCCAAAACATTTTCATCATCATCTTTGGGTCTGAATGGATCCTTTTTGGGATCAAGAGAACGAACGACCATTGGGGTGCTTAATGGATGACATTTTTCCAAATTAAATCTTTTTAAGATCTTTTCTGTATAAGCTTTCTGATGGATCAAAATTCCATTATTTTATGTTCAATTTCTAATCCAGACAATATTTTGTTTTCCCCAGGTCTTTCATTTCAAATTCTCTTTTCAAATATTCAACAGTCTCTTGGATTTCATTTTGAGTTCCAATCAAGTTCATATCATCACATAGACTGCTACTATTGCAAAACCAGATCCTGATTTTTTAATGAACACACATGGACAAATAGTATCATTAATGTACCCTTCCTTAATTAAGTATTCACTTAGACGATTATACCATATTCGTCCAGACTGTTTTAATCCATATAGTGACCTTTGTAATTTCACTGAGTATAACCCGCGAGGTTTATTAATTTCAGGGATTTTTAATCCTTCTGGAACTTTCATGAAGATTTCTGTATCCAGGGAACCGTATAGATATGCAGTTACCACATCCATTAACCTCATTTCCAGATTCCTTTCTTTCGCTAATCCAATCAAAACCGGAAAGTAATTGTATCCATCACAGGTGAATACGTTTCATCAAAATCAATCCCAGGCCTTTGTGAGAAACCCTGAGCAACCAATCGGGCTTATATCTCACAATTTCGTTTTTCTCATTTCGCTTTCGAACGAATACCCATTTATGACCAACTGGATTAACACCTTTTGGTGTTTCAATAATGGGTCCAAAACGTTCGTTTATTCAATGAACTTAATTCTGCCTGGATTGCTTCTTTCCATTTTGGCCAGTCATTTCGTTTCCTACAATCAATGATGGATTGAGGTTCATAATCATCATTCATCACATCAATAACTACTGCATATGAAACATATTATCAACAACAAAGTTTTCACGGTTCCAAATTTCTTTTGTATAATTAATGGATATTTCTTCATTCTTGGATACATTTACCTCCTGAGAGGTCTTTTCCTCAGTTGGATTTCTGACTTCCACAATTTGTAAATTTTGATTAGTATCTTTCGGAGGTATCATATCAATAGTATTCTCGATTCTAACTTTTCGTTTTCGTGGTACAATATCTTTGGACCCAACAGGTCTACCACGTTTTCTCTGGATTTCAGATGCCTCACCAGTTACCATCTGTTTTGATTTCTCAGTAGGCACATCCAGTCGAGCTGGTGCATTACATGCTGGTATATGAGATTTTGTAACTTTAGTAGCATCAACAAAACTATCTGGTAAACGGTTCGCAACCATTTGTAAATGAATTATCCTACGTACTTCATTTTCACTTGACCAGTACGTGGATCTAAATAATGCATCCTTTCACTTTTCCAAACGAGTTCATTTTTACCAGCATTAGAAGGTCCATCCTTTCCAAGTCGTGGGAATAATTCTTCATTAAAATGGCAATCTGCAAATCTTGCAGTGAACACATCACCCGTCATGGGTTCCAGATATCTAATTATAGATGGTGAATTATATCCAACATAAATTCCCAAACGACGTTGTGGTCCCATTTTGGTTCTCTGAGGGGGTGCTATGGGAACATATATAGCACAACCAAAAGTTTTCAAATGAGATATATCTTGGTTTATTCCAGTTACCAACTGTAACGGAGAATATTCATGATATGCAGTGGGTCTCAGACGTATCAGTGTGGCTGCATGTAATATTGCATGACCCAAGCGGAAATCGGTAATTGAGTTTGTAACAACAACGTTCGGGCAATCATTTGAAGCCTTTTAATAAAAGATTCCGCTAATCCATTCTGGGTATGAACGTGGGGTACTGAATGTTCAACATTTTTACCAATTGACATGCAATAATCATTAAACGCCCTTGATGCAAAATTCACCAGCATTATCCAAACGAATATTTTTAATCTGATAATCTGGAAATTGTGCCCTCAATCTTATTATTTGGGCAAGCAACTTAGCAAACGCCACATTCCGTGTTGATAATAAAGATACATGTGACCATCTCGCAGATGCGTCAATCACACCATAAAGTACTTAAATGGCCCACTTGGTGGATGAATTGATCCACAAAATATCCTCTTGAATTCTTTCTAAAAACGATGGACATTCAATATTTACTTTTAAGGGGGATGGTCTAACTATCAATTTCCCCTGAGTACAAGCAGTACAAAAATTATCTTTTGATATCAATATTTTTAAATCAATTAATGTATGTCCATTAGAATTCTTAACAATTCTACGCATCATTGTGGACCCAGGATGGCCAAGTCTATCATGCCATAATTGAAAACTTTAGGGTCAGTTATTTTCTTATTTCATTACAGCGTTAGGCTTCTATTGGAGATATTTTCGTAAAATATAAACCAGATGATAATGTATGGAGTTTTTCCAGAACAATTTTCTGTCCAAAAACAATAGATGTGATATACAAATACTCCATATTTTATTCATTCACTGTCTCAATATGGTATCCATTTTTCCTGATATCTTTAAAACTCAACAAATTTCGTTTCGAATTGCTCGAATTATAAAGCATTATGGATACATATTTTCGTTCCCTTTCTAACAGCATTATAGCTTTTTCATATCCCTCAATTAAATCAGCAGAACCAGATATGGTATTTACTCGAGCCTTATATTCAGATATGTTCAGGAAATATTTTTTATCTCGGAGGATAGAATGGGTTGTAGCACTATCAATCAAACATATTTCTGACATATTTCCTGGAATTTCCATATCCTATCCAAATAAACAAAGCACATATCAGAATTTTCCAATTTTTCTGACTTTAATCAATCAATATACTAAGTCAAAAAAATATATCCATGCAATTATATCCCATCATGGATTTCTCATATAATTTCCTCATGATTTTCATAATTTAATCTCTGAGATTCCATCTCAATAAACTATATTTATTTCAAATATTCATTGCTGTGAGATTTTTCTAGGCTCATTTCTTAATTGGATCCTTTTTCCCTTTCAAATAATCAGGATTATGATCTGGTTGGAGAGTAATCTCATTATTGCCATTTTCATACTCATCCATTTATATCAATATAATTTTTCCCAGATAGATCCAGAGCCTTTTCAATATTCCAATTTCCGACACTTCTCAAGTGTCCATACCAATAACTAAAATAATCAACACAACTAAATAAATTGACAATTAAATTAAAAATGCATTGCGTATGCTCTAAATAAGATTAATGATGCAACAAAAATATACACATATATATCTGGACCAATTTTCTATCTTGGGTTGGCAGCGCCAAACTTCACACAAGATTTTCTGAAATAATGATATCTTCTTGGTAAATATTTCAACTCCCAAAATAATCAAATATAATTTCTATATGGTCCAAACAATTCAATTCAATCAACCAAATTGAATAATTCCTCTTTTCTTTTCAAAATTCCACATCAATATTTCAATAATTTTCCATATATATTTAAACTTTCCACATAATCAACCTTCTTCATATTCAATTATTTATCTTTTCCTGGATAAATAAATTTAACCATCTTCTTGGTCAATAGATTTCATATGACAAAATTTAAATACAATAGATGTCCTATCTTTTGTCATTTTTGTTTCTCCCTCTTATAACAAATAATAATTTGAACCTCAGAAATTTTCATCTCAAAAGTAATTTCTTTCAAAAATAATTTCTTTCAATGGAATTTTTATCATCATTCATTATTTCCATTTACCCAATATATGAATTATATTTCTCAACCAATTTCCAAATTAACTCAATAATCTAAGACCAACTCACTTGATGAAATCAATTTCATTTTCATCTCAATTAATATACATATTTTTTCATATCTCAAGATGAACAATTCCCTTTTTTCAAACACAAACAATTAATCATAAATATATTTCCAATTAAATAAATATATCATCCTCTTTTTCAATAATTATTCCTCTTTTCATCCATTTTTTTCAATTTTTTTTTATTTATTTATTTCCTCTTTTATACCAATTCTTTCCTTTTCTCTTTTCTACCAAATTTCCATTTCCCTCTTTTTATGGTTCCAGCATATTTTCCATTTTCATCTTTTTATGGTTCCAGACCAACATCTCAATTTTTTTTTTAATATAATTCCGGCAGCATCTCAGTATAACCAAAACATCGTTACCATCACTTTCTGATCTGGAGGATCCGTCTGGGCGGCAACCAGAGAGCATACTCGTGCTGATAACTTGTTACAAAATCAAATCAGAATCAACACCCAGAATACTAGAACCAACACAAGAAATGACTTACATAATACTAGAGATAGAAAGAGAGGAGGAAGATATGAAGTGAATTGGCAAAGTCTCTCATTGCCTTCATCTTATATTTATAGGCAAAAATATGGACACTTGTCACATTTTGGGTTAATAAACCCATGCAACATAAGAAGTAATGGATTTGGTGGAATCCATACATACACCATTACATAATAAAAATATATATTTTCCCTATAATTATTTATCTGATCACGATTTTATGTTTTACCGCTAAAAATAAAATTATACACGTGGAAACACTGCCACACGTACCATTAAAATAGATGGTGCATGATTAGAAGAATGGGGATGCGGAGTAGGGAATAAAAATCACCGTTGAAAGTCACTGAATAAGAGTACATACGTGTCAGAGAGAGAATGACTAATATGATGTTAAAATTTTATTAGAATCAAGTTCCATGAATATAAACCATTGAACCCCCAACAACTAGAGACTGGTGTTCATTTCATTTCTCTAACACTCCAAACACAAAAAATCCTCTCTCTCTCTCTCTCTTTATACATGTGAGAGGAGAGACACAACAAAACACATAGAAGAAGACAGACATGAGATTGGAAGAAGAGATTAACAAGACTGTTAAAGCTCTCTCCAATGGAACTAACTCAACTACTTCCAACTCCAGATTCTCTTCTCTTTTAGCCACTAAAGATCGTGATTTTCTCACCACTCTCTCTGGTTCTCAGGTCTGTTTTTCTTTTCATTTATTCACCATCTTTTTATTTTTATTTTTATTTTTATTTTATTTTTTTATTTAACAATAATTGTTGATTTATGGTAATTTTTTTTTTAAAATTTTAATTTTCTATAACTGGTTGGTGTTGGTTTTATATCTTGTCCGTACATACTCAGAAACCAAATCTGGATACATATTTTATGTGGATTTTTTTTATATAGATGTAGAGATGAGATCTAATTAATACATTGATTCTGGAAAACGTATCTGATTTTATTATTATTATTTTTATAATTTTAAGAACTGATTTATATTAGTACACTATCATGAATCTAATGTCTTATAGATAGATGAAATATGACACTCTTTTTGTCAGGTTGTCTAGTGTTAGTACTATATATAACTACTGTTTGGTTGATGGTGCATCTTTCTTTATATCAAAAATAGATTTTTTATTTTTAAAAAAAATATATATATTAAAATTCATCATGTGAAAATCTAACAGACAATTATCTTGAACTAGAACACTTTAGGTTAGTTGAGTATGAGCTTTGGATGCCTTAGACATGCACAACCACAAACATACATGAAGTCTTTAAGTCAATATCACCACTCTCCCCACCATACACAAAATTTATGAACACAACACGACCAAAGTAGAGTAGATAGGTTGGAAAATTCACGAATGTGTCTCATTTGTGTAGTACACGTGGACTCTCTTATATCTACACAAACAGTGATGACGAAATTGATGAGATGATGACACGTCGTTTTCATTTGCCCTCATTTTTTGGAATTTTGTGGTTGTGGAGTCTTCTTATTGGTTTCCATTTACCTTCTCGCTGAGATTCTTCTTATCCATTCACACTTCGTTATTTGGTCCCATATCTTTATGTCTTCCTTTTGGTTGTCCAAGCCTAGGAAAGCATTGTGTTTTCTTTGCATGTGTTTTTGGCACCCTTCATTGGTAATTAAGTTTTGTTTTGTGATTGATTAGAGATACTTGAAATAAATCAAGTGGTTTAAGTAGATTTTAGACTAATTACATTTTGATGCATAGGAGAATTTGTACTAATAGTAAGATATTTGGATAGAAATAAGTATTTTTCCTTCATATTACCATGCAAATGAGGTGTCAAATGCATTTTTGGATTTTTTTATTAATATATATATAATATAAAATTAAAATTAAAACTTTTACAAAAATAATTTTTTTTCAAAAGTTTGTGTACTGACCATCTTTCCGGTTTTGATTTGCTTTCCGGACAAATCGATTCGAAAGCAAAATTATACCATGAATTGACAAAACAGTTATATTTTGCCTATATTTTGGTTGCTTCTTGATCAGAAAGAAACTCTATTTTATCTGCTTCTCAATCTCAGGATTTTTTTTTTAAAGTTTAATTTTACAATTTTTTTATATAAAAAATTAAAATTGCAATAATTTTAGAATTTATCTAATTTTATTTTTAAAAAAATTTTAAGTTTAATTTGGTATATTTTCACCTATATATTCAATTTTTTTTAATTATTTTAATCTTCCCATTTTACCATCAGTAAGACATAATAATCTATCCATTTTATAATTATTCCCTAGTTAATTGTGAATTTACAACTAAAACCAGTTCTTAGCAAGCCAAACGGTCACAAAATTTGTCCATAGCAACAACTAATCTCGTCTTTATAGATTTATTTTTATTTTTTCAGGTAAAAGTATCCACCCTAGAAGGCAAAGTAGTAGCCCTATACTTCTCAGCAAACTGGTACCCACCATGTCGAACCTTCACACAAATCCTAATCAACGTCTACAACGACTTAAAACGCAACGGAGCCGAATTCGAAGTAATCTTCGTCTCATCCGACGAAGACCTAGACGCATTCAACAACTACCGTGCTTGCATGCCGTGGTTGGCCGTTCCGTTCTCTGACTTGGAAACCAAGAAATCTCTCAACAAGAAATTCGACGTCGAAGGAATACCTTGTCTCATCGTTTTGCAACCTGACGGCGACGGCGTTACGACTTACGATGGGGTTGAGCTGGTTTACCGTTACGGGAAGGAAGCGTTTCCGTTTACGAAGTGGAAGTTGGAGGAGTTGAGGAAGGAAGAGGAGGAGAAGCATGAGAGACAGACGTTGGTTAATTTGTTGACGAATGACGGGAGGGATTATGTTTTTAGTCATACGACGTCGGATAAGGTAACGTTTTCTTTTTTTGTCTGAATAGTTTGGGAAATTTTGAAATGGTCATTTGTTTTTGTTGTATTATCATTTTTTCTATTTTTTTTATGTGCAATTCAACTTTAGCCCCTTCTGAACTTCACAATATAATTTTAGGGTTAATATAAAAACCACCACCAATTTAATTAATTCTAAAATATATATATATATACCAATTTGAGTTTTCTCCATTTTACCACTTTTCTTTATAAATAGATGAATAATAATTTTACGCAACTTAACATAAAAGTGGTAAAATAATAAAAAAAATTAAAATTAAACTAGTGTGTTTTTTCTTTCGGAGAATTTAACAAATTTGTGATAGTTTTTTTTTTTTTTTTTTAATTAACCCTTAATTTTAAAGGTGAAAAAAATAGAAAATCAAAATATCTATTTATTTCAAAAATTCTGCACTAATTAGGATTTATTAATATTTTTAATTTTAAATATATTCTAAAATAATGATATTCGGATTCAGATGTAAATAAATAATTTATTTTTAAAGTGTGTAAAAAAAATATAAATTTAAGTATTATATTTATATTTATGGTTAGATATTGATTTTTTTTTTAAAAAAAAAAGAGATTTTATATTATTTAGATTTAAAAATACTCGTCTTTAGAGAATTTCATTAATAACATTTTTTTTTAGTAATATTATATAGCCTACTATCTTGTACTACTCCTGTTGCCTACTTATACATGTCATTAATTGATTGGTTAAATGATTATTAATTATTATAAATATTTATTAATTATATTTAATATCCAACCACTTGTTGCTACGTATAAGTAGGCAATAAAAATTATACACAAGAGTCAAGAGTAGTTTATATAGTATTACTCTTTTTTCTTTTATAAAATTCATATAATTAATATGAATATTTCAAAAAATACCTAATACTAAATAATTTGTTTTTATGAGGTGAAATTGTGTTCGTACAATTTTCACGTATTTCTACTCTTTCCAAACTTAGTTATAAATCGAGCTCAAGGAACTCTGCTCTACTCAGATCTCCACTACCTCTACAATTATTGAGTAATTTTATTCTTCAATTACTATTTTAACATGCAGTATACTACACTATTTAGGGTAACATAAAAAGCTCATCCAAGTACATTGTTTTACACAGGTTCCAGTGGCATCACTAGTCGGCAAAACAATCGGACTATACTTCTCAGCAAAATGGTGCATACCATGCGTGAATTTCACTCCCAAACTAGTCACAATCTACCACAAGATCAAACAAACATTGTCCAACGAAGATTTCGAAATCGTATTCATCTCCAGCGACCGCGACCAAGAATCCTTCGAATCCTATTTCGCAACAATGCCCTGGTTAGCACTACCCTTCGGCGACTCAAACCTCAAACACTTAGCCAAATACTTCGACGTAATAGGCATACCATGTTTGGTCATAATAGGTCCGGACGGTAAAACCGTAACCAAACAAGGCAGGAATTTGATAAACCTGTACCAGGAACAAGCTTATCCTTTCACCGGAGCCAAATTGGAGGTTTTAGAGAAGCAAATGGACGAAGAAGCGAAGAATTTGCCGCGATCAGAGTTTCATGCTGGACATAGACACGAGCTTAATTTGGTTTCGGATGGTACTGGTGGTGGTCCGTTTATATGTTGTGATTGTGACGAACAAGGGTCGGGTTGGGCGTACCAGTGCCTTGAATGTGGGTATGAGGTGCATCCGAAATGTGTCAAGGCGGTCGACCGTGGTACTATGGCCGAGAGACAGGTTAGGGATGCTGCGTTTTGCTAGAGATGTGGGAACTAATGTATGTGTTTATTGACTTTGGTTTTTTCTTTTGTTTGTTTATTAGTGTATGGTATATGTTTTAGTTCGTATCTTATATATAATATATCTGATATTGATACGTTATTGTGATGTTGTTTGATCATATTTATACATGGTCGTGTGATCAAGTTTATGGAATTGTATAAAAGTTAAGAATTTGGTTTAATGAATCCAATATATGATGAACCATAGTGAATATGTTCTTTTCAAATAAATTGACATTTATTGTGGCCATATCCAGAACTTGGACCTACACAACATAATGATACATATACATACTTTTCTTCTGGTCATGTTTTGGAGGTTTGTAATAAAGAACACCAACCAATTCAAGCTTGGGTTACGTGGACAGACATGTGAACCCTCTGATTCGTTGTCAATGAATCCTCGCGAGCCATGTGTCACTCTGAAACTCTTCTATGAAACTTCTTTGCAATTTCCTTTACAAACTCCACACTAATGAATATCAATAAAAGACTACTTTTTACACTTCAAAACGCAGCGTTTTGGACAGTTATTAGATCGTGACAGTTGTTGGACTTTTCTGTGATCTTATTATCACTAGATAGTTTCTACTGGTGAAATCGAACTTCAAACATCTGCTGAATCGATTAAGGTTTTGATGTTCAAATTTCAATCTTGTTTTTGATTTCTTTAAGTTAAGCAAATTTAGTTGTAAAGAAGTGAAATTTTCGTTTATGTTGTTTTGGATTTGTGAACAGTTTGGATTTGAAGATGGGAGCGGCAACGGAGAGTATTGACATGGAAGAAGGGTCTCTTTTGGTTGGGATGGGTATGTGTTTGATTGATTGATTGAATTTTCTGTATCATTTGGAGTGTTGTTAATGTTTTCAGGACAACATGAATTGGAGAATTCAAGTGAAATGTAGAAACTTGTTTCAAATGTAGAGGAACTTTTTATGTTTGTATATGTGGTGATTGGATCTGCTTTGCTTTTGTGATTAATGGTTTAGTAAAATGAAAATGTTTGGAGCTGATTGTATTGGTTTCGGAGGATTTATGAGGTGAGTTGTGTGTGCAGAGTATAGAACTGTGTCTGGTGTTGCAGGGCCACTTGTCATTCTTGAGAAAGTCAAGGTAGATAGGATGTTTGTTCTGTGAAATTTTTTCTTGGAGACTAAGGATGCAATTTAATGGTCTAACTTTGTTGTGTATGTGTGAATTGTTTAGGGTCCGAAGTATCAAGAAATTGTTAACATTCGGTTGGGAGATGGAACAATGCGACGTGGACAAGTTTTGGAAGTTGACGGAGAGAAAGCAATTGTTCAGGTTGCGAATGTGATGCCGTTTTTTAACGTTTTACTACATAATTGAGCATATGTACACAATGGCATCATGTGACTGCTTAGCGGTTATGATTGTTTAGCAAAATCACATTGCCTTAGATGAAACTCCAAACAAGTTCTAGAACATGGTCGATGATGCAACTGGACAGTGTACGCCAACCATGATTAGTAGATAATTATTAATCTGCATATGATTGAAATTGGTTGTAGGCTAACATGGCTCCTTAGGCAATCTAGTGTTTATTTATGGAACTGTAATGATTCTTTATGAAGTAGACTTCAGGATCTCGCTGTAGTTTTTTTTCATGTTGGAGCTAAAATATGTGTTATTCCGAAGTTTAGCCAATGATCAGGATTGTGTTTGTGCAATATTGGATGCCTGCGCAAGGACACTCTCTTCCGAAACTTTTGTTTGCTTGAGCTTTTCTTATTGTCTTCTTTCTTTTCCTAGACATGTACACACTTCATTTCCACTATCCTGCAGGTCTTTGAAGGAACATCAGGGATAGACAACAAGTTCACAACTGTGCAGTTTACAGGAGAGGTAATTAATTTGATCTTATGATCCTAGTTAAAGATTGGATAGACTTTATGCCTAAGATAGGTTTAGTTGTGATCTGAGTAGAATTTGGTTCTAACTTAAAAATAAAAAAAAATTACTTCTTGTGGGTAGCTTTTGGAGAAGGCTACTGGCCTTTGATTATCAATATCTACACTAATGTTTCAGGTTTTGAAGACACCTGTGTCACTAGATATGCTTGGCCGCATATTCAATGGCTCTGGGAAACCTATCGATAATGGCCCTCCAATTTTGCCTGAGGCATATCTAGATATTTCTGGTGAGCCGTTTTAAGGAGGTCACTTCTGATTTGTATGTCAATATCTCTGCAATATGCATAGAGTTAAAATTGTTCATGCTTGTTTCTTTAGGAAGTTCTATCAACCCAAGTGAGAGAACTTATCCTGAAGAGATGATTCAGACGGGGATTTCTACTATTGATGTGATGAACTCCATTGCTCGTGGACAGAAGATTCCACTGTTTTCTGCTGCTGGTCTTCCACATAATGAAATAGCTGCCCAAATCTGTCGTCAGGCTGGTCTTGTAAAGCGGTTGGAAAAGACTGAAAATCTCTTGGAGGTTCTTTCACCTAGCTCAATCTTCTTCTTTATGATGATAACATAACTTTAGTCAATCAAAATAGTGTCTGGTTTCACTCACAATGTTTGTTGTGTGCTAATAATCACATATGATCTAATCTTCTGTCAATTTACCACATGACTTTGTTCATAGGATGGGGAAGAGGACAATTTTGCCATTGTCTTTGCAGCTATGGGTGTGAACATGGAGACAGCTCAGTTTTTTAAGCGTGATTTTGAGGAAAATGGATCGATGGAGAGAGTTACTCTTTTCTTAAATCTGGTAAATTGCAATGAACTGGTCCTAGCATTATTAATCTTCTCTTTGTAATTTTGTTTGAAGGTAATTGCTAGTATATATACTTGCTTCTTGATGATCTCTTTCCTAATCTAATTCCAGTTAACATGATTTCTGCAGGCTAATGATCCTACAATTGAAAGAATCATCACTCCCCGTATTGCCCTCACAACTGCTGAATACTTGGCTTATGAATGTGGAAAGCATGTTTTAGTTATACTGACTGACATGAGTTCATATGCTGATGCTCTTCGAGAGGTAACTATATTTTTACACCTATCATCAATGCTACGAGCCTGTGATGGCTGGCAATATTTCAACCAGACAAGAAGCGAACACCTGTTTCTGGATGATTCTGTGTCTTTGTGATTGTGATTTGTTAGAAAGTCCAATGTATTTCTAAAGTCATATGTCCTTTTCAGCTTTGGAAGTTCACATAGCAGTTGTGATGTGACAACTGCAGGTATCTGCAGCGCGAGAGGAAGTTCCAGGAAGGCGTGGGTATCCTGGTTATATGTATACTGATCTGGCAACAATTTATGAACGTGCAGGACGTATAGAAGGACGGAAAGGCTCCATAACTCAAATACCTATCTTAACTATGCCTAATGATGGTACTACACTAACACCTTGGCTTAAAAACATGCCAATAGGAGATCATCTTTAACAGTTTGAGTGTTATGAACCAGATATTACACACCCTACTCCAGATCTTACTGGTTATATTACTGAGGGACAGATTTACATCGATAGACAACTCTATAATCGGCAGGTTAGTTCTCAACCACTTGACCATGTCTTTGTGAATTTTGATCATACCCCAACTGTATAATGTGAGTGAATTTTATCAGCTGTGACTAATTTTCATGTCTGGAACAGATATATCCACCTATCAATGTGCTTCCATCTCTTTCTCGTTTAATGAAGGTAAGACTGATGTAATAGACATCTCTTGTAACACCACAAGAATAGTCCAGTCACTTGATCTTTGATTTCTTGTTATACTGCAGAGCGCTATCGGTGAGGGAATGACTCGTCGCGACCATGCTGATGTATCCAACCAGGTCTGATTAGTGATCTAAACCGACTAAAAAATTTCTTCACTTTACCTTTATTGATCTCCAACTCTTCTCATCTGATTTATACATTATCCCTTCATTTCATTTCCTCAAAATCTCAGCTATACGCAAATTATGCCATTGGAAAAGATGTCCAGGCTATGAAAGCTGTGGTGGGAGAGGAAGCACTTTCATCAGAAGATCTGGTCTCTCATTTTCTCTCCTCTCTTACAAATGTTCTTAATCACATATATGAATCTCTCATATTACCTTTACTAACAAACACATTTCCATATTTTCCATTTATCTATGTTCAGCTTTATCTAGAGTTCCTGGATAAATTCGAAAGGAAATTTGTAACACAAGGCGCATACGACACCCGAAACATTTTCCAGTCTCTTGATTTAGCCTGGACACTTCTCCGAATATTTCCTCGTGAGCTTCTCCACCGTATACCAGCCAAGACAATGGACCAGTTCTACAGTCGCGATTCCGGAAACTGAGAGCTCATCACTGTCCTATCATTTTATCAATGTCCATCCATTTGGTAACCTCTCAATCCAAAAATCTCTACCCAGTCTAAGTTGATTATGCATAAATTTTCACAACTTGTCCACAAAAAGACATCAATATTCATCAGATATCAGATCAAAAAGCTTTTATCAGAACCCTATCTGTTCACTCACATGCTTTCCATTGCCTAGTTGTATTATACCTAAATTTTTGTCCTACATAAAACCTGTATCATTATTTTGACAAAAAGCTTTATGTTTACACTTCCTTATTGGTGTTATGATAATGGAGATAGTTGTATACTTGAGAGTCAATGGAGACCTCTTTTTAGAGGATAAAAACTGATTGACGGCACAGACAAGTCTTCCATTAACGTGACTCCGACGACAAATGGACAAATTTAAAGTGAACACACTATGTTTTATTCACATTGAACTATACAAAAGGAGTGGACAAAATGATAAAGGTTCTTGCTTGACATGCAAGGTCAACGGCTTAGTCAACGGGCCCATTAATGTTTTACCCAATTGGGCTTCACCTTTCTGTGCCCAGATATTTATATACACAAAATGTTGACAAGACAACATAACCTATTCGACTTACAAAACACGTTGGCTTGTGCATGATGAGATCATGTATGTTAATATTGGTCCGAATAATAGATTAGGTGTATTACAAAATTGGTATGTCCACACTTGCAATTTGTATAAAATAAAGATAAATACTTAAAAGCAAGACTTCACTGCTTTCTTGCATGGAAGAAAAAGTAAGAGAATGATATACTCAGGACCATCCAATGGGCAAAAGCAAAGCACCAACTAAAGTGAACAACACATTAACACTATTTTTTAATTGTCAAATCTCCTTTTGCGCCCCTATACTTTTCCAATATTTTTTTAATCAATTTTTATTATATATTTTTGAATATTTGATTTGATGAAAAGAGTTTCCAGGCTCCGTGGTTCCATTAATGGTGAAAGTAACCATTTAAATCATTTAGAAATTAATAAATTGAAATATGTGAAAATAGGTTTTATAATAACTATTCAGCACTAGTTATAACAATTCTTAAATATAAAATTATAAATAAAAATGATTTAATTATTTATTTTATATTATTAATTTAATTGAAGAGTGTTTCTGTAGTTTCAAGTAGCAATTTGAATAGCAATTTGATTTTTTTTTTTAATATACTGCTAAATAAAATGCTAATCACTAATGTTCAAAATGCTACTTCAACGGCTGTTAAATAACTATTTTATTCACTATAACAGCGATGCTAAACACTACTTCATTAAGCACGATCTACTGTTATTATAATTTTTTTAAAAAAATAATAATAATTACAAAAAGAAGTTTTATCCCCACTACTCATAACTACCTAACAAACTAAATTAGATACATAAAACGTTTAGGGTTAAGGGGCCATTTCAAAAATTTATCTAAAACCCTCTGAAAAGTATAAAAAGGAGAAAATACAAGGAGTAAAAAAAAATTGACCAATATTTAAAAATACAGCACTACATATGAAGAGACAAAACAGACCGATTTCCCGAACTGGTTCGTTGTGTGTACTATATAAATCCTTCTTCAACACACAACACAAACATCTGTGTTTCTCTACTCCATCTCTGTTCTCTCTCAAATGGGTCAATGTTTATCAACAATCTTCTCACGTTCAAGAACACAAGAAATCCCAATATCAACTTCAGACACAAACTCACCACCACGTCACCAACATTACCCAAAACACCACCAAATCCCCACAACATCAAGACCCTCCTCAACAACACAACACCACACCTCATCTTCGCACCAAATCGGTCCGATACTCAACAAGCCATATGTAAATCTATCGGATTTATACGACCTGGACAAAGAGCTCGGCAGAGGTCAATTTGGGGTCACGTATCTCTGCACAGAGAAGAAAACAGGGAAAAAGTACGCTTGCAAATCGATTTCAAGGCGAAAACTTGTGCACCAAAAGGACATTGATGATGTTAGAAGAGAGATTCTTATACTTCAACACTTGACTGGACAGCCGAATATTGTCGAATTCAGAGGCGCTTATGAAGATAAACATAATGTTCATGTTGTTATGGAGCTTTGTTCTGGTGGTGAGCTTTTTGATCGGATTATTGCTAAAGGGAGTTACTCAGAGCGTGAAGCGGCTTCGATTTGTAGACAGATTGTTAATGTGGTTCATGTTTGTCACTTTATGGGTGTTATGCATAGAGATTTGAAGCCTGAGAATTTCTTGCTTGTGAGTAAAGATGATAAGGCACCACTTGTACTTAAAGCAACGGATTTTGGACTGTCGGTTTTCATTGAAGAAGGTTTGGTTTTTGTTTGTTATTTGATTGTTTTAGCTTCTTTGATTGTTTTTCTCTACTGGGTATGTTTTGTTTTTGATCAATTTTTGTTGATGAATTTGCTGTTTTGCAATGTTTGAAGCTGGTTGATCAGTTAATTTATTGGAAAAAAAATGGTTTTATCAATAGGGGAAATTTAGTGATTTGTCTTTAGAAGCAATCATGGGTCAACTTATCAAGTCAATGAAGATAGTGACAGGTAAACCAAGTCAATGATTTGTTCATGAAAGTAAAAGGAAAACGATAAAGAGATAGGGAATAGATAGAGACATTTAATGGAAGCATAGCATCACATCACATCAATGTGAACGAGGAAAACAACATAGTTATAGAGCTTGTACATAAGTTATTAGTATGTTATATTGTCACATATATACAGTGAAAACTTAGCTTATAATGTTAAGAAGTTATATGACCAAATTCGGGTTTCTTTTTTTTCTATAGGGAGAGTGTGCAAGGACATTGTTGGCAGTGCCTACTATGTTGCTCCAGAGGTGCTGCGGAAAAGCTATGGGAAGGAGATTGATGTTTGGAGTGCTGGAGTCATTTTATACATTCTTTTAAGTGGCGTGCCGCCGTTTTGGGCTGGTATGTTGCTATCAGTCTCCTTGCTATCTTCAGTTGGTTTTACAGAAGAGTAATGATAGTTAGAAGTAAAATGTGGTCTCCGTGGCTTAAATTTGATCTATGTATAATAGTAGCAATCAAGTCTATTTGTTTACATTTGGTTCTCTAGGTGTAATAAGTAGATGGTTTTTGTTTTGTCACAGAAACGGAGAAAGGAATATTTGAAGCAGTACTAGAGGGTCATCTGGATTTGCAGAGCTCACCATGGCCTTCCATATCGTCTTCTGCTAAGGATCTTATCAGGAAACTGTTAACAAGAGACCCCAAGAAGCGAATCACTGCTGCTGAAGCTCTTGGTATGTATATTGTCGATATATCCTTTTTAAGTCTTTGGTTTAGCAATGTATTTGAACACGGTGTTGTATTTGAACAGCTCATCCATGGCTTAAAGAGGACAGCGCAAAATCAGACAGGCCAATCGATAGCGCTGTGCTAATAAGGATGAAGCAATTCAGAGCAATGAATAAGCTGAAGAAGCTTGCTTTGAAGGTACCTACCATATTCTTGAATGTAAACATATTAAGCTGAAGAAGCTTCTGATTCTTTTGAATTCTATTGAGCAAGGTAATAGCAGACAACCTCTCTGAAGAAGAAATCAAGGGCCTGAAACAGATGTTCAACAACATGGACACTGATGGCAGCGGTACTATCACATATGAAGAACTTAGAGATGGACTGTCCAGGCTCGGATCTAGGCTTACAGAAGCAGAAATAAAGCAATTGATGGATGCAGTAAAAACCTTTTCAATTCAAATAACCTTTCTTGTTAAACAAGAAACACATTTTCACTAGTTGTTGATTCTTTCTTCAGGCTGATGTTGACAAGAATGGAACTATAGACTACAGCGAATTCATTACCGCCACAATGCATCGCCATAAGCTTGAGAAGGAAGAACATTTATACAAGGCTTTTCAATACTTCGACAGAGATAACAGCGGGTACATTTCATATCCCTATTCTGTGTATAGTCTCTGAAAACATTCACACATTGTTTTGTTTTGTTATCAACAGATTTATCACAAGAGAAGAGTTGAGACAAGCCATGACACAATATGGAATGGGAGATGAGGCTACAATAGATGAAGTCCTTGAAGATGTTGATACGGATAAAGTAAATTCCCATCTCCTTGAATCAAAACCATTGATTTGTTTTCTTTACCGTTCGATATCGATTGAATTGAATTCTGTTATATAGGATGGAAGGATCAACTATGATGAATTTGTTGCGATGATGAGAAAAGGAACACAAGATTCTGATGGAAAATGGAGATGATAATGTGAATACAAACTATGTAAAGAAAATAAAGAGACTATATATATATATATATATATATATATAGTCTCTGCCTGTGTATTATGTTTTGGTGTCAATGAGCTCTGTGAATAGTTATAGTTCACCAAAGTACTTATTGATATATGTATCATGAATAGAATGTGATTCATAATAAACAGAACCAAAATAAGAGCTCATAGGTAAAAATTAAAAATGTAATTGCATTTTGGTAAATTTATAAAAGAGCCGGTATATTTCTGTAATGTAGTAAAATGTTGAGGACTTGAATTTCAAATTTTCAAAAATTTGAGGACTCAAGTGAGGAAATTAAACAGATAACTGAAAACGGTGTCGTTTCTATCTTCTTCTCCGTTTATGTATCAAAGGCGAGAAAATGGATAGATGTGTGAAGAGAAGAAATGCTCTGCTTCCAGTATCGCTGCACAGCTTCGTCAACAACATCTCTTCGATTATCACTATCCACTAAAAGATATCCGTCTAGGTTCTCGAAGCTTCTCATACTCAATTGTCTATCAACCAAACCACCAACAATCGCCAATTACGGCGGCGTCGAATTGGACGAAACCGTCGACGTCAAACCAGCTACGAGAAAGCTCAGACTCGACGCTTGGATCTCCTCTCGCATTGCTGGAATAAGCAGAGCTCGCGTCCAGTCCAGCATTCGCTCTGGTCTCGTCACTGTCAACGGTCTCGTTGTCAATAAGGTTATTATCGTAAATTTCTTCTTCTGCTCTCTCAAGTATTCTGTTCTTGAAATTGGATTGTTATGGTTTTGGTTATGTTTAGGTTTCTCATAATGTGAAGCCTGGAGATAAAGTGAATTGCACGATTTCGGAGTTGAAACCTTTGAGAGCTGAACCGGAAGATATACCTCTTGATATAGTTTATGAGGATGATCATGTCCTCGTTGTTAACAAACCTCCTCACATGGTATAACTTGTTTGTATACATGTACCTTCAAATTAACCTAATATTTGTATGGTGTTTGAATTGTGGATTTGGAATAGGAGATTATTGGTTTAGGGTTTGTTTGCTTCCAGGTTGTGCATCCAGCACCAGGTAATGCAACTGGTACGCTTGTGAATGGGATTCTTCACCATTGCAGTCTTCCTACAGGAGCATTTTCTTATCAGGTGGAAGATGATCTTTCTGATGATGAATCAGAAGTTGAAGGTTTATGCTCGAGTGTTGAGTCTGTTCGGCCTGGGATAGTACACAGATTGGATAAAGGCACCAGCGGATTACTAGTTGTTGCGAAGGTGAATTTCTTGCTCTTGCTCGCTTTCGATTGCTGACTTTAGCACCCGATGGTTAATATTGTTTTGTTGCAGGATGAGCATTCGCATGCCCATTTATCAGAACAATTCAAGCTGCATACAATACAAAGAGTGTATATCAGTCTCACTTGCGGAGCACCCTCTTTGAGTTCAGGACGTGTTGAGGTTCCCATTGGCCGGGATCCAAATAATCGCATTCGCATGTCTGCTGTAACTGGATCACACAAACGTGGACAAGCCCGTCATGCAGCTAGTAGGTGATTTGTGGTTCCTTTACCTTCTTCTATATCTCATTTTCAACTATTACAATATAGGATAGATAGCAACTAAATCTAGTAGTAGTACTTGGATTTGGCATTGTGCTGGGTGGTGTAGCAATAAGATAACGAAAATGCTCATCATAGAAAAGGAATAGAGGTTTCAAAATTTACCTTGAGATTCTCTAGCTTCTTCGGTTTGTAAAGTTGTTTATGCTGTATCTTCATCAGGTACAAAGCCATTGAAGTTCTTGCTGGTGGTGGTTCTGCATTGGTGGAGTGGAGATTAGAGACCGGACGCACACATCAGGTATTGTGTAGTGCTACAAAGCTTCTGTTTTAGATGGTTTATATGATTGGTGAGGACTTGACTCAATACCCTTTCATGTCAACTGTATTGTGATTTCTGCTATAGATTAGAGCACATGCAAAGTACCTGGGAATTCCATTGTTAGGTGATGAAGTATATGGTGGGACAAAGAACATGGCCCTGTCACTGCTTCAGCCGAGAATTTCACCAAGCAATCATGGTGAACTTCAGAAACTGGTTTCTCAATTAGAGAGACCTTGCCTTCATGCTTTTGCACTAGGGTAGAGAAATTAAAGCTCAATTCCTAACATCTGCTTCTCATTCATGATTATACTGCCTAGTAACTATTACAAATGATTTTAACAGGTTCATACATCCACATACAAGTGAGGAGTTACAATTCTCATGCCCTCCACCACAAGACTTTGCGGACATTTTGACTCAACTAAGGAAATTTGGCACAGAGAAGGTATCATCCAATCCTATAAGATTTTGTCACTACTACTGAAATGCAAACCATATCCCTCTAATTCCTATCAAAACCATGGACTGCAACATTAGCAAAGCCCATGTTAGTTTGGGTTTTCTTTATGATTGAACAAATCTTACCTTTCTAATATCCAGATCAAGCTGAAATGAATGATCCATTCATAAAGCATAAACTGGGCTGTAAAGACTAAAAGAGATGCATCATACACACAGTGAAGTGGCTGGTAAACACATGGTGGGGTTCTACCTTAATGGGTATACTTTTTATTAGCAGAGCAGAAAAGCGGGTAAAGAAGGTCTCCAGAAGATCCACATAGCGGAGGTCACTTACAAGACACTGTTTGATTCTTAAAAGTGCTACCCCTAAAGCTTGTCGATAGAATCCAATGCAGAAAGGCAAAAGAAGAAAAGTAGACTACTTGTTGTGACTATTCTAGTGTATGAAATATTGATTTGGAGAAAATGTGTTGCCAAAAGGGAACTTAAAACCATTCAAGGATCAAGGAGAGTATATATCTTTTGTATTTCAAAAACATTATTTTGTTTTTACAATTTCTGTAACATATGTAATTGCAAATTCTTTTTGCCTATTCACTAATTACTGTCCTATCTATGTTTAAAGAATAAACTCATCCTACTAATTAGGAGAAACCTGAACCCGAATAAGATAGTCAAGGAATGGAATAATCAGATAACCTGGATCGATCCTAGGAGCGACATCAGCTGTAGGGTATATGTCCTGTCACAAGAAGAAGAAAACAAAATTTTTATTTTTTGTTTAAGATGATTTTAAATTTGAGGAGATTAAGATTTACCTTTACAAATAGTAGTGCTTAGACCGAATACTCATGGAGATGCATCCATTTGGTAGAGGACCACTTGTTTCCTCTAATCACTGGGCAACCCCCTGTCATCAATCACACAATTTGTTCAACTTAAGTGTTGAATTACTAATGAAAAAATGAAAAAAACTTTTGATATTAAGGTTCCTATTAATTTGAAATGAGTTCATAAATTAGAACTGATGCAAGTAAACATGAGTAGATTGGAGATAGCTAACCATGTAAACTTGAAGGATCTAGTGTGGCATCAGGCCTCATGCTCCAGAAAAGCAATGCATCGCCCCTTTTCGGTTTAATGGAAAGGCCAGTTTTTCCACATTCTGACAACTCATTCCACCATGGCACAGCACTGACATTTGCGGTAGAAGCAGGAAATACTGTCTCCCCACCTTCTTCGACATCAGATCTAAATTAACAAGAAACAGTAAGAAGGGAGAAACTGAGAATTATCACAAAGAAAGGAGAAGAGAACTATCATGTTAATTCCACAAGAATTCAAGTTCAATATTGTTATTGTGTAATGCTGGCAGGCAAGGCAATTAGCTCTTACAAATACATAAGAAGTGTGGCTATTCGTTGGCCTCCATTCTTAGTGTTGAACTCATCAAGGAAGTAATCATAGTGCGCATCATACTTCTGTCCAACTTCATAGTGGAGAACCTGAAGTCCTTCTCCGTGTTCTGTCAATTGCAAAGTCAGCTTGGTTTTCAGGGAAAAAATACTGCTGATAAAATAAAGATATCCTAATTTGCAATCCTCTAAAAGGTTCTGGTTTTATGCATTTCTAAAATAATTAAAAACTACACGGTCCTCCTCGAAAACCATAGGATCTAAATAAGAAGTGCACTGTTAGATTTTAAAGCTTGTAGAATATTATCTCTCACCTACTGGAATGAATGTAAAGTCAGCTATCCTTTTCTCAATGTTCCTTATAACATTATCTTGTCCTCTCGACAGAAACATACCAGAGCTAGTCCTTACTCTGAAAATAAGAGAGATTAAGTTCTTCAGCATTTTAAACAAAAATGAATATAGCTTCCAATCGCTTTCTTTGCATAGTCTACTGATACAGCAAAGGAAATAGATTTGGGCAGTGAGGGAACGCAAACCTGCTATCTTTACTCTGGCCAGTTTTGCTATCAACAACGGTAGATTTTTTCATGTGAGGAGTGGCAAGATTTATCAGGTGCTCACATTCTTCCTTGGACTGCACAAATCAGTAGCCCAAGTCAACAAAATAATGAAAACAATAACTAGTATACTAGTTAACATGTTAATGCTAGTTCAACACAGACATAATAATATTGGTACAGAGCTTCACAAAAATACAATTCAAAGGACTCCACATGATTGCAGTCAGATTTTATAACCATATTATAACCATATTAAATTGCAAACATATATCCGGTCCTTAAAGATTCTATAGAGGCCAACACATTTGCCCTACATGGTCCATGTTGAGAGTCGAACCCATGTGGGTTCATCCACCAAAATGATGTGGTGTCATCTTCTTATAAATTTAACTATTAAAATTTTTATATAGAAATTTAGATGATAAATTAATTTTTCTCCAAAAGCAGTGGTGTCAAACGACACCACTGCTCTCCATGTGGCTCCGCCACTGTTGACCGAACTGTAACAGAAAGAATACTCCATGACAAAACAAAATGTCCACAGACCAACATAAAAATGCAAACATACAGATATCAGTGACAAACTTCCAACCCCTATCAATCAACTCAAGTATACTATAACTATGTACACTCACCAATTCACCTAACAAATGGTGCTTAATATTTCAATCAAAACATTAGTGAGACGAATCTGTCAGGCATTCCTGAAATTGTATCTAGGATAATCTAAACATAAAGAATCATCACTACCTAAAGCAGTCACACTCACCAAACACCGTATCTACCCCTAACGATTAACATTACACCAAGACAATACACATTAAACAAAAAACTATACAAAACTAACCAAGAAATTATGGTAAACAAACGCTCTAGGCTCCCAAGAAATGATCTCGGTCCACTGCTCTCCTCTCGTCTCCGTCGTCTTATTATGTCTGCAACAAACAAAAACAAAATTCATTTCAATCTCAACTAAACCGATTTCACTCCACATATCAAAATCAACAAAATCAGCCAATCGACGCAGATTCGAATCTATACTTTTCAATAACCAGTCGTCTATACGAACTAAGATCATTCGGCGAAGAATCGTCGTCACCGATCGGTAGCGAGAAGATCCCCATAGCGAGAAGCATAAGAAGAACAACCGTCAACATAACCAGCATTGACAAAGCCAGCGTCATTGTAGACCATTTCTTCGCTTGTAAACGAGAGTGCCTCACTTTCACCATTATTTGAATTACTAAACTCCACACACAAAACCCTAACTATCGACAATGAATTCGATTGTAAATTACACGCAGACAACAAAATCGCACACACAAAGAGCTTGATTTGCTTGATTTTTCTCTGTTTCGAGATTTTAGAGCTATTCTGGTATGCAACTGAAACTATTTATATATGTTCATTTATTTTTTCTTCGTACAAAAGTCTTCTATACTTGTGAAATGACATTTTAGCCCTCAATTGTTTGTTAACGAATGTCGGTGGTGCACGATATGTGTTGGATATTTATGTCATTTCACGCAGCTCATGGTATTTGTTACCGTTTACTCAACGGCGGTGGCGGCACAAGGTTTGTTATGGGTTTGGTTTTCTTTTTATTTTATATTCAAAGGCTTAAAGGCTGTTTGTAAATGTATTTGTTCTTCATTGATTTTAATTCAATTACTTATTTGACCATTTCATATAGTGCTTCAACCAACCATTTAACTAAATGATTTTAAAATATTAGCATTATATTACTTTTGTGTATTAATTAATTATGTTTTTTTTTTTTAAAAAAAGTTGTGTAGTAATTAATCTTTAATGACTTAGAGTTTTATAATATAATATAATACGTGTAATTAATAAATATTATATTATTAGTTTATACGTATATGATATAAAAATAATACTATATCAATCAAATTATTATTACGTGGTATTAATTGTAAGATTAAAATAATTATTAATAAATTTATATAATGTAATAATAAATATGGTATTTTTTTAATGTTTTAAATTGATAAATAAATATAATAAATATTATATTTTGACATATATATATATATATTTATATTATATATATTATTCCATATAATATGAAAATACATCACGTATAATATATTTGTGGCTAGAATTTTAAACAATTTTATCTAATTTCAATCTTTAAAAATTTTGATTTTTTTTAATTCCATTAAACTAAATAAAATGATAAAATAATTTTAAATATTTTATTAATAAATAGTTATATTTAATTTACAAATTAATATTGTGATTTTTTTAATTGAATAATAAAATTAATTTTATATAAAAGAATAATTGATAAATTTATAAAAACTTCTTTAATGATACAAACATAAAATAAAGAGAATTTTTTTTTTTTTTTTTTTATAAGCCATCAAAAGTTTAGTATACAATTATAGGTCACTTTTGAAAAGTTTACAAAAATAAAGTTTGATTTTCATTCTATAGGTCATTCAAAACTGTGAGCGTAAATCACAACATCTGTAAATTGTAAAGTTTTAGGAGTATTTTGAGAAACTTGGCCTATGGTGTGAAAACTAAGAGTGTGTTTGGCGTTAGATGTTACATTAGCGATTGAGTTA
This sequence comes from Cardiospermum halicacabum, assembly GCA_031304145.1. Lineage (NCBI taxonomy): Eukaryota > Viridiplantae > Streptophyta > Magnoliopsida > Sapindales > Sapindaceae > Cardiospermum > Cardiospermum halicacabum. Next base: position 1,455,356 of record CM062394.1, read on the forward strand.
GCTGTTAAGGTAGCGATTAGCTGTTAGCTGTTAAACTAACGGTTGAACTAGCTGTTTGAGATGAGTGTTTGGTAAGAACAATGAGATATTGAAGTAGTTGTTATATATAAATGACGTAAAAGGATAATATATTATGTTTTATAATTTTTAATCTATAATAGTTTATTTTATTTTTTTAGTGTTGGTATTTATTTATTAGACGATTTTTAAAATATTTTTAATTAAAAATATTTAATAATTTATTCATCAATTAATTAAAAATATATAATATAATATTTATTATTTAAAAAAAACATAAAAACTTCTAACCATATTAAAATAATTTTAAAATTATTATTATAAAAAACAGTTAAGATATAGTTAAAGTGTATGAAAAAATAAATCTATTTTCAAAGAATAATTTTTATTAGGTTATTTTTGTAATAACCAAAAATAAATAAGGGTAGAATCGGAGCTTTTTGATTAGCGATTTATGGACAGCTACATCAAGTAGCTGTCAGGAAATCGTTAATTGAACATCTAATCGCTAATCAAAAAGCTTCTTCCAAACACCTAAATTTCTAAATCGCTAATGTAAAATCTAACCGCTAATTGAAAATCTACCTACCAAACATACTCTAAACTTTTAAAGTCTGTTTTTGTATGTTTTTCAAAACAACCTATAATTATATTTTGAACTTTAAAAAGCCCATTTAAAAAATTTTTCACTAAAATAAATATGTTTATTGTTTTTTTAAAATATTATTAGTTAGCAACAGTATAAACTTTTTTTTAAGTAATATCAATTTAGTGGTGGATTCGAATCTGATAAGTTGGGCAGCAATTCGAAAGGAGAAAAAAATGGACGTTAAATTAGGTGTGATGGTATCACCAACAGACATATTGTTGCTTGGTTTCCGATTTTTATTGCTTAACTACAATTTTGTGGTTTCCGTTTTGATATAATAATTTGTTTTGGAACCATCGTTAAAAAATTGGTATATAGGTTTCTGCATTTCTTTTATAGTTGCATTGATATGAAATGTTGGTTGTTAATGTTGTGAATGTTGAGCGAATTTCCACATCACATATGTGTAATACATGCACAATGTGATAACATGCATGTTAACACCAGCAAAGTGTTTGTGTATATATATGTTACCTCATATCAATATGATTCACAATTTGTGTGTTCTCTTTTCTGATTCCTCTCATTTCTTTTGATCTATCAATAAGTTGGTTCTTGTTTAATTAATTGTTCAAGGTCCAAGATTCCCAAGACTACCAGGTGAACTTTCTGATCTGAATTTATTTCCAGTTCATATTCAATTGTCTTCTTCTACCCCACTTCTATTTTCTTTTTACAACACGTTATCAGTACGAGTATGCTCTCTGGTTGCCGCTTTGTCGGATCTTCCAGATCAGAAAGTGTCTGGTGATGATGTTTTCTTTTTTCTATGTGTTCTGGAAAATTTTGGAAAACTTTGGAAAAATATCATTATTCACCTGAGTTGAATAAATGGTGGATCTGGAAAGTTTGAAATGATAATATTATTCACCTGAGCTGAATAATTGAATTTTTGTAATTGAATTCTGGAAATCTGGAAATTTAAAGAAAGTGTTCTTGTTTTGCAGAAAATGAATTGATACAAATTCGAGCCATTGTTGGTTTCTGGAGCAAATTATATGAGCTGGTTGAGTGATTGTGGGATAAGGTTGAAATCCAAGAACCTTTATGGAACTCTGGATAAAAATAATGAAACAACTGAGCAACAAAAGAATAAAGTTTTGATTATAATCCGAACCCATCTGAATGATGATTTACAAAATCAGTATATGACCGTCACTGATCCTGCAGATCTGTGGCAAGCATTGATTTCTAGATACAATCGCCAAAAAGAAATCATGTTGCCTGAAGCACGTGATGAGTGGGCCAATTTAAGGTTTCAAGATTTTAAAAGCGTGAGTGAATACAACTCAACCATGTATTTGATTGTGAATAAGCTGAAAATGTGTGGGGAAATAAAATCTGACCATGAAATGTTAAATAAGACATTTACCACATTCCATCCTTCCCAAACAATTTTACAACAGCAGTATCGGAAAATGAAATTCCAAAAATATGATGATTTGATTAGACATTTGGCTATTGCTGAAAAACACAACCAGTTGTTGTTGAAAAATAGTGAAAGGCGCCCTGTTGGCACCCAAGCATTCCCATAAGTGAATGCACACTATAATGAAAACCCAGGTCGTGGTTACCGTGGTCATGGTCGTGGCTGTGGTCGTGGCCGTAATTCTGAACGATGGAATGATTATGGAAATGGACGTGGTAATGGCCGAGGTGGTCGAGGTTCTGGAAATGGTCAGGGACGTGGTCGTAATAGGGATTATGGATATCCATGTCATAATCCAAATGCTCCCCAAAAGTGGAATAATAATAATGCTAGTTCTAGAAAATGGAAAGAAGTTATGGAACCACTGAAGCTCAATCGTGGTCCATGTTATAGATGTGGTTCCCCCACTTGTTATTCGAGAACTTGTCGCGCTCCCAAACATGTAGTTGAAGCTTATCAGAAGCTGAGGCGTGAACAAGAAAAAGAAAAGAATAACGAAGCAAATATGGCTGATATTTTTGGCGATGGTGATACTGGTCCTGTCGACATATCAAATCTGGAAACTGCTGATTTCTTTGAAGATCCTAATGGGAAGATAGATCACCTGATTGGTGATGGAACTGTTAATTACAAGTGAATGTGTTATCTTGTTTTTGGAATGTAAATAGAATGGAATGTAATTTTAGTTTTGATTGTAAATATTTGTAAATAGTTATAAATATTACATTTCCATTCAATTAATGTTATGTTTCATTTTATTAAAGGTTATGGGTTCGAATCAAGAATTAGTTATGTCTGGAGATATATGTTTAGCCGATAGCGCTACAACCCATACGATAACACTAAATTGGAAATAAAAAATACATTATACTCTCACAAATCCAGAAGAAATTTGCTCAGTTTCAAAGATATAAGAATGAATGGATATCATATTAAAACAGTTGATGAAAAGGGTGTTGAATATTTGTGTCTTATTTCGAACAAATCAGGCCAGAAGCTTGTGATTGAAAAGCTGCCTATTTCATCATCTGGATTATATTATACAACCATCAGGCATATTGAAACCCATGCTATTGAGAACCAGAAGTTCTCTGATCCTAAAATATTCCAACTTTGGCATGATCGATTTGGGCATCCGGGATCTACAATGATGCGAAGAATAATAACAAATTCAGAAGGGCATCCACTGAGAAATCATAAAATCCTACTAAATGATAGGGACCTGTGTATCCCATGTTCCCAAGGGAAATTGATAACGAAACCATCGTTTACAAAAGTAGGTTTTGAATCTCCATCATTTTTACAAAGAATTCAAGGAGATAAATGTGGACTCATTCATCCACCTAGTAGACCATTTCACTACTTTATGGTTTTCATAGACGCATCTGCAAGATGGTCCCATGTATGTTTGTTATCCACTCATACCACTGTCAAACGGGTCGGCCCGCGACCCGCCCCCCGTGCCTGTACGGTCATGAGCTAATACAGTTGCGGATCTAAAAAAGCCCGCCTTTAAACGGTTAAAAATTTTAGGCCCGTACCCGCCAGTGGACCGTGCGGGCGGGCACGGGTAAAAACCGGCATGATTTGGACGACCTTTTTTCTTAAATAAATTTATAGGATGACCTAATGTACAATGTTATAATAAGAATAGTAACATTTATTACATTTGACCAACCTATTAATTACTATTACCTTTTAATTTATATATAGTCAAATGTCTGATTATAATAGGAAATATAGCATTTATTACATTTAATCAACCTATTAATTAATAATGGACCAAATAACATATTAATTTTGTCATTGATTTTAAATACGGGTTTACCCGCGGGTCACCCGTATCGTGTCCGCGTGGTGACGGGTCCAAACGGGTATGGGCTGAAAAAAGCCCGTAATTTACGGTCACATAATATAGACCCGTACCCGTAACGGACGGGCGGGTATGGGTAAGCCCGCGGGCGCAGTCTCAAAATAGACAGTGTTATCCACTCGTAATGTTGCTTTTGCAAAATTGCTAGCACAGATTACTCGATTACGAGCTCATTTTCCAGATTACCCTATTAAGAGTATAAGACTTGATAATGCTGGGGAATTTACATCGAAAGCATTTGATGAATACTGTCAAGTATTTGGGATTGATGCTGAAAATCCAGTGTCGCATGTTGATACCCAAAATGGATTAGCTGAATCATTAATTAAGCGTCTTTAATGAATTGCGCAAACAATATTAATGCGCTCGAAATTACTAGTAACTGTTTGGGGACATGCTATATTGCATGCTGCTGCATTGATTCGTATTCGCCCAACAGCTTATAACCAATATTCCCCATTACAGTTAGTATTTGGGCATCCTCCTAACGTCTCGCATTTGAGAACATTTGGGTGTGCTGTATATGTACACATTACCCCAACTAAAAAAATGAAAATGGGGCCGCAGAGACGTATAGGAATTTATGTGGGTTTTGATTCCTCATCAATTATCAGATATTTGGAACCAATGACAGGAGATTTGTTTACAGCTAGATTCGCTGACTGTCATTTTGATGAAAGTAATTTTCCATTACTTGGAAAATGAAATAATTCTCCAGAAGAGAAATCTGAATTAACCTGGAAGGTTTCAACTTTGGCGCATATGGATCCGCGTACCCCGCAAAGTGAACTCGAAGTTCGAAGGATCTTACATTTACAAATGATAGCTAATCGAATTCTTGATGTATTCAATGATACTTCGAAAATAACCAAGTCTTATATTGAAGCTGCTAATATACCAACAAGGGTAATTGTCCCAGAAGGACGATCTCAAAAGACAATAGCAATCGAAACTCCAATTCCCCGCCAGAAGCGTGGTAGACCCCCTGGTTCAAAAGATACAATTCCACGAAAACGAAATAAAAATGATCTGGATCCTAAAACCACATCTGACGAAATCCCAAAAGTTGCTGAGATTCCTGAAAATAACCTCCCAGAAGGAGAAATTAATACGAGAATACCAGAATCAAAAAATGAAGAAATTTCCATAGACTTCATCCAAGAGACTTGGAATCAAAATGAAACAATTGTTGATGATTTATTTTCATATTCAGTGGCAATTAGTATTTCATATGATGATTATGAGCCACGTGATATCCAAGAATGTAAAAGTAGGCATGACTGGAAAAAATGGGAAGAAGCAATCCAGGTAGAATTAAATTCGTTGAATAAACGGAAAGTTTTCGGACCCATAGTTCAAACACCAGAAGATGTTCAACCAGTTGGTTACAAATGGGTTTTTGTTCGAAAACGAAACGAAAGAAATGAAATTGTGAGATACAAAGCACGTTTGGTTGCATAAGGATTCTCACAAAGACTTGGAATTGATTACGATGAAACGTATTCATACAATTACATTTCGATTTCTGTTAAGTCTTACAGTTGTTGAAAAATTGGAAATGTGTTTAATGGATGTAGTTACTGCATATCTGTATGGATCACTTGATTCTGATATTTACATGAAACTCCGGAAGGATTAAAACTACCTGAATCATATCGATTGGGATCTCGAAACTTGTATTCCATAAAGTTACAAAAATCCCTGTATGGATTGAAATAATCTGGGAGAATGTGGTATAACCGCCTGAGCGAGTATTTGGTTAAGGAAGGATACCAGAATAATACAATATGTCCATGTATCTTTATCAAGAAATCAGGGTCTGGGTTTGCAATTATAGCAGTTTATGTGGATGATATGAATATCATTGGAACTCCTGAAGAGATCAAACAAACTGCTGAATATTTGAAAAAGAAGTTTGAAATGAAAGATTTGGGAAAAACGAAATATTGTCTTGGTCTGGAAATTGAACACAAACCAAATGGGATATTGGTTTATCAATCAGCATACATTGAAAAAGTCCTAAAAGGGTTTAATATGGATAATGCCCATCCGTTGAGTACACCCATGGTTGTAAGAACACTTGATCCCAAAAAGAATCCATTCCGACCGAAGGATGATGATGAACAATTACTTGGTCCTGAAGTACCATATCTGAGTGCGATCAGTGCGTTGTTATATTTGGCTCAATGTACGAGGTCAGATATCTCGTTTGCTGTAAATTTATTAGCGAGATATAGTTCTGCACCAACCCGTCGTCATTGGAATGGAATCAAACATATTTTACGTTACCTGAAGAGTACGAAAGATTTGGGATTATTTTATACGAATTCTGATAAATTTTTGGGTTTGACTGGTTATGCCGATGCTGGATACCTTTCGGATCCGCATAAAGGACGTTCTCAAACTAGCTATATTTTCACGTATAATGGTACTATGATCTCCTGGAGATCTACGAAACAAACTTTAGTAGCCACGTCCTCGAATCATGCTGAAATTTTGGCATTACATGAAACCAGTCGGGAGTGTATTTGGTTGAGATCAATGATCCAACATATCCAGAATTCATGTGGTATCTCCGAAACTACGAATGGGCCAACTGTAATTTTTGAAGATAATGCTGCATGCATCACCCAAGTTCGGGGGGGTTACATCAAAGGAGATCGAACCAAGCACATTTTCCAAAAATTCTTCTACACCCACGAGCTTCAAAATACGGGTCAAATCGATGTGACGCAAATCAGATTCTGCAATAATCTAGATGATCCACTAACGAAATCGTTACAGACATCAACGTTTGAAAAGTCAATTTACGAGAGCGGAATGCGAAAGCTCTTCAGATTAATAGATTAGATTATGGGTGTAATTATCAGGGGGAGTTTTTGTAATTGAATTCCACAACTGTATTCTTTTTTCTTCGTCCAGTTTTTGTCCCACTGGATTTTTCTGGCAAAGTTTTAACGAGGCAGTCGTATGGTGGAAATCCAAGAGGGAGTGTTGTGAATGTTGAGTGGATTTCAACTTCATCACATACGTGTAATACATGCACAATGTGATAACATGCATGTTAACACGCAGCAAAGTGTTTGTGTATATATATATGTTACCTCATATCAATATGATTCACAATTTGTGTGTTCTCTTTTCTGATTCCTTTCATTTCTTTTGATCTATCAATAAGTTGGTTCTTGTTTAATTAATTGTTCAAGGTCCAAGATTTTTAAAACTAGCAGGTGAACTTTCTGATCTGAATTTATTTTCAGTTCATATTCAATTGTCTTCTTCTCTTCTATTTTCTTTTTACAACAGTTAATGATTAATAATCGAACTCATTTAGACTATAATTGAACTCACTGTTGATGTTTATACACTTAACTTATTTTTTTTTAAAACAAAAACTATTTAATCTATCTCACCTCGTATATTTTATGTACCCATACATTTAGAAACAAAATACAGTTATATTACAATTACATGTAAAAACTGTTTACTACCCTTTTCAAAATTTTTAAATAAAAGATCCATTAATTTAATTTTTAACTTGGAACCGTCAAACAGTTAAAGTTAAAGTTGGAGATCACCTGTTCAACAAGTTAAAAATAAAAGTTTAAGCACAAGTCACCTGCTATGTATATGCATATAATGAATTTTATAATATAGTATTATCCAATTTGTAACATGCGACTTCTATAATACAACACCACATCATTAGACGGTATTAAAGTTGATATAGATTACACAATATTTTCAACATATTTTTCTTCATTTTTATATACTTTATATAGATTTTATATTTGTTAAAAAATTATCTTTTAAAATTAACTTTAAAATTTTAACCTTTTAAAATTTTAAAAAATAGGGTGTATATTACTCATGTAAATAGCCGTTCTAAATTCTTTTAACCTAATCACTTTTATTTCCATGCTCTATACTAAATTTGGATAAATAGTATTCGCATGTCTGTTAGAATAGTGCAAGTGTCACCACCGAAATGCAAATGGTATGGTTGAATAATTCTTAAAATTAAATGAAAAAGTATGGTGCATGGAAGTAACGGTTCATAATTCTTATGATATGGAACACTGTGTATATAATGCTCTATACTAAATTTATAATGATTTCACGCTCATGAGTATTGGACAGTAATTGGTAGGGTGTAGATGAATCGGGACGAACCGCTATGGTTTAATAATTAAATTTAAATTTTAGTTTATACAAGTGGAGTTTAAATTTAAATTTAAATAAGTCAAGTCTCTAATTTTAAAATTAAAAAATTAATGAGTTTGGCGAGTTTACACGAGATTTTTATATTTAATTTTTTTAATAAAATTATATTAAATTTAATATTTTATTAATATATTATAATGAGTCGAGTTCCAATTAAATATTATTAAATTTGAATTTATATATAAAATTACAAATCTGAACTTAAATTCGAATATTATTAACGTGTGTCGAATCCATTAAAGATAAAATAGAATAATCCTGCTAAATACTAAGACAGTAGTAAACAGGGTCGAATCACAGAGAACGGTTTAATCAATTCAAATTTTGTGAATAACCTGAGAAGTAATTAAGGTTTTTGAATTTGATAGGAAAAAATAAACTAAATTAAAATTGTAGAGAAGTAAATCGATAGAAGAAACAATCCAGCAAAGTTTATAGCCAATTATTGTGTTGATCATCGAATCTAAATGTAATTATTTCAATTCAGTAACCATAGTTATAGCAGTTGACGTCGCGCCTAACCACCTAATCTTCCCTTAGCTATTAGACTAACCGGAAAAGCGCCTTCTAATTAGTCCCTAACCTAACCAGTAACCCCGACAAGCGCCTGACAGGTTCAACCGTAGATTGCTTTAAGAAATAGGAAGACCTATGGTCATCGCTAACAAATCAAAAAAGCGTGTTCATTAACCTATGATCACAACTTCACACAGCATGACGTATCACATTGTTTGCTACTTGTGTTAACTTAATTAAACGATTACGTATTTAATCTTGTTAACTAGCAATGTATTAACCTAATTGATCAATTAATCGGCCGTAGGGGTGAGTGGAATTCGGTTTTTACCAAAACCGAACCGAAAACCGAAAAAAATAAATCGGTTCGGTTAACCAAAAATATGGCTACTTTCGATTTTCGGTTAATTCGGTTCGGTATTCGGTTTCGGTATTCCAAATTTTCGGTTAACCGAAAAACCGAATAAATACCAAAAACATTCATTTTTAAGTTTATTTTCTCTATTTTTCATTATTTAGTCACCAAGTTACCTATTCTTTTCTTTTCTTGTACTATTATCTCTTTATTCTTATCTTTTCTTCAATGATGTGAGCATCACAATTGAATTTATGGAAATAGAAAGAACAAAAAATTCAATTTTTATCAATTTAATCGGTTTTCGGTTAGTATTTCGGTTAACCGAAAAATTTCGGTTTCGATTTTTGGTTAACTGATTAAAATCCGGTTCGGTTTTCGGTTAGCAAAATTTGAGATTCGGTTAACCAAAAACCGAAAATTCGGTTCGGTTTCGGTTAACCGAATTCTCTGCCCTAACCAGCCGAATTAACTAATCAAATAAATAAACACATTCAACCAAAACCATGAACAACAGTGAAGTGATAAATACTGCAGAAATAAATATTAAAGCACAAATCTCACAACACAAATAATTAAACTAATCAACTTTACTGGATATTATAACTTAGCTAGCATCATAGTTATAAAATATACGTTCAAACCTAGAATGGAGAAAACTAAATAAACCTCCGAACTCAGAAAATAAAACTGAGCTCCTTTACATCGTATTGGAAACTCTTATTTAAACCTAAAACTAGAAAAATGATGAGAGATCAAATTCTTTCCGTAAAATCTAACTTGAAGTTTAAAACTCAAAACTTAAACTGAACAAATCATTTGATAAGAAAAACAGATTATTTGACTTGGTTAATACCTCTGCAGTACCCATAAATCTTCCAAATTGTAATTTAACCCCCTAATTGTATAAAAATATCAAATAGAGCAATTCAGTATAATAATCATCAATTTAGTCCAACAATCATGAGAGAAATTGACTATAAATATGACATATTTTGTACCTGTCAATTATAAAATTAATGAGTTTTACAGCCGGACTCGAATACACCCTTGAATTTACATTTAAAATATAAATCTAAATTTAAATCCGGATAATATAAAATTAACGAGTTTTACAATGGGGCTCGAATACACCCCTAAGTCTTTACACAGAGCCCATCACCTATTCAGTTAAGCTATTGAAGGTTATATGTGCGGCAGTTTGAATATTGATAAGCAGTTTGAATATTAATAATGGTGGTAGGTGATTTCTGGAAGTAGCGGTTGGCAATAGTGGTAGTTATTATTATTAAATAGTCTCGTCTATAATCTATATTATTTAGAGTAAATTATAAAAAAAAATAATATTTTTAAATTTTTTTTATTAATATTTTGATTTTAAACGTTATTTATAAAAGAAATTCATTTTTAATTTTAAAATAGTATTTTTTTAATAGGAAAAAAAGTCTAAAATAGTAGATTATTATAAAAATTTTGCATCACTTGATTTTTTTTTTTTTTAGAACGGGGAACTAATATAAAAAAATTTGAAAAAATGGATTTCTATAATTAATCCATATTATTTATATTTTAAATGATTTTTCATAATTGGTTTGTGGATTTATTAATTTTGTAATTAATATAATTTACATATAAAAACAAAATCATGTGAAACAAAATGTATACTATATAATATATATATATATATATATATATATATATATGAATTGTATCTAATGAGAAAAGAGTCCGGGATGAGATGTGAAAAATATATATATATATATATATATATATTATTTGTTATCTTTTTATAATTTTTATTCATATTATATAGTTCAATTTTAAAATTTTCAAAAAATAATCTTTCAATTTTTCGCTTTTAAAACATAGTCCTCCACAAGTGTGAAGGAGGTTTGTGAATGACTATTTTTGAAAATCAAATTTTGAATGGATAAAAATATAAATTAAATTTTTTTAGATTAGTTTTGAAATTTTAAACTTTTTTTTGGTATTTTATGTGATTTTACATATATATATGTGGTTAATTACAATAAACCCCTATTTTTTCAAACTTTCTGCAAGCCTAAAAATATAAAAATTTCAAACGTTATTATAAAAAAAATAAAAATAAAAAATAAAATTAAAAAACATTAAGATAAACTTTTTGTATTAACCCACCGGTTTAAAATTATTTTTAATATTAAAAAGTACTGTTTCAAAATCAAAAATTAATTTTTTTTAAGTAACTTTTGAAACCAATAAATTAATAAAAAAATTTGAAAAAAGTGATTTTTTTAACCTATCCTCCTCTATATATATATATATATATATATATATATATATATATATATATATATATATAATCTAACTATTATTATTATGTGAAAAATATGATTATTCTATCACAGTATCAAAATAAGAGTTTTTTCTTTCAATAAACCCTAATCATTTCTAACCCTAGACGTATAATGAGAGGTCATGGACAGACAACCTTACGCCGGTCTATTAGCTATCATGACATCCCGTCCAAAATCATTTTTTTGTTTGTCGATATTAAAGACGGTTTGGGATCATCTATAAGTCCGATATAATTTCTCTCTAGAACTCATATCTTTAAATTAAAAGATCAATTACGTAACCTCCCCAAAGAGACCGCCTATATGCAACTTATGCAAGCCTATTTAGGTCATCAACATCATTGCCAAATATTTGTCATGCTTAAGAGCAGATGAACATCATCATGTGCATTCTTCATAGATTACTGGGTGAATATGCTTCCTTCAAACTATTAGATTAATTAAAAATCCTCAATTTTCCACATTTTTTTTATTAATCTACTGGTTTCAAATGTAACTTAAAAAAATTCATTTTTGATTTTAAAATAGTACTTTTTAAAATAAAAAATATCTAAAATCAGTGAATTAATATAAAAAAAATTTGCATGAATTGAAATTTTTATAGAAAACGATAAAATCAATGAACTAATGCAAAATGTTTGAAAAATTGGATTGATTTTATTATTATTATTATTTAATTAACCAAGAGAAAAATCAAAATTGAAACATTTTATTTGAGCATCTTATTTGCTAAGTATAGAATGTGTTCGGCGGTGGGTCAGAGCTAGTGTGTCCTGGGCCTGGGCATACGGATTCGGCCTACTACAAGCCCAAAAGCAAAAACCAGGCTGATAAAAGCCGAAATCTATAAACCGGCCCATTCTCTAAAGTTGGCAATGCAAGAAAAAACCAAAAACCAGCACATGAAATTAAACCTCACAATTTATCAATCTTAATCGCAATTAAAAGATTCTACAAACCCCTTTTTACACAATTTAGACAAAGATAACATCTTACGCAAGTAAAAAGAAAAAAAAAAAAAAAAAAAAAAAAGAAAAAAGAAGAAAAGCTTGAATCTACTTTCTCATGCACATGCTCACAAGAAGAGACAAGACAATCAACTTTTAAGCTTGTAAAAAAGAAAAGAAAAATCAAGCATGCAAGCGATATGATGAACACGTTGAGTGAAAAAAACTGGTGAATCATTAGAAAGACGAATCTTATGTAGAAAATATAATGATTAATGTAAAGATTGTCATTGTAATAATAATAACCAATCTTTTTACGTTAGTTCAAATTCACCATAGATGCTTGTGACCCCACCATTTTAGTGGGCTACAACCAATATTTTGTCAATCATTGGCTTAATTATTATAACTATTACTCAAAATCAAGATTATGAAATGATGGATATGATAATGAATCTTCTTAATAGGACAAATTGGGGAACACTATAGTGCAAACTTTTCGACCGTGAATCAAGGTCATTTTCCCTTATATGGGGATGATGATTTTTTAAAATTAAAAGGGATAGTAGTAACGAACTTTAACTATGAAATGAACCATCTTAATTTGTTTAAATATTTAAAAATAAATATAGTAAAATGGGTAATGATTTGTAGTAATTTTTATCTATTTTTATAATTTATTCTCCGTATTAAAAGAAATTATTATATTAATTAGAATGAAACTTTTTATCCAATCATGTATTAATATATATTAAAAAATAAAAATAAACAAAAATTGGTAAAATAACATTACTTTATTAAAATTATATAATAATTATTATAAATATTTGTTGAATATTTTCGATCTATATAATTTTTTTCATATACTGAAATAATAATTTATAATAAAAGCATCAACTATTTATTAACACTACAATTAATAGACTAACTCATGTATTTGAAGATAGAAATTTATTAGATATTTAAAGTTTTTTTTTATATATTATTAAAATTATATATAAAAAATATATATTAAAAATAATTATTTATAATCATTTTCAGGTGAATCTACTAATATCAAATGTCCAATATTTTTTAATTTATATATTATAAAATATTTTAATTAAAAACTCACATAATATACAAAAAATAAATAAATAAAATAAAATACAAATAATATATATATAAATAAAACATATATTTTCCAGGTATATATACATGTAAAATATAATTTTACAAATAATATTTATATATATAAATAAATTTAACAATATATATATATATATATATTATATTTTTGTTCAAAGAGGAGAAGATTCAAATTCTGTAATTATAATTAAAATTCAGCCAAAATCAAATTACATTAAAATCAAGGGACCAATGATGAAAAACAAAAAACGAAAATTTCGCTCCAGCTAGCTTTCAGTGAAGTTCTGTGTCTGTGTGTCCACTCCAGTATGCCCACACCACGGCACACTGACTCCACACTACAAATTGTCCACACGACACCTCAACTCTAACCGCTCACATAAAAAACTATACGACCTTCAGATTCTAATCGCCGTCGAGTTCGCTTTTCACCGGAGGAAAATGACGGCGCATGTGCTTTGGCAGCCGAATGAACAAGGCCTGAGAGAGATATGCGACTTGCTTGAGCGACAAATTTCACCGACTGACGAAAAACTTCGTGTCTGGCAACAGTTCCAGCACTATCTCCAGTTCGCGGATTTCAACAACTACCTGGCCTTTATCTTCGCTCATGGTTACTCGGTACTAAGAAGAAATTCTGTGATCAACTGACAATTTTGTTGAATTTTGAGTTCGTTGAGTTCTTAATTGTGATTGTTGTTGAGATTCTAGTTCACAGTCTGTTACAAATGATTGTTTTATTATGTGCGATTTTTAACTTTTTTTTTTTTTTTGTCATGATTTTTTTATTTTATTTTTTTGAGAATGAATGCATTGTCAAGTTTTATTTATTGGCTGCATTTGGAGGATATTTGGTTACTGTTTCGTTGATTAATAAGTTATTTTTGAGTCGTTATTGGTGGTGTTTTTGATTGCTGGACAGGGTAAAGCAGTTGAAATTCGGCAGGTGGCTGGACTACTATTGAAGAATAATCTGAGGATAGGATTTAAGTCTATTAATCCTTTGTATCAGCGATATATAAAAGCGAAGCTGTTGCCTTGTATAGCTGTGGAAGATAGGCATATAAGGAATACTGCTGGGACGATTATTAGTGTTGTGGTTCAGGAAGGGGGAATTTCTGGATGGCCGGAGCTGTTACAAGGACTCTTGCAGTGTTTGGATAGTAATGAGTTTGATGCTATGGAAGGTGCCATGGATGCTTTGTTTAAGGTATCTTTTGGTTTTGTTTAACTTTGGGGATGTTGATGGAAATGTAATTTTTATATTTACATTTGGTAGTGGATGTATACATGTATTAGTTTTCTGCTGAGCGCATTTTAGTTGGTTCGGATTTAATTTAAAATCTCTGTGTTCTGTGATTCCTGAATCAGGTATTTTGGCAAGTGCATAGTAGGGATACAGATAGGGTCGCTAAAATATTACAATCTGCGGTCTATTAGAATTTTCTTTGGGCTGATGAGATATATTGACATGATTTTAATATTGTGGGCTGCAGATTTGTGAAGATGCTCCTCAAGAGCTTGATTTAGATGTGCCTGGCTTAGCTGAAAGGCCCATCAATGTGTTCTTACCCAGGTTTTTGAAGGTGAGGATAGTAGTTTGCTTTCTGGAATGATATTTATTTGTCCTATTAAAAGCATTCATGATTGACTGACTTGAGTTTTAACGTTGTCTTTATATTTCCTCTTATATCAGTTAATGCATTCACCACATGCCTCTCTAAGGAAGCTCTCTCTTGGATCAATAAACGAGTTCATTAGGTGCATGCCCACTGTGAGGACCAACGCCTTCACTTTTATTTTGGTTAAATTTTGTTATTGTTTGGAGTTAAATCACTTAGTATTTATGTTTCTTATGCACAAGTAGGCATTGTTTGTATCCATGGATCAGTACATCCAGGGTTTGTTATTTCTCATGCATGATCCTGTTGCAGAAGTTCGGGAATTGGTGAGCAGATTCTTCTGTATGTCGGCATTTTTATAAATCCGTTTTGATCTGTATCATTGATTCTTCACTTTGATCTTATCATTATAATCAACTGTAATTTCCCAACAGTACTGATATCTGTATATTGATGATAAAACAGTTCCCTTTAATCAATTCAAATTATTGGAAGCAATAGGCACCTCAACCTCTATGACTGCCCTTTTATGCTTCTCAGGCTTGACGTTATCTATTTGAATGGACAAGTATAATTTCTTAATAGGAAAAAATGGTAACAAAAACTAGTCATGTTTTTGAGTTCTGTTGCTTACTCAATAAATAAAATACAAGAATTATGAACTTGTAGAAGTTACCAAATATTTGTTTGTAACTTTTGTTTTTGATGATTTTAAAAAGTTCGTGGAATGCACAGTAGGCTATAACATTGAAACTTGAAGAAATTTGTAGGGTTTTTTTCAATTAATCATTAAAAATGGAGTTGATCTTTCTTTCTTTTTTCTTTTTTTTTTTTTAATTTTTTTTTAAAAAAAAAATAATATTCAAATTATCGTATTTCTTAATCTACTTGACAGGTCTGTGCAGCTTTTGTTAAGATTAAAGTGTTAGACCCTTCTTTCTTGGAGGTATGTACCATAATTCTGGTCATATTGATATAATCTTATATTATTTTTGCGTGTTGCCAAGTTAATTATATTGATATCGATTATAATTAGTTAATTTTCAAACAATGAATTTTCGTGCTGACTGATTCAATCTTTGTTATTTGTCTACAGCCACAGCATGTGAGGAAGATTATTGAATTCATGTTACAGTCAAACAAGGACAGTGATGATGGTGTTGCTCTTGAAGCTAGTGAATTTTGGTAATTCCATAACATTGCATTTATGATATTCAAGTTATTTAGTGGTGGACTTACTAATTTCTGGTATTAATGTTTAATCTAAATGGACTTCTAGTGATTAAGATGATGTTTCAGCTATGTGGTGATCATGAGTATCAAGTCAGTTAGCTGACCTTGGATTTTTCAACTCTGTAACATACAAATATTTACTAACAATTCTAGGTGTCAGTATCAAAAGTGTCACATTTTGCTAAAGCATGGGCATATACTTGGTAGCTCAAAGATCAGAAACCACAGAGGATCCACAATTTCTTTCAAGCAACAAGATGGTTTAGAACCAACCATATGCACCTTAGAAAACTCGAATCTCTTATTTGTGATGAGTCCACAATCACCATCAAGAGGAACTTTCTGTAGTATGCATGAATATCTCTGTTTCATATAAATTGAAATTCAAATGCAAATCTTCATGTTCAGATTTTTCACATTAACACTTACCTTTCCTATGCATGGAGTAGTATGCCAATAGACTTGATTATTTATCTGTCATGTGATTGCCAGGAAAGTTTACTGTGACTCTGAGTTAAACCAAGATCTTCTACGAGAGTACTTGCCGCAGTTAATTCCAGTATTGCTCATCGCAATAATTACTCCTTCCTTTGATCATCTTTCATGTCTCCTAGCTTCTCTGTCTGATGCTGCGATCTCATTTTAGGTTTTGTTATCCAACATAGTCTTCGCGGAGGATGATGAGTCTCTTGTTGATGCAGAGGTATATCTCTTCTGTTTGGAAAACTGATTTTGGTTAACTGTTTAGCTGATTGTTTTTTCTCTTCTCCTTTTCTTGCTTGCAGGCCGATGATTCTATCCCAGATAGAGATCAGGTACTCATTCATTTATTATTACTTTTGGTTTTTTAGATGTCTATTTTCAGTTTAGTTTCTTGGCATAGAGATTTATTGTATTTAGAAATTTTATCTGCAGGATCTAAGACCTCAAATTCATTCTTCTCGATTCCATGATTTGGACTATATGAATGAAGATGTATGTTATTTCTGAAACCTTCATTATTTTCAAAATATATATATTATTTTTGTTGCAATAAGCAGATGATGTGACTGCAGAGCCAATAGTACATAATCAAAAGTATTTTTGCAAAATTTAAGCTTCCATTAGGTATTAAGTGTTTTTCTTTTGATTTTTTACACAAGAGTATGCTTTGATTTGTGGGTACAGGATGATGACAATTACACTGTTTGGAACATAAGAAAATACAGTGCGGCTGGTCTTGAAAGTCTGTCAAATGTTTATGGGGCTGAGATTCTTCCATTGTTGATGCCGCTTGTTCAGGTTAATTGCAATTGTCTTGTAAAGTATTTCTTTTTTTTTTTTTTTAAGAGTACATGTTGCAATCTCTGTCAAATAGAGCTGGTTCATGTTACAAGTTTCTAGAACAGTTCAACTAAGTATACATAGCAAGTATTGAGCAATCCTTGCTTCATCTTTTTTTAACCAGGCCTACTTAAATTTTTATAACTTTTTTCAAAAAGATATTGATCCATTTTGTAAGAACTCTATGCACCTAAAAGAAAGGGGGTAAGAGAATTTGAATTAATGATCAATGCCGAAAAAAAAAAAGGAAAAAGGAAAAGAAAAAGAAATCTATGGTTAAGGACATAAAACTTGGAGGGTATCATGTCAGCAGAGCGGTCAAAACGTGTAGTGGCCACACTACATCATCCTTTCTTTTAAATTTACAAGCTCATCCCTAGTATATTGTTAGCATATTAAATTTACATCTTTAACTAGGCAAAGTTATCTTCCTCTGGTGATGACAAGTGGAAAGAAAGGGAAGTTGCAGTATTTGCACTTGGTGCCATAGTTGAAGGCTGCATTGAAGGTCTTTACCCTCACCTCACAGAGGTAATTTATTCTCTTTCCTGTAGCATTTTTGATGAAACTGTTAGAAGTTCAAAGGAATTTGCAGTTTGCATGTAGTTTCTAAATAACTTGAGTTTTTGTTTAAATTATTAGATCTTTGCTCATTGCATGCATCTGCACCCTTTGTTCCTTGCTTCATCTGCCACAGCATTGCTTTCTTGAACTGGTATTTTTTAGCATGTTGATTTTGGATCTGAAACTAGAATGGGAGAAATGGATGGTCACACATGCATTGTGGTTTCATGAAAAGTTTCCTTTCTGTGGAACTTTTCTTTTCATTATGCTTTTCTTTTTTTGAACATAATCTTCTAATAACTATGTGCAGATTGTGGAATTTCTCATCCCACTCTGTGATGACAAGTTTCCTTTGCTTAGGAGTATCGCATGTTGGACTTTGTCCCGTTTCAGCAAATTCGTTGTTAAAGTATGGGTAACTATTTAGCTGTAAACCCGAGTTGAATGATTGTTTTTCTTATATTTTTACCATTTCTTTTCTTTATAGAGATTTGTGGGTTTCAGATCATGTTTACTGGTCTTACTCCCTCCCTCTGGACCATTTATTAGCGTTGCTTGCTTGAGTTGTTACTCAGTTTTGCATATTGTTGTTGGTCAGTTTCTGTCTAAAGTTACATGCATTTCTCTTCTATCTTCTGAAAAATGTATTGCTCTGAATCTGAAATAACAACCTTAACTGGTGTGTAAAATATATTGTGGAACATAATTTTTTTTTTCATATTTAATTTTCTGGATAATGGTTCCAGTTGTGTTGTATGTGTAAATTTGTTATAGATATTGAGTCCATTTTGGCATCTACTTATTAATTTGTCTTTCTTATTTACTATCATCATTTTTCTTAATTCATGTTAATTGCTTGTTTCTATTTTTGTCTAGGATTGCTAATTTCTAGTGGTTTGGTCAATTTGTACTTAAGAAAGTCAAAGTATTGCTTTCACATTATGTCTGTTACAAAATTTGTAGTCCATTTCGTTTAAGAAAACTATCCAGATCGTTTATATATGTTATTTTGGAAACTTGACTCATTTAGGATGTCAGTCATCAAAAAGATGATGAACTGTTCACTAAAGTTCTCATGGGTATTCTACGAGGAATCTCAGACTCTAACAAGAGAGTTCAAGGAGCTGCCTGCGCAGCTTTAGCTGCAATTGAAGAGGTTATTCCTTTAACCATTTTCATTACCATGTTTTGCATTAAGATTTAACAAACCACTGGGTCTACATTGAATGTGGCAGGAGGCTGCAGAAAAGTTGTTACCTCACTTGGAAGTTATCATTCGGCACCTAGTGTGTGCTTTAGCAAGATACCAGGTTTTCCTCCCTTCATATAAACATTTCACTTCTGTGAAACTATTCAGATCAGCTGACTGATAGCCCTTGCCTTATATGGTCACTGGTTTTATGATTGTGTACCATCATAATCTACTGATAAACTCCTTGACTGAATGTAGAGGAAAAACCTACGAATCATCTATGATGCTATTGGTACTTTAGCTGATGCTGTTGGAGAAGAGCTAAATCAGGTATGGATTTGGTGAAGATATTGGATATCTGTATTTTATTGCATCTCTGTTTCTGAACCAGGGAGATTAAATGATTATTAGCTTGTGTCGCCTTTTTGCATTTGATAAGAAGTTCATTCTCAGTTTCTCATCTTTAAATTCGCAGCCTAGATACCTTCAGATTCTGATGCCTCCGTTGCTTGCAAAGTGGCAGCAGCTGTCCAACTTCGACAGATACCTATATCCCCTGATCGAGAGCATTACATCTATAGCTCTAGTATGTTGCTATCCAGAATATAATACTATCTTGATATATTCATGTTGAAAGGTCATGGTATATGCTCTAGAGATCATCATGTAATTAAAAATATATGTATTTACTTAGCAAATTTTATTCTCTCCAACAGATTTTGAATGAATTAATGATGCCCTCAGCTCAGTTAGATCCATTGTATTACCAATTGAAATCATTCTTTAATTTATATATTTGTATTTGTTACAATTGCAGGCAATAGGAAATGGAATTTCTCCATTTGCTGAGCCACTGTTCCAGAGGTGCATAAACATCATTCAATCACAACTCATGGCTAAGGTTCAAACAATTTAAATATCTTATATAATTGGCCTTAAAGATCATATCTTGGTCATGCTGCTTTTGATATCTGCAACTATCCCCTTGGTTAAGACTTTTTTTTTTATGTCTGCCCATCTTATTGATTTCTATACTATAGTTACATCTGTGATAGACTAATATTAGTTATTTCTGACTGAAAGTCATGTTTTAATGCAGGCTGATCCTGCAGCAGAAAGAGGTCAATTTGATGAAGATATTGTTGTCTCCTCATTGGACTTGCTCGTGGGGTTGACAGAATGTCTTGGTGATGGAATCAAAAGTTTGGTACTTGCACATACTAGTGCCTGTTTCTAGTTGCAGTAGTTTATCTGTTCTAATAAACTTAGAATTTTCCAAAGATTAGTTTCTTTCAGTTAGATTTTGAGCAAATTCTCAAGTTCTGCTTAATATATACTTATGTAATTATGCTGAATATAAACCTTTATGACAGAATATTATGATGGTTTGTTGGTATATGGATTTAATTAAATTACGCCATTGCGATTTTAATAGATTGCAGATTTGAGGTAATGTCAATTTATAATATCATGTAAAATTTTGTATTTCTGCAGATTTTATCTAGTGATTTGAGGGATGAACTCCTGCGGTGCTGCATAGATACTGATGCAAACGTCAAAAATAGTGCTTTTGCTTTTCTAGGGGATCTTGCACTGGTAATTCAACTACATTTCACATATAATATTTGAACCCAATATGCATTTATGAAAAGTAACCTAATATCATTCTATAATCAGGCGTGCCCAACATATTTGCAACCACGCTTATGTGATTTTATGAACGCGGCAGTCAAAGAACTGGTTAGACGACCTCTCTTTCCATTTTGGAGTCTAATCTATGATTCTATGTTACCATTGGGTTGTGCACCCTTGATATAAAGTGTGAAAGTTGCAGAGCACTTTTGATCTGATGGAATCCCACTCCGTGGCAATTACTGCATGCTGGGCAATTGGTCAATTAGCAATGAAGGTTTGTGAGCTACTTAACTATGAAATTTTATTATGTTGAGAGTTTTGTTGCACGGCATGTGAATATTAAAATGCAGGAAACTGTAGTAAGAAATAAAAAGTTAATAATGAGTGTCAAAGTTCAATGAATAATTTGTCTTGTGGACTAGAGGTTTGTATGACTCAAGTCACTCTGTTGACCCTGCTCTGGCTTCTGTCATACAAGTAATATTTGTGTTGGTAGAAGAGGAACGTACCTCAGTCTCTAAAGTGGAATTGACTTACCTATATTGTTATGAAAGCTTGCTAGTCAGAAGCAACATTTAAGTTATGGAAGAGATTACCTTCCATGGTTTTTCCTTAACTAAATGTGAAATACAGCCTTGACTTAGATTTACAAAATTCATCAAAAATCATGTAGCAATTTATGGAAGAACCGGATAATATGTGGATTCTGAAAATAGGCCTCTTTTCAAACTAGCAGGTTGGTCGAGAAATTTCTCCGTTTGTATTGTCTATTATCTTCCGCCTCCGGGCAATACTTCAACTCGCTGAGGTAATTTTGTCTACTGAACTGTATAATTTTTATGTATTCTTGCTATTTGATTAAACATTTATGCTTTAGCCGGAACTCAATGGACCACTCATGGAGAACAGTGCCATCACTCTTGGGAGGGTTGCTTTAGTCTGTCCAGAGGTTGTTTCTCAACACATAGAGCATTTTATTCAGTCATGGTGTACTGCTTTATCCATGTGAGAGATATACTTAATACTTCTCCCTTAAAGTTCGCAAGTCCTTCAATTCAATAACACTGTAAATACGTGGATATGATCAGACAAACTTACTTTGGCAGGATGAAGGATGATGTTAGGAAGGAAGATGCATTCCGCGGTCTATGTGCAGTTGTATGTCATTTCCTTTTTCTATTTCTATTTATGAATCATGATTAACCATAGCAACATATTGAAGGTTCTTCTCAAATTTTACAGGTTCGAGCAAATCCAACTGGGGCTTTGGGTTCACTCTTACACATGTGCAATGCTTTTGCTAGTTGGCAGGTAGTATAACAATGAACAACATTCAGCTTAAAACCATCAGCGTATACATATGCGTAGATGTCTTCCCCCTTCCTTCATTCTATTCTGATATCTTCATCTCCCTCCAGATGATGACCGAGTCTCTCCTAATCGAGGCTCGCCAAGTGTTGCTCGGATATAAACAGGTCTACTACTACTCCACCCTCTTTGCAACTGTGTTTGTTTGCTTTTTATACTAGAAGCATCAACAGAGTTCTCCTAGAGATTTTATGATTTGCATCAATCACACCACACTTCGTTGAAACATTGTCCTTTTATGATCATGATAGAAGTCATCTTTCATGGTTTTTCAACGGTACTGACATTCTTATGCCGGCCAGATGCTCGGAGACGCAGCATGGGAACAACAATGCCTTTCCGCTCTACAATCCCCTGTAAAGAAAAAGCTGGCAGAATACGAGATGTAAATATCACAGACCAGAAGTCTCTTGAGCTTCATCAATTCTACTACTCATTTCCCTTCTGCGTACAAATTAAAGGTTTGAGTGTAAATTGCGGTTCCAATAACATCAGTTGTACATTGAAGCAAGATTTTGGCCAAAATGATAAAGAGTCTCCAAGCATAGAATCTATGACATCTATGGCAGCTAAGTTGGATTTTGTAGCAGCATATAAGTCAGAGAGTGCGATTTTTCAAGCACTTGTAGATTTTCTTATTCTAGTGTAAGCATTTGATGTTAATAGCGTATTGGGGTTTGGAGGGCCATTTTCTAACAAAGGGTCAGTGATATTCCGAGAATTGTACACACTGCGATAACAAACAATTGATTCTGCTATTGTTTTATTCATTTTTACAGCTCTGAAAATTGTTGTATGATAATAATCAAAACAATACATGAGAGAAGAGTCGCATCAAAACCACATCTGAACTCGATCACCGTTGATTTCCTTTTCCGCTCCGCTCCTTCTCAACAAGCTCTTTCTGCTTCTCCACAAGCTTCTCCAACGCCGATTCCACCGCATCTCGTCCTCCAATCAGCAAGCGAGTTACGATTTCCGGATCCTTCTCGAACCGAGCTTCTTCAAACTCTTTCCTCGCGTTCTCTCTCAACACATCTCGCCACAATACGCCTCGCGAATCAGGCCAGACGAAGTATCGACTCACTCGGAGGATGTCGCGGTAGAGACTCAACGCCTCACGACGATTACTTGTCAGTCGACGCCGAGATAGGAGCTCTTCGTCGTCGTCGTTCAAAGGTTTGTCTTTCTTAACCACGTGCCTGTCTAATAATTCTTCTAGAGTGTCCGGTCCGTTGTGGATGAATCTTCGCTGTAGTGATACGGCGTCGTGTCGTCGAATTAGGATCGCTAAGCTTCGACATTGTTGGTGTCGCATCGCCGTGCTGCGGTGGTTGACGTGTTTTTCTTCGTCGGTGTTTTGTTATTCTTTTCGTTTGTTTGGGCGGTTAAAGATAAAACGACGTTAGTTTAGTTATATTCAGGTTTTAGTGGGCTTAGAAATCTATTTGGGCTTGGTGTGACGTGGACTAACAAACTCATAGGCTTCGAGGATTTATATGGACCTCTCTTCTTTTGTGGGCTTGGAGAATGCACTTTCATAGGCCCATTAAATTATTAACATTCTTTAATTAATAGTTTAATTAGATTTAAGTTTCGAAGATATGTTTAAATTAAAAATAGAGTATTTAGCTACAGATAATAATTTATAATAATAATGATAATCACGAGAAAATCAAATAAAATTGCTAAAATAACAAATAAAAATACCTACAATGCTCTATCTACATAAAATTTTAAATTAAAAAAAATCGTATTCTCTTTGAAAATTTACATCTTCATGAATGTTTTGGTGGTCTCTCTCTATACTTGTGTGCATGAGAATGGTTTAAGGTACCATCAACTCTAACTCCCCTTTAGGTCTCCTTTAGTTGCATTCAAGACCAAAGTAATTCATTAAACGTACGACCTACAAAGATCATAACATCAACATAAGAACCTGAATAAATTGTTCAAAAATTACATGTAATCAGACCAAAAATTCACACAACAAATAAACCATACCTTCAAAATCATCATCTTCGAGACAAATCTAATAAAAACACAACAATTTTCTTCTTCTTCTCTATCGTCATTACATGATTCTTCTTTTTCATCGTCGCCATTGCACGATTCTTCTTCTTTTCTATCTTCTACTTTTTCGTCTTTGCATGTTTGAATCATGCGTCCTTGTTGGTCGGTTAAGAAGGTCGGTATGTTGCCTGGATATGGTGGCGTTGGAGTTCCTATTGGATATGTTTGTATTAGATCCTTTATTGATTCATAAGGCATGATTACAAGCAATGACTGAGGTCTCACAAGTTAACCGCTAACTTCCCGATGATATCCTGTGTACACCTTTCGATTTTTAGAACACTACGAAGTGGTCATGCTTTCGCATATATATAACTCTTCCACCAACTACAATTGTAGTCAAATTACAAGTACTTGGTAGTGTAGTATTTGGAATGCTTAGTTTTAGATGGACTCAAATGTCTCTAATCAATCAAATTTGTCTAGTTACTTATATTATATTTTATTTTATTTATTTATTTATTTATTTTTAATAATAGTATGATTTGAAAATATTATAAAAATTTCATACTAGAATTTAAGTATTTACTCACAACTTGAATATTGAAGTTCAAACTTAGAATGGGTAGCAAATTATATGAGACAATTGCAATCGGTTTGCATAATAGGGCAAACAGATATATTTTGATAAAGATGACAATGGAAATAATTTCTCTTGAATTGGAGGGTCTAGATGATATATTACGTTTATAGAAAATTCCTATTTTACCCTTCCTCTTAAATCTTGCTAGGTCGCTTAAACCCTTCTCGACCTCCATTTGCAGACAGTGAATGAAGTAATCAAAATCACTTCAAAGCCGAAGAAGGCAACGACGAAATGGCTTCTACAGTAACAAGATCAAACCTTCGGTATACATTTTCTCTCTTCCATCAACGCAGTTTCAAGCCTCACTCGCTTTATTCTTTTTTTTCTTCTTCAAATTTGAATTCATCTTCACTCAACGAAGACGACGACGACTCAAACACCGATAATCACATCGAAAGCGGAAAATCCGCCTCTTTGTCACCGGAGGAAACCCTAATCGCCGAGAAACTCCATTCATTAATCAAAGAACACCACCTTCGAAACCCTAACCCGGAACCCAACCCGACTCCCACATTCACTATCCCCTCTCTCTCACTCGACTTCTCACAAATCTCCAACTCCATCTCCTCCTCAATCATCCATCGCGTAATCGAGAGATCCGGCAGTGTCCGCCACGGAATCCCCTTCGCCCAGGTCCTCTCCTTCTTCAATTGGGCCACGACCCGACCCGAATATATCCACGACAAGGAAACCTACCACGAAATGATCAGCCTTGCTGGAAAGTTAAGACGTTTCGACCTCGCTTGGCATTTTATCGATTCGATGAAATCGAAACAAGTTGAAATATCGATAGAAACGTTTTCGATTCTAATTCGTCGATACGTGAGAGCTGGACTGGCAGCGGAAGCTGTCCACGCGTTTAATAGAATGGAGGAATACGGTTGCGTGCCGGACAAGGTAGCATTTTCGATACTGATCAGTATTTTGTGTAAGAAACGTAGAGCTAGTGAAGCTCAAGCGTTTTTCGATGCGTTGAAAGGTAAATTTGCTCCTGACGTTATCATATACACGAACCTGGTTCGTGGGTGGTTTAGAGCTGGTAATATTGCAGAGGCCGAGAGGGTATTTGGGGAAATGAAAAAAGCTGAGATTGAACCAAATGTGTATTCTTACAGTATCGTGATAGATCAATTGTGTAGGCGTGGGCAGATTTCGCGTGCACATGATGTGTTTGCTGAAATGCTTGAAGTTGGTGTTGAGCCAAATGCTGTTACTTTCAATAACTTGATGCGTGTTCATGTAGTAGCAGGTAGGACAGAGAAGGTTTTGCAGGTTTATAATCAAATGAAGAAGCTTGATTGTGCTCCGGATGCAATCACTTACAATTTCCTTATACGGACTCATTGTAAGGATGACAACTTTGATGCTGCTATCAAGGTGTTAAACTTGATGGTGAAGAAAAACTGTAGCCCGAATTCGTCTACTTTCAATACGATATTTCGATGTATTGTGAAGAAAGGAGATGTGAATTTGGCGCATAGGATGTTTGCTGAGATGAAGAATTTAGAATGTGAGCCTAATACTGTGACTTATAACATTTTGATGAAGATGTTTGCGGATTTGAGGTCTACTGATATGGTTCTTAAATTGAAGAAGGAGATGGATGAAAGTGAAGTTGAGCCTAATGTGAATACTTATCACATTTTGATTTCAATGTTTTGTGATATGAAGCATTGGAATAATGCTTATAAGTTCGTGAAGGAGATGATCGAGGTGAAGGGGTTAAAGCCGAATGTGCCTATTTATGAGAGGGTGTTGAAACAGTTGAGGAGAGCAGAGCAGATGAGGAAGCATGAAGAATTGGTAGAGCTAATGGTTTCTAAAGGCTTTGCTACTCGACCTTTGTAGATAGTTTAATTTTCATTTCAATGTCTTCTCCATGAATTTGTCACAAAAGAGGGCTTGTAGCTGACTAGTTTGTTTTTCTCTACTTCATTCTTCTGTAATACAAAATCGAATGTCAATTTTCCTGTCTTTGATGGAAAATGAAACTTAACAAGATTTTGCTATGAAGGAATCAAATGACTCTACTTTTTTAGTACCTTTGTTATCTGACCTACTCTACATGTTTAACAATTATGTTCATGATCCAATCAACTCAGACCTGGTATCAAGAGATTCAGTCCTATTTGGGTACAATATGACTATATCAAATCAACATCTTTTTACTCATTAAGATCAACTATATTCCAAAATGTTGGTTATCATAGTTTCATCATTTTGACTAAATCTGATAAATCATAACATAGTATACATGTCGCATTCAAGCATACAAGTCATCCTATCATACATCATCTGGTTACAAAACTTCTGCATAAGATAAGCCTAACTATTCAAAAGAACGTCGCAACCATGCAAATATTCGAAAAGTCTCCAATCAAAAACAAGATTTTTCTAGTTTCATTGAATGAAATTTGTTGGCATAACAAACAAATATACCCAAATCACGTCTTGTTTCATCAAAAAGCTAATAAATTCAAGTAGTTACACATTGCAAAGACAAAAACTCTCATTGACCAAAACCTTGCATATCAAGCATCTCATCCAAACCTTTTATTCTCTGCAAACCTTCACTGATTAGATATTTAACGTGTTGCTTATCTTTGCAGTCCCTGTTCTTCTCCATTTCGTGTCTGATTATCTGATTCAATTCACCTGCAAATCACACAACTTTCACTGTATTGACGACAAATGAATCGCAATGTATAAAGTAAAATTGATTCGAAATAGTAAAAAAGGAACGAACTTTGACCTCTGGTTTCATTGGGAGCTCTTCGAGCAGTCCTGAGAGCTTGTCTGTATAATTTGAGTACTCGTGCTCGGAGAATGAAGTCCTGTAAATCGAGCGAAAGGACCATGATCAAGTTAGGGTTTCACTGGCGCTGTGTCGAATCACAATTTGGGGATTTAGACTATATGGATGAATACGACGTCGTTTCACTTTTCTTTTTCCTTAAAATTTATTCCACTTAAAATTTTCAAAATTAGATACTACACTTGAAAAAGAAAATTCAATATCACAAAACAATCTGAAAGATTTACAATGAATGTGGTGGATCCAATGTTGAGGTCCCCAAAAGGCAAATTATTCAAACACTTCTTCTATGATTCACACATCATCCACTTAAAATGGCTCTATACATACATAGATAGCTACATACACAAAACAAGATAAGATGCTGTACATATTTGACTATATTGAAAAACAAAAACCACTTCCAATCCCAACTATAGATTTTGACTTTCTTGAAAACTCCACATTGTATCACTATTTTAACCTACTCTTTGTTTCAAAAATGTAAAAAAGATAAGAACCTAATAAAGTGACCACCTCAACTTCAAACAAAAGCCCTCCAATTCCTTTCAAATCCAAAATCATTAGCACTATAATAACACACTGTTTCCCACCATCTAGTGTTGAAATTTTAGCTCATGCAATTATCACAATCTTGATCAATCTCAGATCACTTATCTTTTTACCCATCAAACCTAATTTTGGTAGTAAATAGTAATCACATCACTAAACCCAATAATAATCAACTAACCAAACAAATTATGACACGTTTAACAGGTGCTAATCAAACCCAGAAACCTTAACAAGTCATAAAAATACAAACTCAGGTTATTATATTCAAAAACATAACAAGTCTACACATTTTAAACCCCAATTCAAACACCCAATACACATCATAAAACCAAAACCATCTTCGTAGAAGCCACTTTGATGTTATCTCTCCATCTCTGACCAATTCATCTCCATATTTGAATTTGTCACCTCCTCTGTTTTTATATATATATATATAGACACAATTCATATTCATATCCAGATTCTTGTTCAGTTATGGAGAACAAACATCAAACAAAACCCAAAAACAAGATATTGAAACTACTTCCAACAGCAGTTAGCTTTCAAAACCCTCCCTTTAGTCCAAACAGAGACCATCTTCATCACCACAATCACAATCATCACAATCAGAGATTTTCAGGTCCGATAATGGTGTCGATGATACCAGAAGAAGCGAGAAGGAAAAAAGATCAAAGCTTTGAAGAACCCACTTCGCCAAAAGTGTCGTGTATGGGACAAATCATCAAACACAAGAAGACGAAGACAAAAACGAAGACAAAGAAGGTAACGAAGAAAAGTGTTTCGCTTCCAAAAGACATGAAACCTGCGACGACTGGAAACGGTGTCGTGTCGTCTTCTAAGGAAATGAAGAAACAAGCTTCGAAGCTAATGAGAATGTTCGGCGGGGCAAAATCGGTAAATAAATGTGAAGACGAGGGTAATAGTTTGGGAAATGATGTGCCGGGTTTGGGTCGGATGAGGAAATTCGCTAGCGGTCGTGATTCGCTTGGGGATTTTGATTGGACGGCTGTGATTGGAAGTGATGATGACGATGTCAAGATTCCGTTTTCGGCACCGATAACTTCCGCCGGTGGCGGAGGCGGCGGAGGTGGCGGCGGTAACAGTGGTGTTGTATTGCAAGAAAGGAAAGAAGTGAATTTGTGGAAGAGAAGAACCATGAATCCTCCTAGACCTCTTCAATTGAACAACAACACCATGGTTGAAGTTAATTGATGTTTATTTTTATTTTTTTTAATTTTGATTATTGCGTATATTTGAAATTGTAAATTAATTTTTCCTATATAAAGATAAAATGTTAGTGTTATGAAAATGACATTTTAGCTAATTTTGGTTTTAAATGGAAACCTTGTGTATAATTATAGTATTATATAGTATTTGTATATGATCATTGAATTAGTTGCATGGTTAATGACACGTAATGTGTTTGGATTAACTTAAAAGAGAGATGTTTTGGTGCAAAATAATTTTACTATAAGGTTCAATGATAGGGAGATTTGACGTTAAATAATGTATATATTATATGATCACATATTTCTCAAAGTGGGTTGGTGAAGTATCCACTTGTTGTAATGAGATATTTCATTCTGATTGTCGTAGTTATACTAATTAATAATTAATAATTTAAAAATAGATGTTAAAATAATTATTAAAATAGGTAAAAGAATAATTATGGAGTATATGGTTTTAGATATAAAATTATAAAAATAATTAATGGTAATTATTTAAGTTATAGTGACGTGTAATGTTGCCGGCAGGTAAATATAATAAAGAGTTTAATGTGCATCAACTACTTTAGAAGAATGAGCTGTGTTTCCTTGAATTTCAAAGCTGGTCTTGAGTGTGTTTTGTCTGGTTTTTTCATGTCTATCTTCAACCTGTACTATACCGTCGGTGGACACACTATTTCATTTAGTTTTTATCACTTTGACCCCTTCAAGTATCAACAATTATACTTAATAACACCATTCATGTTCATAGTTAAATAATCAAAACATACTAAAGCCCAACCAGGCCCAAGTCCATATAAAAAAACATCTTTAACCCAATACCACAACATAACCGGGTACCCAATAACCCGAAACACCCAATTGTTCAAATCATGTATATAGAAAAATTAACACAAAATCTATCTTCTATATGATTACAATTGATTTTCAAATCAATAAGTGACCCGAACACCTTGGTATCTAAGAATCTCACCGATCAACTCACCCTTACCCGACCCGACATACCGACCACAAATCTTCCCATCTCTAATAAACAAAAAAGTGGGAACTTCCACGACATCCATATCTCTCAAAAACCTCATACAGCTCTCGTTCTCATCACCGTTCATTCTCGCGAACACGACATTATCCATCTGTCTCGACAGCTTCAGCACCGTCGGATACACCTTCACGCATGGCCCACAATGTTTCAACCCCACATCAAGCACCAACAGCTTATGATCGACTTTATGCTCTTCGATCAGTTTCTCCACGTCTTCCTTACTGTGCACCTGCACCACAGCGGAGTGACTGTCCCCGTAGTATAACACGTCACCCATTAGCTGATCTGGACCGATACCTTCCTCGTCGTGTATGCGTTCGTTGCTTTTGTAGAAACTGAAGTGGGGTACTTTGGTAATTTTCTCTCTTTCGAAGAGCGCTTTTGTCTTTTCGGACTCGTCGCCGAGGACTAAGAGGAATTCGACGTCGTTGCATTGTCGGCTTAGTTCGACCATGAATGGGTAGATTTGGCTGCTGCTTTCGCTTGTTAAGGCGGCGAATTCGACGACGACGAGCTTGTTTTTGGCGGATTTTAGTGCTGTGTCGAATTCTTCGACGCTGTGGATTTTTTGTACGCGTTCGGGTACTGGTGTTTTTTTTGTGTTTGTGTTTGGTGCTGCTGTTGCTTTGATTGTGAAGCGTGGTTTTAGGGATTTGAGTGGTTTGGTGAAATGTTGTGATGTTTTGTGGTGAAGGAGGAGTGTTGTGGTTGGTTTTGATGGTGTTGGGAATGATGTTGGGAGGAATTTGGATATGGTGTTTGTGATTGTAGCCATTGAAGAGGAAGAAGTGTGTTTGTGTTGTGTTTGGTTTGAGGAATTGTTGTTGTTGTTGATGTTATTATTATCAGGAAAATCTCAGTTAGTGTACTTGGTATCCACATGTTTGATTTGTGGATCATATTTTATCCGTTCTTTAGAATCTTCGTTGATTTTTCGACGCATCGTTTTCTTGTTGTAGAGAGTGGTTTGTTTACCTTTTGTTTGGTGGAGAAGAAGCGGCCCAATTGTCATTGTGGGCTTTTGTTGATTGGGCCTAAGGTTTTGGTTGATCATACCATGGCCCATCAAAGTTGCATTTTGGTTGAGTCTGGAAACTATAAAAATCCAAGACAATTTTTCTGACTTTTTTCCTTTGGAAAAGAAGATTTCACATTTGAATCTAAAATGCTTCAATCACTCGCTTTCAAGTTTGAATCATCACATTGTGACTATTAGGGCTAATCTTCTTTTTGACCACTGATTGCAGGAAAAGAGTGGGAAAAAATCATTTCCAAGAAGCTTCTACACTCTCCAAAGCAATTTTCATAAGTTAGAAGCTCTGCTTTTAAAAGCTAAAAGCTGTTCAAGACTTTGAAGAGTGTATTTAAGACTTATCTTCTCCATTCAATGAACTCAGAATCCATTGCATTGGTTCAGTGATTCAAAGCCAGTAGATGTAAACATTAAATACAAAGGCTGTCCTTTGACCTTTTTCATTCAATTACCACATTCCTCTCTCTACACTAAATACAGAGTTCAACATTAAATGTAGAAATTGACACCACCACCATTCATCATTCATTCACCACCAAAATCAAACAACTTTCACAACAGAGATCTTCAAAACAATTAATAACCTGATCTGCTTACACATTCCATACCATACATAGTACTACTAGTTTCGCTGGAGGGACCCAGTACAACAAAAAAAACACAGCAACACAAAAGCCTACCGGATTTGGATTGATCTACTCACACAACACAACCACAAACAACATGTGATCAAAAGTGATTCAATACCCAGTCAGTGATCGCCACCTAAGCATAGCATCTAACACATTAAAGTCTCTCTCTACACTCTCCATGTGCCTGTCGTGTTCTTCTACTTGTCCTCTCTACAGGCTACACTCTGATCTACCTATAGCACCACCTATTCCTACTTTAATAAAGCTTTTTAAATCTTAAATAAATTGAGCAATAATAACAATAACAATAATACTTATACTCATCTCCACATTGCAATCTAGATCTGAATTGATGGTGTTGACAATTATAGTAACACTAAAGCAAACCAATATTCTTCTGATGGTGGCAGAAAATTAGAGATATAGTGTGAGAGACCAGCAATAAATCCAACATTCGAAATTAAATAGAATTTAAAAGGGTACAAAGAAGATTAAAATTGAAGCTAAATTAAAAATTAAAAAAAGATAAAATTTAAAAAGAAAAAAAAACCTAGTGGGTCTTTGAAGAAGAAGGAATCGGATCTTGACTAAGAAGATTTCGGGGCTTCGGGTTTTCTGAAAAGAACCATATGCATAGGCGAGAAGATACCCGTTTCACCTCCGCGGGTCAAGTAATCCGCTGTGGTGAAAAGCATCTGATGAACATCAACGGTACCTTTAGGAGCGATTCCAATAGCGGAAAGAATAGTGACGAGAATGTGGTTCCTCCAGTAGGCGATCCGACCCATTTTCAATCGGGTCCACCATGGTTGAGCGGGTGGTTTCGCCAGATCTTTCTCTTTCACAACTTCGAATCCAACTTTCTTCCCAATCTCAGCAATATCAGAATAGCTACGAAGTCCAGGCAACGCGTCTCCTCTCTCGATCCCCTGAATCACCTCCACGTGTTCCGGGTCATCGGATTTATATTTATCAGTAGTGACCCATTCATAAGACACGTACAAAGATCCGGGTTTCAACACCCGAAAAACCTCAGCGTAAACCTCCTCCAACTTAGGCGCGTGACAAGTCGCTTCGATCGAATACGCGCCATCGAAACTGTTATCACCAAACGGCATCTCCAGAAAGTTCCCACAAACAACCTCACAAAGAGAGTCGAGTCCGGCTTTCTTGTTATGCAGACGCGCCCGATTCACCTGATACTCATTGATCGTGATCCCCACGACATTGGCGCGCGAGTGAGAAGCGATAGCACGCATGGGCCCACCGACACCACAACCAACATCGAGAATCTTTTGGCCAGGCTTCACGTCGATGAGATCCACGGCCATTTCCTCATGTAAGCGCGTGGCTTCACGGTGGGATTTCCCAGGGAGCGAAGGTGAGAAGTGAAAAGACTGGCCCCACCCCCACTCGTAAATATCCGTCACGAGATTGTAAAAAGTGTCGACGAAATCCGGCACTTTCTCCGCCGTCTCGATCTCCTTCGGACGACGGAAGAAAGACCAGTACTGCTTGTAATTGTCCTGCACTTTCTCGGCGGAGATCGAGCCGCCGGAGAGATCGACGGCGCGTTTTCCTTTCTGTTCGGCGGGACCGAGTAGACAGACGAACCAGTAGAGTCCGCCAGCGAGGACGGCGCCGGTGCAGAAGAGAGCCACAGAGTCCATCGTTAAAGTGAAGAAATCTAGAGAGAGTGAGTGTGTGGAAACGCTGAGAATTCGCGTCTCCTCTCAGATATTATTCGTTTCACAAAAAAAAAAAACTGTTGAAGGGGGATTTTATGTGAAGTTGAGATACTTTACACTCCACTTCACACGTGACTCCACTTCACACGTGGGACCAAATTTGTGTATTTAGAAAATTAAAGTAAATCGCATTATATAGTAATTAATTAATCAATCTACTTTTTACATATGCATTTATTTTTATATCATATAT
The DNA here is from genome assembly GCA_031304145.1 of Cardiospermum halicacabum. Lineage (NCBI taxonomy): Eukaryota > Viridiplantae > Streptophyta > Magnoliopsida > Sapindales > Sapindaceae > Cardiospermum > Cardiospermum halicacabum. The sequence continues at coordinate 1,489,668 of CM062394.1, forward strand.
TTGAAAATAATTATTTGGATTCATATGGATGTCTTTTAATAGTGACAAAAATTAATATTTTTATTTATATAGTTTAGAAGGTGATCTCCGGTTTATACGTGATCTATCAGACCGTGATTGAGGACAGGTACGGTGATAATAATCGATTATTATCGGATTAAAATAATTAATTTAATTAATTAAACAATTTATATAATCAGATACTCTAATCAAATACAAAGAATCTGAAATTTAATACTGGGTAGATCACGTGCTAGGGTGGTATGTTTGATCTTATTCACTAGCCAGCCAATACGCATCGGATTATGCTATTTGACCGTTGTGTTCTTTGTTGTGATATTTTATTTTTTTTTTAATAAAAAATAATCTTATTTTTAAAAAGTAAATAATTTTTAATTAAGAATGTTTTTTGTTTTGACTGTTGTCGATTTTTTTTTTTTAATTTATTTTTAAAACTCAACAGCTTATAGTGGACAAATCTCATGTGAGTTGATTTATTTTATTTTATTCTAATTTTCTTTAGCCGGCAATGGCTCTGATAAGTTGATATAAATTTCTCAAAAAATAAAATTTAATATACTATGATATATTAAAATATTTTATTTAATTAGATAAATAGTTAAATTAATTATTAAAATAAATTTATAAGTAAATATATTTATTTATTATTTGAAATCTATATAAATTAGGTAACTATTAAAAAATAAAATAACTAATTAATAATTATTTAATAATTATTTTTTATATTTATTTAAATAATAAATTATATTATATAATTAACTATTTTCCAATGGTGGAATGGATTATTATCTTATGTAGTATATTTTAAAGCTTTAATATAATCATAAAAGTCAACTTTAACTTTTTGGTTTAATGTTGGATAATAGTAAATCCTTCTGCTTTTAATTTTCTATACATGTTAGATTTCATTTCCAAACCAAAATTATCATTTGACTAGAAAAATAATCTAAACTAGCGGTTGAGTGTGTTTGGCACTAGATGTTACATTAGCGATTGAGTTAGTTGTTAAGGTAGCGATTAGCTGTTAGCTGTTAAACTAGCGGTTAAAGTAACTGTTTGAGATGAGTGTTTGGTAAGACCAATGATATGTTGAAGTAACTGTTAGATATAAAATGACATAAAAGGATAATATAGTTAAAGTGTATTTTTAAAAAAAAAAATCTAGTTCAAAAAGAATAAATTTTACTAGGATATTTTTGTAATAACCAAAATTGGATAAAGGTAGAATGTGAGCTTTTTGATTAGCGATTTGTGGACAGCTACTTCAATTAGCTGTCAGAAAATCGTTAATTAAACATCTAACGGCTAATCAAAAAGCTGCTCCCAAACAAGCTTTGGAAATATGTTAAAAAGGAATCTAGAATTGTGGCATATGTATATCTAATAAAATTCCAGATTTACATTAGTCAGGTAGATTGGAACTATGTATGTAATTTTTAAGAAAGGAAAAACAGGGAGATGAGGAGAGGAACTATATATATTATTTTACAAAGTCAATATATGTCCAAAAGATTGGGATAATTTGTAGCTAGCTTCACCATATATGTTTAACGAATATATTATCTTAATAAGTAAAGGATACATCTAATTAATTATTCAATAACAATGCTTCGACAAATCAAATGTTGTAATATGATTGTTTAGTAAGTTTGATATTGATGGATGAAATTTATTTTTAATTTTAATTTTAATTTTAATATTTCTTAACTATTTGTTATAAATCACTGTTAATTTCATAATATTATGAAATAGTTAATATTGGATCTTATAGTATCATCATTATTTTAAATTCAAATATTTGAAAGTGTGTTTGCTATTTATATTTTAATTTAAAAATTAAATTTAAAATTAAATAGTCAAATTTTAAATATACATATCTTTTGGATGTGATAACACCAGAACTCATGATTTATTTATTAAATATTATTTTAAAAAATTCAGAGATAATTGAAGGAGATGATAACTATTTTTTACTAAATAACAGTGATTTGGCGGTGCACTGAATCAAATACAGTAAAGTAGTTTGATTTTATCTCAAAAGGATAAACACTCAATTTACTGAATCAGACAGAGTACTGCAAAAATAATTAAAAACTCTTTTTTTTTTTTGTAAATAACATTATTTTGGCGATGCACTGAATCATATACGGTAGAATAATTGTCTGAATCATATATAAATGTCAAAAGAATAACTTTAATATTCAGTTTACTGAAGTTTACTGAATTATGTACAGATGTCACTGATCACTTTACTGAATCATATACAGACATTGTTGAAAAATAACTAGAAACTCTTTCTAGATTGGGTGATGCACTGAATGATATACGGTAGAATAATGTCGAAAGAATAACTTTAACATTCAGTTTATGAAATCATATACAGATTTCATTAATCAGTTTACTGAATATACAGATATCATTGAAAAATAATTAAAAACTCTTTCTTTATAAATAACAAAAGAGATTGAGTGATGCACTGAATGATATACGGCAGAATAATTGTCTAAATCATATACAATTGCCGAGAGAATATCTTTAACATTCAGTTCACTAAATCATATACAAATGTCACTGATCAGTTTACCGAATCATATACAGACATTACTGAAAAATATTTACAACTTTTTCTTTGTAAATAACAGTGATCAGGTGATGCACCGAATCATATACAGTAGAATAATTTTTTGAATCATATACAAATGTCAGGAGAATATTTTACCACTAAATTTATCAAGGAAAAAAATTAAAAATTATTTATTTGTAAATAAGAGCGAGAAGAGCGAGTGATATATTGAGTAGAATAATTTTTTTTAATTATATATAAATCTCTAAAGAATAATTTAACATTCAATTTACTGAACCATTTACCATTATCACTAATTATTTTACTCAATCATATTAGAATTTCTGCTTACACATTAAAAAGTTGTTACCCTTAATTTACCAAACTATGTAAAAAAAAATTATTAAAAAAAATACTTTAATAAATAATGATAATTATTTACACTAAATTATTTAGATATATCACTCATTCATCCCATAATTTTCAAAGTTTTTTTCCCCTATGTTTTAAACTCTCTTTTTTTTCCCTTTATAAGAATATTTTTTAAACTAATAAATAAATGTTAATAAAAACTATATTTTCCTAAAAATTCACTAAATAATATGTAAATTATTTAAAAATGATAATTAAATATCAGTAATTCACTTTAATAAAACATATCATATACTAACATCTTTTAATTTAACTGAATTATATACGTTTATCGTTAAAATAATATTTTTTTAATATATACTCTTAAGGATATTATATATATATATATATATATATATATATATAATATCATAAAAAAATAGTGAGGGAACTACACTCAACTAAACACCAAGATTGTGAGACCCTTCCAACAAATAAACTTCCAGTGTTAACAATCTAACCCAATTACTCCTTCCTTTTCTTCCTTCTCATCCATTTGCAATAGACACTATTTTATCAAATTAATTTCAAAACTAAAAAAATGATTTCATCATTATTACAAATTGGACTTTGAACTTCAATTAATGTAATAAATAGATTTACACAAGATTCTTCAGATCTCCATCAAACCAGTTATTGAAGTACGGAAGAGTTATGTCTGTGACAGTGTTTGCAGTTGGGTATAGTGGTTGGTTGCGTTTCAGATTTCACGTGGAAACTTCGTGAGTGAAACAACTCAATCTCAAACAGCTTTCACAAACCTAGCTTTTGTCTTTCACTTCACTTTTCCCCACAAAAAGACACCACTTTTGTCTTTGGATCTGTGTATGTATTTACATGACATTGTATTGTAAACATCTACTAGCTTTCAAGATCTACAGAATATCCCTCTTTTGCACCTTAGTGGTTGCTTTAAAGGTGCTTTAGTCTCTTTAGTTATCCAAAATATAAATTCTGTTACAAAGCCAGATTTCAAACAGAGAAAATATATTGTTTGTGAGAGAAATGAAACAGAGGCACGTGAATTTTGTCATGTTGTAATCGTAGCTTTGTGGAGAGAGAGCATTGAGATTGGTAACAACCAGATCATCATCGTTTCATACAAAGACAAACAAACAAAAACAACACAACATACAAAACAAAACATAACACCACAACAGTAGGTGATTTACTAGCTGGCTTTTCCATGTCATTTTGTCGTTGGCCAATCTGTGTTGTGTTGTGTTTGTTTCGACCAGCATAAATCTCGTCAATTTTTCAAAAGTGAAACTCTGGTGATCGAGATATTTTGATTTTTGTATTAAGAGTGTCAGTGACCATGTCTAGTCCACTGTAGAATTCGAATACTTGGGCTGTGTTTCAACTAATTTGGGCTTCATGGGTCGGCTCTGTATTCGTTTCTGGCCCATTGGGTTAGTTCTTGACTCCTGTTGTATTTGTTTTCTAAAACGGGACCTTTTAATGTTTTGGCCCAGAGAAAAGTATAGTTTGATCTCCAAACCTGACGTATAAATATGAAAAAATTTACTTTTAAGTCGTAAAAAGTTTAATATAGATATAGTTTTGAAAATATTGTGAATTTTAATTTAACTTTTACTTTATATATTTAGTGATTGGGAGCATAATTCACCTAATTTGTAAGTTTTAAAAATTTAAAAGTATTTTGGGAAATTGATTTATAAAATGAAAATCAAATTTTTAAAAGTTTGTTTTTGTATGTTTTTCAATACATATTTATAATTATATTTTGAACTTTAAAAATTTTATTTATATCAATTTTCAAAATATACATATTATTATTTTTAAATTTAAGATGTTAAAACAAAAATTATGAGAATAAAATGAAAATTCATACCCCATTTACATTGATAATATATATCAATATGGATAGAAAGACATATTAAAATCAATTAAAAAATTTATTTTTTAAAAAATCATTTTATAATTAGTGAAATTGGGAATTTTTTAAAATTAAGAAAAAATAAAACTTAATAAAAGAATCTTTTAATTACAATTATGATACACTTTATAAATTATACATTTATAGTTTAATGTAAAGTTAAAATTAAAATTTTAATTTATAAATAGTAAATATTTAAATAATTAATAGATTATAAATATTTGAATAGTTCGAATTATAATATAAAATAATACTAGATAATTATATTAAACTTATTTAATAATAAATATTTAAATATAATTTTATTGAGACTATTATATCTAACTAATATTTAGTAATGGATAAGGAATAAGTCAAACTAAATTATCCAAATATCTAACTAAATTCAAAACCTATCCACATAAAAAGTTCCTCCATAACTCAAATCATCTTCACAAATAGACATAAATATATTGATTAATTCGAGAGAAAACATGAACAAATAGCAATCAAAACTATAAATAACAATCTATAATTTCACCTCCTAATTTGATTAAGAGTCTAATCACTTTTGATTAACCTACAAAACAGGTACTTATATATATCAAATAACTAAACAATGAGTGGATGCCAAACTCATGTACGTAGATATCAATCATCAGTATACGATTATTACTTTAAACCAAACAAAAGCTAATTGGAGAAAAATCTAAAGCTTGCACGTATCAAAGCGTAACGAAATAATACACGCGTCCAAACGGGCCCTTATAAATTTGGCTGTAATTCTTGCATCAACTTTGAAGCCACGCATCCTTCTTCTTCACTCCTCTATTATTATTTTTACTCCCTTGTTTGTTTCTTCTTAAATAAATATCTATAAAGTTGAGGTGTGCTATCAATTTATTATTATTTTTTAAAGTAAAAAAGTTTATATATATATATATATATATATATATATATATATATAATATTCTATATTTGTTGTATGGAAACTTTTTGAGTTATAATAGACAGCAATAACATAAAATAATTAAACCTTAATTTTAAGTAATTTAAATATATAAATATTAAATAGAATGTAAAATTATAGTTGATCATCCACATAAATTTTTTTTCGATAATATTTTAAATTAAAAAAGTAGATAAGTTATTTTATTTTTTTTCATATTACACCATATATTTATTTTATTCCGTACCTAAATCGAATGTACAGTTAAGTGATCTTCATATTTGAAAAGATTAAATGATTTAGTAATTTTATAAAATTTGAAAATAAAATAATAAAATATTTTTAATTTATAATGTTATAAATTTTATTGTTTATTTTTTTTCAACTTTGAGAATCACATTTTTTTCAAAAAAAAATATATATGAAAAACTTGATAGTGGTAAAGAATTATATCCAATTATTTGAAAAATTTATCAAACAAAAACATGCCAAATAAAATATTCTCGAAAAATTAAAGTGATGAATAATGATACAGTAAGATATTTATTTACAAATTGAGCATGATATTTATTCAATTATTACCCTCAATTTTTAATTAAAATAAAATAATCAACAAATTACTTAAAACAATAATTTTGACAAAATAAAAAATTATAAATGGTACAATTTAAACATACTTGAATCTCAACTAAAGTTAAAATTTACATATAACCCTTACCAAGTTTGATTGAAAATTTTTCCTCAAATTACAACATGAAATATTTTTATAATTAAATTATTTTTTTTAAATACATTTTAAAACAAAGATAAAATTGTAATTTGGACATAATTGGTTCCATATACGAATTGAACACCTACCATGTTCGGTTGATACCAAATCAAAACACAAAACCAAAACCAAACTTAAACATAGCACTACAAACATATCAAACACGAATAGAAACTTGGTTACAATCATCACCCTCCCCACCCTAATAATTCAGTCTCGCTTACACATAACATTTAGACATCAATTTCAAAGTGACCATTTCCTATAGACCCCACCAATCCACTTTGCCTTTAAATCGAAGCACTTTCGTTTGCTTTGAAGTAGGTTGCTTCCTTTTTCTCTTATTGTCAATACCAAGACAACAATACTAGAACCTCTCTTCTCTTCTATTCATGGAGATAATGAAGAAGATCAACTCTTCAGGTTTAAGCCACCTTTGCATGACCATCTTCCTCCACCATTTCGCGATTTTCATGGTCATTCCGGCCATCACCGACGTCACCATGGCCGCTGTTTGTCCCGGCGAAGATGAATGCTCTCTCGCCATTTACCTCACCGGATTTCAACAAGCGGTAATTTTATTATTATTATTTTTTTAAAAAATATATTTTTAAGTATTTCAAAATATATTATATAGCATAATTTTTCTTGCCATCCAAATAATTGCTATTTACATATATTTAATTTATTATATATTTTGATTTAATTTAGTAAATATGTAAATTTTTGAAATTTAAATTTTCAATTGAGTGTCGTTACAGTAAAATGTCATTAGTAATAATGTTTTAATATAATTATATATTGATTGATAGTTTCGAAGAAAGTATAATTATAATATTATTTAAAAAATAATTAATACTTCATCCGTTTCTATTTAGTGGCAATATTAGAATATTGTATACTATTCATTCATAATCTTCTTTCATGTGTTATTCTTTATGTATAAAAAAAAATATAGTCAAATAGGGTCTTGTTTTATTCGTCTTGGCGTGTATTTACATTTAAAGTTAAGCATAGAAAAGTGTGTTTATATGAAATGTTGAGTATAACAAAATGTTAAGAGTAAAAATCAAACGTCTAAAATTATTTTTCTCTGAAAAACTTCACACTAATTGCTTCATCTGAGCTCCTATTTATAGAGTTTGGCTCATTGACAATTTTGAAATAAAAAAGTATTTGGAATCGGATGAAGTATATAGATATTTGAATGTGTTATTACAGTTGTTGTGTGTATGGTTGGAGTGTTGATTGAAATTATTAAAAAAATTTTATAATATGTATAATTTTTTTCTCTAAATTTTTATAATTTTTTTAAAATTAATTTATTTATAATTAAATGATATAGACTACAAAATACACATGTATTTTTTTTTGAATTTAAGAAAACAAAATATTATATTGTCTTTATTAGAAGAAACTTCGATGAAATTCAAGAAAATAGTAAGTGGACAAAAATCCAAAGTTTATACCTATGTTGTTGTCTTCTACTAAATTTATATATAGTCATAATAATAAATATACGTTTGAAATATTTGCGTGACGTATAACATGAGTGTTTAGTGACCAGTTGCTTTTAATTTATAGACATGGTTATCGTTATCATTGGTTTAGAAATTTCGAAACTTTCAATTCTTCATCGTCATTTACACAGAAGAAGAAAGTTGATGTGCCCAAAAGAAACTATACAGAAAATATCTCGTGAGATATCTACATTATAATATGTCATTCGAATCATCATTTGATTTTCCCATGCTTTCAAATAACAAAAATAATTTAAAAATATTTATTCATTTTTTAATTGAAATGAGTGTTGTCCTACATATCTTCCATTAATGATAAACTTGACATGCCCAGGTTATATTGTCTCCAAAAGAGGCGAGATTCTTTTGGAATATGACTCTGTTATTTGGTGTACAGGTAATAGGGCTTGGTACACTTGTCACGATGCCATTGATGGGTAATCTCTCAGACAAATATGGAAGAAAAGCTTTGCTTACTGTTCCAGTCACTCTTGCCATTATTCCTCTTGGTAACACCACTTAAACTCACTTTATTTATTAACCAGATTTAAAAATTAAAAAAATAAAATAAAATTATAGGTAATCAAGCACTTTCAAAAATAAAACAAAATGACTTAGTACGAGTAAAGTGTCACTATTTTTGTCTTTTGACTATAAAAAAATTGAATTAATTAAAGTTATTATTCAAATGAATAAAAATAAAGTTATCCATTTCTTAAAATTATCGAATATTTTCTTTTATTCTCTTTTCACTTTTTTCTTTTGAAAAAAAATTATATTAATATGGTATTTATAATATTGTTATATTTTTGATTGCAGCAATATTGGCTTATAGCAGGACAAAACCTTTCTTTTATGCATATTATATTCTCAAGACTCTCACTGCTATGCTTTGTGAAGGAAGTGTTCACTGTCTTGCACTCGCTTACGTGGTAAATATTTAAAAATAAAATAAAATTAAAAAATTAAAAAACATTTTACTTTTAATTTAGGGATGTAATTGTATATTTTTACCAAACATTCTATATATTTGTAATTTATCTTTGTTGAAGGGTTTATGAGTGTAATTTGCGCTCTTGATATGGGTTGAATGAGGAAAGTGTAAAGACCCAAGTACTATTTACGTACTCAAATTGGGCCGGGTCTTGATTTATAGGCCCATTTCACTTTCGGATCCAAGTCTCTCTCCCTCCATTTTTTACATTTCTTTTCAAATTGTGTGTTTCAGGCGGACAATGTAGCGGAGGAGAAGCGCGCCACCGTGTTCGGAATATTATCAGGAATCGGATCATGTGCGTTCGTTTGTGGAAACATCTCCACTCGATTCCTCTCCACTTCGTTAACTTTTCAGGTTCTTCACTCACTCTCTTCGTTTCAATTTCGTTCGTCATCGAAACTTGATTTTGAATTTGATTTGATTTTTCAATTTCGATTGTTAATTAATTAGGTTGCGACGACGATCGCTATAGTAGCAGCAGTGTATATGAGAATATGTCTTCCAGAATCTGTGAGAGATGATAGCTTATATACTCCGATCTTATCTAAAGAAAAAGTTGAATGTAGCGGTTCCGTTGAAAAACCTAACAAGAAAATTCAATTATTCGAAGGTTTGCCTTCGATTGATGATACAATCTCTTTGTTGAAGACCAGGTAAGTTCTGTTTTCATTTCAATTTGAGTGTTCTTAGGTTGAAAATTGTCTAATTTATATGAATTTGTTACAGTAAAACCTTTTCGCAAGCTGCTGTAGTTGCGTTTTTCAGTAATCTGGCTGATCTTGGCCTTCATGCTGCAACAATGGTATATTTGTGTTATGTGATGTGTGTTAGTGTTTAGAGTTTAATATTCTGTTGTTGGTGTTGGATGTTTATGTGAAATTTGTGTTCTTTGAGCAGTACTACTTAAAGGCAAAGTTTCACTTCAATAAGGACCAGTTTGCTGATTTGATGGTGATTGCTGGGATTGCAGGGACTGTATCTCAGGTATTAGTTTTGACTAATCTTGTTGGTTCTGTTTGTTATATAGTTTAATATTTCTTGTTCTTAATTAGTTTTGTTGTTGTGCTTGTATAGTAATTTTAACACATGGCCTTCAATTATCCTTTGTGGATCTGAGAACTGAGAAGTGAAACATATTATATTTGCAGCTGGTGATGATGCCAGTACTGATTCCTCTTCTAGGAGAGGCTAGGATGCTTACAATAGGGCTGTTCTTCAGCTGTATTCATGTATGTTTTTGATTGCCTTTGTTTTTTCCATGTTAAAAAATGTGATACTGATGTTTACATGCATCTCTGATATTCTTGTTTGACTGCAGATGTTTCTCTACAGCGTAGCATGGGCTTCATGGGTATTTTCTTTGTTCTGTTTCCAATGTTAGTTTATTTAATTGAATTCTAGTTATTATATGAATAACATTTTAACATGGCAGGTTCCTTATGCATGTGCTTTGTTCTCAATTTTATTCGTTTTCTCTCAACCCTGTGTAAGTTCTTCTATTGTTTTACTGTGGAAAACTTGGTTTGAGAATCGATTTTTGAGTATTTATTTTTGGTGCAGATGCGAACTATTGTATCAAAACAAGTTGGATCCTGCGAACAGGTAAACTTTACAGAAATTTCATCTTCTGGTGCGGATTGTTATGCCATAACCTATTAGTTTTATTGATCTAATAGAGAAAATATGTGAATCAAATTTATGCTTTCATTGGGTAGACAACATCAACTGATGTTCACAAATGATATAGAAGATGTTCTCTGTAGATAGACTTCTGATAAAATCTAATTTTTCAGGGGAAGGCTCAAGGTTGCATTTCAGGCATATGTTCCTTTGCTAGCGTCATTTCCCCCTTACTTTTCTCACCTCTAACAGGTATCTGCTGCTGATTCAATAATGTATCCTAAAGAACAAACGTTACAGAATAAAACTAACACATTTGAACATTCTTTCAGCTTTGTTTCTATCTGACAGAGCACCGTTTAACTTTCCCGGTTTTAGTATCTTGTGCATTGGATTCGCTGCGGTAAACTTCTTTACTTTGAAATATAATGTCATAAGAACCGATATTAATTCTATTACTCTGTCTGTTTTTCCTGCAGAACTAACTCTCCATAAACTTTTCTGCAGTTCATAGCCTTCATTCAGAGTATCTTGATAAGGATGGCACCTCCAATTGCTTCTCAAGAGAGAGCAAGCAACAACAATTCTGTATAGATTATATTTCAATGATGTGAATTCTACAAATCACATCATAGCTGCCAACTAATAGAATTATAATTTTTCCGCGAAAGCGAAGGTAACCCAGTTACTCCCTACACTCCATGTATTATACCTTATAAGTTATCAACAATTTTTGACAGTCAATATTAGAATCTGTCAAAATGCTGGTCCAAAGGCATGTCACAGGAAGCCCGGCTGGCTATGGAATCACATCATTTGTAATCTTATGTGTTATATGGTAGGAAAATATTAGGGTTTGAATTGTGTTTTACAGGTCTTATTAAATTAGGCATAGAGAGCAGCTTGCAGCTTTGTAGTGTAGCATAGCAATATGAAATTACTTGTATCTATACTCTGCAACTGCAAAATCCAATTGTTGACTATTCCTGGGTTTTCTGGCCCATTGATTATTAAATTATAGTGGGCCTTCCGGTCCATTGGTTATAGAAGTCTTCAATGTCTATTGTCTATGGTGATGTAGCATGATTTGAATTCCATGGCACGTCTCTTTAGTACGAGAAAAGTTGTGAGATTTGAATCTAACCATTTCAAAATTGTGTAAATATTTAATTAAAAATAATTGCTGAAAAGCCAGCTATATCATGCAAGTCATGTGTTCAACCACAAATGATACAACAGTCACCAGTGTTCCAGTGTTATTACTTTGATAATAAAACAAACAAAACCAAACCTTTGAAGCCAACCCACATTGCAACTAGAAACATGTTGCCAAGTCCATGTTATGTTATGTTTTTTTTTTGTTTTTTTTTTAAATTTTTATTTTTAAATTATTTATTCTGAACTTTTCATAAAGCACGATAGATGAGAGATCACAACACATCAACGACATTGGCAGCTAGATCCTACATAGCTCAAATCAGATCGCGCCACGTGCTTTATTAAATCTTGCAAGTCTATACTTTAAAAACTGCCACCTTTTCTTGTCCAAAGGACAACCCATTACCCATCTCTACTCCACCATAAATGATCACGTCTGCGTACGTGATCACCATCTGGTCCTCCATTAGCGCAAATTCAAACCTCCCCATGCTATTAACTTTACAAAACACCACAAATCTGTCAATCAATCTGATTCTTCAATGATTATTTATTTTATCCTTCATTCACCCTCTTCCTCTTTCCTTTTGCGTAAAACAAACTAACTAAAGCCAGATAAAGTAGTTTAATCTTAACAGTAATATAACCCATTAATGAGATTGGTAGTTGGTACTATATGTTCAATAAAACTTCCATTTTTGGACCCAAATCTATAAAAAGCCACTTTCACCACCTGCAACACACACAACATACAACAAAACAAAACCATAAAACAGAAACACAGCTCTTACATACCCAAAAACCAGTCAAATTTTTCAACAAATCAAAGCCACGTGTGACACATCACCACGATCACAACACAAAATACTATTTCATTTCCCATTTCACAATTCCCAAACCTACCTCCATCACCACCACGACCAAAATCATTTACTTGGCCGTTGGTTTCATCGGAGAAACCGCCGTCGTCATCCCCGTATCCGTCACGGTTTCCTCCGATTGCCTCCGTCGCCGCTCTTTCAACTTTATATTTAAATATATCTGCACATATTTACTAATCTATACCACATTGCTCTGTTTTAAATTTTTTTTTTTTTTATTTTATTTTAATGGCGGCATTCGCTTGTGGAGCCGTACCACCACATATAGAGGAATGGATTGAAGAAGAAAATGAATCGGAAGCGGAGTTATACGTACACGGAGATTTGGAGTTAATTATCATCGAAGCGCGACGGTTGCCGAATATGGACCTGGTGTCGGAACGGTTTCGCAGATGCTTCACAGCTTTCGACACGTGTGGACATAATTCTGGTAAAAGAGAATCGCATAACAAAATCATCACAAGCGATCCGTACGTAACCGTCTGTTTAGGTGGAGCCACTGTGGCGAGGACACGTGTCATTAACAACACGCAGCATCCGGTATGGGACGAGTTTTTCAAAATCCCGCTCGCTCACCCCGTCGACCGAATCGAGTTTCACGTCAAAGACAACGACGTCTTCGGCGCCGAGATGATCGGAATCGCGACGGTGCCGGCGAAGGTTATCCGGTCGGGGAACACGATTAGCGACTGGTTTCCGATTATCGGCCCGTACGGTAAGCCGCCGAAGCCGAATTGTGCGATTAGGGTTCATATGAGATTCACGCCTTGTGAGAATAGTCCTTTGTATATGAAAGGTATTCCTGGGAATCCGAATCAAAGTGGTGTGAATAACTGTTATTTTCCGGTTCGACACGGTGGATCTGTGACTTTGTATCAGGACGCTCATGTGACGGATGGGCCGGAGATTGAATTGGAGAATGGGGAAGTGTATAAACATGAGAATTGTTGGGAGGATATATGTCATGCGATTTTGGAGGCTCATCATTTGGTTTACGTTGTTGGTTGGTCGATATTTCATAAAGTGAAGCTTGTGAGAGAGCCTTCTAGGCCTTTGCCTAATGGAGGCGATTTGAATCTTGGTGATTTGTTGAAGTATAAATCTCAAGAAGGTGTTAGGGTTTTGTTGCTTGTTTGGGATGATAAGACCTCCCATAGTAAATTCTTCATCCACACGGTATCACATCAGATTATATTGAATTTGAATTTGAATTTGTGTATGAAATTGAATTTGTTGAATTTGATTTTGATTTTGATTGCAGACTGGTGTGATGCAAACACACGATGAAGAGACGAGGAGATTTTTCAAGCATTCCTCTGTACATTGTGTGTTGTCGCCGCGTTATGCTAGTAGTAAGCTTAGCATTTTCAAGCAACAGGCATGCTTTATCAAACAATTACTTGATTTTGATTTCTTCTTTGTTGACTGATTCTGTTTTTTTCGATGATTTGTTATAATGTAAGAGTGATTAAACTCTGTGGTGTATTTCTGGCTTCAGGTTGTTGGAACACTATTTACCCATCATCAGAAATGTGTGATTGTTGATTCACAAGCACATGGTAACAATCGGAAAATAACTGCTTTCCTTGGCGGTCTTGACCTTTGTGATGGTCGATATGATACACCTGATCACAGATTATTCAAGGATCTGGACACTGTGTTTGGAGATGATTTTCATAATCCTACATTTACTGTGAGTATCTGATTATGTTCCGAAATGTAGCATTGTTGGATTGCTAGATTAAGGAGTGTTGGTACTGTTGTAATTGCTAGGCAGGAATGAAGGGTCCAAGGGAACCATGGCATGATTTGCATTGTAAACTTGAAGGGCCTGCTGCTTACGATGTGCTTACAAACTTTGAGCAGCGTTGGAAGAAGGCTGCTAAGTGGTCGGAATTTGGACGGAGATTTAAGAAGGTGAGCCGTTGGCATGATGATGCTTTAATCAAGCTAGAACGCATATCATGGATTCTTAGTCCATCCCCATCTATGAAAAACGATGATCCAAGATTGTGGGTCTCCGGGGAGAACGATCCTGAAAATTGGCATGCTCAGGTTAATATCACTTAACACTTCCTGAAGCAAAGTTGGAGAATTATGTTATTAATCTATACATATTTGAGACTGATTTTTTCCCCCCTACTGTTGTTAATTATTAGGTTTTTCGATCTATTGATTCTGGATCCTTGAAAGGATTTCCTAAAGACACTGAGTATATAGCAGCACAGGTATTGTTGTACACTTGCTATATCAAAATACAATTCACCTATGTGTAGAATTTTGTGTCTCAGTCGTGACAGTCTTCCTCCAATGCAGAATCTTGTTTGTGCAAAGAACTTGGTGGTAGACAAGAGCATACAAACAGCATACGTCCAGGCCATTAGATCAGCGCAACATTACATATACATGGAGAATCAATATTTCATTGGATCATCATATGCTTGGCCAGCTTACAAAGAAGCAGGTGCTGATAACTTAATTCCAATCGAATTGGCTTTGAAAATCATCAGTAAAATTATAGCAAAGGAAAGATTTGCTGTTTATGTTGTCATACCAATGTGGCCTGAGGGTGCCCCTACATCTGCTTCTGTACAAGAAATCCTCTTTTGGCAGGTAAAAAACCGTTTTACAATTTCCATTATTTGCTTCGAAAGTCCAATGGATGTGGACTCTCTTTACACAATATGTGAATTAGTATGGTAATGTTTGATGTTGGTGTGTGATTTTACAGGGACAAACAAGACAAATGATGTATGAAATCATAGCGAAAGAGTTAAAACACCAGAAGATGGAGGATGTGCATCCACAAGACTACCTAAACTTCTACTGTCTTGGTGCCAGAGAAGAACTGCCCCAAGATGTCGGAAAACCACTTTCTGTCAATGGAGATCCGGTAACCTTACTTAAATGAACTAACTATATTAGTATTGCATCAAAAACGATCGCAGAAAATAACACCAACATAGGAAATTTGTTTCAGATTTCAGCTTCTCAGAAATTTCAACGTTTCATGATATATGTACACGCAAAGGGAATGATAATAGATGATGAATACGTAATCCTGGGGTCAGCCAATATCAATCAACGATCAATGGCTGGTTCCAGAGACACAGAGATCGCCATGGGAGCATATCAACCCTATCACACTTGGAGCAAGAACAATAAACATCCACGCGGACAGGTCAGTAGATAACAGTAACACTCTCTGATGCATTCATTTCTATAACTCCTCACCTTAACATTCATCTCTCTACTTTCAGGTTTACGGATACAGAATGTCCCTATGGGCAGAACACTTAGGTTTGATCGACGATTGCTTCAACCAACCTGAAAGTCTCGACTGTGTTAAGTTTGTGAACAAAATAGCAGAAGAGAATCTGAAGAACTACGCGAATGATACCTTCACACCATTGCAAGGCCACCTTCTCAAATATCCTGTGGAGGTTAGCATCAATGGCAAAGAAACCCCACTTCCCGGATTCGAAACTTTCCCTGACGTCGGAGGTAGAGTGTCCGGTTGCCGTACAAATCTTCCAGATGCATTGACTACTTAGTATCTAACTGTTATATATTCCCACCATTTTTTACACACACAAAGATGGTCACATTACATCGACCTCACATCTTGTAACATAAGCTTTTGTAGACACTAGAGAGGACTATATATATAACAGGTGAAAGGCCAAATCTTAGCGAGTATATGTATACCCAATTTGGAAAATAACATTCATGTTCAAGTGTAGATTGAATATAGATACGTCTGTTTTGATTTTGGATTCAGTAGCATTATTCATACATCAAACATATATATATAAACAAGGTTCACCACATTTACATTCCACGACTAGATGATATAGAACTCAATGAATCTTCATGTGATTGAACCACAAAATCTAACAAAAATTACAAAACAAGAGTCTTATTAATTCAAACATGTTCAATTAACGGTAACTTTTCCGACCATTCCAGCTCCCTGGTGTGGTGAACAATAGAAAGAGTAAGTCCCTTTCTCAGTCAAAGTAACGGCGTAGGTTTCACCGGGACCGTTGAGAAGCTCTTCCTCCGGCATGGAAATCTTTGAAACATCAACACCAGCTGGAATCTCATCTTCATCGAACACGACGTTGTGAGGGAACCCAGCGTTGTTCTTGAACACAATCTTCTCTCCAGAGCTGACTGAGAAGTTGCTTGGAATGAAAGCAAGCCCACCGTCGTCGCTACCGAGTAGAATCTCAAGAGCCATGGCATTGCTGACCAACAGCGCGGAGGCTGCGGTGGCGGCTACGGTTATTCCGACATCCTTGAGCGAGGCCTTGATTTGTAATTTGGGGACAGAGGCGGTGGTGAATTTGACGGTGGGTGAGAGTTTTCCGGTGGCTTTGAGACCAGTGAAAGAGGGAATTGCGACGGCTGTGGAGGTTACGGTGGCCATTGTGTGTTTGTGTTGGGAGGTATCAGATGGAGATGGTGATGAGGTTGGGGTTTTAAAGTTGGTTGAGTTGTGTTTTGTGTGGTTTGTATTTGATGTGATGATCAGATAAAATGGATGATGATGGGTAGAGGAGATGTGTTGGTGTTGTGTTATCTGCTTGAAATGGTTCTGATTGGTTGGGTTGGATGTTGTTTGATGACGTGGCAGGTGGAGTTCATGTGAGGTGGAGATTGTCAGAAAATCTACTCTTCACAAAATATCTCATCAGACATCTTTTGACAGGCCTCCAACAAAAATTCCATGTCCTCTTGGATTGAACTAATGATCCTTTTTAGTCCATTAATAATTCCTCATAATCTGTGGTCAGAATTCGATTACAAACTCTAATGACAAACAAGCCTAAAACGATCTTAATAGTATATAATAAGCTCCTTTAGCCCATGAAATTTAACCAGTCACAAATTTCAGAAATGTATATCTAAGAGTGACTCCATTTGCAATCTCCATTGTTTCAAGTAGAGACTTAGCTTAAATATAGTTCCAAAACAACATGATACTAAACTGTGTTTGATAAATCTCTGTTCCCAGAGATGATACTCACTGCTAGAAAGTCACAAGAAGATGAGGAACATGAAGTTGTAACAATATGAATCTGATTATATGTAAAGCAGAATGTACAGAGGTAAGGTAGTTTTCCAATCATGAACAGTAGGAAAAATGTTCCTATTTTAAGAAGTCCTTGTGACAACAAAAGTTAACCAACACCAACAAACCCTCACACCAGCAAATACACCACATTTGGACAAATTAGGATTGAACTTAATCAAAATAACAAAATTTTTCCTAAATTAGAAAGAAGTAGCTAAGACAATCTCAGACACAAGGTATGCCTCAGCTATAAAGCTCAAACATTGTACAAAGCAAAAGTACTGATCTTATTCATTAATGAAATCAGAACAACAAAAGTTCAAGTATAAAGTAAACTTTTCACCCACCCCAAATGAATCTCCAAGCTTAACAATCACACTAAACATCTAAATTATGAACATATGTACAATAATGATCCAAATAGAATGTACACTATAAAAACGCTATCAAATTCTAATTCACCTCTTTTATTCTTTACATCAGAAATCCATCATCACCATCTTTACTATCATCATCATCATTATCATCCTCGTCGTCCATATCAAACAAAGTGAAACCACCGTCCCATTTCGCTTCTTTGTAATTAAAACTAGGGTTCACATAGCACTTCATCTCATGAAACAGGTTCAAATTGTCCACTAGCTTATGAAACACATTGCATCCACAACACTAAACAAAACAATACAAAACACATAACCTTAATCAAAATCAAAATCAAATTTTCAACTAAACACAATTCAATAACATGATTAATCAATGATTGAGGAGATTATTTACCTGAACGAAAACAGTGCCATCAGTGTATGCATGTGGATTAATGGCGCGAGTGGTTCTCTGGCCACAAACGTTGCAAGTGAACGCAACACGCATCCGCCTACGTGGCGATTTGGTGAAAAGAGACCACGGTAAAGTAGATACCTTCTCCGTACCTGATCCCTCCTCTGCTCCAGCCGGCGCAGATGGACCCTCCATACCCGAACCCGTCGTCCATCCCCTAACCGACGCCGCACTCAGAACCAATCCCATCGCCGCATCCTGAATTTTATCAAATTTTATCAATTTTCACTTCAATCAAACGTTTTACAAAAACTCGATCAAAAATCAATCGTGTTACCTTAGAGAGCGTTTCTTTGCCGAAAGCAGGGACGATACTTGTCTCGTTAGAGTCCGATTGAAGATCGGAGTCGTTGCCGTTCCCTGTACAAAATCAAATACGAAATAAACTTGTTAGAGAAGTTAAATCAATCAAAAGAATCACAATCAAAGTCAAATTTCAATTACTTTTCGACGGAGCATGAAAACGGAGTAATCTATTCGGCGAGCTTTTCGATTTATTGGTGGAGAAGATGGTGAGAGGAGAGACGATTGTCGCAGACGAGCACAGAGCTTCCATGGTTGATAAGACGTGTCGACGTGGCTTTTGATTTTTCAGTTTGTGTATTGGCTTTTACAGTGTCCACAACTTGGTTCGGTTTTGGGCCCATTAAAATTGGGCATATATTTATTAGTCCAATTAAAGCCCATAATTAATAAATCTACCAAATCTCAATCAATAAATACACAATTAAACATTAATCTAACATTTTTATTAATTTTGGTAATTTGTTGATATCAAATAACTATATAGCCTCCATTGGTCAAAACATAAATGACCATAAGATACACCTAATTCGACTCATTAACTAGTATCAAAAACTAAAAATACAGATTCAGAACCGATTAGACGATACAAGATAGGTCAAGATCCGACCCGTATCGAATCCATTGAAGGCCGATCCAGCCGCGCACGTATAAGCACCCATGTTAGGAAACACCAACCAATCACCCACTTCAAGCTCTGGTAATTGATGACCCGTCAAAATTGTATCCAACCCATCACACGTGGGTCCGAAAACCGTCGAAGAATACATCAGCAACCCGTGAAATTTCGTTAACGGCATGCACGTGACTCTCGCGTGATCATATAGAATACAATTCATCGATCCGTAAATACCATCGTTGATCCAATACTCTCTGATCTCACCTCTAACACGCTTCCCTATCACATTAGCTGCCAATGTAAAAGCCGGCTCAGCGAAAAATCGGCCCGGTTCGGAAATGACGGTCAGACCGGAGTGATTCTTGAAATATGTTTCCACCGCTGAGTTCACCGCTAACGCCGCCTTGTCGAAATGCAAATCGGAGGTAAATCCGCCGCCGATATTGAGAATTTTCAGTTCAGTGAAGTCGAGATTATCTGCTAAGTCGAAGACAGTTCTAGCTAATCTTATTGCTCCGTCATATGCAGCGGAGTCGGCGTCTCCACTTCCGATATGAAACGAAACTCCAACTATATTCAGCTCAGCCGATAAAGCGGCTTTAAGTAGCGGCTCGAACTCATCTTCCAGCGCGCCGTATTTGGAGCCGAGCTCACACCTTGCACCGCCATCAACAGGCGGTTTAATACGAAGCAAAAGTTCGCATTTCGGATGCCATTTCTTGATCTTATCAAGCTCATGTAACGAATCAAACGTCGTCAGATTCACGCCAACAGTTTTCGCATACCGTATATGAGACTCAGCTTTACAAGGATTCGCGTAAACGATACGACTCGGCGAAACTCCGAGAGCCAAAACGGTCTGGATCTCACCTTTGCTTGCACAGTCAAACCCGGACCCGAGAGCCGCAAGCGCCCCGAGAAGAGCCACGTCCGGATTGCATTTCACGGCATAAAACGGCTGAACCCTAGGAAGACACTCGGTCCATTTCTCATACGACGCAACGACGTCGTCGAGATTCAGAACATAAAACGGTTCTCTCTCATCATTCTCGTCGTTTTTCTCGGCAGCGATGGACTCGATTGCTTGAATCGGGTCGGGTTTGATGGAGTATTTGATGGTTCTGTCTCGGATCCCTTCGGCGGCGAATATTAGCTTGTGATTGTCTGGGATTGAGCCCATTAGCAGTGTGATTCTCTGTGAGAGAAGACACAGCGAACCTAAATTGCACTGTGAGAGGGATTGTGTAATAGAGGTTTGAAGAGAATATATAGGTACACACGCTTTGAACTTTTTGAATATAAAATTCTAATTTCGAACAGATTTGTTGATATATTTGATAAAATTTGTTAATTTGGTTGTGTCAGTTTTATTAATCACAACATGGCACGCAAATGATACTTAATGCAATGTTAGTGATATATGATAATATGGATAAAATGAAGGACCAAAATTAATATTGTTCAGCATAATAAAAAATCAAAATAAAAAAGCGTGCCTGAGGGTAAAATGGGTATTTTCATACTCCTGACTTTTCCAATTAAGTCGAATATATCTGAATGAAACAGGTAATTTTAAAAGCAGTGTCTTGGACCGCTAAATGTATTTTTTTGGACCATAGACTTCTATGGGTGATGACGAAAAGCTTTGGAATTTGGTGTGGATGGATAAATATATGAAAATAATAATTTTCTAGTCATTTTACAATTTTTTTTTAAAATCTTTGAAATCTTACATTTTAATAGTTCAATTTTGATGGATTTTTTTCTATATTCAAATATCTTTTTTTTAAAAAAATTACTTACCAACTTATTTTTTAAAAGTATACAAATAAATTTAAAATATGATATTTAAATATAAAAATAGCGGTGTTAATGATTGTTATAATAGTAATTATTTTAATTATTTTTTAAAATATATTTTTTTTAAATATTTTTTAAATATATTTAATAATAATTTTTTTTTCAATTTAAAAATTAATAACTAATTAAAAAAATAAAAAATATATATGCTGATCAAAATGTTAATTATTATACTATTATTAATTATTTAAATTTTTTATAAATATTAGTAAAGTAATAAATATTATTTGAAATGTTATTAAAAAAGGGTAGCGAGCAAACCTACTTTGAAATGTATAGGTTAGGTTTGAAATAAATTACTATTGTACTCTTCTCCTGATTTGACATTATACAAGAAAATATTTGAATAATTTTGGCATGAAAAGTGCACCAAAATTGAATTTTTTGGTATCAAAGCTTGAATTGTTGATACAATTGAATTTGAATGATTCATGCCTCACGTGGCCTATGTTGGTTGACAAATTTATAAGCCTTATTGGACTTTACTTCTCTGATGAATATAGAAGTGTTTTTGGATCACAAGGCCCACCAAACGATTAAGTTGTTTTTCACATATTTCAACCCTGAGCAAGTCTGAATCATCTTTTCTAAATTTGAATATAATTATCTAGTAAATTTGATTTTTTTTTTTTCAAAAGAAATACTTTGAAATATGAATTTGATCGCAGCTCTGTGATGTCACAACTCGGCTTGTCTCCGATCCAGCGATAGACCTTCTCGATGGTCAGCCTCGCCGAACACCACAATACAACACAACCTAACACAAAAACATAAATACAATACAACAATATGCAAAATCAAATTGAAGACTTAACCAATATGAAATAAACTTAAATTGTAGAGATATACATCATCTATTTATAGAACACTAGAGAGCCAAAATATATACATTATACACCTTTTCATTTTTATTTTTTTTTTTTTAACTATATGCACCTATACACAAAAACTACCATGGATGCAATGCACTTCATAAGAGGCCTTCCGAGCCCGACCAAAAAAACCATCTGCTCGACCACCTGTCAATATATATAGATTCGAGAAGAGAAAAAAAAAACAAAACAAATAGAATAATAGGGTAAGCTATAAAGCTCGGTTGGCAAATCCATGTCCCAAAAACAAACACACACAAAATGCCCTAAAATTTATAACTTGTAACACTAGGATGAGCACACAAGTGACTAAAACAAAAAAACCACAAGACCTTGCTTCCCAAGCAAGCAATCACAAGCCAACAAACTCAAGAATTAAAGAACTCAAAAAGGCATACCACAATTAAATCCCCTAATATGGAAACTATATGCTCTTCCATTTTGTTCATTAGAGAGTTACTTTTGGTGATAATGATGCACAAAGCAAGGTAACTTGCACATAAGAAACCAAAACAACAAATCCGTAATTCGGGTTAACACACACTTACTTGTGCTTGGAGAAATTAAGATAGCATTATTGTGAACACGTGACCGCAAATTTTATCCAAATCGGACTTAAAACGAAAGTGTACAGAAGTAAACAAGTTTGCTATTAAATATGAAATTTTATGAACACTTGAAGGAATTTTGCGAATTTTTAAATATAAAAACCAGCCTAATAAATTGTAGAAAAAAATATAAATAAATAGTTAACATCAAAATGATCACTTGTCCACAAATTTTACTCAAAACAAAGTTAAAATGAAAGAGTACAGAAGTAAAGAAGTTCATTGTCAAAACCTGAAAATTTTCGATGCTAGTTGTGACCATCTGAGCCATTTGTGTAGGTCCAAAACACAATCGTATGAACTCGAAATATAACCAAATTTTAAACCTGACATCTATGACTATCAAACAACACAATCCTACAAGCCACTTGACTAACGGCCCATCCGTTTGGTCTCCCGGAATTACACAAGTGACCTTCATGATCATCTTCTTATGACAATATAAAAAAAATACATTTATTGAAATCTAAATGTTAAGCAACCCAAATTATTAATTTGATCCTATAGCGAAATGAGTCTAATATGACATGGTTAATTTAGAATCAATTGGACGATTGCCACTATATGTGACATAATTCCTCCTATATGTGACATCTCAATCTCCAAAGTCAAGCACAAGAAAAAAGAACACTAATACATTCAAACAACAATATTGCAAAGCCATCTCCTAGACCCATAATAGAAACCACATTCGATCAAGAAAACATTATCACCAAAATAAGGCATAAATTGCCCAAAACCAAAAGAAGCAACACTACTAAATAATTAAGACAATTTCATTAAGCAATAAATAGCCCGAATAGTCTACTCGATAGGTGAAACGGGAACACTATGGACCGAAGATCAATTCCGCACTTTTTTATTATAAGCTCAACATTAATAGACCAGAGTCTCACTAATGGACCGAAGCCCCACATTTAGACCGAAGTCTCACTAATTTTTGACATTTTCTCTCCGCCAAAACACCGCAGTGGTGCCGAAGTACTTCTTAACCCCTAAGGCGCATTTTCATTACCATTTTTAAAAATTAATGGGCTATTTAGAGAGTTCCACTTTTATATTAATCCAGTTTAACAAATACAGCTCTAATCATGGCTAAGAATCACTGATAAATCAATAAGTCACACCCACAACAAGGACTATAATCACAACAACAACACACAAGCATCTCCACGCCAACTATTTATATAACAAACCAAATAAAGTCTATAATATGAATTCTATTTCTAATGACAACAGTAAGCTTTAAAACAATCAAATGCAGCAACCAAAACACAACAAAACACACAATATGTAAGGGCGAAAACCGGTTTACCAACCTCAATTGCCAAGTCCAAAAATCACCAAAAGTGAGCCGCCTCCTCCTAAATTTTGTTCACATCTTGGTGGTTACCCCAAATGGAACAAAATTACAATTATTTTCACACTAGCCATTTTTTCCAAATCAACAATAAATCATGAAAAAAAAAACAGAATACTCTCTTAATATGATAAAATCAATGGAGAAAAGTTTAATTCATTTTAAAACTTTCTTGACTTGAAAATCATAAACTGTCAAAAATCAGAAAATAATAGTAAGTTAAATATTCACTTTAAAAACCTCCAATAACATTGTGATCAAACAAAACATGGCATGTGTAGAGAATTTTAGGGGGGAAATCACTATCCCAACATAGAACCCTAATTTTTACTACACCCACAAATTACAAAACCTAATACTACGACTAATACAACAAGATGAGTTTTAAATATTTACCTTCACAAGCCCCAATTGACACACTCACAGCTGCCCCACTAACAATTAGTCACAATCTGAGCTTTGTAATCACAATTTAAGAAGGGTTCATTTAACTCTGTCAAACAAACACCCTCACACCCAAACTAAGAGATTGTACTTACCTAAAGTTTGTAGGAGAGGAATTTGGAGAAGAACCCTAATTTTTCTGCTACTCTCAAACCTGATTTCACCTCTCTCACTCTCTCTATCGTGTCTAGGTATGGAGTTGTATTTTTGGTTGGCTTGTTACGAAGAAAAAAAGAGTAAGTGATTAGCGTGTAAATGGTTCTAATGGGCTAGGCTCTAAAAGTTGTAAGGGCTAAAATTCTTTTCTTTTCTTTTTTTCTCTACCCAATTCTCTACACATCCATTTGTCTCAAATAAATATTTTTTTAAAAAAAAATTAAAGAACCAAATTTATAAAGAATATAACTAAAATAAAATCAAATGATTTATAGCAAGAACCATTAAAATTGGCTCTACTATAATCATGAGTAATTATATATATGGAAATAATAATATGAATATAAATAAGATAAAAATGAAAATTTCTAAACACTACTTAATTTTTCTTAGAATTGACTCATAAAAACTCTTAAGCATTTTAAATTAAAATCTAGGCCCGATTAGTGAACGTTACAATTATCCCCTCCTTAAAGGAATTTCGTCCCCGAAATTACCTGACTCGAAGAATTCCGGATATTTCTTTCTCATTACATCTTCACTTTCCCAAGTGGCCTCTTCCCTATTGTGATTCTTCCACAACACCTTAATCAAGGGTACCGATTTTCTTCTCAACTGCTTGACTTCTCTTGCAATAATCTCTATCGGTTCCTCTTCGTAAGATAGATCCGGTTTCAAGGATATCTCCTCTCTACTAACCACATGAGAAGGATCCGAACGATAACGCCTCAACATTGAAACATGGAAGACGTTATGGATTTTCTCCATATCCGGTGGCAATGTCAATCTATAGGCTACCGACCCTACTCTTTCCAACACTTCAAAGGGTCCGATATACCTAGGAGATAACTTACCCTTCTGCCCGAATCTAACTATCTTCTTCCAAGGCGAAACCTTAAGGAAAACTTTATCACCAACTTCAAGCTCAATTTCTTTCCTTTTTAGGCCCGCATACGATTTTTGCCTATCAGATGCCTCTTTCAATTTAACCCGGATGACCTTGGCTTTCTCTTCCGTCTCACGGATCAAGTCCGGATCAACCACTTTTGCCTCACCCATTTTTGTCCAGCAAACTGGCATTCTACATTTCCTTCCATATAAAGCTTTGTACGAAGCCATTTGTATGCTAGACTGAAAGCTGTTATTGTAGGCGAATTCCACAAGTGGTAACATTTCCTTCCATATAAACTGGCTAGTCTTAATCAAAAAAAAAAAAAAACCATTACTGATATCAACTCTAGTATTTTTGGTGAGATATTGCAATCCTCCAACTATGCTATGTAAGAAGGAGATGTTCTGAAGAGGTTCTCCTTCATGACCTGAAAGTTTCAAACTGACCGAATCTAGGGTTTTACTTGAATCACATGTACTCATCCGTGATTTTTTCGGTATAAATTTTCTAAGTTAAGTAGATGCTTGAGCTATCTATGCATACTTTAAAGCCTAGAAAATGATTTATTAAACCTAAATCTTCTATAGCAAATTCTAAGCTAAATTGATCCATAGGTTAATTTATGAGATAGTTATCTTTTCGTGTAATTAAAA
Source organism: Cardiospermum halicacabum (assembly GCA_031304145.1). Taxonomy (NCBI): domain Eukaryota; kingdom Viridiplantae; phylum Streptophyta; class Magnoliopsida; order Sapindales; family Sapindaceae; genus Cardiospermum; species Cardiospermum halicacabum. The sequence continues at coordinate 1,516,120 of CM062394.1, forward strand.
TATCATCTACGTAGACAAGTATCATTAACAAACTTGATCGTGGAAAAAGAAAAAAGAGTTGTCACACTTAGAGTTAAAATAAACCTTTTTGTTCGGAGAGTTTTTCAACTTTTGAACCCATGATATTAGAGCTTGTTTTAACCAATATACTGCTTTTCTTAACCTACAAACATGTTAAGAAAATTCATCATCCTCACATCCTTCTGGTTGTGAAATAAAGACACCTTATTGCATATCTCCATTTAAGAATGCATTATTTATGTCTAAATGCCCTATATCTCAGTTTAATCTTACAATTAGAGAAAACATGATTTTGATTGTTGAGGACTTCACAATTGGACTGTAGGTTTCAGTAAAATCAATACCTCAAGTTTAGTCATCCTTTTTTTTAACCAACGTAATTTTTTTATCTACTAATAGTTTCATCCATATTATACTTTATTCTATAAACCCATTTGCTTCTAAGCACATTCATATTAGACCTATATGAAACTAATTCCCACGTATTATTCTTTCTCAGAGCCAAAATATCTTTTGACATTACCTTCACCTGTTCTGGACAAGCCATAGCTTCTTGGATTTAATTTGGCTCTTGACTTGGGTTAGGATTTACTGCAACTGTGTATGTTTTGGGCTTAAAATTTTCATTATTTAAATCGTATTTGCATAAGATGACAAGATGTAGTGTTTGGTTCGGGATTCTCTATGGTTTCTATGTTGTTAGGAATTGGGTTCAATATTTCATCTGTGTTTAGTGAATACCTTACGACATTATTTGATGTATTTACATTATAAGTTATAGTGTAAGGATTTACTAACCTAGTTCCTTCTGTTGCGGTGAAGACAATAATGATTGCCTCAAAATAGAATCACGACATTATTTGATGTATTTACATTATAAGTTATAGTGTAAGGATTTACTAACCTAGTTCCTTCTGTTGCGGTGAAGACAATAATGATTGCCTCAAAATAGAATCAGAAACATTTATTATAATCGATAGAGGAAGACTTTGATGACTAGTGTTTATATTTTGAGTTTATTTTTGGAAGTTTTCTAGATAAGAAAAACTTGAGTCATTAATCTCAACATGTCTTGAAATTATAATTTTAAATGGTATTGTAAAATGATTTAAGATCTTAAAAGTGAAAACATAGCTACTCACATCATCTTTAAAACTCTTATTTAATATTTCATGCTATTATTTTAATTATAATTATAAATTACACTGATCATTTATAATATTACACAAACTTATTTTGAATAAGGTGGGATTATACTATCATAGAGAACAAACCATTTGGCAACCTAGTAGACCAAATGAGTCGAAATTGAACCCATATCAAACCCATTGAAATCCGATCCACCAACCGCTGTATACGCTCCCATATCCGGGAAAACAAGCCAATCTCCGACCTCCATCTCCGGTAACTTGAAACCCTTCAAAACACAATCCATCGCATCACACGTCGGACCAAACACCGTACTCTCAAACTCCTCATTCTTCTCTCCCTTACACGTCAGCTCATTCAAACGGAAAGCCAACGCCTTTAAATTCGGACTAATATTCTCCGTATGTTTCCCGTTAAACGACCCATAAGTTCCGTCATTAATCCAATACTTTCTCACATCTCCCCTCACGCGCTTCCCTATCACGTTCGTCACAAGCGTCGAACACGTCTCAGCAAAAAACCGTCCCGGCTCGGCTATCACCTTTAAACCCGGTTCGTTTCAGAAATAGTCTGCAACCGCTGTGTTGATCACTTGAGCTGCTGGCTCAAAAAGCGAATCGGCTGTGAAGCCGCCGCCGATATCGAGGAGAGTCATTTTGGGCAAGCCAAGAAGTGAAGCTGTTTCGAAAATGGCTTTGGATGTGGCTATGGCTTCACGGTAAGCGCTTAAGTCCGACGCGCAGCTTCCAATGTGGAATGCGACTCCTACCACGTTGAGTGATAGCGTTTTGCAAGCGTTCAATAGAGGCACGATTTCTTCTTGTAGTGCTCCGAATTTGGAACTGAGATCTCTTCTCGCTTCGGATTTAAGTGGACGTTTTACTCTAATCAAAAGTTGACACGTGGGATGCCATGTCTTAATCTTCTCGAGTTCGCATATCGAATCAAATGTAGCCATGTTTACGCCGACTTTCTCTGCATATTTGATATGAGACTCGAATTTACAAGGATTAGCAAAAATAATACGATCAGGTGCAACACCTAGAGATAAAACAATTTCAATTTCGCGTTGGCTTGCAAAATCGAAATTGGAGCCAAGAGCGGCCAGTGTGCCTACAAAAGCAGATTCGGTGTTACATTTCACTGCACAGTAGGGGTGAATTGTGGGAGGTGACAAGACCATTTTTCATAGAGTGAAATTAGGGTTCCAAGATTTAGTATATAAAAAGAGTGTTTCGATTGAGAATACGTTTGAATAATTGATTTGATAAATTCATTCAGAACAGATGTGATTTTTGTGACGGGTCGGTTTTTGATAGCAGGAGAAGTTAAGGTGATTTGGAGATTGTTAGGGTTGAATGTGAATCCCATGATTGTGAGATAGAGAGGTCTATTGTGGTTTCTGGTTGTAGCTCTAGTTTTTGTACGGTATTTATAGAGTGGTGACATGCATGCAATGGACGTGGTGTACATGTGCAATTGAATTTTACATTATATTAAAACGATGGATATGTACTATTAATATGATTGAGATCTATTTTTCCAACGAAACCATTGTATTATCATTTGTTTCTACATAATACATCTAATATTATTTGGATTTTTGCCTCCATGAAACCTATCTAGTACTAAATTGGAGCCATCTTCACACTATAACATGATAGTCAATGGCATTAATGATTAACATAGACATTGTAAATGAGAGTTTCAATGTATTATATGATTATTGTGTTCATATTGCTTCATGTGTTGGATCACTAAAATATCCAACCACTCTCCACCAAATCATTGGTAATGGGATGGAGTTATTACTTCATTGATATACAATTTATTTATGACTATTTGACTTTGAGCAATACACATCTCAACAATAATAAGTGCATTCTCCTTCCGCATATACTGAATTTTATTTTTCATTTTAAAGTATTTATTACTATTTTCAATTTATAGATTTCAAAATATAATTTATTTAATTTTTTCTATTTTTTCTTAACAATTTGATTATGATTTTTTGTTGATATATTTATTTATTAATTAATTTTAAAAAGTAATGAAGGATAAAATAAGTAAAATAAATTGAAATTAAATGAAATCATAGTAGAAACAAAATATAGAAATGTACCTAACTAAACAATTCCAATAATTACAGCGATTATCAATTTGAAATAAATATTAGAGTAAATGTTGTAATAGTTGGATAATAATTATAACTTTTCAACTAGTTATTTAATATTTAGTTAAAAAAAATATCGAAATAAATAAGAGCATATCGAATGGTTCATTGGATTGAGATATATGTGGCATGATAAATAAAGAGTTTGGATAATGGTGTGTCAAAAACAATATTTTTTGAAGAAAAAAAAAAGCTCAAAAAAAATTTTCTAATTATAATCTTTAGAAAAAATTTATCTAATTAAAAAATTAAATAAAAAAAAAAAAAATATATTTTTCCCTTTAATTTTTTAAAAATCTCACTTTTTTTTCACGTCACCAGTGAATTCACATTGTTATTGGAGTGAATTTTTTAAATAAAAAATTCAGAAGGTATACATGAATGTGTAAATCAATACATCACATCGCACTAGAGATACTCTGATGGTATTTTAAAATTTTCAGACTAAGAGCATCTTCAATGGAACGTCGGCGTTAGATGATGTGGCCATGTAAAATAGAAGTCGTGAATGATGATGTGTTAAAATTTTTATTGATAGACCGTGTAGTTTAAAAATAGTTCTGCAATGGTCACCGTCTATCACTCTTCATTTTTAATTTTAATAGAAATTTAATTAAAATTAAACTCTTTTATTATAACAAAAAGAATTTAAAACATATTAAAAATATAATAAAATAATATAAAAATACTGAGTCAGCATGTCTATTTGACCGTCTAAAATTGAAGGTCTGATGGACGATGTCTATTTTAAAATTTGTCACGTCAGCTGGACATTCAAAATAGACAGTACCATTGGACCTCTATTTTCTAAAATCTTGTCCACGTTGCTGATGTGGCCGTGAAGAAATTGTCAATAGACATACAACTAGAGATACTCTAATCATTTAAGTAGTGTTTAAAAAAAAAAAAAAAAAAACCCTCAGCCCAGCATTTAAATCTATTTTAAAAGTCACATATTCTACCTCAAAGTTTCAAAATTCCATATGACTGTTACTGCTGATCGTGAATACAATAAACGATGAGAATGATAAAGTATAGTAATAATATCATTATATAATATCCTATATGAAAAATAAAAAGTAAAATCCAACTATTTAAAATATTTAAAATATTTTATTTTTAAAATTTTAATTATTATTTCGTAAATTTTCCATTTAGAAAATTACTTATGTGATGAATTTGAATTATTATTAAAAATTATTAAAATAATATTAATATTTTCTATCCCTCCAACTTCTTAATTTTTTTTATCAATCTATAAAAAAATATTTTAACTCAATATTAAACAAGCAAAAACATAGTACACAAATTAGAAATGTAGCAAAAATTTATATCATAACCTAAATGCAAATATCTTTCCAATTATTCTAGGTATAAAACAGGCCATACACAACAATTACAAACTTTAAAAAAAATACTAATATTATTAAAAACAAATATAAGAAATCGAGCTCAGACAATGGATCCATATCTAACAACTTATGTATTTTCTGGTAATAAGAAAGCCAAACCACAATGGATTATTTGATCCGATAAAACTCCAACAAAATATTTAAAAAAAATATGTAAAAAATTTACCAACAATTTCTCCCTTGGACTGATACATTCAGTCTTCAATTTTTTTTCTACAACACAAGCACCCATCAATCTTCTTAACTTTTCAGTCTTCAATTTTTTTTCTACAACACAAGCACCCATCAATCTTCTTAACTTTTCAAATGCATATATTTTTGGAGATTAAGTAATACATAAATTTTGGGAGATTAAGTAATGCATAAATTTTGGGAGATTAAGTAAAGGTATCAGCCGGTTGATCTTCATTTAGATAGCACTCTAATTTAACTACTATTTCACAGCAAAAATTAGAGTCGTCCCATAAATTTGGGACCCTAAAACAAAATTTAAACTGGAGCTCCAAATTTAAATTGGGGCCAAAAAAAATTAAATTGAATCATCTCACGGATAATCGAATATCACACAAATAAATCGACTATTAATTAATGTACAGTAGACCAGACATTTGACTACAACCTATATACGTTGTTGCATTGAGTTAGAATTTGGGGATCTATTAATTTTGGAAGCCTGTATTGTTGCCTTGAATCGTAATTTAAAGGCCCTATTAATTTTGGGGCTTTGTGTCGTTGCCTAGATAGCTCTTAGCCATCAACATCCCTGGCAAAAATCTATTAGAAAGTAGAATTTAACATCAATGTGTTTGCTCCTCCCTTGTTTTTGGACAACTTAATAGTAGAATTATTATCACATATAACACGAGTAGCTATATCTGGTTTTGGTTGTAACTCTTCATGAATCATTTTTAACCAAATAACTTAACAAGCATATGATGTAGCATAAATAAATTAATCTTTGTACGAGATAATGTGACAATTGGATTATTTTATGAAACAACGACATATTCTAATAAAAAAATATAAAGCATAAAGGGATTCTTCTATCATTAACCAATTAGCTTTGATTTATCCTGCTTCTTATAAAAAAAAATCCAAAATCCTATATTCTCTACACGTAACGAATAATTCTCATGGCAACCCATATATGCAATTTAATTGGATTCTTCATGTACCTACCTTTTAGATTCACAGAAAATATGACATCTAGTATTGCATTTAAATACATTAAACTACTAATAATTTGTTTATATAGTGTTTTGTTAACTCTATTCCCTTTTTCATCTTTATGCAACTTCAATCCAACTTCAAAAGGATTAGTTGCAACATTACAATCTTTCTTCTTAAGTTCATCCAAATTTTCAAATACATATTTCTTTTCGCAAAAGAAATATTCCATAATCGTACCAATTTCAAATCAAGAAAGTAAAATCAAGAAAGCAATGTATCTTACCAAGTCCAGACATTTTCAATCCCTCTTCGTTGACTTCTTGAATTTATTAAACATAATACAATCATTCTCAATAAAAATCAAATCATTAACAATAAACACACTATCAATATTTTCCCCCATTTTCAATTTCAACAAAAAGTGCACGTTCATATAGGCACTTTTGAAAACATGCACCTAAAATAAGTTTTAATACGACTATACCAAACGAGTGGGGCTTGCTTCAATGTGTAAATAACATTTTCAATTTATAAAATTTATTTAAAAAATAATCAAAATATATACAGGAGGTTGGTCAACAAATACTACTTCCTTCAAGTTTTCATGTACATAAGTGAATTTGACATCCAACTGAAAGATGACCAAGAATGGTGCATTGCTAAAGCAATACCAATCTGATTGTAACTCCCGGCCTTTGCCGTCGAATGACCCGGGATACGGTGACCGAGCACCACCTTATCACATGTACGGTCTAAAGGCTGACCATTAGCCCTACAAACTACCATTATATTTTTCAGTATGTTTTGACCTCATTCACATGCTTTTCGAAAAAAAATTTCAAAAAATTACTCATCTCAGAATTGCTTCAAGCCATACCAAAATTACTTCAAATCAATAACGTTTAACTTTGAAGTTTTCAAAATCACACATCCCAAAATTACTTAGTACCATTAATGAACAGGTGTTCTTTTATCTTTAGTCTAGAGAATTTGCTGACCTGTTAGCCAAACAGTGGAATTTGCTGACCCTTTAGCCAAAAGTGGTACTAGTGCAAGAATCTTTGTTCTTATTCACACAATCAATCAAAAGTTCAATTATTTGTATTATTGTAATTTAAAATTTTGACCTTTTTTCTCCAATTTTTTTTTAAAATTTAAATTTGTCATTTAATACAGATAATTACATTTATTAATTTAAAACTACAATCCCGTTGGATTTAATTATTTATTTTGGGTGGGCCACTCTAATGGTTCAGCCCGCCTATTTAAAGTCCACCACTTAAAGTGGTGGGATAAGATAAGATAGTGGGAAGTTGAGGATATCACGTATACATGATCTGAGAAGAGATATCTTATGAGAAAAAACTTTCTGGAAACACTCAAGAACTCCCTGCTCTTCTCTCCAACTTGTCTCCTCTCATTACTGTTGATGGTCGCTCTTAACTGATGGATTGAGGATTCTAGTTCGTGCCGTTCAACGGCTTAGTGACGGAATTCCGACCGATTGACGAGTAACGTATTTTTTTCCTAATTTACGTTTCGCTGTAGTATGTTTGGAACTACGTACCTATTATTATTTTGCTTCGAATCCATTACATTCTACCCTCGCTATCAAATAAAAACACAACACATTTATTAATTTGAAACTACAATCCATTACATTCTACTCTCACAATCAAATAAAAACCCTCACCAGCCAACCAGTACTATCATTATCCTATCTTAACATCCAAATTCTTCTCATGTAACTCATCCCAAATAATTATTTTCATCGCCAGGCGAACTTAATCTCAAATTTATTTATTTTTTTAATTATAATTATAAAATAATCATTACATCATAATCTATTAATTATGATGATTATTTCATAACTCCGTCGAATTTTTCCCAGCAGACAATGCAACCCCACCTGAATTCAATTCGAAAACGAACATTTAAAAAAGCTAGTAAACAAGATGGGTTGATATAGACTCCATATCAAACCCATTAAAATCCGATCCACCAACCGCCGTGTACGCTCCCATTTCCGGGAACACAAGCCAATCTCCGACCTCCATCTCCGGTAACTTGTAACCCTTCAACACAAAATCCATAGAATCACACGTCGGACCAAACACCGTACTCTCAAACTCCTCCTCCTTCTTCTCTCCCTTACACGTCAGCTCATCCAAACGGAAAGCCAACGCCGTTAAATTCGGACTAATATTCTCCCTATGTTTCCCGTTAAACGACCCGTAAGTTCCGTCATTAATCCAATACTCTCTCACATCTCCCCTCACGCGCTTGCCTATCACGTTTGTCACAAGCGTCGAACACGTCTCAGCAAAAAACCGTCCCGGCTCGGCTATCACCTTTAAACCCGGTTCATCTCCAAAGTAGTCTACAACTGCCGTGTTGATCACTTCAGCTGCTGGCTCAAAAAGCGAATCGGCTGTGAAGCCGCCGCCGATGTCGAGGACGGTCATTTTTGGCAAGCCGAGAAATGAAGCTGTGTCGAAAATGGCTTTGGATGTGGCTATGGCTTCACGGTAAGCGCGTAAGTCCGACGCGCAGCTTCCAATGTGGAATGCTACTCCTACCACGTTGAGTGAAAGCGTTTTGCAAGCTTTCAATAGAGGCACGATTTCTTCTGATAGTGCTCCGAATTTGGAACTGAGATCTCTTCTCGCTTTGGATTTAAGCGGAGGCTTGATTCGTATCAAAAGTTGACACGTCGGATGCCATTTCTTAATCTTCTCGAGTTCACATATCGAATCAAATGTAGTCATGTTTACCCCGACTTTCTCCGCATATTTGATATGAGACTCGAATTTACAAGGATTGGCGAAAATAATACGATCAGGTGAAACGCCTAACGATAAAACAATTTCAATTTCTCGTTTACTTGCACAGTCGAAATTGGAGCCTAGGCCGGCAAGTGTACCTATCAACGCGGATTCAGTATTGCATTTCACTGCATAGTAGGGCTGGATTGTTGGGATGTGACGGGACCATTTTTCGTATAGAGAAATTAGGCTTCCCAGATTGAGTATATAAAAAGGTTGTTTCGATTCAGAATACGTGTCGATAGTTGATTGGATGAATTCGTTTGGGTTAGATGTGATATTTGTGACGGGTCGATTTTTGACACCTGGGGAAGTTAAGGTGATTTGGAGATTGTTAGGATTGAATGTGATTCCCATAATGGTGAGATAAGATAGAGAGATTAGGGTTTTGGGTTTGTTGTGATTTGTGGTTTAAGTTTTTGTGTGATATTTATAGAGTGGTGACATGCATGCAATGGACGTGAAGTCGTCGGTGAGAAAATTAGGTAAGTAAGTTAGGTGTGCATGTGAATTCGAATTGAAATCGTGGAATTCGTGATTATTATATTAAAGCATTGATACCTGCTGCTTTTAATATGATTGAGATGTATAATGCTTTCAAGTTTCTCCAAAAAAATCACCGTATCATTGTTTGTTTCATATCTATGTATCTAATATGTTTGTTTGTGGTCGGTGGTGGTGTTAAATGTTGCTGGTTTTGTTTGGGTCACAAACGCTGTGGACGAGAAAGACTTTCGTGTGGATAGTATTAGGATTGTTTTGAATCACATGGATTTCCTTTTATGAAGGTTTTCTATTTTGAGTTTGGATCTATTTTCTAATGGTTTGATTCCTTGTTTTGAAAAGATTTGGTTTTACTAATTTGGTTGATTGTATTCCTTAGTTGGAAAAGAAACAAATTAGGAAATTATATTTGTGATCACTATAAATAGAGTTGTCTCATAAAGAAGAAAGCATCCCGTCCCTTTGGGGTGGTGATCATCGTATTGGAATCTCATCCCTTTGGGGGTGGTGATGATTGGATTGATGTCATGTCTGCCGAGTGGGGTAATGATCATTGGATTGGGGTCATGTCTGCCGAGTGGAGTAATGATTATAGGATTGGGGTCATGCCTGCCGAGTGGGGTAATGATCATTGGATTGGGGTCATGCCTGCCGAGTGGGGTAATGATCATGGCATTGGGGTTGTCTTGCCATTAAGGAGATTTGATTTGGGGTTGTCTCGCCGTGGTGGAGTTGTTCGCCTAAAAGAGATTCTGGTTGAGAAAGAAAATAATTTTGTGTGGAGAGAGAGTATTGTCTGAATGACTTGTAATCCTTATTTCTCATAGTAAAGTTGTTATCTTTCCGTGGATTAGGCAATTTGCCGAACCACGTTAAATATTATTTTTGTGATTGGGTTGATTGTTTTGGTTGAATCAAACTAGGAATTAGGAAGAAATTGGGATAGAACATGAAATTTTTTTAACAAACTGGTATCAGAGCTTTAGTGGAGGTTTGTTTGAAGATCAAGTTTGAAGTTGACACCTCGTTTGGAATTAGTATCCATGATGTAGATCGGTGAGATAAATTTAGTGAATATTTTTATTAGCAGAATTTTCTGGACAGCTTGGAAGAATTGAATATTTCTCCTTAACCAACCGTTGGATGATGCTCAAGTTTGATTTGAATCTTCTACACATATAAGTCTAAATTTTGACCGTTCGGATTGTGGATTAAAGACTGGAATAAAGAGATATGACATCAACAATTGGGTTTATGGGTTTTACGAATCTGTCCTGCGCTGCCAGATTTAAAAATGCATATCTCTTTAATGAACCATTGGATTAGGCTGAATTTTGGATATGTTGTAGAAGACACATGAAGGTTAAACTTGGACGGTGGAGATGGGTTTTGGAGATTTCTTGAAGGAGAGATGTTGAACAGAATATGACTGTTGTGTATTGGAAGAATGATAATGTATGAGATTGAGATCAAGAACTGAAAAAACATCTGGATTTGGGAATTGGTAGTTTCTCATTCGAGATGGAGAAATATTTGATAGAGAATGAATTGAATGATAGAGACAAAATTGGTTTAGTAGTGATCAAAGGAAATATATTCAAAAGTTTGAGGTGATTCAAGTCAAGGTGGAGATTTATTAGGATTGCCTTGAATCACAAGGATTTCCTTTTAGGAAGGTTTTCCTATTTTGAGTTTGGATCTATTTCCTAATGGTTTGATTCCTTGTTTTGGAAAGATTTGATTTTGCTAATTTGGTTGATTGTATTCCTTAGTTGGAAAGGAAACAAATTAGGAAAGTATATTTGATGATCATTACCCAAATTACCCATTGCTAATTTGGGTAATGATCATGGATTGGGGCCATTAAGGAGATTTTGATTTGGTTGTCTCGCCGTGGTGGAGTTGTTCGCCTGAAAGAGATTCTGGTTGAGAAAGAAAACAATTTTGTGTGGAGAGAGAGTATTGTCTGAATGACTTGTAATCTTTATTTCTCATAGTAAAGTTGTTATCTTTCCGTGGATTAGAAAATTTGCCGAACCACGTTAAATATTGTGTTTGTGATTGGGTTGATTGTTTTGGTTAAATCGAATTAGGCATTAGGAAGAAATTGGGATAGAACAGGAAATTTTCCTAACAGATAGAAAAAGACAGTACTGATTATCCAGCTAAATAATAACCTACGGGTGGGATCCGCTCTTTTGTGTCCCGATTTATTCTTCAGACCGGGATTAAAAACGTGATTTAAAACTTTCAAAATGTCATTAGGTGGAAAAATGGAAAGTAGATTTGGGATAAAAGAGGAAAAGAACAAAACATCAAATTGTTTGTATATTTAAAGCATGTGTTAAAAGTTTTTAATTTGTTGAAAAATGAAAAGTAGAACTGAAATAAAAAAAAAATCTTAAAAAATGTCTATATTTAAAATATGTGATAAAAAACTTTTAATTTATTAAAAAATAAATAAAATTAGGGTAGGAGAGAAAAAAATAATTTAATATACAAATTGAAATAGATAAAACATCTTAATGAACCTGATGTTGAGTTTGCAAATATATAAACTAACTTTTAAGTAAATTTGTAGTAGACTGTGTCTATTCCACATAAAACGAAAATCAATAATTATAAATTTAAAAACCAAATCAAAATTAAAATTGAGATAAAAATATATAAATAATTAAATTAAAATTTAAATTAATAAAATAAATAATATTGATATTAAATATTTAGATAAATCAAATTAACAACGTATTTAACAACCCACCTTTTCCTTACTTAATAGACGGATCGGATTTGTTATTTGAATCAATTACTAATATAACATAAACCGCATTAATAACACATGACACTAATCCACAGTTAATTAATTATTTGTTTTTTCGATTTTATTTTTAATAAGTATTTAGTAATTTATATTTAATAAATAATTCAAAATTTAAAAATAATATAAAACTTTCAATTTTAGACCATCACATATGTGAAGGTTCTCTTCACAACCCACCTTCACACCTTCACATATCAGTGTAAAAGATCTTCACATAAGGATAAAATGGTCACTTTGGTTATTTTTTAAAAATGAAAGTTTAAAAGATTATTTTTGTTAAATTTTTAAAGTTGGGCTATATGTTATAAAATAACAAAAATAAAAATAACCCAATTTAAATATTTAGATATATAATTTATTAAAATTTAAATATTAAAATCTTATTTTAAAATAATTATTTATATAATATTTTAATTATAAAATTTAAATTTAGAAAAAAAATATTTAGATATATAATTTATTTATTAAAATTTAGATATTCTTTTAAAATAATTTTTTATATTATATATTTTATTATAAGATTTTAAATTGGGTGAATCGTAAAAGCAGTATGTGCATGGTTTAATTCCATGCTATTACAGTTTTTTTTTAATTTGATTTTTAAAAAAAATAGGGTTTTACATCTTTATAAATTCTCTTCACATATCATTCGTTATAAAAGAATAAAATAGTTAATTTATTTTTATTTTTCTGAGAAATAAAAATTTATAAAATTTATAAGGTTGGATTATATAATATAAATAAAATTATAGAATAAAAAAATAACCATTATTATTATTATTATTATTATTATTATTATTATTATTATTATTATTATTATTATTATTATTATTATTATTATTATTATTATTATTATTATTCTTCTTCTTCGTGGCTTTTTAGATTTGTCCTTGCAAGCCTCTCCAAAATTTTGGGCTTTAGGTTTGTAGTGTTATTTTTTAATTCCCGAGCCCATGTGTTTTCTACTTCATGCATTTCTGTTGTTGGCTTCCAATGTTTTAAGATAACTTATATTTTGATTTTTGATATATATATATGCAAATACCATATTTATTGAAATTATTTTTTCCACCTTGTAAATGGTTATGGATTTCTTTTTTAAAAATTAATATAAATAATGTGAATTATATATTTTAACCAGAAGAAGGTTTTGAATGTTCATATATACAAATGTTTGCAGTGTAGAGAGAGGAGAGGACCAAAAGCATTAAATGAGACATGTAGCTATGGAATCTTTGTCTGACTGCTGTGAACCAAAACCAAACAATGTAATAAATAGATTCTCTTCATTTCATTTCATGTACCCATTTTACTCTCTCTTATTAAACCATCTTCCAACTCCCACATTTACTCTCTCTCAACTATATCCCTATTCAACCTAACTCTTACTATTAGGGTTTTGCTTTAATTTTAATGCTTGTTTAAAAAAAACAAAATAAAATTATTATCTTTAATATCATCATCTATAATGTCATATTTTGGTTATTTTCACTTATTATTCATATAAATTAAAATAGAATAATCTACATAATGCATTTCAGATATTAAATTGTATTAAATTAATCAATATTATTTTTAAATTATTTAAACCATGCATGTTGCTTATAATAGAAGGACTAATTTTATATATAACAGATAAATGTCCATATCAAAATATCAAAAACACATGTCTATAGGATTATTTGTAAGTTTTCAACCATTCAATGATAACAAATAAATTATATTTGATTTAGAAATATTAACCTACCACCATTATTATATAAATATAAAATTTCCACCAAATGAAAAATTAAATAAATAACATAAACCAAATAAATGTTTTAATTAATCTTAGACAAACACTAACTACTCCATTATCAAATGTTTTTTTTAGTCAAAATATTGATATTGTGAAGATTATATATATAAAATAATTGAATAATTAACTCACCTTGTAGGGTTTTTCCATTGAGTGTTGGTTAATGAAAAAATCACTTAGATATTGGCACGGCTCAATCAAAGAAATGTAAATAATGTATCTTTGAATGAACCGGACCAATATCACAGTGAATAATTCATGTACAATATATTTGAAGAAGAAGAAGAGAGTGAGAGAAATGTGTGAATGTAGAGATGGGTTTTTGAAAGAGTTTGAAAGTGAGAAATGTTTTGCATTGTTTAGTTTTGTGTTTGAATTTAAGAAGAAGAAGTGAAGTGAGAGAGATGGAGAGATTCGTTTATTGGTGAGCATTTAAAACTTCTCCACTACCAAAACCCACATCAAGGACCATGGCATTCAATTTTGGCCACCCTATCATTATTTTGAAAGAAAATAATAATAATAGGAAGTAAATATTTTTCGAAGTGTTTTAATAAATAAAGTATGAGAAAATTATTTAAAATACGCCATCTAAAGTTTGAATTATTTTTATAGGCCCATTTTCAAAGTTTTACAAAAATAAGCTTTGTAAAGTTTGGTTTGCATCCCATAGGCCGTGTTGACAATTTTACCCTCCACTTCAAGTTTTAATTTCAGTACTGCCATTTTGATACCACTTCACAAATTCTGAAATCTCTTCAGACATCTTTGAATTCAGATCAGAAATAAAATAACAACTGAATCAGAAATTTTGATTTCATATCCGAAATGTGTGATCGTAGATCACAAATTTGTGAAGTACGCGATTTTTGGAAAATTTTGAGCTGAGGGTAAAATTGGAAGCATAGCCTATGGGATGCAAACCAAACTTTACAAAGCTTATATTTGAAAGTTTTTGAAACTAGGCCTATAAATAAAATTCAAACTTTAAAAAGCCCATACATGAAAAAAGTCCGTAAAGTATTGATCTACGTTTAATATTAATAAGTATAATTAATTTAAAATTCATATTATTGATAATTTAATCATATAAATTTTAAGAGTAACATTTCAAAATAAATATTAATGAAGTATAAAGTAATTTTATAAAAAATATTTTAAATAATATTTATAAAACAGTATTCATAAAAAAAAATTTGAAATACTAACTGATTAATCCATTTAAAAAACAAACCATCATGAAATTACCATTCAAATGAATATTATAATAATTATTTTAATTAAATAATTAATTATTATAACTATTCAAATTGTTATTTTAACAATTAATATAAGATTTCATTCTTATTCTTTTAAAAAATATAAGTGGGAATATATATATTTTTAAGTTTATGTATGTATTATAATTTTTTTTTAAAAAAATTTCATTTATATTTCCCATCCAAATATACCAACGTACCATTGATTTAAATTTATTTTAATATAAATTATTAAAATTAAAATTAAAAATCTCACATATATATATATATATACATACATGACACATCTAATTAGCTTATTAAATGTAAAGTTAATTACTGAGATTTAAGTACTTGGGATTGATGGGTTATGATTTACAGTACTTTTATTTATTGATAATTAATTTTAATTTATTTTTCCCTGTACTTTGCATTAATAACACATCCTAGACCCTAATGCCATAAATGATAAAGAATCTCACCAATTGGCCACACATTTATATAGTATGTCAAATATGATAATTAATTTATTTTCATGCAAAATATATTTCATATATTTGAATTAAGAACAAATCTATGTCCACTTGTTTTGAGGCCCAACAGTGCTAAAAAAAAATTCAACCAAAGCCCAATATATCATTTGAAACAAAGCCCATCAAGGCCCAAATATTCTCAACCATCTTCACAAGTTAACTTTGCACACATGGATTAACAAAATACCCATTTTAACATGATTTGTTTTTTTAAAAAAAATATTTTTAAATAACACTTTTATTGACTCTCTCACATTGCTTAATCAATCTTAAATTTTTCGTTTTACAACTAATTTATCTATTTAATATATCATGGCTAATTAAATTAATTTTTATAATAATTTATCCCGGTGTTTAAATTTTATCGATAAATTTGACGGGATTAAATTTAAATTAATTTATTTAAAATTAATAATTAAACTATTCAAACTTTGTATAAAATCAATTTAAAATTTGAAAAAAAAAATTGAATAAGTAGTTTTAAAAATTTGAATAAAAACAAATATTTTTAAAAAGTTTATAAAATTAAGTAAATACAATTTTTTTTTTCCAAATGTGCATAATAACTTTTACATGAAACACGACTATTCTTTATTCAATTACCTACTATTAATAACTTATCACCGTTACTAGAGCAATAGAACAAACTTTTTACGATGAATTAGATTCTTAATATATTTATAATTCTTTTAATAGATTTATAATTTTTTTAATAAAATTAAAAGTAATAAAAATACTGTGGTTCATAAACCTCAACCAAGAACCACAACCAAATATTATGTTAAGATAGCTTGAATGTCATAACTTAAAATTTTACAGATACAATCTCACATAATTTTGTTCTAATGAGTAAAAAATCGGATGTTTTTCAATTGCCTCTACTCCCTATTTATAGGGGTTGCTAATCTCTTTTTTTAGAAGAATTAGGAATTCTCTTTCCCTTAGGGCTTGGTGTTTATCTTTCAATGAAAAAAGTCTTTCTTTGTTGATTGAACTTTTGGATTCTTTGATTCAGTGGAACGAACTTTCCATTATCGACTGGGCTTCAGGAGTCCTTGTTAGGTTAGGTCTTAATTCGGTGGACTGGTGGATTTCGTTTTGGACTTTGCTGAGCTCGGCCGAGTTGGTCCGTCTTTGGGCCTTCGGCTATCTCGGCCGAGCCTGACCTTTGGCGTTTTCTGGACCTTTGTCTCTTTCGGCCGAGCACAGCCTCTGGGTTCGTCTTCTGGGCCTTTGGCCGTTTCGGCCGAGTTATCTTTGATCGAGCTTGGTTACAGACTCTGACCCCCTTTACCTATTTTTGGCCTTCACCTTTGATGCCTTATGGTTGTCTTCCCACCACAAATACTCTACATGATTTTATTATATTTATAAATTTATATTTTTGACTTCTAATACTTAAAAAAATTAAAATATTATTATAAAAGTATTATTTAGTATGATTTTTTTGGGATACTTGAAAAGATAAACTCCCATTACTAATCCAATGAAAATTGACACTAATTTTCTGGATCTCTATTACACACACAAAGTGGTTGCATGTGTTTACGAACTGTAGTGAGGTCAGTTGAAACATCCTCAGAACACAACTGACTCTGTCTGTTTCTTTTATTTCTTCTTCACCACCTTTCACTACTGAGTGAGTGCTTCAAAGCATCTTTGATCTTCTTATTTTCTTTTGAATTGTATATAATATAATGTCCATCAATCAATCAAAACGCATCACTTTACATTACAAAAATACTCTCAAAAGTGCATTTTATCCACACCCATTTTGTTTCGTGTCGCTCCACATTTTGCATTCATGCATTGCATTTGGACGAAATTTGGATAAGTGTCCATCTTATAATTTAAATGTTTATTAAGAGAAACCTGATTCATTCCCTTTTACCTACGAAAAATATATTTAAAAATAATATTTTTAAAAAATTGACATTTTAAAATTTCAAATTGATTTTTTTTTTCAATTTTATTATTAAAGAAAATTAATATACTTTTACCAGTATATTTAGTATTATATTTTTAATTAGTTAGTAAATTTCAAATAGTAATGATAGGTAACTGTGGTATTAAATTTTAAATTAAACATTAGATTAAATGTTTAGTATTAAATTTAAATTCTAAATTAGATATTATAAAATATTTAAAAGTTGAAATAAATAAAAATATAAATTAAAAAATAATAATATAACTAATTTCAAATAAAAATTAATAAAAATTATTTTTCACATTTGAATTAAAAATTATGTGAAATAATGTTACTAAACACTTTTTTTTTAATTTAATACTATTTAAAACTCTAATTAAAATTTTTGCAATTATATTTTAAGAAATTTTTA
Source organism: Cardiospermum halicacabum (assembly GCA_031304145.1). Classification (NCBI taxonomy): domain Eukaryota; kingdom Viridiplantae; phylum Streptophyta; class Magnoliopsida; order Sapindales; family Sapindaceae; genus Cardiospermum; species Cardiospermum halicacabum. The sequence continues at coordinate 1,534,103 of CM062394.1, forward strand.
TATAAAAACTTTAAATATAAATATTACAAATAAAATCTTAAAAATATTATTTTGATAAAAATATAATATTTTTTAAAAAATTTATAACCTTTCAAGTTTTTAAAATATTTAAGAGCGCATAACAAGAAATTCTTTACCCGATCAATTTTTATAGATGCATTTATTTTATAATCATATTCGTTGATTTCTAATTTTAATTAGTCCATTCAAAATCCATTATCTACCTTTTCAAATTAATTAAAAAAAAAATTATTTTTTATTTTTTTTATTTTTATATGGTTTATATCTTCAACTTTCTTGTTATCATTTGAATGCCTACCATGTGGCGCAAGTAAAATGAGAATTGAAGACTTCTGTTTAATTGTGTTATATTCTATTTCCAAGATGATTGGTATAGGTTGTGAAGTCGACATCAATAGATACTTATCATGTTTAAATATCTAGCAACCGGAACCATAAAAGATTCTTCTGCTGAACATAGACTATATAATATAACATGATGTCGTCACTGTAAAAGACTTGCAATCACAATCACACCCCTAGAATATCCATTTTTAAACACAGACCTTATTTTTATTTTATTTTAAAAATTATTATATACTAGCTATAGTATTTGAATGCTTCATAGAATTTTCAAATTGTAGAATGGAGGAAAATGAGTATTCTAATTTAGATAAGGATTTTTTAGAATGGAGGAAAATGTGTATTCTAATTTAGATAAGGTTTTTTTTTTTTTGAAAAATGGTGAATTTGGATATGAGATTCAAATATATTCATGTCAATAAAATTTCTGAATTGCAAATTTTACGATTAAATAGAATATTAAATTTGAGAGTTGAATTATATAATTTTAAAATTAAATTTGAATATGTAATAATTTTAACAGTTGATGGATATCATGACACTCGAGGGGCTTGCGGCCGCACTACGGAAGGTGATTGCTTTCATATTTCCTCCATATTTTCAACCGAAAGTATTTTCCCTATAGTTTCGCCCGAAGCTTGTCATCTTATAAATCTGGGCCCATAAGAGTTCGTAGGTTGCGGCCGAAACGTATCCTCCAATGAAGTTTAGAAAGACAAGCCCACGAGACCTGACACATTTCGGCCGAAATTGACAAAGTGGAAGAATTTTTGAGTTCAGCTAGACAAAGGAGGCGCTTCTAGAAGAATTCGGTCAAAAGATATGTTTTAGATTTGCGGCCGAATCGAAGGAAACTTCTAGAAGGCTGAGCTTGAGCAGTTATTTGGTATCCGCGAATCTCAGTGTTCCAGCTGGAGCATTAGTTAGGATTTCCTGGAGCGTATAGGAATCCTATATAAGTAAGGAAAACATCCAAAGAAGAGGATCACGAAATTTTTGGAGACGACAGTTAGAAATCACAGCCCTAACTTTGAAGGGTTCGAAGTCCTAGAGGAATTCGGCTCCAACAGTTTGGCGCCTACCGTGGGACTCTCCTCCGTCTCCAAACCACCAGACCATCAAACAATAACTTAACATAGCAGATCTGAAACACCAAGAACCAACAAAAAAGATGTCGACGACCACTCAGGGAGCCAATGATCCGTCAATGCCAAACGATCAATCACAACAAACAGATGCATTATCGCAACTTATGGCGAGGCTAGCCGCATTGGAGGAGGAAAATAGAAGTCTAAAAGCAACTATCAAAGGGATACGTCCGCCGCAGAAAGAAATAACACGCAAGCAGGGAGAAACCAGCAAGAAAGGCGGACAGAGACAACTCGACGACAACCAGATGGCGAGGCGCGATCAATTATTGAATACCGGACCAATCTTGGGTCAAAACGAAGGTACGACCTCACCTATCCGTCGACTGGATGTCTCTACTTTTGACGACGACAATGACATACGCCACCCAACACCAACGAGAGGCCGATAATACCACGAACCGAGGGTGCGCCGACGGAGGAGACCAACCCAAGATCACGACGCGCCCCCAAGATTGCAGATCACCGATCCAAGAAACATAACAACACATGTTGTTAACCCACAGGCTGCGCTGGGTGCAAAAAGGTATTGAACGCGAGGTAACGACATCCCACAAGAAGTGGCCAAGCGGTTGCAGGAGATGGAAGAGATGATATGGTTCCTACCAGGCATACCACCTCCACTACGCAGATCCATAAAGGACTGTTTTACAGAAACACCATTCGTTGACGATATCGCCCTGGTAGACTTGCCTAACAAGTTCACGACGCCAAGATTCAAGATATACGACGGCACAACCGACCCAGATGATCACATCGCCCACTACCGGCAAGCGATGTTGAGGACCTCACTCCCTAGAGAAATACGAGAAGCCGAGTTCTGCAAGTTATTTGGGAATTCACTACCGGGACCATCTTTGGAGTGGTATGTGAACCTGCCAATCGGTACCATCGTGTCGTTCTCGCAGTTGACGGACTCATTCGTTGAAAACTTCGCTTGCAGCCGTAAACCAGAAAGGCAATTCGACGACCTCTACGCCATCCGACAGAAAAACGGCGAATCTCTCAGAGCCTACATCGCAAGGTTCAACAAGGAGAAGATAACGATACCAAACTGCAACCAAGACACAGCCATCCGCGCATTCGCAAAAGGATTGCTCCAAGGCTCAGATCTCTACGCTGACCTGATCAAATACAAGCCAAAAACGATGGAAGAAACCTTGTCGCGCGTTTTCGCTCAAGCCAGATGAGAAGAAGACAATAGGTGGGTCCCCCGTGAACCAACCATCAGCCGGCAGTCTACACATACACCGAGACTGGACAACAGAAACAGGGATCGCAATCGCCCGCGGTACACACCTTATGACCGCGCACCACTGCCTAGACACGATGCTAATCGGACCAATATAGTACGGGCCGAGGCGCGACCACCACCGCCGAGAAACGGCCTCACCATTACCACAGAACAACTCATGCACGAACTTGGCAAACTCGGCCGTACCGTCAGATGGCTAGGGAAGTTACGGTCCAACCCCAAAAAAAGAGATGTGACAAAACAATGTGCTTTTCACGATGACTTCGGCCACATTACAGTCGATTGCGTGGCGCTCAAATACAAGGTGGATCGTTTACTGCAATAAGGGCACCTGAGGAGGTTCCTGGCACAAACTAACCCACAAACCGGCAACCAGCCGCCCTAGGAGCAGCAAAAGCCTCAGATGGTGCGCACAACTCACGTAATCATGGGCGGATCACTCGAATGTGGAACCACATACTCAGCCGCCAAAAGGAGCATGCGACATGTACACAACGTTAGTGGGAGGGCCGAATGGACACTTTTGGTCGAGGACGAACTAGAAGTCACCTTCAACTTCAAGGAAAGTATTGACGTCCTTAATCCACACCATGATGCATTGGTCATCTCGCTGGGAATAGCCAATTGCCTTATCAAAAGGATACTAGTAGACAATGGTTCCTCGGTCAACATCATCTATCTGAACACATTGAAAGAAATACAGGTGGAAGAATCCAAGATAGCCAGACAAGCCATGGTCTTGATTGGCTTCAGCGGGGAGGCTAAACATACAATCGGCGAAATCGAACTACCAGTATGGGCCGAAGGCGTCAACAAGTATACCCGTTTCTGCATACTGGAGGGACCCTCTAGCTTCAACGCCATATTAGGCCGCCCATGGCTACACGATATGAGAGCTGTCCCCTCCACATACCATCAAGTGCTCAAATTTCCAACCAAGCTAGGCGTCAAACAGATAAAAGGGGATCAAGTTGCTTCAAGGGCATGTTACGCAAACGGAATGAAAGCCAACCCATGGCTGCATAGCAATTACAGAGTGCTCCACACGCTGAAGAGGTGGAGCACACATTAGACGAAGTACCCATCCACCCATCTGACAACACCAAAAAGGTACTCATCGGTTCCAGGCTCGATGCATCGATCAGGGAGAAGCTTGTCCACTTCCTATCCACCAAGCGTCACTGCTTCGCCTGGAGCCACGAAGACATGACAGGCATCGACCCGAACATTATAACGCATTAGCTGAACGTAGACCCAAAATAATGAATATTCCATCATACAGATGTATTTAAAATTGCAAACTTCATTATACATATTGATAAATTTATTAATTAAATAGGGTTTTATTATTAAATAAGGGAATATGGATGGGTATTAATCCCAAAATATTCGTTTGTATGTAATGTGAGTGCAATTAACTATTTTATCAATTAAAATTATATTTATATATTAGCTCATTCACTTAATAATACTTAATTAATTATAGTAATAGTAGAAATAATATTTGATTTATAATATTAATGATTTAAATAATTATAGTATATTGAAAATTAATTTAAAATTTAGATTAATATAATTTAAAATTTTTATATAATATAATTTAAAATCTTAAGAAAAATAAATAATAAAATTAACATAATAAATTTTAATATTTATTATTTTTAATCCATGCTTAAAAAAGCCAAACCATAACCATAACCATAACCATAACCATAACCATTTACCAACCTATCAACTTTCTACCATTGGCTTGTCTCCATCACGAGTGCAAGGAATGAGCTCACAATTGTGTGATGGTAACAATTACTTTAGTGGGAAATAAAGCTATTGAGAAAAACCATTGGATGATAGTGGGGTGTGCGATGTTGTCATTTCCATTGTTTATAAGGATAACAACTTTCTATTATACAATTGTTAAATTCGGACGATTTTTCATTGAATTTTTTCGCTAATTAAATTTTATTTAAATAATTTTAAAATTATTATAATTATTTCGTGAAATTATTTTATAAATATAAAAGAAGAGCTGAGTATATTATTTACTTTATTATTTTTTTTGGAATAATTAACAAATTATAATGAAAATATATATATTTTTCTTATTTACCATATTATTATTAATATTTATTTTATCAGAATGTACAACATTTTAATTTTTATTATTTTTTAAATTTAGCTGAATTGCCGTATTTGTCTTTCAAGATCAAGAATGATGGCAAGGAAGAAAAATTAATAAAATTTAAAATTGCTAACAATTATTTTTTAAATTATTTTAATAGTTACATTAAGATCTAATGAAAAATTTATTAAATATTAAAAAAAATCAGATTTAAAAAAAGTAAAAACTTTTATTAAAATTTTGGAATTATCACCAATTTTATAAAAATATTTCACATCTATAATTTTTTAATTAAAAAAAAATCAATTTGAATTAAATTAATCATCTAAATAACATTTTGTAATATAAATATTGAATATAATATTTTAGATATTAAACATATTAAATATTATTATTTAAATAAAAGATTATTCTATATATATTTATAATATTTTTATTTAATAAAAATAAAAAGTAAAAATGATAATATTTTTATAATTTTACATTTAATAGTTATTTAAATTCTAAATATATTACGTATTGGATATTCATTTTCAAATTTACTTTACAAAATCAGTAATCGTTAATTATATTCAAATAACAATTTTATTTTAGTCGGTACACGTCAGCTTAGTAAAAAACATCTAAATTTATTTAAACCACCACCCATAAGCGAAATAAAAACTGATTAAACAAAGTGTTTAAAGTGGGGGTGATATAAGCAAAGCAAACAAGCCTTGTAGAATCCACGTAGACACGCGCTTAGGGGTGCGCAATACGCACACACACCCATTGATTTTAAATATCGTTAAACGTTACCATCAAATGCACGTTTTAGAAACCAGAATATAAGCCAAAAAAGAGAGGGAAAAAAACTAAAAATAAAAAAAATAGAAAACATTAAAATTGAAAAAGAGAAAAGAGAAGATTCAACAGAGAGAGAGAGAGAATCCATGGCGTGAAACAGATACAGAATATTCTTCTTTATATTTTCATGCAAAAAGAACGACTACAATTGATGTTGATCGTCGATCGACGCCGTCTAACTGAGTCTGTTTCTGGTTTTATAGTTGTTTGATTTTCATGCGATGGGAGATACGGAGAGCTGTAGTAGCAGAGCGGTGGATTATTTTCCGAAGCAGAGCAGGAAACAGAGGCTTAAATTTGAAGTTTATAGTGAAGTTCTTTGTAGATTGAGAGAATTGGATGATGAAGAGACTCGGAGACCTAATTTTGAAGATGAGCTTTGGACTCACTTTTATCGGCTTACGGATAGGTACGGAAGAAGATTCTAGTTTCTTTGTTTTCTAATTTTGGATGATTTTTTTTTTTAATTTCTTTTTTCGATTTTGTTTTCAATTTTGTTTGTTGTTGATATTGTTTGTGAAATTGTGAAGCGGTAATTAATTTGTTTAATTTTATTTGGTGTATTTAGGAAATGGAGTTTTGATTCAGCTAAATTGTTTTTTAGTGATTAGTGGACGGTGATTACGATTGCTCCATTATCGCTTCTGTTTGTGTGATTGCATCTTTGACTTGATCGGCTTTTGAATCTTTGAACTTTCTAGTATAGTTGATTTGATTAAAATTTGAAAAGTAACATAAAATGGCGCATGATTTTTTTTTTCCCTAGATATAATTTGTATTTAAAAAACGAAAAATAATAATTAAGGACTGAATTTCGAATATTGAAGTTAAAAAAAAATAAATGCTTATTGTTTTAATTTTTGACTTACAAGTGGTTGAATTTGATGAAATTGTGAAGATATGCATTGGATGTGAATGTGGAGAGAGCAGAGGACGTTTTGATGCACAAAAGGTTACTGTGTGCAGCACATGACCCTGCTACTAGACCTGCAATTGAAGTCCGCCTTGTGCAGGTGTTGATTTGAGATTTTTTTCTGTTTCTTTGTCTATATGTTTTCTTTTTAATTGATGTTTCGAGATATGCATCGTGGATTTCGCTCGCATTGTGATTATCCGGAAATTTGGTCTCTGTTGCAGATGCATTCAGCCTCTACTGGGCAGTCTGGTGATTCGGTGAATTCTATGAATCAATATTTTGGTGCTAACAACAGGCATGGTTATGTCATTATGATTTCTCAGTTGTCTGAGTTTTGTTAAAATTGTTGTTCTCTAGGTATCGTTGAATTGCTAAATTGTTATTGTAGTCCCTTGACTTGTGTCCTCTCTCTTTTCAGCTTTCATCCACCTCCTGCCTTTGGTTCATCACCAGATCTGGATGCTCAAGATGAGAATCATTCCCATCCATCTAACGCTAGGTATTTATGTCTTAAAGTTTGTGAATTTCGAGATTTTGTTCCGAGCAATCCTTAGTCTTTAAATTTCGGTCTGCTTCGTAGTTTTGTTGTGTCTCAGTGGCACCACACTTCCTGTTGCTTATTGAAGGGCAGATTAACATCTCCAAATGTTGGCAATTTTGTAGGTTAATGCATGAAATCACAATATCAACAAATGACAAGCCAAAACTCCTCTGCCAGGTAGCTGGTTTTTTGTTTTCTGTTAGCTTTGATCGTGTCACTCAATTCTTCTCATACACACAAGTATCAACATTCATAAATCTCAAATTAAACATGTAATCGGATTTTATATTTGCTGTGCTCTATGTCCAATCCATCTATCTCAAATTTCGTATGTTTTTAGCATATTGGCTTTCTACTTTAGAATATTTTGTTGGAGGTTGCATTGCTGCAATTCATCGTCAAATTTTCCTTGTGGATATATTATGCGTTAAATACAATCCTCTCCTTTATCATTCATGTTTTCTTCTGTAGCTAAAAACATGTTCAATTTAAAATTTCAGTTGACCTCCTTGTTGTCTGAGATTGGATTGAACATTCATGAAGCTCATGCATTTTCTACTGTAGATGGCTATTCCTTAGATGTGTTTGTGGTTGATGGTTGGCTACTTGAGGTATTTTTTTTCCCTTTTTGCAAACAATAGAATGCTAGGTTCTGTCTCTTACTGATTCAATAGAGTCATTTTTTTTTTTTTGGGGTTTCAGCCTTTAAGGTTGATCACCTGTATTATGCAGTGATGATATTATAGATTTCTGAGTCTTTCTCTTCCATTCAGTGCATTATTGAACTGAGGACTTGTGTGTTTATGAGTTATAGGAGACAGAGAAGCTAAGAAGTGTGCTGGTGAAGGAAATAGCAAAGGTTGAGGTAGCCCCTGTGAAGGTAGTCAATCCACATTTTTCTTTTTGTAATTGAAATTTTATATTCATCCTACTTTATTTTGTTCTAACAATTGGAAGAGTTTCAGTAGCAGTAATCCCACTTTGTGTTATGCCTCTTATTCTGAATTCTTCACTATGTTTCCCATAATTTTTTCATAAGAATAAAGACAGTATATTAGCATTAAAATCTGTTATCTTATTGTTGTCAAGCCATTCTATAGCAATTTCATATATCTAAGAATTGTAAGTCTTCTGCAGAAGCATTTGCATATTGTATATCCTGTTCAGAAGCAAGCTCAAATTGGAGGTCTTGTATCTGTACCTGCTGATGGAGTGGATGTTTGGGAAATTGATACAAGCTTGTTGAAATATGAATATAAAATAAAATCTGGATCCTGTGGTGATTTGTGAGTTTCATTATCATTTTTAGCTGTATCTAGTTTTTGAGTTATTGTGTTTTCAATAAACAAACTTTGAATAACACAGGTTCAAAGGTACTTATTGCAGTCAAGATGTGGCAATCAAAGTTCTTATGAATGAGAATCTAAATGAAAATATCATGAAAGAGTTTGCTCAAGAAGTCTATATAATGAGGTTTGTTGAGAAAAAATTTCCTATTTTGCATACAGCATGAGTTGCTTCCAGGTGTTCTGTAATTTATTTCCCATGTTCTAGTTCAACCTTCTTGGACTTTTGAATATATCAAAATCTGACCTGTTAGTGAAAATTTGCAGGAAAATTCGACACAAAAATGTTATACAATTTATTGGTGCATGCACAAAACCCCCAAATCTGTGCATTTTGACAGGTGAATTTAAATGCTACAACCGGACATACCTGTCTCTCTAAGCATGAAACTTAGTTCATAATTTCTGATCTGTGTACTCATCTTTCATCTCAGAATTCATGTCTGGTGGAAATGTGTATGACTTTCTGCATAAACAAAAGGGTGGCTTTAAGATTCCTTCTTTACTCAGAGTTGCAACTGATGTGTCAAAGGGAATGAATTACTTGCATCGGAATAATATTATCCATAGAGACCTCAAAACAGCCAATCTTTTGATGGATGAAAATGAAGTAAGAAATTCACTGATTCTGCTGTACTTAGACAGTTTCGCTGTTTACTTCTGAAGTTCTGGGTAAAGGGATCAAGAGTTCAGTATTCTAATGCCATGGAAGTTGTTATTAAGTTTCATTACTTAGCATTTAGTTAGCACACTCTGATTATTTTTTTCTTTTTCCTAGTGTAAGCACTATTTTGACCCGGTTCGTTTGCATACACTACCAGGTTCCTCTTAATTTCACATTGCTTTGTTGTTGATAGAAGCTATATTTATTTATGAGAAGACATGTACAGCTTAGCTTAAGCATGGCGGTTGCAATTCAGTCCTTTATTAACGTTCAAGAAATTTGTCTATAGGTTGTTAAAGTTGCCGATTTTGGTGTTGCTAGAGTTCAAGTTCAATCTGGTGTGATGACTGCTGAAACTGGAACTTATCGCTGGATGGCTCCAGAGGTTGGTAATCTATAGCGTTTGCTAGACCTCAGGGATTGGGGTGGGTAATGACCTACTCACAACCTCATTATTCTGATTTATTTTTTAATGTTTACACTGGAAGGTGATTGAACACAAACCATATGACCATAAAGCTGATGTTTTTAGCTTTGGGATTGTGTTGTGGGAGCTTCTTACAGGGAAGGTAAATTTCCTTGCAAAACCATATCATTCCACTAAAGAAAAGTAGGATTAACTTATCTATATTATTTTTTGTTTTGATGATACCACAGCTTCCATACGGGCACCTAACCCCCTTACAAGCAGCAGTTGGAGTAGTGCAGAAGGTACTTCCTCATGATGTTCTGGCCTAAGACTCTAGCCCTCTTCTAAAGAAATGCTTTACAATGTTATTATAAGCTTAAATAAATCAATGTGCATTTTTTTAGGGTCTAAGGCCTACAATTCCCAGTAACACTCATCAAGAATTCGTCGAATTGCTGGAGAGGTGTTGGCAACAAGATCCATCTTTGAGACCTGAATTCTCAGAAATCATGGAAATTCTGCAGCAATTAGGTAGGAGGTATATTCAATCATCAACTTACCGGCTTTATGTTATTGGCATTCATTTTTGTTTACAAATCTGTAATATCTTGAACAGGTTGCAAACTGAAAGGGGACCTACAGAAGAAAGCATAGGGAAGAAGCATAACAACCGTTTAGCATGAGATATGGTCCATTTATATATAACAAGCTTGATGGATGTTCTCTTTTACTCTTCAAAAAGACAACAAAAAGGGTCACTCCAGTGGATTCTGTTTCTTGAATCATGATGTAGAAATGGTAGGCTTATCCACCCAAACTAGGAGTTCTATCAATGTATATAAATACTAAATTAGTTTAACTTCAAATAGATGCTAACCTGCACAATTGCATTGCTAGTGCAGTCTATTTATGTTCAAGTCTTGTTAGATAGTTTATATTGAATTTCTGTATTATAAGCCACTAACGTGAATCAAGTGATCCACAATGGAAGAATCTTCGTGTCGTATAGTTGGACTTTTTGTTTCCAGGTGGTGGCTATTGCTTCATCGGAAAGAGAAAGTTCTTTCTTCAAGTGGGTAAAATGGTATGTCGTGATTCAGGAAAAGAGAGGTAAGAACAAACCCTTTTAAAAGTTTGGAACATATGCATGTGCTCTTCTCTTAATGGTCATAATTTTCCGATACTGACATAAAGATCGGATTTCCTAGCATTTGAAAAATTCTCTTTAGCTGGAAATTATGGAACTCTCTTGAATGTTGGCTATTATTTCTAGTGTTCTAAAAAGTTAAAATTTATTTTAGTGGGAGAGAATATATTAATTAGAATCTATTTAAGGTTGGGTATTGCTTAAGCCTTCCACTGTTTTGTGAATTAGACAATTTCTTCTTATGGTTAAATATCTTTGGCTGGTTGGGTATTAGCTCATTTGGCATGATCAGGGGTTTGGGGTCTCAGCAAATTGAATCTTTAAGTTTGGATGATGTTGAATGATATGATTTTCAAAACTTTGGTTTCCTTAAAAAAAAAAAAACAATTTAATGTGTGAAAAATTGCAATGAATTTTATTATTTAATTTGCTTTGATGTCAAAGTGGTTAAGGACATAAATATGCTCATCTTTGAATTCATATAAAGAGGCATTTGCCTTTCTCCATTATTGGCTGTCTTTTTATGTTAACACAGTTCAGATTCTATGCATATTTCACATCAAGCTGCTTATGGTATACTCATTATCAATAGCGAGGCAAAGTACTTATGTTAAATAGACAATTTTTACAACTCAATGCAATGAGTTCTTCAGGAGCATTGAGACATTAAACAGTCACAATGAAACAAATATTAGAGTCTCTGAAACAGCAAAAACAACAGCAAGAAGCTGAAGAAGCTCTTCTGCAGAAAAACTACACAGAAGACCCTTTAAAGCAAAGAGAAGTAGTTGTCAAGATTGACAATGAAATTTGTTGTGGGGAAGTGACAGAAGGTTCGGATAGAAACACTCCAGGTTCATCAAGAAAACTCCAGCTTTCTTTCGAACAGTTGACAGAAGCAGTTCTGCAGAAAAGAAAAAACAGTCAGCTGTCTTCAGGTTCAGATACAGAAGGGTTATTCAGAACAAGTTCAAGATACTATGACAGGAAAAACTCATGGAGGTTGTTGGTTGACAAGACGAAAAAGTCCAGACTCATTGACCCTTCTGATGATGATTCTGACGAATTACTTGAAGACAAGGAGGACAATGGAATTGAAGATATTCCTGAAGAATACAGGAAATCAAAGTTCAACATATTGACAGTACTTCAATGGATGAGTCTTCTACTGATCATAATAGCCTTGGTTTGCACCCTGCGCATCCATGAGATTAAAAAACAGAAAATTCTAGATCTTCCATACTGGAAATGGGAGATTCTAGCTTTGGCTGTAGTCTGTGGACGCTTGATTTCTGGTTGGGCGATTCGGATTGCTGTGATAATCATTGAACGATGCTTCCTTCTGCGTAAAAGAGTCCTGTATTTTGTGTATGGATTGAGAAGAGCTGTTCAGAATTGCCTCTGGTTGGGTTTAGTACTTCTTGTTTGGCGCTGTATATTTGATGAGCAATTGAGTGACAGCAAGTTTTTGCCTTATGTGAGGAGAATCCTGGTGTGTTTCTTTGTTGGCGCTGTGATTTGGCTCCTGAAGACTTTCATCGTCAAGATTTTCGCTTCTTCGTTTCATGTCAACACTTTCTTTGAACGAATTCATGATGCTTTGTTCAATCAGTACATCATTGATACACTCTCCCGTTCTCCCTCGTTTGAACCTACCGTTTCAGAAACTCAAGATCAGAAAGCCCAAAAGAATCTTGAGCTACAAGGAAATGGAAAACTACAAAGATGTCCTACTGTTGGGAGGAAACCAAGTCGTTCTACAACAATTTCGAAAAAGCAAAGTGAAGAGTTCCGAATTGATCATCTGCATAAGCTGAATCAGAAAAACATATCTGCTTGGAACATGAAGAGGATGATAAATATTGTTCGACATGGTTGTCTATCGACTCTTGATGAACAAGTATCAAATTGTGAAGTGGAAGATGAGTCTCTGATGGCGATCAGAAGCGAATGTAAAGCAAAAGAAGCAGCTGAGAAGATCTTCAAAAAAGTAGCCAAGCCAGGTTCCTCGTAAGCTCCTCAACTGTCCTTATGATTAACCTTTTTCAGTTTCTTCACACGCAAGCAATAACATGGTTTTGGTTACCTTTTTTCAGAAGCATTTCCTTCGAGGACCTATTATGCTTCATGGGAAAAGAAGAAGCCGAAAAGACAATGAAACTCATAGGAGTCTGTAAAGATGAAGAAATCAGCAAATTAGCTCTTAACAACTGGCTGGTAACCGAAATTTACAAATTCTTCTCAATTCCTGATAAATAATTTCTCTAATTGATTCTGTTTCAGGTTAATGCGTTCAAAGAACGCAAAGCTCTCACTTTATCCCTAAACGACACAAAAACAGCTGTCGACGACCTCCATTCCATGTTAAACATTGTTGTTTCTGTCATCATCGCAATAATCTGGCTAGTGATACTTGGAGTCCAAGTAACCCACTTCTTAGTCTTCTTAAGCTCTCAGCTTCTTTTAGCAGTATTTGTCTTCGGAAACTCTTGCAAGACAGTCTTTGAAGCTATCATTTTCTTGTTCGTGATGCACCCATACGATGTTGGCGATCGCTGTGAAATAGATGGAGTCCAGGTACAGATTTCATTCGATTCAATTCCATTTCATCTCCATACTATGTGCATTGACTCAAATTTCTTTAAATTGGTTCAGCTTATTGTTGAAGAGATGAATATATTAACCACAGTTTTCCTAAGATGTACGGATAATCAAAAGATCAGATATCCGAACAGCATTCTATCTACCAAGCCGATTGGTAACTTCTTTCGCAGTCCTGATATGGTTGAAACTATCAATTTCAGCATCCACATTTTGACTCCAATAGAGAAAATCTACGCCATTAGAAGACGAATTACACAGTATGTATTCAAATTATCATATCAGCATCTGCTAAACAGGTTCTTTCTATATCAACTAATCCAATCCGAATACTGATTATCTGTCATATTTGGGGTTCAATGTTATTACAGATACATTGCAGACAACATAGAAGACTGGCATCAGCCTCCAGGGGTGGCAGTGGGGGATTTGGAGGAGATGAACAGATTGAACATGGTGGTTTCGGCAAAGCATAAATCGAATTTTCAAGACATGGGGAACAGATATGACAGAAGAAACAAGCTGGTTGAAGAACTGATCCATGTTTTGCAGGATCTTGAGATTCAATATCGCATGCCTCCTGTTGATGTCAACATCGAAAAATTTCCAGCATTGGTTTCTAACGATAGGCTCGTATGAATTCGGAAGATATCATAAACATGTTGCCAAGTGGTTTGTAAAAAAAAAAAAAAATGGTGTGGTGTGGAACATATAGGTATAAAATATATAAAAGAACTGTAAAAGTGTGTTCTTATTTTCAATACAAGGTAAAAGTTTATTTTCCTTGGGTGTTATAGGTTTATTTGGAATTTTTTCTACTTTTAATTTTTAACTAAAAAAAAGAAATTGAAGCCATTTTCAAGAAGTTAGTGTATGCATTTGGAGCTGCTTTAAAAGTTTATTTTCCTATTGGTTGTAATTATGAAATAATTATTTTTGGATGGTAAAATCTCAGACATATTCTTTTCTTTTTTATCCTAAGTTTATATAATCTAAATTTAGAATGGAGAATGAATATGTTTGGAATTTTACCACCTCACAAATAATTTTTTCATAATTATTATATTATACATAAGATTTGCGACTTTCTCTGAAGAGCTTATCAGTTGAAAAACCATGCATAATAACTTGTAAAATTGACAGTGAGACTACCAAACGGACTTAATATAAAGTTTAATATCAAACATGTGTCTATGTCAAGTGAGGAAGAACTTATCTACGTTACATTGAATCTAATACTACAACTCACAGGTCCAGCATGTTCTGTTCATTAATGTCTATTGTTTGCTTATATTTCTAACAACATTAAAAATAGTCAGATTCCCACCTCCATTATCTAGTCATCACAGCTAAATAATTTCTCTTGAAACGACTTAGACTTTAAAAGTCATTTTTAAAACAAGTCAAATTCTCAACAACATAAACCTGAATCGCGAGTCCGAAATCTGAACACAAACTCCATTTGCTACTAAAATATTCTGATAATTCTCAGGTCCTCAACCAAACAATACCTTAATTCATGTGATGGTAAGTTTCAACTGTCTTTTGGCATATTAAAAATGATCAAATGTCTCCCGTACTATATGAACACCTTAACTATATACTTTAATACACTCTGTCAACGGTTAATCAATAATACACATCGATTTCATTCCAACTATTGTAATGTTGAGATTCAATTATGTTCAGATTAGTCAGGCTGTCCACATTCCATGCAAACCTCTCTATTAATCAAATCTTCCTGATTTCGTCATATTTCATACCTCAAGATTTCACAACCCTTCTTCAGTTGTGGATCAGATTGCATTATAACATCAAACAAATTTAATCGTTTTGGATTCATTTAACGATGTATAAAATATTCGTTTGGAGTTTATTTGTGTTTACTGTTAGGATGCCTTGAATCATAAGGAATTCTAAATTACTTGATTCACTAGGAATCCTTTTTGGAAAGAATTTCGATTTTGTTTTTTGAATCTATTTCCTATTTGCTAGTTTTCCTAATTTGAGGAGATTTGTTTTTCCCAATTGTTATGGTTTACTTTTCCTTATTGGAAAGAAACTATTAGAAAAGTGGGTTTTGTGATCACTATAAATAGAGGCGTCTCACAAAAAAGAAAGCATCCAGTTTTAAAGAGAATTTCACACTGTGAGTGTGGGAAACACATTCGAGAGTTAGGGGTTTTAGTTTTGGTGTCTTGGGTAGTGAGATTTGAGTGTAGCCTTTTGTGGCCATTTTGTGTGATATCTTGTAATCCCTTTGATCATTATAGTGGATTGTTATTCTCTTCCTTCGTGGAGTAGGCACATTGCCGAACCACGTTAAATCTCTCGTGTCTCTTTCTACTTTCCATACTTTGTTGTTCTGTTTCTACTCTGGTTGGTGCTATTCTGTCTCCTCTATTCCTAACAAACTGGTATCAGAGCATAAGTTGGGTTTAGTCATGGCATCAACATCATCAACAAAGTTTGATATCGAGAAGTTCGATCGAAACATGAGTTTTGCTATGTGGAAAGTCAAGATGAAAGCAATTCTGACACATCATGGATTGCAGAAGGCGCTTTTGAAGAAAGAAGAATTTCCCAAATCGTGGGATGAAGAGAAGATGGTGGAGATAGATGAGAGAGCATTATCCATGATCCAATTTTGTTTGTCTAATGAGGTTCTGAGAGAGGTTATCGATCAGAATACTGCAAAAGGATGGGATAGATTGGAGGCTCTATATATCACAAAGAATCTCACTACAAAATTGATCGCCAAGCATCGTTATACACCCTGTCGATGGCAGAAGGTACGTCCATCAAGTCTCATATTGATGAATTCTTCTATTGTAATGGATCTATCTAACATGGACATCAAGTATGAAGATGAAGATCAAGCCCTCATATTACTTCATTCTCTACCTCCTTCTTTCAAGAACTTTAGAGAGACGTTGATCTATAGTAATACTTCTCTAAAGTTGGAAGACGTCAAATCGGCACTTTATTCGAAGGAGTTATTTGATAACCAGATGTCCAAAAACCGAGCAGATCATCCTGCTGAAGGTTTAATGGTTAGAGGAAGACCCAAATCTAGAGAATCTGGTAAAAATCGCTCTAGATCAAAATCAAAGTCCAAGTATGTGGCTTGCCATTATTGTAAGAAGAAAGGACACATCAAAAAGGATTGTTGGACTCTTCAGAAAAAGAATAAAGAAAATAGTCAACAATCAGAGAAACCTCCAGAAGCCAGTGTTGTGCAAGATAAGGATGAAGACTGTGATGTCTACACAGTCATTGATGATAATACTAGATCTGATCAAGGGTGGATTCTTGATTCTGCGTGCTCATTCCATATCTGCCGGCAAAGAGAATGGTTCACTTCTTTTGAGGAATCCGAAAGAGGTGTTGTGTTAATGGGCAACGACCAACCTTGTAAAGTTTCTGGTATTGGTTCTGTGAAGATTAGGATGCATGACGGCGTGATTCTAACATTGGTAGACGTTCGGTATGTTCCTGATATTAAGAAAAACCTTATCTCATTATCTGCTTTAGATGATACTGGTTGCAAATTCACTGGTGAAGGTGGAGTTCTGAAGGTTAGTAAAGGTGTGCTGGTAGTTATGAAGGCGAAGAAATTTGGTAGGCTATATTATCTGATGGGGTCTACTGATATGGGTTCCGCCTCTGTTTCTTCTACAAACGAAACAGATACTACGAAGTTGTGGCATATGAGACTTGGACATGTGAGTCAGAAAGGCATGGCAATGCTGAGTAAGAGGGGTCTTTTGGGTGATCGGAATATATCTAATTTGGAGTTTTGTGAGCATTGTGTCTTCGGCAAATATAAACGAGTCAGCTTCAGCACTGGAATACACAAAACTAAAGGTACGTTGGATTATATTCACTCTGATCTTTGGGGACCATCACGTGTTGCATCAAAAGGTGGTTCAAGTTACATAATGACATTGATTTACGATTTTTCAAGAAAAGTCTGGGTCTATTTCTTGAAGAATAAGTCTGAAGCTTTTGAGACCTTCAGAGATTGGAAGGCATTAGTTGAAAAGCAGACTGGAAAGAATGTTAAGCGCTTGAGAACTGATAATGGGTTGGAGTTCTGTAGTGGGGAATTTAATTCATTCTGCAAAAAAGAGGGCATAGTGAGACATCTCACAGTTAGTGGGACACCCCAACAGAATGGCATAGCCGAACGCATGAATAGAACCCTTTTGGAAAAGGTTCGTTGTCTGCTGAGTAATTCTGGATTGACGCAAGATTTTTGGGCAGAGGCTGCAGCGACAGCTTGTTACTTGGTGAATCGTTCTCCATCCGCGTCAATTGAGTGTAAGACTCGTGAAGAGGTATGGTCTGGTAAACCTGCTAATTATTCTGAATTACGGATATTTGGATGTCCTGTCTATGTTCATTCGAACAATGGAAAGTTAGAACCCAGGTCAAAGAAGAGCATATTTTTGGGTTATCCGAATGGTGTGAAGGGATACAGAGTTTGGCTTACTGATACAAAGACACCAAAATCCATAATTAGCAGAAATTGCATCTTTGATGAGAATACCATGCTTCATCCAAATAAGGAAAGTGTTAGTTCTGACACTAAGGTGGAGAGTTCTGAGAAGGAGAACAAAGAGATGCAAGGTATTAGGGTGGAGTCTCCATCCGAAAATCATGAAAAGTCAAATGAGATAGAGACTGAAATCATTGCCAGAGGAAGGCCCTTAAGAGAGAGACGAATGCCTTCGAGATTTGATGATTATGTTACCATAGCTTGTGTCGCTGCACAAGAAATCGAAGGATCTGATGACCCAGTCACATATAGTGAAGCCGTCTCGAGTGATGATTCTGGTAAGTGGTTGGTGGCTATGCAAGAAGAGGTGGAGTCTCTTCATAAAAATAAAACTTGGGAACTAGTAAAGCCTCCTATTGAAAAGAAGATCGTTGGATGTAGATGGGTCTACAAGAAAAAGGAAGGCATACCTGGGGTCGAGAAAGCAAGATACAAGGCACGTTTGGTTGCAAAGGGCTATAGTCAGGTGCAAGGTATTGATTTCAACGATGTTTTTTCACCTGTTGTTAAACATAGCTCTATTCGTGTTTTGCTTGGCTTAGTTGCTATTCATGATCTCGAGTTAGAGCAACTAGATGTGAAGACTGCATTTTTACATGGTGAACTTGAAGAGACCATATACATGTCTCAACCAGAAGGTTTTGAAGTTGAAGGAAAAGAAGACCATGTTTGTCTACTCAAGAAGTCATTATATGGCTTAAAGCAGTCACCTCGACAATGGTACAAGAAGTTCCACTCGTTTATGATGGTGCATAGTTTCATAAGGAGTCATTCTGATAGCTGTGTGTACTTCAAAAAGTTATCTGATGATTCATATATCTATCTACTCTTATATGTCGATGACATGTTAATTGCTGCCAAGAATAAGTCTGAGATCAACAATTTGAAGAATAAGTTGAATGGTGAGTTTGAGATGAAAGATCTAGGAGGAGCAAAGAAAATTTTAGGAATGGAGATTAAGCGAGATAGAGCTGCCGGTAAACTCTACTTAACTCAAAGAAGCTTCATAGAGAAAGTTGTTGAGCGTTTTGGGATGAAAGATGCAAAACCGGTAAGTACTCCATTAGCTTCTCATTTTAAGCTTTCTGCTGATTTGTCACCAAAAACTGATGACATAGAATACATGTCACAAGTTCCCTACTCTAATGCTGTTGGTAGTATCATGTATGCAATGGTGTGTACTCGTCCCGATATCGCACATGCTGTTAGTTTAGTTAGCCGTTACATGGCTAATCCTGGAAAACAACATTGGCAAGCTGTGAAGTGGATATTGAGATATTTGAAGGGTACTACTCATGTTTGCTTGGAGTTTGGTAAAGACAAAGGGAATGTTGTTGGTTACGTTGATTCGGACTATGCCGGTGATCTTGACAAAAGAAGATCGATTACTGGATATGTCTTTACTCTTAGAGGTTGTGCAATTAGTTGGAATGCTACTTTACAAGCGACTGTTGCTTTGTCAACAACAGAGGACGAGTATATGGCCATGGTTGAGGCTGTAAAGGAAGCAATTTGGTTGAGAGGATTGGTTGGTGAACTCAGCGAAGATTTGAAGGTGACGACAGTCCATTGTGACAGTCAGAGTGCGATTCATCTAGCAAAGGATCAAATGTTCCATGAACGCACTAAGCACATAGACGTCAAGTACCACTTTGTTCGAGATGTGATTTCTGAAGGTAATATTACGGTTCAGAAAATTGGTACTGAAAACAATCCTGCTGAAATGATGACCAAGTCCTTATCTACAATCAAGTTCAAGCATTGTTTGAGCTTGATTGGAATTTGTGATCGTTAAGATTCCCTTACGGGATACAAGGAAGAGGAAGACAATTCGAAGTTTGTTTATGGGTCAAGGTGAAGATATAATTGATAGTGATCAAAGAAAGAAGATTCAGAAAAGTTGAGGTGATTCAAGTCAAGGTGGAGATTTGTTAGGATGCCTTGAATCATAAGGAATCCTAAATTACTTGATTCACTAGAAATCCTTTTTGGAAGGAATTTCTATTTTGTTTTTTTTGGATCTATTTCCTATTTGCTAGTTTTCCTAATTTGAGGAGATTTGTTTTTCCCAATTGTTATGGTTTACTTTTCCTTATTGGAAAGAAACTATTAGGAAAGTGGGTTTTGTGATCACTATAAATAGAGGCGTCTCACAAAGAAGAAAGCATCCAGTTCTAAAGAGAATTTCACATTGTGAGTGTGGGAAACACATTCGAGAGTTAGGGGTTTTAGTTTGGGTGTCTTGGGTTGTGAGATTTGAGTGTAGCCTTTTGTGGCTATTTTGTGTGATATCTTGTAATCCCTTTGATCATTATAGTGGATTGTTATTCTCTTCCTTCGTGGAGTAGGCACATTGCCGAACCACGTTAAATCTCTCGTGTCTCTTTCTACTTTCCATACTTTGTTGTTCTGTTTCTACTCTGGTTGGTGCTATTCTGTCTCCTCTATTCCTAACAGTTACAATAACTTCTAAAAAGAGAATTTTAAGCGTAAAATAATATAATCAGAAATCGTAAATGACCATGCCGTAAAAATGTTAGTGAGAAAAAACTTAATTTAGAGATATAGCTCATCATTAATTTTAATTCAAATTTAATTAAAATTAAACTCTTATAATAAGAAGAAAAATTTACAAACACCGTTCAAAATAAAAAATTTAGTATACAATATTTATTTTAAATTTTATATAAATAATGTTCGAAACTTTAATTTTTAAAATATTTTTTATATAATAAAATTTTAATTTTTTAAACTTTATTTTGTAAATATTGTCCAATAACATAAATTTTTTTTAAAAAAATTTTTCACTATTATTCTAAATATTATCAAAATAATAATATTATAATTTTCTATCAATTTCATTAAAAAAAATCTTAAATTAAGTAGTACTATTCCCATTAATTGGCATTCCACTTTGCCATTCCCTTCAATTACCAAAAGACTCATGAGCAGGTCTAAACAATTTTCTCTGATATTTTCATTCTACGTCATCTCCATTGAATAAATAATAAATTTAATGCTTCACCATTGTGCAAGTTGTTTACAGGAATATATATATATATATATATATATATATATATACATTCTTCCTATAGAACCTGAAGTTGCAGAAGCAAAACCCTGTTGACCAAAACCATATCACCACACCCTCTCCAATGGAGGATGGACATCAACAAGAAGAAGTAGCAGTCAATATCGGAAGCGAAAATACAGAACCATCATCCACCAACAAACTAAGAGTAACATTCCAAGGAGTCTTAGCTTCCGTTCCACGCAAACAAACCACCACCATCACCAACGAAATCACTCGACTATCTTCACTTCCAAGCAGAGAAGCTGCCTTGCTCAGGAGTCTATCCAAAACCTCCGACAAAAGAAATTCCCACAGACTACTGAGAACAAAATCAAGACTAATCGACCTGCCTGAAGAAGATGAAGAAACTGAACAAGACAAAGACGAAGAACAAGAAGGATGTGAAGAAGACAAAGGAATAGACTTCGATACATGGATTACAATTCTTCAATGTGTAATTCTTGTATTGATTTTGACTTCCTTGATCGTCACGCTATCGGTTCCTGCAATCAGGTCACAGACATTTTTAGATTTTCTGGTCTGGAAATGGGAGATTTTGGTTCTGTATTTGTTCTCTAGTCGTTTATTGTTAGATTGGACGACTCGGGTCATTTTGGTCCGGATCGAACCTCGACTCTATCGGTATACGAAAGCGTTGTATTTCATTCACGGGTTGAAGAATCCGGTCCAGAATTGTATCTGTTTCGGTTCGGTTCTACTTCTGTGGCAGTATATTTTCGATTTCAGGAATCTGGTTGAGACTAATAGCAAGGTGTTGCCGAATGTGAAGAGAGGTCTAGTTTGCTTTTTCGTCGGTACGTTGATTTGGTTACTGAAAACCTTTATGGTCAAGATCTTAGCTTTGAATTTCCATGTCAATACATTCTTCGAACGAATAGAAGACGTTTGGTTCAAAGAGTGTGTGATTAGAAGACTCTTGGGCAGCAAGAAATCATCACAACATCAGAATCCTGAAAGCTCTGATAAGAATTCCGACCTCAGGACACCTCTGCTTCAAACAAATGGCGAAACGAGTTTCTCCAAGATGATTAATATCGTCAAGCAAGGCTCTTTAACGCTTAACGATCAGGTTTTGAATTCTATTACAAGCGCAGCGCAAGCGGGGCGTTTAGCTAATCAGATTTTCCAGAATGCTGTCAGGCCAGGGTCAAGGTAAGCTGAAACGAGATGGTAAACGTGCTGTGCAAGAAATGATTGTTTTGTTGATGTTTTCAAATTTATCAGGAACATTTACATCGACGATTTAAAGGAGTTTATGAAGGAAAAAGAAGCGAGGAAGACTATGAAGCTGTTTGGATTGCAAGCTGATGAAGGAATCAGCAAATCTGCTCTTGATGCCTGGCTTGTAATTGAAATTTCATTTAATGTTTTACTCCCATCTTTAAGTCAATCTCTCACAATTAATATTCACTTTCTTCTGATCAGGTTAACACATCCAGAGAGCGAAAAGCACTGGATCTGTCCCTAGACGACACGAAAACAGCAGTGGATGAGCTACACATAATGTTGAACATTATTGTATCAATCATTATAGTCATTATATGGTTCGTTATATTCGGATTTCAAGTGGTGAATCTGCTAGTCTTCTTAAGCTCTCAGGTTCTGTTAGCAGTGTTCATGTTTGGAGAAACCTGCAAGACTATTTTCGAATCGATTATTTTCTTATTCGTTATGCATCCGTTTGATGTTGGTGATCGATGCGAAGTAGATGGAGTACATGTAAGTAATATCATCTTGATTGAAATTTAATCTTTTCGAAACTAATTTGACTTATGTGATTTTTTTTTCCAGCTGATAGTTGAAGAGATGAATATATTGACTACACTTTTCAGAAGATGTGATGATAACCAGATGATCACATATCCGAATAGTGTTCTATCAACCAAGTCAATTGGGAACTTTTATCGTAGTCCTGAGATGATGGACATTATTCAATTTTCTATCCATTTTTCGACTTCCAAAGATAAGATTGACACTATGAAAGCGAGAATTATAGAGTATGTTCCGATCTATATGCATTCAAAATGTTCTATGTTTAAATTCTGATGTTGCTAACAGTTCCTTGTATGGTCTTTTTTGCAGATACGTTGCAAACAATACAGACAAGTGGCTGCAACCAGCAATGGTGGTGGTGATGGATGTGGTGGACTTGAACAAAGTGAAAATGGCGGTTTGTGCTACACATAAGTTCAATTTTCAAGAAATGGGAGATAGGTATATCAGAAAAGGTGAACTGGTTGAAGCCATGATCAAGATTTTCAAGGATCTTGACCTTGAATATCGTATGCCTTCTATTGATGTCAATGTTGGAAAATTAACTGATATTGAGAAGTTGGGTTTGGCTTCACAGTTCAATTCTGTACCAAAATAAATCTACACAGTTTGTATGTATTTATGTATCCTCAAGATTTTGCAATAAAGTTCAATATTCTTTATTGGATTAGGCCTAATCTATTACACATTAAGGCTTGAAGTTGAAGCCTGCAAAGCAGTTGCTTTGGTCCACCAATTATTATCTACTTTTTGTGCTTTTCTTTAAGTGGACCCTATCTATCAACAACAATCCACTTCAAAGGAAAAGATAAAGTGGCAGACACAACACAGCTAACAACTTCACCACTTAAATCTCACTTCTATGGTCCAAAACAAGCCAAGTTATATATCAAACGACCCATAAACAGAGCAACACAAGAACCAGAACCAGAAGCTTTAGAACAAGACCAAACACTTGTTTACAGATAATGTCGACTCCAGTGAAACTGTACGGTCCACCACTATCCACAGCAGTCTCCAGAGTCCTGGCTTGTCTTCTTGAGAAAGATGTTCAGTTTCAGCTCATCCCTGTCAACTTAGCCAAAGGTGAACAAAAGAAGCCAGATTATCTCAAATTGCAGGTAACTAACTGACTTAAAAACAAAAAAAGCTTCGAAATTTGAATCCAATTTGTCTTTTCTCGATCTGGGTTGTTTTCAATTTCTTCTTTTGACTTCAATTCAAAACAGCCTTTCGGTCAAGTCCCGGTTTTTCAAGACGAAGAAATCTCTCTCTGGGGTAACAAAACAACCAGCCTTATCTACATTTCTATTTCCAGTCAATTTATGTGCTTATTGGGCTCTCTAGTTTTAACTTGTGTGCAGAGTCACGAGCAATATGTAGGTACATATGCGAGAAGCACATAGACAAAGGAAACAAGACCTTGTACGGCACAAACCCACTATCAAAAGCCTCGATAGACCAATGGCTAGAAGCAGAAGGTCAGACATACAATCCACCAAGTTCTGTTCTGGTGTTTCAACTGGCGTTTGCGCCGCTAATGAAGCTCAAGCAAGACGAGACTCTCATCAGACAAAATGAACAGAAGCTGTCGAAAGTGCTTGATGTTTATGATAAAAGACTCGGCGAGAGTCAGTTCTTGGCTGGTGATGAATTCTCTTTGGCTGATCTGTCTCACCTGCCTAACACGTCTTATATTGTTAATAATACTGATAGAGGTGAGCTTTTCAGCTCTAGGAAGAATGTCGGGAGATGGTGGGGTGAGATTTCGACTAGAGAGTCGTGGATGAAAGTTGTTGAAATGCAGAAGCAGAAGTAGTGGATTTGGTTTGGTGGTTGTGTTTTGTTTTTGATGAATGTTGAAGCCAATGTGACCGAACATTTATTGTCATTGTTATTGTCATTAATAATTAGTAAAAAACTCTGGGGTTTAAATACGAATTTAAACTTTAATGGGGACTGATTGAAAATTTGTTCAACGAAGCCCATTTTACTGGTTTAAAGCCCGAATGAAATGGGCCTATTCCAATACCAAAAGCCGGCAATGTAAGGCCCAAGGTAAGCCATTCGAAACATTAAATAAACGTCGCCGTTTAGCCTCCATAAATAAAAACGCAATCGATCAACAGAATATTAAAGCAACTGTAAAAACGAACGACGGCGATGGATTCAAGCGCGGCAAAAGAGGAAGAAGTGAAAAGCTATAACAACAACAGCGTGAAAAGAGCGAAATTGCACTCAGCACTCGCTGCTTTTACTCGACTATCCAATTGTCGCAGACGTATGTAAGAAACCGACCTTGTCTGATGTCGACACGCTTATTAATCTCGAATTGGGCAGCGCCCTTCGCATCTCTGTCGTCAAATTAAACGGTACTTCGTTCGGTTGTTACTCGTTTTTATTCTCTTTTTCATTTCAACAAACACGTTGTATGCATTACGAAGCTGATTTTGTCGCTTTTCCTTCTATTGAAAATGTAGCGTTGATGAATTCGTCTAACGTTAAAGACCTGAAACTTGTTATTAAGAGAAAAATTAACGACATTGAGCTCGTATGGGCCATCGCCACATTTCATGGTACATTTTTGTTGTTTCACGTGTTCTTTAGATTGATTAGTCGTGATTTTTGTGAACCAATGCATATAGACTGAAGTTTTGCTATGAAGTTTGTGTTATGAGATTGTTTAACAGGAAGCGTATATGGAGAAATTATTGCTTGTCTTTCCAAAATCAGAAGTTGATTGATGAATGCTCTCTGCTTCAGGATTTCGGCATTCGTAACAATTCACAGGTATTCAGTTTAGATTATAGTTATATTACTGTTCTGTTTGTGTAATTTTCTGTTCATGAAGGTTACTTTAATTGTGAATTGTAGGCGCAATTTGTACATTATGTTGCGTCTACAGGTAGCAGGAATCATTCTAAGAGGCGAAAAGCACCGGTTCCTTTGTGGTCTTAATCAATGCACATGGGATCTCCTCTCTAGTATGTTTTTTCTAAATTTTATGTCCACTCAGCTTTCAAATTTCTATTTCTATTTTTAATTTTTTTCTTAGTATCTTGTGTGATAGATTAGTAATATACTTGAACTTTTAGGAGAATACTACTAGAATTGTTAAAGATAGAAAATAACACAGCATTTACTGATTGACAAATGTAATTACCATCGAACTAAACTACACCCATAGAATCACTGTTAAAGCCTGATATGGTTGGAAACTAGAAGTTAAAACAGTAAAAGAAAGGCTAATAGCATAGAACAACACTCCTTATAACACGTCTTGAGCTCACTCAATGCCTCTGCGCATTGTCATAGGGAGCATTAACACCTTCCATATTCAGCATGAGCTTGTGTTTCTCCTTGTACTCATTCTATTCCCTTTTGTAACTTTCCTTGTTCTTTTGCCCACTATTCTGGTAAACCTGCAAACCAAATTAAGTTGTGTCACAGTTAGTTGAAGTGGAATATCCCTATGAAACAATGTAGGGTATAAACCAGAAAAGGATTTATCCATGGTCTCACAATCTTCCTCTCTTCGAGGCTAAGACAATTCTAAGACTGTCCAATCATTGTAGTAGACTCACATTCTCTATTGGAATAGAATGATTTGAGTTTGTAATGCTTATCAGAAAGAAAATAAATAAATAAATAAATTAAAAAAAAAAAAATTGTAACCACCACTTCTGTTGGTTTTTGGGTAACTAGAGTCCCCCTTCTTTCTCTTCTGTTCCTCTTTTTCCTACTAGAATGGCGAGGTTCAGGATCACATCGCAGGTTTAGGATCTCTGTTTATGTTACTATTGCTCCAATTCCATTCTGTGAACTGGATGTCCATGGGCCAAGTTGATCTGGGTGATAAAGTACTCCATTTACAGTCTCTGAACCCAACTACACAGACACCAAATACCCACAATCAATTTTCCCTTCATTTGTACCCACAACAGTGAAAGTAGATGGCCCTGCATAAAAGTTTTAAATGTCACAATAGTGTAAATAGTAAAAGAAAACTAGCCAACAAAACATACATTTTCTACTCTACATCATGCTAACCCAAGTGCTTTGATATAAGATAACAAGGGAAAAGATGTTGAACAAATAAAAATCAAATAAAACAACATAAACTACAGCCACATATCTGAAATTTAGATAAATATATAGTGGGACCATGTAGAAGGAATAAAACATCATATACATTTTATTTCATCAAATATCAAGATGCATAACATTCAACATGACAAACCCAATTGGGCAAAAAATAACTTTAAGGTTAAATGCGATAGAATATCGTCAAAAATCGAAGATTTTGTGATAGGTGATTCATACATTGAAATAATATCTCTTTTTATTTATTATTTGTATTAATTGAAATTGTCAGTAGTTAGATGAGTAGTAATTAATAGCAAGAAGATTGTTCGGTGTGGGTTGGTATAGTTAATTAAGTCTTGTTAGGTAAGTGCTAGTACATGTATTTTCTCAAGCAGCAAGAACGAGATGGAGAAAAACCATTCAGATTTCAATCCTTCCTATAAATCTAGTGGAGTGTCAGAAGCGAAACCCTGTTGTGTAAAACCATATCACCTCACTCTCCAATGGAGGATGAACATCAACAAGGAGAAGTAGCAGTCAATATTGGAAGCGAAAAGACAGAATCATCATCAACAAGAAAATCATCCAACAAACTAAGACTTACATTCCAAGGAGTCTTAGCTTCCGTTCCGCGCAAAGACAACAATGAAATCACTCCATTATCTTCACTTCGAAGCAGAGAAGTGGCCTTGCTCAGGAGTCTGTCCAAAAAAACTTCCCACAGACTAAAGAGGACAAAATCCAGACTAATCGACCTACCTGAAGAAGATGAAGATATTGAAGAAGAAGAAGAAGACGACGACGAAGAAGATGTCTGTGAAGAAGACAAAAGAATAGACTTCAATACATGGATTGCAGTTCTTCATTGTGGATGTCTTGTATTGATTTTAACTTTCTTGATTGTCACGCTGTCAGTTCCTGCTATCAGAACACAAACATTTTTAGATTTTCTGCTCTAGAAATGGGAGATTTTGGTTCTGTATTTGCTCTCTAGTCGTTTATTCTTAGATTGGATGACTCGGGTCGTCTTGGTACACATCGAACCTCGTCTCTATAGATATCCGAAAGTGTTGTATTTCATTCACGGATTGAAGAATCCAGTCCAGAATTGTATCTGCTTCGGTTTGCTTCTACTTGTGTGGCAGTGTATTTTCGATACCTGGAATCTGCAAGAGACTAATAGCAGGGTTTTGCCTGATGTGAAGAAAGGTCTTGTTTGCTTTTTCGTTGGTTCATTGATTTGGTTACTGAAAACCTTCCTGGTCAAGATCTTAGCTTTGAATTTCCATGTCAATACCTTCTTTGAACGAATAGAAGATGTTTGGTTCAAAGAGGGTGTGATTAGAAGACTCTTGGGCAGCAAGAAATCACAACATCAGAATCCTGAAAACTCTGATATGAATTCCGACCTCAGAACACCTCTGCTTCAAACAAATGGAGAAATTAGTTTTTCCAAGATGATTAATCTCGTCAGGCAAGGTTCTTTGACACTTAACGATCAGGTTTTGCATTCTATTAAAAGTGCGGTGCAGGCAAGACGTTTAGCTGCTCAGATTTTCGAGAATGTAGCCGAGCCAGGGTCAAAGTAAGCTAAAACCAAATTGTTAACGAAACTGTGCAAGCAACCATTGTTTTGTTGATATTTTCGATTCTCAGGAACATTTACATAAACGATCTGACTGAGTTTATGAAGGAAAAAAAAGCAAGACAGACAATGAAGCTGTTCAGGTTGCAACCTGATGAAGGAATCAGCAAATCTGCTCTTACTGCCTGGCTTGTAATTGAATTTTTTATTTTTTATGTTTTACAATTTAAACTTTGAAAAGTAATATTCACTTTCTGATTTTTTTTTTTGTTCAGGTTAACACTTTTAGGGAGCGAAAAGCACTGGATCTGTCCCTAAACGACACGAAAACAGCAGTGGATGAGCTACACATAATGTTGAACATTATTGTATCAATCATTATAATCATTATATGGTTCGTTATATTTGGATTCCATGTCGTGAATCTACTAGTCTTCTTAGGCTCTCAGGTTCTGTTAGCAGTGTTCATCTTTGGAGAAACTTGCAAGACTATTTTTGAATCAACTATTTTCTTATTCGTTATGCATCCATTTGATGTTGGTGATCGATGTGAAGTAGATGGAGTTCAAGTAAGTAAGATCATCTTTTGTAGATTCATTCAATAAAAATCAAACTTTTTGAAACTGATTCAACTAATGTGATATTTTTTCTCAGATGATAGTCGAGGAGATGAATATATTGACTACACTTTTCAGAAGATGTGATGATAACCAAATGATCACATATCCGAATAGTGTTTTATCAACCAAGTTAATTGGGAACTTTTATCGTAGTCCTGAGATGATGGACATTATTCAATTTTCTATTCATTTTTCGACTCCAAAAGAGAAGATTGACACTATGAAAAATAGAATTGTAGAGTATGTTCTGATCTATATGCATTCAAATCGTTCATGTTTGATTGCATCGGATTTTTCTAACAGTTCCGTGTATGGATTTTTGGCAGATACATTGCAGACAATACAGACAAGTGGCTACAACCAGCAATGGTGGTTGTGATGGATGTGGTGGACTTGAACAAAGTGAACATGGCGGTTTGTGCTACACATAAGTTCAATTTTCAAGAAATGGGAGATAGACATATCAGAAAAGGTGAACTGGTTGAAGCCATGATCCAGATTTTCAAGGATCTTGACCTTGAATATCGTATGCCTTCTATTGATGTCAATGTTGGAAAATTTAATCATATTGAGAAGTTGGGTTTGGCTTCATAGTTCAATTCTGTATCAAAATAAATCTACAAGTTGGGTTTGGCGTTTAATAAGCCTATCAATTACCTCTGTAGCAGGAAAAGGAAAAGTGAAAAAAAAAAAAAAAAAAAAAAAAAAAAAAAAAAAAATTGAAGATAAGTTTATCTGCTGATATATAATAGCAGTTATTTGTAAGATATACGAGAGAATGTGTAGTAATAAGGGGATATCATGTGTAGTAATAAGGGGATATCATGTGTGTATTGCGAGAATTGTAGAACTCTCGAGGTTAAGTGTTTTGATTAGTAAAAATCTACTTTGGAAATATTGCATTAGAGTGTTGTAACATTTTGGTATCGGTGCGATGAACACGTTCTCAAATGGCCGGTCAGAAATAAGATAAAAAAATTGAGATTATGAAGAAGGAATTTGAAGAAGTGCGGGAGGTTTCAAAAGTTAATGAACAAAAGATGGAAATAATTCGAACTTACCTAAGAAACTTGATGGGTGGACGGAGATGATGTCCATGAAAGCCTCTTATAGAGGGAAACACCCTGGACACGAAGTCTCCAGAAATGAGAGTCAAGGAAACAACATGGATGCAGATCAAAATTGGTAGCGAGATCAATTCATTCCACGATGGAATAGGATGGGCTGCGATAGGAGCAGAGACTATTGGGAAGGGCAGCGCTCCCCATATTTGCGATGGGATTGTTGTCAAGCTCTAATGATGGGCCTCAAATGATGGTCCAAACTTCAAGAATAGGAGCTGTTGGACTTGTCTATGTTGGTGGGTTTTAGTGCGATGGGTTTCCTTTAAAAAAATTTTAAGGCTATTTGGTTGGAACCACACACTTATAAACTCTATTGAATGTGGTATTTTTATTCTTTATATTTTTAACATTTCCCCTCAATTTCAACTAGCCTAGTTCAATTGAAACTTGCCTTATCCGTATCCATATGGTCCACTTGCAACCCATATGGCCCAGTTGAAACTTACCTTATCATATCCATATAGTCCAGATACAACCCGTATAACACAGTTGCAGTGTGTCCTTATTCATATACCTATACAGGTCTTGCCAATTTTTGGACATTTCATTTTGACCCACTATGCATGTATGGGCCATCTATCTCCATCATCATCTTCAAATTTTGACCCGTTGCGAATTGCCGAGTCTTTTTCACTATGCGTCGTGATGCCATTGGTTTGCATTGGATTGTCATAGGTTTTGGGGCTTAAGTGATGTTAGTCCAAACTTCATTTAGGAATTATTGGACTTGTCCATGTTGGTGGTTTTAAACTTTGATGACGTAAGGTTCCTTGTCAAAGTTTATCTTGGTATCGGAGTTTACGACGATCCAATGGCCTCACGTCTTTAATGAAGAAGTAGATTCGACAATAAGAAGTGAGTCAAAAGTTGAAGATGATAGAGATGGATGGCTGAATACGTACACAACGGGGCGAAATGAAGATGAGAAAAAAAATCCAAGAATTAAGATCTGGATATGGATACGGGCACGTTGCAACTGCGCCATATGGATAAAGAAAAGTTTCAACTGGGTCATACGAGTTCTAGTTGGACCATATATACACCTCACGAAATACAACAAAAGATTAAGTCACTAGCTGCTAACTACCTATGTGATATGTTTCCTATGAGATTGGTGACGTGATATTTCTTCGTTTGACTCCATACAAACAAGTCAATCGCTACTCGGATCAATCTAAAGTTGTCGCCATGTTTCTATGGTTCTTTTCGCATTAGGAGCATGATTGAACCCATGGCTTATGAATTAGAGCTCCCATCATCTCACGTATTGACCCTGTTTTTCATGTTTCTTAGTTGAAAGCAGTCTAGGGATCCAACATTTTTCCTACTTCTCGGCATGCATCCCTTTCTCAAGATCTAGAGTTATCTTAAACTTTATGATGTACTGGAACCCATCAAGACATTCATCCACAAGACACTTTAAAAGTTTTAATCAAATAACATGTACAAATTTTGCAGATGTTACTTGGAAGTTATTCCCTGACTTCCACCTTAAGGACCAGGTGCAACTTAAAGGGATGGTATGAATAAGCCTATTATTACTATGTTAGAAAAAATAAACCTAATAAATAGATTATAAGTTAAAAATAAGTTTGTCGGTAATTATGTAGCTATTATACTTATCAATTACATTTAAAATATATATTAAAGAGCGTCGGCTCACAGTATTTGTGAATATGTGTATATATGTATATGATGTATTTTCACAGTAAAAATCTATTTAAAAATATTGCATTACAATATAGTAACAACTTCATAATTCACCTATGTATCAAAATAAATCTACACAATTTGTATTTTTATATGTATCTTCAAGATTTTGCAGTAAGGCTCAATATTCTTTATTGGATTAATGACTTCCCATGTTTTTTATTCTCCAATTGGTAATCATTAAAAACTATGGGTCTAAATACGAATTTTAAATTTGATGAGGACCGAGCGAAAATTTATTCAGCGAAGCCCGTTGCACTTGTTTAAAACCCGAACCCAATGGGCCATTCCAATACTAAAAGCCGGCAACGTAAGGCCCAAGTCAAGCATTCGAAAAAAATTCGATAAAACGTCGCCGTTTTCGACTCCACAAATAAAAACGCAATCGATTAACAGATTATAGCAACTGTAAAAACGAACGACGGCGATGGATTCAAGCGCGGCAAAAGAGGAAGAAGTGGAAAGCTACAACAGCAACAACGTGAAAAGAGCGAAATTACACTCAACACTCGCTGCTTTACTCGACGATCCGATTCTCGCAGACGTACCTAAGAAACCGACATTGTCTGATGTCGACACGCTCATTAATCTCGAATTGGGCAGCGCCATGCGCATCTCTGTCGTCAAATTAGACGGCACTTCGTTCGGTTGGTACTCGTTTTTATCTCTTTGTCATTTCAACAAACACTTTGTGTGCATCGATTAAGAAGCTGATTTTGTTGCTTTTTCTTCGATTTTAGATGTGGCATTGATGAATTCATCTAACGTTAAAGACCTGAAACTTGCTGTTAAGAGAAAAATCAACGACGTTGAGCAGTCAAGTATGGGCCATCGCCATATCTCTTGGTACGTTTTTTTGTTATTTTGTGTGTTCTTTAGATTGATTTGTCGTGATTCTTGTGAACAAATGCATATGTGAAGTTTGAGTTATGAGATTGTTTAACAGGAAGCATATATGGAGAAATTATTGCTTGTCTTTCCACAATCAGAAGTTGCTTGATGAAAGCTCTCTGCTTCAGGATTTCGGCATTCGTAACAATTCGCAGGTATATTTGCTTTAGATTAGTTTGTTTTTACTGTTCTTTTTGTAATTTTGGTCATGAATGTTACTATAATTGTGAATTGCAGGTGCAGTTTGTACATTATATCTCGTCTAAAGGTACCAGGAAGCATTCTAAGAGGCGAAAGCACAGATTCTTTCATGGTCTTAATCAATGCGCTTGAAGATCTCCTATCTTCCCTAGTATGTTTTTATAGAGATTGAAGTTAATGTCTATTTACTTTCAACTCCTTTTATTCTGCTGTGGTATTCTTGATGGTAGATCAGTAATATACTTGAAACTTTAGGAGAATACTACTAGGGTTGTAAATGATAGGAAACATTACAGAATTTTCTAATTGAATGTAATTAGCATGTAGAATCACTGCTAAAAGCCTAATGTGGTAGGAAATTATAAGATAAAACCGTAAAACAAAGATTAATAGCATAGATCAGCACTCCTAATAACTAAGTCTTGAGCTCACTCAATGCATATGTGCATCATCATTGGGAGCATCAACACCTTCGGTCCTGTGCTTCTGTTTCTCCCTGTACTCTTTTAATTCCCTTTTGTACCGTTCCTTGTCCTTTAGCCCAATATTCTGGTAAACCTGCACACCAAATTAAGTTGTGTCACAGTTAGTTGAAATTTGAATATCCCTAGCAGAACAATGTATGATCGAAACCAAAATAGGGTTGATCAATGGTCTCAAAACCTTTCTCTCTTCCGCGCTGAGGCTATTCCATGACTGTCCAATCATTTTAGTGAACTCACGTTCTCTATTGGGATAGAGTGATTTGAGTTTGTAATGCTTCTCAGCGAAAAAGAAGTTGTAACCACTTCTGTTGGGTTTTGGGTAACTAGGGTCCCCCCTTCTTTTTCTTCTGTTCCTCTTTCTCCTGCCAGAATGGCGAGATTTAGGATCACCATTATATGGTACTATTGCACCAATTCCATTTGGTGAAGTAGATGATGATGGGCCAAGTTGATCTGGGTGATATAGTACTCCATTTAGAGTCTGTGAACCCAACTTCACAGATACCAAATACCCACAGTCGAATTTTCCTTCAATTGTACCCACAGCAGTGAAACTAGAAGGCCCTGCATATAAGGTTTAGATAGCACAATAGTGTAAATAGTAATAGAGAACTAAGCCAACGAAACATGCATTTTCTACTCTACATGATGCCAAGCCCAATTGCTTTGATATAAGATAACAAGGAAAAAGATGTTGAACAAATAACAATCAAATAAAACAACATAAACTATAGCCACATATATAAAATTTAGATAAATGTATAGTGGGACCATATCAGTAGGAATAAAACATCAATATACATATTATTACACCAAATATCACGATATATCACATTCAGCTAGACAAACTCAATAAAAGATATTGAACTAGGCAACAACAAATTTAAAGTTAAATGTGATAGAATATTGTCCATATAGAAAATATAAATCAAGGGATATTGTGATGGGTGGTTCATAGATTGAAACAATATCTTCTTATATTATGTGGTAGTAGTTAAATACATTATAGGATGATAAAATTTACTAGCTTTAACAGCAAAAGACTTGCCTTCACCTACTGAATCTTGACCATTTATAGCTTTGGGAGAATATTCCACCAGAGCTAAGTCAGGCCTGCCTGAACTTGAAGGACTGCTAGCAGAAAATACAGCTGCAAAGAGAGATAATATTTTTGACCGAAAAATTTTAAAAATATAAATAAAAAATTAGAAGATAAAACAAGAAATAGAGATCTGAACAAGAGTGGTCAATAAAAGACAAAATTCACAGGACAGTGTTTGACCCCATGAACACTGTACAGTGTAGGCTTAAAAGCTATGGAAGGTGGGGGGAGAAATGATCAGATACCTGAGGGAACACAGAGAGGGCCCTGCATCTTAAAGAAATGAACCTGTTCATAATGGTATAGAAGACTAAAATAGTGTTTCCTTAACACAAACGAAGCACTTGTAGTTGTTGGTGAAAACATAAACACAGCACCTACTTCTCTCCATTTCTTCTCTGCAACAACCTACACACATATTACAAATAACTTTTACCTTCCCAAAAAACTGTCAATATATTTTTAAAAAACTAACTTTTTAGAGAACCCAAACCTTCTCATAACCACCCCTTTTAGTGGCTTCAACATAGAGAACATGCAAATCCAACTCTTTGCCTCCAATTACAGGAATCCTTAGAAACCAAAACCCAGAATCACATTAAAAACACTCTACATGCATCACATTAGGCAATAGAAAAGGAAATGAGAAATCTTACATGAACTTAGTACCCAATACAAAATGAAACCTTCTTAGAGTGTCCCAAAACTTACTAGGGTCTTCAACAACTGCTTCATGTGAAGCTAATGGAGGAGGGTATTGCTTGTTCTCCACCACATTTTTGCCTTTTTTACTAGACAACATTGGAGTTCCAGTGACTTGCATGTAGTGTTTAGAGAGAAGATGGAGGGAGTGGGAAGTTGTGATTGTGAAGATAAGATTGCAATTAAGAAGTTAAGAGGTAAGTCAGAAACAAAGTAAAGTGAATTAAAGTGAAGAGATGGACGCGTGGGATGTAACGGTTACAGAAATTTGGCTTATTCTAGGAAATTTTTATTATTTTTTTTGAAAAAAAATTAACTGAAAAACAGAGGAAACACAAAACTGGTATGCAAGGAAAGCAGAGAATAAGCTAGTTGATGCTACATAATTAAATTTTGCTCAGTCTATGTTCATTATTACACACAACCTCCAATCAGATTTTATCTCTCTCTAATGTCATTTCAATGCCTGACATATTTGCAGACCTAATACATGCTTTTGATTTGAATGGCTTGTTTGTTCTCTCTCTATGTTGGATGTTGTATGGCCAAACGTTGACATACACTTGTGTTTGTGTTACTTTGGGTTCTGATGTTTTTGGTCTGAAATATAATCTTGGCGTACACCTGTAGAAAGATATCTGTTCTGTGTAATGACTTTTCAGAGATTGGTCTTTGGTCCACTTGAGTAAGCTCGGTTTTGATTTAAAATCTATTATAAAGTGAAAGAAAAATACTATATTAGTTAACATTTAATACTTTTTAATATAAGGGGAGGTGTGTGGTAGATAGATATACATATATAAAATAGTACTATGGTACAAATTAATGATGCATTTTTGGTTATGTTTCGATTCTATTCCTAATGACTTATGGTTTGGTTTATAATGATAATTTTAAGCTAGTTTCTAAAATGGAATAAGCATGTGCCATAAAGTGTTTCTACAAGCAAATGCTGTCGTCCATTCTCCTATTTCTTTTGGTCGTCTTCAAAGTAGAGAAGTTGCAATAACTTAAAGAATCTTCTTTGCTTCTCCATGCAATTGATTAATATTTTAATATTATAAATTTCGTTTATGTGGAATAAATCATATCACTAATAAACATATCAAATTACAATAGGAAGAGAAAATTATATTATTGCTATTATTTAGAGTTAATTTAAATAAATTTAAAAAAAAAAAAAAAACCACCACAAAAAATGTAATAGTTTGAGTTTTTTTTTTTCTTCTTTCTATTTTATCATTTTTCTTATAATTACATGAATAATAACTAGAAATATTTTTAGAATTTTAATTTTTTAATTTTTTAAAATTTAAAATTTTAAAAATTAAAGAAAGAAAGAAAAATTGAGATTTTTAAAAATTATAAAAAGAAAAATTAAAATTTCAAAAATATCTCTTAACAATAACCAGTTCGGACTGTGAATTAAAAAAATAATAAAATGGTAAAATGGAAAAAACTGGTTTTTTTTTTTTTTTAGAATTTAATAAATTTACTGTAATTTTTTAGATTAATTATTTAAATATTTAATAAGAGAATTAAAATATAATTAAATATAGATATAACGATGTTCAAAACTTCTCAACTTGACAACTCTTTTTTATTTAAGTTATATTCACGTGAATGATTAAAGTAATGGATAAATGGATTAAATAGATGCTTTGTCATAACGGTTTAGGTTTAAATGGTTGTTAAATATTATTAAAAATTTAAAAATAAATATGTTCATTTAAGGTAATTTTGATAGTTTTAAAATAAGTATTTGCGTAACATTTTGAAAAGAAAAAATAATTGCTTCGAGTAGCATTTTGGAGGAAACTACTTTAGTTAATATTTATTAAATATTAAACACTATTTAAAATGCTAGTGCTGAATACCCATTTTAACAAAACATTATTTAAACGGTTGGACGCGACTTAGAATCGATTTAAACATAATGGCAAAGAGAAGCTTAACAATCTAACATGTGATTTCAGTTTAATCTTAGTATTTATCTTTTAATTTTCGTGATGGTTCGATTTGTGTACACTTGACATATTCATACTATCACACCTGGATTGGTAAAGTTTTTTAATCTACCCTTACAACATAACAATCAATTTTATACAAAATCAACTAGATATATTGCAATATTTAATAAATACAAATCAATATATAAAAATTAAAAAAATATATATACACATTTAAAAGATTATAGAACTCATTAAATACCTCCAAATTGATACACTAACATAAAATCAACAATACTAATTTTAGACCAAGTAGTACCTATTGTTGAGCCCCTACCCTAACATACTTGCGACGAGATATAGTAATTTGGACTATATTTATTGCAACATAATTTTTGGATTTCAAGAATATACAAGTTTGAATGAGGATGAAATTGGCGAAATAAGATGAGAATCACTCCCTATTGGTGAATGCATAAACTTTTATTAGTCCATTGAATTTGATAATGAGAGTGAAAATGGTAAAATAAGATGAGAATGGTTCATTATTTATGTGAATGCACACGTCTGTAAAAATGGATGAATTTCAAATGTTGATCCAAATCAAATATGTCAACTGTGCAAAAAGTTCTAACTAATTAAAATTCACTTGCCAATTAATCAATAACAAGCACAGTAAAATTCTGACAACCTCCCCAACTAGAAGCAGCAGAGATGAATCTAATGGCATGAAAAGAATGACCAAAAAATATATATAAATTCAGGTAAAAAATTTTAGAATAGTGGCGAACTCAACTATAAAAGTTAAATTATGGTGTCTAATCCATACAAACGGGCCGTAAGAACGATACATACGCTTATTGGGTATTACAAATTACTTGGAGTAGAGTACTCATGCCCATAGGGCCCAAGCGATGAACGAAAGTTGAACTAAGAATTGCAGGGCTTTACCCCATAGGGAGCCCTTCCAGAAATTCTCGAAGGCACAAGGCTGAACCCAGGCCTAAGAGGGGGTTTGGAAATAGTTTTCAACCAGCAATAGACGCGCCTCGGTTAGAACCTCATGAGCTGCGTCATTGCCCCAAGCGCAAAGATGCTTTTCTCCGTCTCACTTGTCTCTTTTTTATATAGCCCTCAAGCCTCCACCTGTTCATATGTTTCCGATGTGGGATTCACAAATACACATATTCCGAGCATCATAATAATTCCCTTGATTTGATGCTTGGGATTGAAGAAGAATGGAAGATGGTAAAGCTAGTTTCTCCTTCATCGATTCTGTTGAATCTTCGAGAGAAG
This sequence comes from Cardiospermum halicacabum, assembly GCA_031304145.1. Classification (NCBI taxonomy): domain Eukaryota; kingdom Viridiplantae; phylum Streptophyta; class Magnoliopsida; order Sapindales; family Sapindaceae; genus Cardiospermum; species Cardiospermum halicacabum. The sequence continues at coordinate 1,572,637 of CM062394.1, forward strand.
GTGAAACTAAGGTCTTACAATCTCCAGTTTCGTTCTTTATATACGAATTTGAATTCCTTTGTGTCGTCTATTATCTCTACGATAAACTCTTGCTCTACTCTTTCGTCTTGCCGCGGAATTCATGCGCGGGTGGTTAAATCTTTGGTTTACAGACAAGGTTTCATTGGAGATCAATTGGTGTCCTGTTATAACAAGTTGGGAGATGAAAAAGATGCAGAGAAGCTGTTTGATGAAATGCCTGAGAAAGACCTTGTCTCATGGAATTCTTTGATTTCTGGGTTTTCACGAAGTGGGCAGCTGGGTAAATGCTTGAATGTGTTTTATAGAATGAGATTGGAAATGGGTGTGGAAGCAAATGAAGTTACTTTGATATCTGTGATTTCCAGCTGCACTGATGGTCGGGCTTCGGATGAAGGTAGATACGTTCATGGGATTGTATTGAAGCTTGGAATGTTCTGCGAAGTGAAAATTGGAAATGCTTTGATTAACTTGTATGGTAAATGTGGGTGTTTGGGTATGGCGTGTAGTGTTTTTGAGACAATGGTGTTTCGGAATTTGGTGACTTGGAATTCTATGATTGCTATGTACACGCAAAATGGATTTGCGAAAGAAGGAATGGGAATGTTCGATTCAATGATGAAGATGGAAATTAGACCTGATCAGGCCAGTATATTGACTGTCCTTCAAGCTTGTGAGGATGTAGGAATAGGAAAAGTAGCTGAGATGGTTCATGGTTTGATTGTTAGATGTGGTCTGATTCCTAATGTAGCTGTTCTCACTGCCCTTGTAAATTTATATGCAAAACTAGGAAGATTGTTTGCATCACAGAAGGTCTTCAGTGAGATAATTGATCCAGATAGAGTAGCATGGACCGCAATGCTAGCCGCATATGCTATGCATGGGTGTGGAAGAGAAGCTATTGAGATTTTCGAGTTAATGATTAAGGCTTCCATGCTGCCTGACCATGTTACATTCACACATTTGCTGAGTGCTTGTGCTCACTCAGGTCTTGTAGATGAAGGGAAGATTTATTTCAATGCTATGTCTGAAATCTACAAAGTGGAGCCTAGGTTGGACCATTATTCATGCATGGTTGATCTTCTGGGTCGATCTGGATATCTAAATGAAGCTTATGAGTTGATTGAACAAATGCCAATGGAGCCGAATTCTGGTGTGTGGGGTGCTCTTCTTGGTGCTTGTAGAGTACATAAAAACACAGACCTAGGCAAGAAAGCTGCAGAGAAACTATTTTCTCTAGAGCCAACAGATTCTAGGAACTACACCTTGCTTTCAAACATATACTCTGCAGCTGGTATGTGGAAGGAGGCTTCAGAAATCAAAGCTTTAATAAAAGATAGAGGTCTTATCAGAACTCCAGGATGCAGCTATATTGAACATGAAGACAAGATTCATCGCTTCCTGGTGGGCGATAATTCTCATCCAATGTCAGAAAAGATATACAGGAAGTTAGAAGAACTGATTGGGAAGATCAAAACAGCTGGTTTTATTCCTAAAACAGAGTATGTACTCCATGATGTGGATGAAGAAGTTAAAGTGGATATGATCAACAAGCACAGCGAAAAGCTAGCCATAGCATTTGGACTCTTGGTGATTAATCCTAACCTGCCATTGATAATCACCAAAAACCTTAGAATATGTGGTGACTGTCATGAAATGGCAAGGTTTGTTTCTCTGATCGAGAAACGTATAATCATAATCCGAGATTCAAAGAGGTTTCACCATTTTGTCAATGGTGCTTGTTCTTGTGGAGATTACTGGTAAGTGTATGTAAACAGCAGATTAGTCTACATTACTGGATTGGACTTTCCTTCAGGCCCAATCTGGCCCAATTGATCTACAATCCTACAATAAGGCCCATTGAAGTTGATATATGAAAATATCTAATCGCCTATCACGATCGATGTAAATTTTGTCAGTGTCCATACGCAACTGATTGAAATTAATTATATTAACGTTTACTTCATTAGAACTCCTAGAATCTTACGCTACTTCCTTAATCACCATCGTTTGGTCACCTAATCAATTTTTAACTCCTTCGCTTTACCAGGATTAAATAATATTAATACGTAATCAAATATTAATTAGTATAATCCATAACAAAATACGGTAATCGAATCACTCACCGATTTGGACACGTGTACATACCCTGATCATATAAATGTTGTGAAATTTGACCGGATCTGCAATAAAGTGCATCAAATAGAGTTAAGTTAACAATGTGCCAAAGACAAACTGACGATCCACACCGAGTCCTCGATATCGAACTCAGTGACTATCCAAAACGGACATACCTGAGAATATGCTTTTTCTTTACCGTTTTCAGCCGCGCCTTTTAAGACCTGTAATGATTTCAGAGAAACAGGCCCACTATTATCGCCAATACAGCCAAAACTGATAATCCATAAAACTATATCTATACACGTATATATCTAGATTAGAGTTCGATGATGACTTGTCGTTAAATTGACGGCTGTGATCTTGTTACGTGAACTAGTAGTGACTATATACTCTCTGATTTCTTATCTTGCTGCGAGTATATATATATAAAGCAGTTTGTTTTGAATGAAAGCTCCGTAAAGCAGAGCATTCTCAGAGAAGAAAAAGAAGAGGAATTATGAGTGTGAATAATAATAATCTGATTCTGTCTCGCTGTGAACAAGAGCGTCTTTTGGATAAACTTCAAGTGTTCAATATTGAAGGGAGAGATAAACTTGGTCGTCGAATTGTTCGTGTCATCGGCAAAGCTTTTCCAGGTTTGATTATAAGTTATAACCGTCGTCTTCTTCTTTATTTTTTATTTTTTATTTTTATTTTTTTTAGTTGTAATTGAACTCTGTGTGTGTTTTTATGTGTATTATGGTTATAGCGCGGCTAGTGAGCAAGGAAGTGTTGAATAAGTATTTAGAGGAGAAGATCTTCTCACAGTTAAAGGAATCGCCGTTCAGTGTAGTGTACATTCACACCGGAGTTCAAAGAAGCGAAAATTTTCCAGGAATCTCCGCCGTTAGATCAATCTACGATGCGATTCCGATGAAGTTTAAAGATCTTTTACAGGTTGTTTATTTCCTGCATCCGTCGCTCCAATCCAGACTCTTCCTAGCCACTTTTGGCCGTTTTCTCTTCGGCGGGTAAATCCTTACCTAAAATCAAATTCAACAAAATGAGCAAAATTTGAAAATCGGAAATTGAAAATTGAGATTTGATATGCAGATTGTACGAGAAAGTGAGATACGCTTCGAGATTGGAGTTTCTTTGGGAGCATGTGAGGAGGAAGGAGATAGAGATTCCAGAGTTCGTAAGTGATTACGATGAAGAGCTTGAGTACCGTCTGGCGATGATGCCGATAAATTATGGTATCGAGAGTGATCATCCGAGAAATCTGTGTTTAAAGTCGATTGACTCATCGGTGGAATCTTCGGTTTCGATGTACTCAATGAGGTGCATAGCGTAGTTTTAGCAAAAGCAACGTGTTTTTATGTTTGGAAATTAGGTTTGTTCTGTGAATGTGTGTGTTTACTGTACATTGAGTGTCGTTTAAGGAAGATGCGAGACCTGATTTGTGAAAAAGCTGTGAATTTCAGATATAGTGATATGTCAACTTGGAACCTGAAAAGGAAATGAACCTTATCTATAATACTAGATTTGACTGGTTTTTAACTGATTAATTCGTGATTAAATGACGTGGAAACGTCGAGATTAATAAGAAGTTATCAGGATGGCTTAATAATTTCACACATCACGATGCAATCATTTGAAAATTTCCACAATCGATTGTCGTTTCTGCACGGACAACAAGAGGAATGTTGGGACAGGGAAAGGACCACCGGTGGATTGTCTCTATCTTCTCCTGAAACTACTAGACTATGCTAGGCACTCCACTACAATCTCATATAATAGAAACCTGAAGACCGTAGGTAAACAGAAAACTAATACACCTAGGCTGATACATATCTGACTTCAGGCGCAAGAAACACTATCAGATATGACAATGAAACAACCAAACAAATCTTATTGTATGTACACAAAACAAGTCCATTAACAAGAGAGTAAACATATACATACAAGCCAAACATACAACCCTCCATGACAACCCAGAACAAGGTTCCATTCACATTACTACATATACACCACATGGATGTAAGATATACAATACACTAAGATATACAAAACAATCAACATAAGCAGTGACACTTGAATTTAAGCCTTATTAGCATGGATTGGGTGAAAGCCAGATCGGTGAAGGCCATCTGAGCTGATAATGCAGATTCTGGGGGTAACAAGGCAGAGGTTTAATACTTTCACTGCTTAAACTAAAAATGCCAGAATCACGTTCACCATATACATCATCAAAGTTGCACTCAGCGTAATCATCAGTATAATAGATACAATTCCCAGAACAACCCAGAAAATCAGAGGCTGATAAGGACAAGGAAGAATTGTCTCCTAAAAACACCACTTTATCTCCCAAGCTTGTCAATCTCTCCCACTGTGGCACACTCCAATTCAAACTAAAAACCTCAAACTTCAAGGTTCTATAAATCAAATGTGGCTGATCAGGCTCCACATCAAATTCCAGACCTAGAAATCTTGTAACCAACAACAATTCATCCTCTAAACTAACCAAATACTGCATATCACCACCTAATTGAGGCGTTGTTTGAATAATAGAAACCCTAGGTGAACCACCAGTACTAAAATCACAAACAGCAACTGCCCCATGTTTATCTACAGCATAAAACAATCCTTTGTTATAAACAACATCTTCACAATAAGATTGTGTACCTTGAATTACCGACCATTTTTCATCTCCATTTCTACAATAAGCCAAATCACCAGTTTGATTGAGAATAGCTACAGCGATGAAATGTCTGTCTTTACCTGGACTTGAAGACAGAACAATTTTTTTAATAAACGAGTCACGCATTTGTCTAAGACTACGGTGATAGATCTGGTTTCTGTGACTAGATCTAGAGATAAGAGTGTATTCGCGGCCGATTTCAATGTATTTGAAGTCGACGACGTAAGGGAAGGTGAATAGTGGAGGAAGGCGGATTTTGGCGCACGTGAGAGGGTTGAGGAGGATGACGTCAGGTGTCTCGTCGAGGATTGCGAGCCAGCCGTGAGACGAGCCGCAGGTGCGCTTGGTGTGGCCGGAAGCGTCGGGGAGGTGGAAGACGTGGACTTTGTTGGTAGAGAGATCGAAGAAGGCTCGCCGACGTGAGGTGTGAGAATGATGCGATTGTGGTAGCATTAGCCATGGAAGCTGTGGAGGGAGAAAGTTTGGTGATTTTGGCACGCAGGAGAGGAATCGGCGACAGACGGCTTGGAAGCTGAGGTAGTCTTTGTAGGTCGGTAGTCGCTCAGAGATGATTAAGATTAGTTCTGAGGGCAATTCCGTCCAATCCAGCAACATTTCCATGTTTGACTAGTATCATCTGGTCTGTATAGACATTCCTGCTAATAAGCTACGATGGTGAAGAGAGGGAAGAGAAAAATCGCGCGAGTGGTTGGGAGCTGTTGACTGTTATAAGACCGTTAAGAAATGGGCCGAATGGGCTTTGAAAACTGAAGCCTGATATGGGCTTCTTAGGCCCATTTTATACACTGGGCTATTTCATCACTCTCTATTCACATTACATGCTTTATTTGCTTATTGATTATTTTGAGACTTCGCAGTTCATTTCTGGGTATCAAAATGACGGAATAAAAAACTGACATACTGATTTCGGCAAAGGTTTTCTATAAGAGTTATATAATATAAATAACAGATCAGGCATAATAATACATGACACCACTTTGTGCCACCAGAGAAAAATGTTTTCAAATGCCAAATGTCACTTGCCTTAAAAGAGATTTTATTCTTCCATTTCCTTGTTGTTCTTGACAGCAGAGTCATCAGCAGATAATTGAGCAGTGTTGGCAGGAGATAATTCAGCAGTTTTGGCAGGGGGTAAATCAGAAGTGTTTGTTGTTCCGGCACATAAATCATCAGCGTCTTTAGCGGTAGATAAATCAGTGTTCTTGTTGTCAGTGAGTACCATATCTTTAGCAGTAGATGAATCTGGGTTTTCTGCAGCAGAATCTGGGTTACTACCATATCTTAAATCAGGATAGTTTCTGTGATTCAAAGAATGTAACCAAAGCGCGACAACTCCTTCCCTGTGTTCTGTCGAAGCAATATGTGAGTAAATATGCTTCATTTTGAAGTCTTCTGCTTCTTCTTCGTAGTCTTTCATTGATAACTCTTCATGAGTGTCTTTCCACTTCTGGTTGTAAGATGTGAAAAAGCACTCATCCAAGTATAACCCAACCTCAGGAGCTGTAGGTACATTGATATTCACATTCCTACCATGTATTCACAAGTAAAATATATCAAGACCTTAATGAAGAGAAAGCAAGCAGCTGACAAATGGATTCAATCAAACAAAGCTCTAAAATACTTACTTCTGCAAAGCAGTTTCAATCAAAGACTCAGGAGCACAATCTCTCATGATGGCAACAGCAAGCCCAATCATCTTCCGAATTTGATGAAGCATAAAACTCTGCCCCACAACCTCACACTTAACAAAATCAATCCCTTCAACATTAACCACAGTATTCGCATCAAATGAAATAATGAACCGCTGAGCAGAAGGATCTTCTGCTTTTGTTCTAGTAGTAAAATTATGGAAGTTATGAGATCCCACATAATAGTTCAATATCCTATTGAACCTCTCCTTTTCCTTCTCACCATAACAAAATTTACTCTCCTTTATACCCTTCTCCTCTCCATGGCCAACTCCTTCCTCATCACCCTCCTCTTTCGAATCCTTCACCAATCCTCCTTCCAAATTCGAATCACCATTTTCAACTCCAACAATGCCGCCGGCAGCCTCAACAGCAGTTTTATCTGCCTCCATTGTCTCCGACTTCGTATCATCAACACGACCATTGGACTTCAAACTTGCATTTTCAGTATAAGCAGATACGCCTAGCTGATACGTACGTTTGCCCATAACACCTATAACTTTTCTACCTCTCTCTGAGCACTCGAAGCACTTAACATACTCACTATCGGACCCTAAACTAGCTAAAACGCTTTCCCTATCTCTATGCGAAGACGGATCAAGAGCAAAAACTGGAATAAGATACACGTACCTCCTACGATCACAGAACTTCTTGGCACTGAACGACGCCGTCACGCGTCTGAGCCCGAAAATACGAATCTGAGGTGAAAGGATTGCGTTGAGTCTATCAACGAAACCCGGCGGGTCGATATAAAACCGACCGGAAACAACCTGGCCGACGGCGCTCACGCCTTTGTCGGTACGAGCCGAGCGGGCCCACTCATACCGCCTAGGGACGCCGCGGTCGTGTTCTGGAACGCCGCCGGCATGATAGAGGGCCTCTTCGAGGTCGCCTTCGATGGTTTTGGCGCCAGGGTTCTTTTGCATACCTTGATAGCCCACACCACAGTAGGCAAAGAATATCGCGATCTTACGGCGCTTGTACCTTGGCTTTTTAGTGCCGTTGGTCGGGTCAGCGACGGTGGTTGCCTCGTCGTCGGAGGTTGCGGAGGTGGAGGACATTTTAAGCCGTTTAGAGTCAGGTTCTTCTAGTTCTGGCGGCGGCGGTGGGAGTGGTGGAGATTTTGCAGTGTCGATGTCTACGGTTTCCATGTTTAGTGATTAGGAGTAGAAGGAGAGTAAAGGAAGTTCTTTGAAACTTCCATTTACAGGTTTTCTTTTCCAGAGGCTACGATCAGCTGTGTGCTGTCCCCTGATAAAACCCTAGCAATATGGAAAATATTGGAAACGACCCATCATATTTTGATAATTAAACTAAAAACGAGTTATTTACATGAACTTGCATAAAAGCCTCCTCAATAGCATAGAAAATTCAAGAATTTACAAACCCTACCCAATAGAGAATCGAATTGAATCAATAAAAATCAGAAGATAGTTAAATCAAATTAATGTATTTGTCAATTTTTCATTGTCTACAGTGCAAGGATCTTAATTCAAAATTCAAAAGGACTAAAAAGAACATAATTCCCTGTTATTCAACTTTATAAATATTAACCACTAAACTTAGTTTAAATGAAATCTGAAAATGCTGCTCATGAGTTCTTTCATAGGGGTACAATCCGAATAAGTTACAAGCAATGCTTTCAATGGGAGGTGTACGTTGGTTCAGTGATACTCTGCAATTTCAAATACTCTAGCAGTTCCGTCCAGAGAAACCGAAACAAGAAAATTCTGGTCTGCTGATACAGAGATAGCTTGAATGACATTTGAATGCCCACCGAATGTTTTCACACAGTTACCGGAGAGACTATCCCATAATCGTACTTTTCCATCGACGCCACCTGTGGCTAGGAACCGGGATGTGCCAATCCAAGTCAAGCATGACACTCCTTCCTGCAAATGACAAGGAACTCCGTCTTAGATGAGCAATGACCCAAGTTAATCTTGAGAATGAAAAAATTTTGTTTGAAGAGAACCAGTAATTTCTAAAGAGACAATCTGGGAATCAGGTTCACAAAAAACATAAGACTGACCTCATGTTCGCACGTAGAGCGAGGAGAGGAATGCTGCAGATCCCAAATAATAAGCTTTTGATCCATGCTTCCTGTTGCAGCCCATGGGGAGCTGTTGAAAATAATAGTCACATAAGTACACTATGGTCAAGTTCATTGCCAGATGACTGTTCAATTGTGCATGCACTAACTAGTGTTTCTTTGTAGCAGGAGGTCATCCTTACAACCAATAAAAACAAAGAAAACAAACACATGTTGAGAACAAGTGAGAATTCTAGTCTTTAGTGTTCGACATTTATGCCACCCACTTCTACTGGTAGAAGTAAAACCTTGTCAAAACTACAGGAAGAGAATCTAATTGAAATTAAAGGATAACAATACCTTGGGGCAAAAGCAATACATTCAATTGAGTCTGTATGAGAAACCAAAGAGCTTACAACCTGCCCAAGAAACAGCTTATTAACAAAATAATCACATCTACCAAATTATTTTGTGAAATAAGGTGAGATAGGCTACCACCAAAGACATAAAAATTTAGATTAGGTAAGTAATATTTAAGGATATGATGAGTAGCTCGCATCAAAATGCAATGGCCAACTTTAAATGTATCCCTTGGAACTTTATCTGCTGAATAATCAAGTTTTCTAATCCAATAACTTGTTTTAATTATAGGTCATTTACTCCCAATAATAATCTCAATGAACAATGCTGTGGTTGAATCAGCATGCAAGACATGAACATGTTACATGATAACTAGGATTAAACTACTTAATGTCCGATCGAGCGTACTAAACTAGATGAGTTGCAATTATAGTTAATTGTACGAAGACGACAACAACAACATTAACAATTGACCTTATTGCATGGGTTAAAAACAAACCTTCCCAGTTGTTATATTGACCATGTGGACACTGTTATCCTTCGAACCAGTAAGAGCAAGGGTTGAATCAGAGCTTATGGCCAAACAAGTCAACCCATCTGTATGATATGGATGACCTATATAAAGCATTCAGTCCGAGAAATTGTCAGTACACTACCAAACCATAAATCTAACATCAATTGAATTGTATGGCATCTTATGGTGTGTACAGTGAGATAAAAAAGAAATCTTCAGCTTAGAGTTTGAGCATTTAACTGATACCCATTGCAGCAGCATGTTTCAGAATTAAATGAGTTTATTTACATCATCAAATAAGTTCAAACTTCAACTCCAATACAAAGAAAGATGTCAAATTAAATACCTCTAACGACATGAATATTTTCTCCACTTTTTGGATTCCAAATCCTCAATGTTGCATCATCAGAACCGGTACAGACAGTTTTACCTTTAACAATCATGAAAAAATGCAGTAAACAAACATATCATTTAACAAATACCAACACAGTCTCAAACAATAGAGAAGAAAAATAACAGAGAGAAGTTACTACCATCAGGAGTAAAATCACCACAGGTCACTGTACTACCATGACCTGAAAACATATTTAGATAGGCACCTCTGTCGGCATTCCACATCCAAACAGTGGAATCCTCTGAACCAGCCAATACTACATGTCCTCTTGGATGCCACCTAACCCACTGAGAAATATATCTAATTAATTTTCAATGAAGCTCAATAAATCACTCAAAATCAAAGAATTATTTTCACCTCAATGCCACCTCCAGGACCGTCAAGTGCACATTTGAGGGTTCCGGAAGATGAATCCCATATCTGAACAAGGCCATCAAAGCCCCCTGAAGCTAGCAGCTGTCCATCATAGCTAAAAGCCAAACTAGATACAGAATCCTTATGACCTGCATAGTATCACACAAGCTTCACATGAGTAAAGAGTGAAGATAACGGCATGCAATAAATCAATGATCTTACAATTCTAGGAACAAACAACAATAAATTCACTTTCAACAAGAACTCTGTGCAGCTTAAAGGACAAAGCTGGAAGATATTAGTACAAACCCACTGTATTATGCTACTATAATTACTAAGTACCTTGCATCTCCGAAGCCCAATCCCCTTGATTGATCCTCCAAAGAAATCCTTTGTCATCACCACCCCCAGTTGCCACTAATGTAGCATCTGTTGGACTGCATGCAACTGAGTAAACTTCATCTGCCCAATTAGAAGAGAATTACAGTATAACAATTATTTCTCCCCAGTTAATAACATAGAATACAACGTTCAAGTTTTTTTTCTTAAGTAGACATAAACTATTGTTACCTGTATGACCAGTGAATATGTGCAGTGAATCATCAGGGTCAGGCTCTGTAACGCCAAACACAAAATGAAACCATCATTAGAAGTTTTTGCAAGTTCCTAGTCCCAACTCTAAACACCAGAAGTATCTTTGTACATCAACAAAGACAGTCTTTAGAAGGAACATTACAAATATCTTAGGGGCAATAGTAATTCATCATCCTATACATAAGAAAAAAAACTCATACCAGCATCAGAACCTCCCTCATCCTCCTCATCAGCATCAGGAAGATCTACATCCACAAAATGGAAAATTATTCCTATTGAACATCAATAAAACACACATGTAATTGAAAACGCAAGTGCAAAGAAATACCTTCATCGTCAACAGTGACTTCGTGGATGATATCTGAATCATCAAGGAAAACCTCCCCTTGATCGTCCTCCTCTGGGGCCGGACTACGAGCTGGACTGTTCATTTGTTTTTACCTGTGAAAGAGTAATTTTACAGTACACTGATAACAATCAGTTGATATCAACCTCAAAACAAAGTAAAATCTAGTTACTTAAATTTTCACCTATGAACCACAAATTGAAAGTTCAACTATGTAACCAACAGAAAATTAGTGAGAACTGAAAGTAACATTAAACTGCACCTAAAGAAAAATAACACGCAGAACAGAGACAACGATGTCGAAAGAACAAGAAACCTACGTTTATAAATGCAATCGGAGACGACAGGTGGCAGGCGGCTGCGGCGGCGCTGGCGTAACGTGAAGAAGGTCACAGCGTCTAGTTGAGGTCGGAGTGTTTCAAAATAAAAACTTCCGGTCAATTTATAGTTAATCAAATATGGCAGCGCAGGTGGTAAAAACTTGAGATAAATTGAGCAAATTCCAAAAATACCCAATTCATAAAAATTATTTCAGTTTGCATCACATTATCCAAATAATATCTACCAAATCCTATTCTACAATTGATAAATTTCTGGATATTAATATCTTGGGATTTCATCCATTTAAACCACCAATCAAATATCTTGCGAGTTAATCGATTTGATTAGATTATCTTTGAAAATTTGAAGAGAAATGTGGGGTTTTGGCTGGTTTAATTACTCACTGTGACAAAGAAAACATTTTACCAAGAATTATACCTGTATTTAACCAACACTAGATAATATCGAGTGTTACATATTTCCTCAACATCAAAATTGCTTGAGACAAGCCTAATAAGTACTTCCTCAATGAGCTAATATTGAAAGAATCAAGATCATAAATCAGGTATGTTATGTATACACCTAGATAACAACTCATCAGCCGATTCACACACACAGAGAAGCAACAGAAGCTAACTCAGGAGCAGGAAGTAACCCTTCATCTTTCATTTGTTTACACAACCTATGTACCTCTGCGCGTATATCTTCAATCTGCGGATGCATTTGATCTCTTACAACAAACACATGAACCTGACTCTTTAGTTCAATCCAGCTACATCCAGGCTCCTTACTCACACCTCGATGTCTCATCAACCTCCTTACCCGTTCAACATCTTCTAACCTGCCCATGGCATTATAGATTCCAGATAACAACACATAAGCTGATGATTCCTGTGAACCAAGCTCCATCAGTTTCTCCCCGGCATAGGCACCCAATTCATAGTTATGATGGTTTCGACAAGCGCTCAATAGAATTCGCCATAAACACATACCATGATCAATGGTAGCTGATTCAATAAAATCTTTAGCTTCATTAAGCTTGCCAGCACGGCTTAATAAGTCAACCATACAAGCATAATGCTCAACTCTTGGAACAATGCCGAAATCTTTAGACATTGTGTTGAAATAAGCCCAACCTCTGTCTACCAGTCCCATGTGGCTACAAGCTGAGAGAACGTTCACGAATGTGATGTAGTCTGGTTTCGTGCCTTCAGCTAGCATCTCATCAAAGAGCTCCAAAGCTTTCTCGCCATGTCCATTATGAGAGAGTCCTGATATCATCGCGTTCCATGACAACAAGTCTCTCATGGGCATCCTCCTAAAAACAAGATCTCCATCTTCCAAATTTCCACACTTAGCATACATGGTTGACAAGGCACTTCCGATTGAAACTTCTTCACGAAATCCACACTTCACTGTATGGGTGTGAACTTGCTTTCCTAACTCTAAAGCAGCAAGGTTTGAAGATGCTTTAATAATACTAGACATGGTTAGATCATTAGGGAAAATCCCTTGCGCCAGCATTCTACTATACAGACACAAAGCTTCTTCATTTTCTCCATTTTGTACATACCCATTTATCATTGAAGTCCACAAAACTACATCAGCTTCTTGCAAATAATCAAAACCCTTCCTAGCATCAACTATGCTACCACATTTCGCATACATGTCAACCAAAGCAGTAAGTATGTAAATTTGAGATTCATATCCTCCCTTCAACAAATAATCATGCACTTGCTTTCCTACTTGCAGAGCAGCAATGTCACTACAAGCATTAAGAACACCAACAAAAGTAAACTCACTAGGCTTGATATCATTCAAAAGCATATTACTAAAAAACTTCAACGACTTGTCTGCCTCACCACTTTGAGCATAGCCGGTAGTCATAGCTGACCAAGTAATAGGATTCCTATCACCTGATAATTCAAACGTCTTCAACGCATCATCCAAGTTCCCACATTTGGAATACATAGTAACAAGAGCATTTACAACAGAAACAACATGTACCAATCCATTTTTTATCGAAAGACAATGTATTAGCTTCCCACTCTCAATAAACTCAGGAACAACCATACCACTCAAAACACTAGTAACCACAAACTCATTCACAATCTCATATTCTCTCCGCATCGATTCAAACAAACCCAACGCCTCCACAGTCATTCTCTGTGCAGCGTACCCAGAAACCATTGTTGCCCACGAAACTGAGTTTCTCTCCGGCATTATATCAAACACCTTGCGAGCTTCCGCCAAAAGACCCACTTTACAGTACAAATTAACAAGCGAGCTTCCGACAAATACATCATCAAAACTCAACGTCTTGAAAGCCATCGCATGAACTTGCTGCCCAAAAAACGCATTCTGCAGATTCGACGCTGCAGTGAAAACGCCAGAGTAAGTGTGGCCATTTGGAAGAGTATTCTTCGCTCTCATTCGTTGAAAAAGCTTTAATACATCTGAAGACGCAGTCGTACCCTGTTGAGAGTATCCATTGATGAGACAATTCCATGAGACCACGTCTTTGTTCTGTATGCTTTCGAATACGATTCTCGCTTTGTTTAAACGCCCGCACTTGGCGTAGAAGTTCACGAGACTGTTTGCCAAGAATACGCAAGAGAATTTTCTAGTTTTGATGACCTGCGCGTGTACCGCACGACCTTTGGAAACGTTCTTTTCTCGAGTGTATCGAACAATCTCATTGAAAAAGCTTCGATTCTCAGGTGGAACAGGCGTCGACGACATTCGACGCCACCGTGTCCGATATCTATCAAGTTTTCTGGCGCGAAATCAACTTATCAGTGGCCTCAACACAATAAGTCCATTAACAGGCCCATTAAAAAGCCCAATTTAATCGCATGACAATAGAAATACGTTTGCTATCACTGACACTCACTATCAACGATCAGAAACGATAGAGACATCAGTTTCTCGAAACTTTCCCGCTAAGATTCCCGCTGTTATGTCCACCGTCCACGTGTCATCCATATTCAAAATTCTGCGTTCATATTAGCAATTTCAAAGATGAACACTGTAAAAAAAAAGCACAACTCGGCGAATCAATTACATAAAATGCTGGTAATTGAACCTCCGTGGTCCAAATCCAATGAAATCCAATGCAATCATCACAGCAAGAGGACACTTGACACATCGCAGTCCAGAGCAGCTGAGGCTCACTGCAATGAAACCAGGACCAAATTGCAGGACAATGATTTTTCCTTTCCAGAAAAAGATAAGGCTTTGTCTATGAGCTGTCGTCTGTTTTAGGACTGTTGTAATTTATTACGAGGTTTACACTGTACGGATTCTTCAGCTCCTACGTTGTTTTATGGTCCGTAATTACATTTGGTTGAAGAGACCACTCAATAGTACAAACACTTTCTTCTTCCAAAACGACATTTGGCTTTTTCTCTTAGTTGAACACACTCGCACAACTTTTTTCACTGCGACAACGTGTAATGTTCAGATTCGCGGATTGTGGTTAGCGCTGTCGAATCAATCGTTGCAGACGCATGTTCTCATTGGACGCAACTTGCGATTCTTTTGTGAGGTTAATTGGAATTTTTCGATCTCTATTTATAGAGACGAGAGGCAAGAGGCTTTACTCACGCTGCGATCAAAACCTGAAACTTGGGTTTGGTACGTATTTCATCTTCATTATCAAATTTTTCTGGAGTTTTTTTACTTATATTTCATGTATTAAATTCCTACTGATTGCTACATTAGTGTTAATGTTGCTTAGTGGTTATTGTGAATGTCAATAAATGGAAAATAATGGACATGCTTCTTGTGTACTTATCATTCTTACTTAATTTTTGTTATCAAGTATGGAAAAGTGAGGTTTTGTAGTTGATATATAGAACTTTTTAGTCTTGATGCAGGGTATCTCTTTACTTAATTTCCACGATCCAGCGTCCAGATTCTGATTAGCTGATCCTTTTGAGTTGTGATGGGGGTATGTATATTGGTTATGTTTTTAGGACGACCTGTTTTCGGTTGGCTGTTTGTTTGTATTTTCTTTATTAGATGGGAATGAAAATTTCATGTTTTGTTTTTGTGTAAAACCAGGGGGTTGATCAGAATAATCAACTAACAGATATAGGTGAGTCATTTATTTGCTGAGAATATTAGTTACTCTGTGAATTTTTTCATTATGACGAACTTTAGCTAATGCTGGAGCAGATTTTTTACTTCTTTGTGTGATTTATTATTACTTATTATAATCTAAAGCTCGATTAGTTAGTTTATTCATTGACACTGCATGTTCCCATCAGTATGTTCATGTAATACTAGTGATGTTAGTGAGCTTTTTCAAAAAGATTTTTGGATGATACTCCGGACCTGAGGGGTGTGCAATGCTTTGCTTTTTGGGAATAATTGACAAAACATTTAGCTGATTTACTGTCCAGTGATAAAGTGGTGAATAAGTTAGCTTATTCGATATTTCTAACATATATGCTTTGGATTCATTTCAGGTGCAACAGTAAGAAGTGGGAAAGAAATTTTGTTGCAGGTATAATTGAAATTGTGGTCTTCTTAAATCTTATAAGAATGTCAGGACTATATTGATGCCTTCCATGTGGATATATTAATTCTCTATGAATTTATATCATCATGAGATTATTTAATTTAAAATTTGACCAAGATTTAAGAGGTTATGTTATGATGGTTATATGTATTTCGCGTAAATCAGAATGTCATTTTGAATGAAAACCAGAACTCAGTAGCTGGTCATCCTTAACAGAGGCTATTAATTTTGTAACTCGAAATCCTTAACAGGGGCTATTAATTTTGTAACTCGAATTCATAGATGTTTGCAATTGGTTGTGAAATATTTTAGATTTGACCCTTGCTTTACAGGGTTTCAACTGGGAGTCTCATAAACATGATTGGTGGCGAAATTTAGAAAGGAAAGTTCCTGATATCGCAAAGTCAGGGTTCACATCAGTATGGTTACCACCAGCTACTCAGTCCTTTGCTCCTGAAGGTTTGAAACAAATGATCTTCTAAAGTTGAAGTCTCTGTTTAACTGATTTTATCTCTTACTTTCAATTTGCTTTCTGTTTTAGGTTACTTGCCACAGAACCTATATTCCCTTAATTCTTCATATGGTTCAGAGCGCCTTTTAAGAGCTTTGCTTCAAAAAATGAAGCAGCACAATGTTAGAGCAATGGCTGACATAGTTATCAATCATCGTGTTGGGACAACAAAAGGCCATGGGGGAAGGTATAATCGTTATGACGGCATTCCTTGCTCATGGAATGAGCATGCAGTCACATCTTGTACTGGTGGTTTGGTAAGTTTCTGTTGGTTAAGAATTTTGGTCTCATAATCCTCTTGTATCTACCTTCTCTTTAGTGTAAGTCATTATGCATTGCTCTGTAAGTCTTTGATAGACCTGTGGTGTCTTAATTCTATATCAGAATGAAGAAGCGAGTTAATAAAGGTAATTAGGTCATTTTATTTGGCAGTTATTGAAATAAAATAACAGAATTACCTATTGAAACATTAGAGATCCTCAAATCTCTAAAACAATCTACTGTAAATAGTGTGTTTCTGAGTGTGAATGTTTGTAATATACTTTATCTTAAAGATAAATGTATCATGCATCTATTTTCTTTACTCAGTACACTTAGGAAAGCTTAGAACTAGTCTTGACTTCTACCTTCTTCTGTTATTTATCTTCAGGGAAATCGAAGTACTGGAGATAACTTTGATGGTGTTCCAAATATTGATCACACCCAACATTTTGTTCGAAAAGACATCAAAAACTGGCTGCAGTGGTTGCGTAACAATGTTGGCTTCCAAGATTTCCGTTTTGATTTTGCAAGAGGGTACTTTTATTTAGCCAACTGTTAAGTGAATTTTATTTTTTATTGGTTTCATCTGCTGCCTAATTTTCATCATTCCACCATGCTGCAATCCAGATACTCACCAAAATTTGTGAAAGAATACATTGAAGCAGCAAAACCAATATTTTCTGTTGGAGAGTACTGGGATTCATGCAACTACAATGGTTGCTACTTAGAATATAACCAAGGTATACCTCTACAACTAATACTACGCATCATGGGGTAATGTGTTACTTATAATATAATTTACTGTTATAGCTTTCTTCCCTGTACCGCAATGTTAAATCAAATGCTTGGCAGGGAAGTTTGGGTTTCCACAGCCAAAGCTCTCTATGTGGTTTCTCTAAATATAAGTATCTAAAGCGAAGTAAAAAGTGTGTTCAAAATAACTGCCTGTAACTTGCTTGTTGCCATTTTACTTGTTTGAAGAGCTATGTTGTCCTATCCAAAGATATTCTTATATTGTCGTCTCCCTGCTCTGTTGCTGTCAATTTACTTTTACGGAATCACACTTTACTCTGTTTACTGAAGATATCATTTCTCAATTGTTGTTAGTCATGTTTCCTTCTTTCTTTCTTCTTTTCCACTTTTTCTCAAGGATTTAGATTCAAGTTATGCTTTAACTTTAAGCTCTTGTCCTTTATATCTGTTTTCAACCTTCACTTGCAGATAGCCATAGACAAAGGATTATCAATTGGATTGACGCCACTGGACAGCTTTCAACTGCATTTGATTTCACAACAAAGGGAATTCTTCAGGTACATTTTTTACCTTTGACATCATAAATTTAGAAAAACATGCACACATCTTTATGGTGGTCTAGTGGGATCCAAAGGTTAATTCAGCTTTAACAGTTTCATGAAATGATTTCTTTGGGGTTTTCAGGTTATGTTTAATTGACATTTGCCATGTAGGAAGCTGTGAAGGGGCAATATTGGCGCCTCCGCGATTCTAAAGGGAAGCCACCAGGTGTAATGGGATGGTGGCCTTCAAGAGCCATAACATTCCTTGACAATCATGATACTGGCTCTACTCAGGTACTACAGTTTTACCGTTTTAACATTAGATTTATAGTAGTCAGATAATTTTTTTATGCAGCTGTTTTTTGCTATGTACATGCAGCTCTTCCTCGCATGGTAGCCTGGGGCAACCCTTTATGACTTTTCTATCTTTAATAAGTAAAACGTCCATTTAAATGAATCTTAACATGATCAGATTAATGGCAACTTAAATCCAGGACCTTTGTACAGAAAAATATTAACCAGTAGAAATATTCAGACGGTTTTCGGTGCTAACGCGGATACTATCCTAATCTAAAGCTTTATTTTAGAATGAAGTGAAGAGCATCTATCATTTTGAATAAGCTTTTGTTTATAGGGATAAATACAATACTTACTCAGTTAATGTTTGGATTTTGCAGGGTCATTGGCCATTTCCTTCAAATCATATGATGGAGGTATATCTTTGAATTTGGTGCAGAAACCAATCTAGAAATGTTGGCTCAATATAACTTCACAAATGAACAGATCCCACAAATTAGAGCAACTATGTTAAAGAAACTTTTTCTTATCTGATTCTGATTCTGATTCTGCATTCTATGTTTCGGATACAGGGTTACACCTACATACTCACTCATCCAGGGATGCCGACAGTTTTCTACGACCATTTTTACGACTGGGGTTCCTCAATGCACGACCAAATTGTCAAACTGGTATGCCAATCACTTACTGCTGCTAAAAAATAATCACCCTGGCAGAAAAACAGTTCTTAATGCTTGTTCTATATGTTCTTCAGATAGACATCCGTAAGCGTCAAGGCATTAACAGCCGATCCTCAATAACAATTCTGGAGGCTCAATCGAACCTGTACTCGGCAATGATTGGTGATAAGTTATGCATGAAGCTTGGAGATGGTTCATGGTGCCCATCCGGCAAAGAATGGACTCTTGCCACCTCTGGCCATAAATATGCAGTATGGCAAAAATAATGTGGTGTGATTGCTTGGTTCGGATGCTGAACATTCCCTACTTGGAATATAATGTAGTATTTATGGCATGAATAAAGCTCCCACTTTATTTGGAATGTATACTTGGGTAGGTTGTTATATGGATAATAAAGTGATCTGGTTTTCGTAATATTGAAGCTATATGGGTATGGGTACATGCGTAGGTTGTTGTAGGGATAATAAAATACTATTGAAGCTATATATGGGTAGGTTGTTGTATGGATATTAAGCTATATGGGCTTGAATGAATTGGGGATGGAAAAAATTATGAATATGTTTTAAAAAAAATAAATATTCCATTGCCGGGAATTGAACCCGGGTCTCCTGGGTGAAAGCCAGATACCCTAACCACTGGACGACAATGGAATTGTTTGTTTTACTTGTGGTTCTTCATTATTTGGATCCATTTAAATTACACACACCATGGACCATTTTGTAATGTTGAATGTTACTCCTATGAGCCAATCGATTCAGATTTATCAAAATACCAAAAACAAGTCTCACATATTCCAACTTGAAAACTTACATCATATGGGAGATAAATTATTCAGTTATATATGCATGTAGGCATTAATTTATAACGATAGAAATATATTTGGAGTTTTTTTTATTTATTTTCTAAATAATTAGAGGCTATATTATAAAAGAAAAAAAATCACAGCATGCAAAATAACTAATTTTTCAAAAAGAAAAAAACAAAACAAAAGAAATTCTTCACAATTTTTTTTATTGATACGTTCTTAGTCTTAAAAAGGAATGATCATTATGCAATCATCATTATGTAAGATAAACTATATTGTTGATATGTTGCAAGACATTGGTTTGAGTGATTGTAAATTTGCTTCAAACCCTTTGCCTCCTAATAAAAAAAGGAAATCTTCCGAATTTTTGGCCGGATGGATAAAATAATAATAAAATAATTAGAAAATGATAAATGAGAGAAAATTGATATTTTCTAAGGAGTGAAATATTACTATTATACTATAATATTATTCGGAAGATAGAGACGGTGCTCATAAAAAAATATTATTAGCAGAGTGTTGTTTCATAATCATGGAAAGTAACCCGGACTAATAGGAAGATTGCTTTACTCGAGGTTTGTTGGCCTAAACATTACATATTTGTACAATAATTATATATCTCGACCCTTACCACAATGCATGTCTTGAGATATATTGTTGGACTATTTTATCTTACTTGTTGATTGGGGTCGTGTATAGGTAAAAGATATTCATTAATTAGATTTTGAGTTAACAAATGCAATTTAAGTTTTTTTTTTTCTTTTTATTTATAATTGAATCAATTTAAATTTAATTAATTAAACAATTAATGAAATTTTATGTCAATTGTTTGAAAGTATGCTTTTGGATTATGTGAATTTTCCTGATATTTAGGAAATTTTTTTGTGAGATTTTTGGACTTTTAAAATTATATGAATGTCTTTTCATTTAGGATGTGTTTCAACTCACAAATAATGAAATTTTGTTATTTATAAGATAAGTGTAACATTTATTTTGATAAATTTTAATGGGTTTAAAAAGTTTAGTGAGCAAAATAAAAGTAATAATATTTAGAATTTAGGAGTATAGATGATGCGCATTCCATAAAAATTTGGATACATGAATGAGTTTTAATAAATAAATAATAAAAAAAAAAAACAACCATAAAAACTATAATAGATCGGACTACTCCTTCATCCTCAAATAAGATATTAGTTGTGGTAACTGGCTGCAAGTGAATAAACTATTACAATTCTTAATTTCTAAGTTTAGGCAGTCGCTTGATTGGGTTTAAGAATCAAAGTTTGCAAATGATTTTGTCGGATGGGATTTCACCAGGCTCGGTAGTTCTCATGTGCAAGCTGCTCATTTGAATATGGCCCAGAATGGGGAGGGCCCCAAATTTTTAATTTTTTTAAAAAAATTAATGATAAGATAAAATTACATAATTGCTGTCTTTTTTTTTTAATTTATTTTTTCAATCTCAACTTTTAAACTCTCAATCTCAACTATTAACAATAAATTTTTATTACAGATTTATTTTTCAGAGAGAATTAAATGTGTATTATTTAGTTAAAAAGCATATTGATTTGTATTATTTATCATGTAGTTGTTATATAGACACATTAATTCTATGTTAAAAAATTTGTTACCGCGCTTGAGCTGTCTGAGCCCATAAAACTGGGGTTGGTTTTTTTTTTACTAAATTTTAAAATTAGGGTCCATTCGTAATAAGTATAGGTCCCAAAATTTTTTAAGACGGGCCTGAATTTCGCCTCCCTAAATTGAACAAGGTTTATATTTTCAAGTTTGTATACTTTTTTTATAGATTTTTTCCTCCTTCTGCTAATTGCTTAGGAACTAGGAGGCTACCCATGAAGGATTTGAATTTATTTTTTTTAAATTACGTGGATGAATCATATTAAATGACTAATTTCGGCAAGTAATTCGAGCATGAGAAATAGCTAATATCAAATAGAATTAATTTGATTCTCTTTATAAAATACTTCAAATTATTGATTAACTATGGTAGTTACAGGGTTGTTAAAATTGTGAAAATGTTATTATTCTTACTTAATTATTACAAAATTAGTTAGTAATTTATGTAATAACCGGTTGAAATTTAATATAATATAGAAAAATTTACGAAAAGATAAATAATTCACTCACACCATGTTTTGTTTTTTTTTAATGGTATATTATGGTTTGTTTCTGTGTTTGAGGGTGGTGACAGAATAATATTCACTTTATTGATTTAAAATGATTATTTTTTAACCGCTAAATTAATAATTATGTGATATTTATTTTTATTATTTATTTTCAAAACAGGTATATATTGTATTATATTAATGAATTATACCATCTTCCAAACATGCTATCAGTGTACAGTAACATGCAACTATCATACTTGATCATATTCGATTAACAACAACCAACTGTATCCTACCATACATCAATAAACCACAGTGTACCTTATATAAACCTGAATAGAAATATGATAAAATCAACAAAATATAACACTAAATTAATAGATAATAATTTGGATAACTATTTTAATAAAACACAATAATTTATTTATGCGGTGTCTCCATATATGGGTTGAAAATTTATATTTAAATCGGTGCAAACTTTTTTTTTTAAAAATTATTCTTTTCATATAATAAATCAATAAATGAGATATGGAAAAATTTATTCCTCCTAATAATCAATATTATCCATTATTCATAATCCCAATTATGAAGTGGGTAGCTTGCACAATAATTTTAAAATTGGAGGGTTTTCGGAAATAGTTTAAAAAACTGGCGGTAAAAGAGAATTTTCCATAAATCATCTTTGGAGCACGAAAATATTTAGATTATTGCCGCCTCTATTCTTCCCTCCGTCGTTATTCTTCCCACCGAGACCTCCGTGGCCGTTATTCCTCCACTGCGACCTCGTCGCCACGTCTCCGACCCTTCTCCACCCCGACCACCACTTTCACGGTTGCCCGCCGTGTCTTGTTATCTACTGTCCCCAATTCTCCTCTCTCGCCATTCATCCCATTCCTACCTCAGCAGACAATTCTCCGATTCTTCTCGGCGATCTCCGCGGCCACATATTCGTGAGTTATCTGTAACTTATATTTTATCGAATTCATTTGTTCTGCCCTGGTCTTTTTCTCGTTAATTTGCTTCTCTAGGATACCTTAGAAGTATTGTCTATTTTGAAATTTTAGGGTTTTTGCGCGTTACAAATACGTGGAATTAAGGGAGTCACTTGAGTGAAGTTTACTTACAGTTCACATGATTTGTTCATGCTAAAATTATACTACTACTACGTTAATTTATATCAATTAATATTTTGAGCTGTAGTCTTAATTTTTAGAACTATAACATGTGTTCCTGCTAGTACTGATAAAGATTCCCCACCCCCAATTTTCTTATTTGATTAGTTTCCGGTAGTTAATGAGCATTTTTAACTGGTTTTCTATGAGGCCGTGGTTGTTGTTCGGAGAACTGGTAGTTGGTAGTTCAGTTAATTTGATTCTGTGTTAATTTTCAGCTCTTTGTGTTTTGGTGTGTAAATTTTATTGTCTACTATAAGCTTTCTAGATGTAGTTTGGTCTGTTTTGTGTAACCAGGTTCACTAGTGATGGTAGAGTTGACTCTCATGTTTAGAATACCCTTTTGACTTATTGGTGCAGTGAAGATGGCGAGTGACAATAGTTTGAAGGCTTGGGTATCTGATAAATTGATGTCATTGCTTGGATATTCTCAGCCCACAGTTGTGCAATATGTTATCGGATTTAGTAAGTAAATCTTTCAAGAATAGTTAACTTGCTGCTATTGTTGGAAGATGTGTATTCTTATGTTGTTCCATTTCAGCTAAGAAATCTGCCTCCCCAACCGATGTTCTAAATGAGTTGGTGAAATTCGGTCTTCCTTCATCAGCTGACACTGTATCTTTCTGTCAAGAAATCTTTGCCAAAGTTCCCCGACAAGCATCCACAGTAAATGTGAGTTATTCTTTCTCTAATGTGACCTTCCTTTATAATTGCTGTAGTAGTATTGTTAATTTCAGCACAGCTTTAAGACCACCGTCGTCTTAAAAAAAAAAAGACATTTGTTTGTAATTCCTTCCGGTGCTGTGTACAGATTTATCAGCAACAGGAAAAAGAGGCTGCTATGCTGGCAAGGAAGCAAAAGAGTTATGCACTTTTGGATGCTGATGATGACGATGACGATGAAAATGAAGGGGTTGCTGGTGTTGATGAAAGGTCTTCAGCAGCAGCTGTCCTTGACTCCAGAAAAGTTGGCTCAAATAAGAAAAGATTTAGGAAGAAGATGGATGAGGATGAGGATGATGATAATGATGAGGTCTGATGTTGTTCATCGATCTGTTGGAAACTCGATTTCTGGTTCATCTAGTAAAATGCTGTTCACTTTGTATCTGCTTATTTTACTTCTATATTGACTAGATTTAATGCTACAGGAAATTGCTCATGTGAAAAAAGAAAGGTCAACTAAAAGACGGAGTGAAGATGATGGTTCAGAGGTATTCTCTATTGAAATATATGTGTTTCTTTGTCATGCATCCTCAATTCTTGGTTTATGCTAACTTGAACCTATCATGTGAATTTTACTTTTATTGGGAATGGTTTTGGATATCATATTCTATTGTTTTAAGTATTTATTTGAGTTTTATCATATCTCGTTATTGGTTTGTAGTCAGAGGAAGAAAGATTGCGTGATCAGAAAGAAAGGGAGCTACTAGAACAACACATTAGGGATCGTGATGTTGCTGCAACAAGAAAGGTACAAGATAAATGAATAAGCTAAATAAATTGTTGCATCCATGTGTTTAATGCCGATGTTGCACAATTAGTATATTATTACTATAGACTGATTACTGTCTTCTTTTTATTTGTAGTTGATGGAGCCAAAATTAAGCAAAAAGGAGGAAGGTATTATGTCTTTAGAGTTCTGGATTCTGTAGCATACATACAATATGCTCTTCTTAATATGCATTTATACACTTATCCACACATTCAAAAATACATCTTAATGTGTGTGATATTTAAAATATTATTTTCCTGCAGCGGAGGCAAAGCGAAGGACAGATGCAGAGGAGCAGAATGAGATTGACTATTTAAGGTTTGTTTATGGTTAGAGAAAGGAAATAGGATATGTCATGTGTAGACTCTCAGTTATGTAGTTTGCCATGTTAACTGAGCTGTAGGACTGTCATTATCTTAGCATAGAATCTACTTCAATTTTGATTCCGCTACTGTAAAAATATTATTTCTCTGATTTTCCTTTTGTTTAATGTGCAACATTCAGGAAAGTTTCAAGACAAGAATACTTAAAGAAAAGGGAGCAAAAGAAACTGGAAGAAATAAGGTATTTTTAGTTAAATGTAGCTTCTGATGTTTCTATTAAGTTACTATTGTTAATTTCTCTTCCTTTCATTTGCTGATTTTGTGATTGCATACCTTATATCTCAGAGATGATATAGAAGATGAGCAGTACTTATTTGAAGGTGTGGAGCTTACAGACAAGGAACGTCGAGAAATAAGGTAATTAATTTTGTTATTTTCAGTTATAGCATCAATTGATGAAGTATTCCCTTCTAGTTCTGGTAGAGTAGTAGTTAATAAGTGATCATTATTGTTTCACTTAATAAACAATTGATGTATTTATTTTGAGATTTTACTTCTGCTTGGTGTCATGTCCTGCTGCTATGCTCTGATGTGTCATTAGGATACATACTCTGAATTCCAGAGGAGATTGATGCCAACATTGAAATTCTACTGTCTTCTGTTGTCTGGTTTCCTCTTCATGTCAACGGAAAGTAAACATAGGGGATATGAAAGTAGAAAAAAGGAACAATTTTCGAGTGTTCCTGAGGCTTTAATCAGTTTCATGTTTGCTTTACTCTATTTAAATCTGCTAGTATGTTCTCTCAATTTGTATTAATATAGTACCACTAGATCTTATCAATAATTTTTTTTAGCTCCCCTAGTTTGATCTCAAGGCCTGTCATATTTTCCATATACCATTTTAATAATTCCATTATACAATTATCAATTCTAGTTCGTGCTCTGTCTCATCATGATGAAATATCTGTTTATTCTTGTGGTATATACTGAAATAACTTGCTAATTTTGATTCCAATTTTGGCAGATACAAAAAAGAAAT
Organism: Cardiospermum halicacabum; assembly: GCA_031304145.1. Classification (NCBI taxonomy): domain Eukaryota; kingdom Viridiplantae; phylum Streptophyta; class Magnoliopsida; order Sapindales; family Sapindaceae; genus Cardiospermum; species Cardiospermum halicacabum. The sequence continues at coordinate 1,598,609 of CM062394.1, forward strand.
ATATGATCTTGTTATGAAGCGTACAGAAGACAATACAATGACTGAGGTATCAACAGGGGCTTCTACACACACACACACTTATTTTGCTCCTTGCGTTTAACAGACTTGTTTTCTATCTACTTGGCAGAATGTGTTTGTTCTAGTATTTTGACTTGTATGTTTGAAAAACATGTGCATTGTGCGACTACCATCCAGTCTTGGGTCGACTGTGGGTTCAGTGTACCAATTTGTGGTTTCTCTTAAGTTTACTGTGTGCTTAACACTCTGCATCCTGGTCTAGTTCTTTCCTTCCAGTCTGTTTGAAAAGAGCTGTTATTGTTTTACTACTCTGGACTTTAATTAAATTTATTTTATAAATCTGTTTTTGTTGTTTTAAATGCCGCATACTTTTAAATAAATTATGGATTTGCATTTCACCCAACCAAACTTTTTATCCTGAAATCTACTTTATTTTCCAGGAGAAAGAAAATAGCTTCAAAATTGGCTTTTGTTGGTACTAATGGTCATGAGTTTCTAATCATAAAAACAATTTGCTGTACTTTGGTTTTAGAATAGTTATGCTTTACAAGTATTCGTTGTCTTTATACATTATTGTGGTTAACAGAATTTGTGTGCCTAATACATCTCATGTATTGATATTTTTTTAACCAATTACTCAAGATTTGAAGTATTTCCTTCTGGGATGCAGTACAGAATGCCAGAAGCATATGATCAGGATGGACGCATTGATCAGGAGAAAAGATTTGCTGTTAGTTTGCAGCGTTATGGGTTAGTAATTTAACAAAATGGAAATGTCTTTAAATCTATTGTGCACACAACTTTGTTAGTCATTTAGCATATCGAGTATGTATTTACTTTGAATTTTTTTTCCGCTTAAACAATCACAATTTACATTTTTTTGCAGTGACGAATTAGCTGGGGAAAAAATGAACCCATTTGCTGAGCAGGAAGCTTGGGAGGAGCATCAAATGGGTAAATAAATTCTTTTTTCTTAGCATTCTTTTATCTCAGTTTCATTTCATGCAATTACGTGTCATTATTTTTCGTTTTTGTGGGGAGGCACAATTTAAATTATCTGTGTTTCTGAAATCCTGTTTCTCTTTTCCTCTTTATTTTTATTTATTTTTATTTTTTAAATTAAAATTTTATGGCTTTCAGGGAAGGCATCAATGAAATATGGTTCGAAAAATAAAAAGCAAAGCTCTGATGATTATCAGTAAGTTAAAATTTCGCAACACGTTATTTATGTTCAATTTTATTGCTTAAAAGAATCCTTACTTAAAAAGTCCTGTTTGCCATCCGTATACTGCCAGGAAAGTGTTGTTTGCAATCATTATTCTGCTATGAAAGAATATCTAACTGATAAATCAATATTTTGCTCTAGTTTTTCTTCCTTTTCTTTTAATTGAAATTATTATTTGATTTCATGTTTATTTAATATTATTGCTGAATGCTTTTTGGTCTCAGATTTGTGTTTGAGGATCAGATCGAGTTTATCAAGGCCTCTGTGGTAGATGGTGACAAGGTGTGTTGATATTTCTTTATTTATAGAGCATTCGCTTTAAAAGGTTACTTTGCATGTCGTTGTGAATGATTCTGTTTCTTTTGCAGTTTGATGATCTGTCTGGTGAATTACCAAAGAAGTCTAAGGAACAGTCAGCTTTAGAGATGCTTCAGGTATGCTTTCCAGTTTAGTTTTTGTATATAATTTCTACATTCAATTAACTGGTAAAATCATCTATTGCTTATTGGAAAATTCATGTATTTATATTTAAGTAGAAATATTGGTAAGTTTAGCTATAAATTATTTTATAATTAGAAGCAACAACAAACATATCGTAATCAATTAAAACAAACTATCCTGAATTGTAAAAGGCTTCTGTATTATTTGTTTATTGTTTATTATTTTGCTAATATAGGAGGACAGAAAAACTTTGCCCATCTATCCATATCGCGATGAACTTCTCAAAGCTGTTGAGGAATATCAGGTTCTTCCTCACTTAATGCTAATATTTCCTTGTTTTATCATGATGAGTATTTGATAGACTCGATATAATTTTACCATGTTATTTAAGCTGTTGATTTTCTAGCACCTTCTTATTCAATGGACACAAAGTTTTGTTATATTTGTCTCAGGGAGTTGCTCCTTAGTGTTGTCCACTCCACTTATTTAAGAACTAAATATAGAAAGTTAAAAATGCTTTATTTAGACTAGTTAATTTTCTAGCATCTTCTTATGCAAATGGATAGAGTTTTGTTAGATTTGCCTCAAGGAAGGAGCTGGCCCTCAATATTTTCCAGTTATTAAAGAACTGAAAATAGAGTCAGAAATGTAGCTGGATGACAAGTTGGTTTCCAATGCAGATTTTCCACTAATGGACAGTTTCCAATGCAGTAAAGATAATCAAATGGTGTAACTAATGACATGGGCCTGATTTTAGTTATCTAGTACAATTTTTTTTGATCTGACACGGAGGTGGCTTCGTTCGTTTTTTGCATGTTAGTTCTAGGTTTTGAACTTTTTTACTTCACTTTGATTTCCAAGCTCGACTCATAGCACTGGGCTACTATGAAGATTCTCATGCATGTCTTATTTCGTCACTTGATTTTTTATATGCGCTCTTGGTTTGTCCACTTTGCTTCTTTAGTTCTCATTGTTCAGATTAATAATAATTTCTTTATCTCTAGGTCCTGGTTATTGTAGGAGAAACCGGCTCTGGGAAAACAACACAGATTCCCCAGTATATTCATGAAGTCGGTTACACCAAGCAAGGAAAGGTATAAGCTCTATAACTTTTAGCTTGATATGGTTTATATGGCAGTCTATGATGACAGTTAAGTTACATATTTTAACTGTTTTAGAGCTGTAAAGGCTCCTGCATTGAGACAACCATATCTTATAGTTATGATAAATTTTTAATGCTCAGATCATAGAAGAATTATCTAACTTTCATGTTTACTTAGGTTGGCTGTACTCAACCACGACGGGTTGCTGCCATGAGTGTTGCTGCACGAGTTTCTCAGGAAATGGGGGTTAAACTTGGGCACGAGGTATGTCTCTTTTATATGATGCAATTTTTTCATTTACATGTTATTTTATTGTTTATAATTATTACAAACCCTAAAGATAATGAGTAGCTTTGTTATTGTCATTAACTGGGTCTAAGGTTTACTGTTTACCATTGTTGTTGAAACTACCTTTTTTAGATGAAACAAAACTCATTCTGCAGTTAATTGTTTTCCATATTTGTTGTCATATTGTATTCGTCGAAATCAAAACAACTTATTCTTAGATGAAACTAGAAACTTGCTCCCATTTTAACTGTTTTCAATTAAATTCAATGTTTGGATGGAGTTGAAAGTATGTAATTTACAGAACAGAACTACATTTTGGATTAAGCTACTGACCCCTAGGAAATCAAATCAACTATAGGTAGCTTGATGCATAAATCTCACATTGAGTCTCCAACTTACTCATTTTGCTTTGTCATCTCGCTTGTATCTTAATTTTGGTTGTAGAGTGAATTGAATTATCATCAGACTTTTGGTTTACAAATGGGTTGAACCTACTCTTTGTTGAAATCCAATTTTCACAAACCAGAACTCCTTAGCTGCTAAATTTATTCTTGGTGTTTGATTCTTTACTTTTTTTATTTTTTGCATTGATACAGTGAATCTTTAATTTGATGGGAAATGAAAAATGGTTTATTTTATCTATTTACTTCTACAGGTTGGCTACTCCATTCGTTTTGAAGATTGTACGTCAGAGAAGACTATTCTAAAGTATATGACAGATGGGATGTTATTACGGGAGATTCTTAGTGAACCAAATTTGGCAAGCTACAGGTATTCTCTTATGAGCAAAGCTTTTTTCTTTAGTCAAGTTGCTACTTTATTAATCAGTGTAGCTTATATTTTTCAGTGTATTGATGGTGGATGAGGCTCATGAAAGAACTTTGTCAACGGACATTTTATTTGGATTACTAAAGGCAAGTGATTTTTCCAACTTTTAAACTTGTATGAACTTGTTGTGGCATAGTTTGCCACAATTTTGACAGGTTTTCAAATTTTATATTTCTTTGATTGCTAGTATTGTTTCTCCATTACACGATGCAACGGGAGAGAACAGGATAAATTTCTGAATGTCTTGATAGTTAAACTTATATCACATCCATTTTATTTTATACTTATGCAAATGATAAAGAGACAGGAATTTACTAGTAATTTGCTAATATTCTGTCATTGATATTAAGAATGTGGTGTGAAGATGCCAATATATCAGTGTTGTCTTCTTATACCCAACTGACCTTGTTTTTGTGGTACAGGATTTAATTAAATTTCGACCAGATCTCAAGTTGCTTATCTCAAGTGCAACTCTTGATGCAGAGAAATTCAGTGATTATTTTGGGTCTGCTCCAATATTCAGAATACCTGGGAGGAGGTACCCTGTGGAAATCCATTATACAAAAGCACCAGAAGCTGATTATATAGATGCAGCAATTGTTACTGTGCTACAGATACATGTGACACAGTCTCCTGGAGATATTTTGGTTTTCCTAACAGGACAGGAGGAAATTGAAACTGCTGATGAAATATTGAAATACAGGATGAAAGGCCTTGGGACTAAAATAGCTGAACTAATTATCTGTCCCATTTATGCAAACTTACCCACTGAACTTCAAGCTAAGATATTTGAACCCACTCCTGAGGGTGCTCGTAAAGTTGTTCTTGCAACAAATATAGCAGAAACTTCACTGACGATAGATGGTATAAAGTATGTCATTGACCCAGGTTTTTCAAAGGTGAAATCGTATAATCCAAGGACTGGAATGGAGTCTTTGCTGATTAACCCTATCTCTAAAGCTTCAGCAATGCAACGTGCTGGTCGATCTGGAAGAACTGGTCCAGGAAAATGTTTTCGGCTGTATACTCTCTACAATTATCACAAGGATATGGAAGATAATACAGTGCCAGAAATACAACGGACTAATCTTGCAAATGTTGTCCTAATTCTTAAAAGTCTTGGGATTGATGACTTGGTGAATTTTGATTTTATAGACCCTCCACCTGCAGAATCATTAATTAAAGCATTGGAACTACTCTTTGCCCTTAGCGCATTAAATAAATATGGTGAGTTGACTAAAGTTGGCAGGAGGATGGCAGAGTTTCCTCTTGACCCCATGCTATCTAAAATGATTGTTGCTTCTGATAAGTACAAGTGCTCGGATGAGATCATTACTATTGCTGCCATGCTTTCTGTTGGAAATTCAATCTTCTATCGTCCAAAGGATAAACAGGTCCATGCAGACAATGCAAGAATGAACTTTCACTTAGGAAATGTTGGGGATCATATCGCTTTGCTCAGGGTTGGTAACTTCTCATCTCATTTTTCACATTCCTGTGTTATCTTTTTCTCAACTTTTAGTGGGTCTTTTTATCAACTTTTAGCGGACCTCGTTATTGTTTTCAGGTTTATAATTCTTGGAGGGAATGTAATTACTCCACTCAATGGTGTTATGAGAATTATATTCAGGTCAGTTTTTCATTTCATTTTGGTTCCATTCATTTTGTGTTTGTACATTTTTCTTTTACAATATCTTTTCTCCGTGGGTTTAATTTTATCTATTACATCCTCTGCTATAAATATAATTGAATCCTTGTTATTAATTCTGAGCAATTTCTTCTATTCTCTAAATCTATCTGTGGTTCTTATTTCTTGGTTTGATTCCTGCAACACAAAGTTGGGATAGGAGGTCATATATATATATTTTTTTTGGGATAATAAAATTTCTTGAACCTGAGATATATGTCGATATGCTTTATTGTTCTAAATGCCGCATGATGTAGGTGAAATTCTCATTTGTGTTGGATTTGCTGATGGTAATGAAGTGCGGGGACTATAATTTATTGCAGCTTTCTAGGTGTACTTTCATCACACTGATTGGGTATAAATATTTTCAGGTCAGGAGTATGAAACGGGCCAGAGATATACGAGATCAGTTGGAAGGGCTCCTGGAAAGGGTTGAAATTGAAATTTCATCCAATTTGAATGAATTAGATTCAATAAGAAAGGCCATTACATCTGGTATGAATGCAGTTGATCATTTTATTTGATGAATTCTGTTGCTCTTTTGTTTGATGATTTAATTTTCACAACCTTATTTCCCAGGTTTTTTCCCTCACTCTGCGAAGTTGCAGAAAAATGGATCTTATTGGACAGTAAAACATCCCCAGAGAGTTCATATACATCCCAGCTCAGGATTGGCACAGGTAATCGTCAAAGTTTTTCTTAACCCAACTTTCTTTCCAGTTTTTGGTTTTTAATATTTGTTGTTGAATGCACTAAAATGATGTTGTGCAAAACATACTTTTAGTACCAACAAATTGTTTGCTGTCTGTTTAAACTTTCTTTAAAAAGATGTTGTGTAAAACATACTTTTAGTACCGACAAATTGTTTGCTGTCTGTTTAAATTTTTTTTTATTCCCCGTTTCAGCTGCTCCCACGGTGGGTTGTTTACCATGAATTAGTTCTCACAACCAAGGAGTACATGAGACAGGTCAGTTTCTGCCAGAACTAAAATAGTGACCAACTGTTCTTGTTGACAAGGCTTTGCTTTGCATATGGACAGTTATCGGATCTAAACTGCTTGTTGAATTGCAGGTGACTGAGCTAAAACCAGAATGGTTGGTTGAAATTGCGCCACATTATTATCAGCTGAAGGATGTTGAAGATAGTAAGCTTCCTACCTCCATCTCTGATCTTTTGTAGGATATATATGCTTATGGCATCAATCTCTCGTCATTTCTTATTGTACATATGATACTTTGAGTAGCTAACTTCATATTTGTTACAGCAACGACCAAGAAAATGCCTAAGGGACCTGGCCGTGCATCATAGAAGTTACTGCTGAAAAATAATGCTGGAGCGGATACAGAACAGGGCAAATGTCTTTCAATGCTGCCGTCAATTCAGTTCTGGTCTACATTTTCTTCTGGACATGCAGTAAATCACATGTTGTAATCAGCAGAAACGATGCCAGACGATCAAAAAACTAACAGGAGAATGAAGAGGACATCAGCTGAAGCAGATTTTTGAGTTTCTACTCACTGCTGTGTATTGTATATACAAAAAAAATCCCTCGTACACTGGCAATGGTTCATCTGAGACCATGGATGGGCAAGCTGTATTCAGAGAGTAGATGTGCAATGAATAGATTTTGAAGTGATAGGTCGCTCACAAATAAGTTGCTGTATATTAGTTATATTTGTACCATATTTCTGAGAGGCAAGTTTGGATTTTTCCAGAGCCCCTCTAAATGTGAATATCTGAAATTCATAACTAACTAGATCAGTAACTTGTACCCATGTACCAGTTTTGAAGAGAAGTAGCTTGACTTATTCAGAGACATTTTTCCATAGTAACAAAATTGTTGATATCGATTTCTGTTATATTTCTTTGTTCTTTCATTTTTTATTCTTCCCTTTGCAGCTCTATAAAGATTTCAAGATGCTTGACTAGGTAGCAGTATATATTCAACTGCATTTGGGAACTCTTCAGGTATGTTTTTTACTTCCATTTTCCGTCATGTACTTGACGGTTTGCTGATGCATAGTTTGAATATGTGCACCATGGCATGATGAGGCACTGCAAGGCAGACCTCACTCTAGCATACTCTTCAGGTATGGCACAAATAATATTTCCTTCTTGCACTCTTGCATACTGTTGCAGTGTTTATGTTATGTTGATTAAGCATCATAGTGATAAGAATAACATTTTATCTATAGAATTTGATGACCATCCTCTTATAGAGTCTGATTGGGATTGTTTATGCTGTCTGTTTGGGATTGTTCTTGCTTGTGGCTGCAGAAAAAGAGAATTATAATTCATTGTCAAGAGACTACTAGTATTATGACTTCCTTTTGAAGTTTTTCAGGGAAGTCAGACGTTCTTAATAGTTATTCCAATACTATCCAAAACAGTTTTCAGAAGTCGTTTTGATTATGTAGTCTCTTGGAGAAAACAGATCAAATTAAGGTATAAAGATGATGACAGTATAATACACCTTATTAGGAAGTAGTAGTAGTAGAGATATACAAACATATTGATATAGACATCTCCTCCACTGCCACCGGATCTTGTTGAATATTGTGGCCCCAACGTTTTTGGAAGCCTTTGATTGGCAATAATAGAAACACATATGATTCTGCTCCATATATTCACATCCATGATTAAATGTTTTTTTATATTGATAACAAAACGAAATTGAGTTCACAGGTGTCTGTGTTACAAGAGAGAGTCACATGACAATAGAGCTGGAAAGGGACTCTCCCATGTCACAATCATAACAAATCTTCGTCGCTCTCATCATTTGTGTTTTGAAATCTCACTTCACTAAAAACAGACCCAAACCCAATACGTGTATGTATATTTATATATATACAACTAGGAGAGATGCTTCAAAAGATCCTCTATCAATTCATCATCAGTCTCTATGTATGTATATGTGTGTCACGTGACAATAATAATACGTTGAAAAACGAAACAACATTATACACCTACAAAATTCGATTCCTTCGTTTTCTTATTCCAATTTCAATCATCACCATTTCGTCTTCTTTTGAAATAAACTTTATACGTTGTTGTCACTTCTTGCGTGTCTCTCTCACTCGAGAAAAATTATTCCATTCTATCTAATTTGGTTTCATTTGAGTTATTGTCAATGCTAAATTACAATGGGAGTGATTAGGATGACTTATAAGCACTTTTACAAATGAGTTTATTTGGAATCAGTTATACTTTTAATTTCTATTAGTTAAAAAGAAAAGTAGAAATATTTTTGGAAGAGTATCACCTCCACTATTGTCACCAGTGCACTAGAAATTACTAAAAGGATTTTTTCAGTGAATTTCTTTCCAACCATATTAAAAGTATTTTTTTTAATCTCGAAAGTTAAGTGCTTATAGCCCTGTTTGTGATTTTTTTCTTTTAATTTTTGACTTCTAAACTAGAGAAAAAAGGAGTATAAGTTGTTTTTAATAAGTTAGTATTTTATCTTTCCATTGAAGAGCTTCAGAGATGTCAGAAGCTTTTTCAACTTTCCTTTTGAAAGCTCTTTCACATGTTATCCAAACACCACCAGTAGTTGTTCCAAAAGTTAAAAGTTAAAATTAGTCTATCCAACAATCTTCCATGAAATTGTCCTATAATGCCATTCATTTCTTCCTAGATTCAAAATATAAAAATCATTATTCATTCCAAGCAGAGAGTGCTAGGGTTACATTTACCCATCACTACTATATCTCATAACTTAACCTAATAACCACCATACCATGAACAAAAACCACTATTCCAAACCCAAAATTTCCAATCACAAACCCAAGTAATACTATAATCTTATAGGTGGGGTTATGTGAATATTTCGAAATGAAAACAATAGTATCAATGATGAGACCATGAGAGGAGGAAGAAGGTGGTCCGCATGCACAAAAAGTGATGCTTGTCATCATAATAGATGCATGGCGTCTCTATATCACCATTTCAATTTCAATTTTCAATTAATTAATCTCAATGTTTGACATTTACATATATACACCACCTTTTAAAGAGTGAAAAAGAGAGAATTATATATGTTCAATTACAACTTTTGCACCACTTATCAATGCTTCCATTGATCATCACCATTTTCACCAACACTTTTTCTATTGTCACCACTTTGTCTGCCACAACGTTTTTTACCCATTAGCATGGTATTGGATTCTGTTCTAAATCATAATAAAAGTCAATGGTTTTTCATGGTTTCGCTGCCACAACTGAAAACTATTAGTACTATATAGTAATAGTGTAATTTGCTTTCGCTTTGTTTGATAATCACGTGTTATTATTAGAGTGTGTGGTTGAGATTTGGACAATTAAATTGTGTGTTTTGTGATATAGAGACGGTTGTTAAGTAACATCCGGTTTGAAATATCGGTATCGGTGTCGGTATTGGGCTCTTCAGTTTTCCGATAATATCGGAATATTATCGATTTCGGTTAGATGTTTTGTTAAAATTTAAAAAATTAATAATTTTATATTTTTTTTTTGTTGAAATTTTAAATTTCCCAAAATTAATAATTTATATTTCACTTGATATAATCATTATGTTCATCTTAACACATGTTTATATACATTTTGTTTAATTATAAATAAATGTGAGTTATAATTAATCGTAAAATAAACATAAAAATATTGAAAATAACATCTAAATTTATTAGATTATTTACAAAATTTTACAAAAATACAAATCACTAAAAAAAAAAGAATTTCATGGTGACTCAAATATATAAAGTGAATAACTATTCTTTCACACAATAGATTTGCCATGAATATGTGTTTGCATATTTTTTTTAAAGTAATTGTTAAAATGTCATGTTTATGGCGTTTCATCTCTTCCAATTGATTCGTAAATAGAATCATTTGGATTCATTCAAGTAGATTGATATTGTCACTCGGTGTACATTCGAACTTCATTTGATATTTTTGAAGAATGATAATCAAATATATTGTAGCTCTAAAATTACCAAAGAATTAGATATTAGAAATTGATTCTGATCCTAATTAAGGTTGAATATTAGAACTTAACCCCGATTTCATTTCACCTCGTGATTGTAAATCATCCAAAAAATTATCTAGATTACCAACGTTCATTGATGAGAAAATTATTATTTAAGATTCCTCATCCATTTGCTGCGCTCTTTCTTGTTACCAATTGCAACCTTCTTAACCAACATTTTGCTATTTCTATTTTCAGTTAGATAATAATGTTGACCTAATGGATTAAAGGTGGATTAAGGTGTGAAGTTTTTATTATTTCTTTACAGTCTCCTCCAACAGTTCCATCAAGCATCTCTACTACTATGTTTGAATTTTAATCTTCATTACTACTAATTGGATTTTCATGGTAATTAGAGAAACTATTTACACATAATTAGTTTTCAAGTACCCGTTCAACATTAATTCCACATTCATAAATATAACTAGCAACACATAAAATCGACATCATCTAGTAAGCAAATATAATAAATAAAATAATAATAATGATAATAATAGTAAAAATAGTAATAATAATAATAATAATAAAATTCTCAATTCTAATACTTATTTTTACATCTAAAGTTCATATGAGATATATTTTCTCCACATATAAATAGTTATATATATATATAATTTTCAACTTCACATTAAAATAACAAAAACTATTTTTTTTTCAATATATTTATAAACAAGATAGTTAAATCAATGCGAATGTGCTTTAATGACATTCACATATTGAAAATGTTGGTGATAATACTTTTATTGTAATATTTCTCAATGACATAACACTTTCCGTATATATATATTTCTCAATGACATAACACAAATATAAAGTAATAATATTAATAATTTTTAATTAATATTATTATTATTTTTTATTATATTGTAATAATTTCTGGATATAATTATGTACTTAATTTCATTTTGCTACTCGATGCAATTGTTTTAGTTTTGTCAAAAAAATTTCTCATAATTTTTTTTATAGTATTTCAGCTATTTAAAAACAAATTATTTCATAATTAATACAAGAAGAATAAATTTCACAATGCACCTAAAATCTTCCCTCAATAAAACTATAGTTTAAATTGTTTATATTAGAATTGTACCTTATTACTAAAATTAGAAATTTATTAAGTATCTTAATCTGATTGTATACATAACTTGTATAAGATTTGAGTTATCTTCATGTTTTCTATCATATTAAAAATGAGAATTTAATTATGAAATATCATACTAAATAATATACAAATAATTAAAATCATAATTCTATAATTAATCTTTTTTCAAAAGAAATAATAGAGATTAATATATTTGCTGCACGAATGAGCAAACCAAATATATGCTTCCTGCTCCACACCTACATACTTCCATGTGAAATGCAATTTTTTAGATTGATGTACGCATGAATTCATACAATATTGGCTAGTAGGAATCACGTTAGTATCAACCAACCTTAAAACTGTACAAATTAGTTCACTATTCTTATTTTCTCAATTGTTTATTCTTAATATTTTCATTTTTACCATTTAAATTTTATTAGTCGTGAATCCACACTTTAGTACAAATATCAAAATTAAAATCTATTTATCACTTAATTTTTTGTTAACTACTTTCTAAAAATATTATTTATTTCTAAATATATCGGGATATTTCGGATAATATCGGAAAATATCGGGAATATAGGTATATTTTACAGATATATCGGATTCTGTACGGATACTCCGGAGGATATAGGATATTCAGATGTATCGGTACCGGTTGCTCAGAAATTTAGATAATATCGGGATAATATCGGGTATCGTTTCGATATTTAAAACCTTGAGTAACATCATATATAATAAAAAGTTGTTAATAGAATGTGTTGTGTGATTTATGTGGATATAGATTTGTCTTAAAACATACACATGTGATAATGGAGATTCACTAGAGCATTTAGATACTTTGTGGGGGGAAATATAAATAAATAATTACATAAACTCATAAAATATTTTTAGTTTTCACTATTTAAAAATTTGAATTAAACTAATAAATTATTTAATTTATTTTAAATTTATAAATGTTAATTTTAATTTTAAAAAATAAACAACATATTCATCTATATATATATATATAAAGTTTAATGTATTTTTTATATAATTTTTAAAATTTATAATTAAAATTCAGATAAATTTAAAAGTAGATTTGGATCATCATTATTAATTTTTTTATCCAAAATTTATATAAACCATTTGAATTAAATAAATAATTTTAAAAAACTATGATTATACTTAGAGAGATTCCACCATTATAAAAATGATGATGAGGTTCCATATAATAATTTTGATAATCACTTAAATGTATCTTTCAATTCAAGTGTTTTGATATATACAAATTGACTGTAGTGTTTTGATCTGTCAACACAGTGTTTCTCATTGAAGGAATAAAGTTGTAAAGGTTAAATGTCCTCTGCAATTTTGGTGGTACAATAATTGTAAAGATAATTAATGAGGACTATCAAATTTCCAAGTGTATATATGTGCAATTATAACTAAAAACCAAAAATAAAAAATGATGTTGAATTGGAATAAATGCTGTATAAAAGCACCAACCATGGCAGTGATTTCTAGGGTTTCTGATGAGGAGTGAGAGCATCATTTTTAGTGATATAAAACAACAACTGGTAACCAAAAAAAAAAAAAATTGAAAAGAGTAGTTACGTAATTAATTGATTAATTTAATAGTAGTTGAGTTGTTGTAGTAATAGGTAGCAATCATGAAAAAATGGTGGAGATTTCCATGCATTGCATTGAGCTCTGCCATTAAACAAAAAGCCTATCTGTCTTTTCTCTCACTTTTCACTCTTTGCTTTGAATTATTTCCTTAACTGGTCAATCCTTTGAATTAATTAATTAATTAGTTATAGAGCAAATGGTCTAGCCTTTGTTTCCAAAATAAAAATTATTATTTTTAATAAATAATTAATGTATATTTATCCACCCACCTTTTAAATATTTAAGAATTAATGGTTTATTTTAATTATAGGCTAATTTGAGTATTTAATAATTTAAAACTTTTAAAAAATTATTATTTATTTTATATTTATTAGTGTTAAACATAATCTCTAAAATAATTTTAAAAATAGGTTAAAAAAATTATATATATATTATAAATAAATAATATAATGAATCAATCATCATTCTATTAATTATATAATATAATTATTTTACAATAATAAATTATTATTCTATTTATCTTTATGTTACTTTTTATTTATTATAAAATTATATTTAATATAAATATTTTATCATTTTAAAAATTTTAATTTTACAATTAGAATGTATTTTCATATTATAATGTATATATCTCAATATTACAACAGAATGGTTCTTGATATTACAATTATTAGTAGTGTATTGGATGCCTTAGATTGATTTTTTATTTTTATTTTTTGGTTTGAATGGACAATAATAGATTCTCATAATTACATGTGTAAATCAACTGAAATGCATGTAATGTAAAAATAAAAAATAAAAATAAATAATACTACTAGGTGCCCATACCAAACAATTTTACATTTAAATGTACATAAAGACTGCTTCAAGCTTTCAACTTATAAATTTATGGTAAAATTATTAACACCCATCAATAATTTTATTTATTTATTTATTTTTGCATAATGAGGTACAATGATATTGAATCTCAATTATTAATATATTTGTAATATTATTGGATAGATAATGAATGAAAATTTTGTACATGATGAAAAATTAGTTGTTATGTTAAGTGTGTTGGGCACACATCTAATAATAATTGAATAGATAGTCCCCACCATTGCACTCATAAAAAAGCTATTCCAAAAAGAAATCAAAAGGAGAATAAAAGTTGACACTAGAATAAGAAGTTGCAGAGAACAAAGAGCATGAACTTTTTTGATTTTAGATAATACACCAAAATGGATTTCGTAAAGTGTAATTTGGTCCTCATTTGCATAAACACGGTTCATGTATACATGTACTAGGCTTCTTAAATAATTATATTATGGTACTTCGAGTTAAAATGTACATGTATAGTATAATATTGTATAATAGGGTGATATATATATATGGGTTGTTTTATTTTTGTTATTTTATAATTTTTATTTACATTATATAGTTTAATTTTAAAAATTTTACAAAAATAATTTTTCAAATTTTTACTTTTAAAAATTGAACCAAATTGATTATTTTATCATTATGTTTAGATCTGTGTGAAAGTGGTCTGTGAAAGAGAACCTTCACATATGTAATGGTCTATTTTTTAAAATCAAAGTTTGAGTGGCTCAAAAATAGAAATAAACTTCTATTGGTTTAGTTTTAAATTTTTAAAATTTTATTTGTTTTATTTTATATAATTTTCCCTAATAAATTGAAAGATATATAAATATTTATACTCTTATGATATGTAAAAAATTATCAGTTAAAGTAATTTTTATTTAAAATTATTTATTATTATTTAGATAAATAGTATTTTATTGTTCTATTATGATTTAATAAATAAAAAATGTAAATGATGTATATTTTATTAATTTTTAAATAAAGTAGCTTTATAGATATAGTTCATTGTAAAAAATTTGATTTTATAATTATATATTTTAATCTATTTATACAATTGTAATTAATTATTTATAAAAACTAAAAAGAATATATATATATTTAAAATAGCCCTGTTTTATTTTTACAAGTAAATGTATATACAGTAGTTATTTTTTATACATAAATTAATGTAAGTTCAAAATAATTCATTTTACGAGATTATTTGTAAGTAATTATTCTATATAAATAATATATTATTTTGAATTTTTAAAAAAAAATATCTAAATATATTATGATAGTTTTAGCTGGTCTTTATTTTTCTTTATTGTTTTTTTTCCCAAAGAAAATATATATAAAGTGTATGTATATCTTGTATGGGATGGTCGGTAGAACTTCCATTGAAAATATGACACGTATGCACTTGAGGTGAGAGAAATTAATATTTTATAGCCGTTATTATTTGAAAAATGTGTCATGTATTTTTAATAGTTATTTCTCTCACCTAAATTTGCTATAAAATATTAATTTCTCTCACCTCAATTGCATACGTGTCACATATCACATTTTCAATAGAAGTCCTACCATCCTACGTGGTAGCACCGTCCATACAAGATTTTCTGGTATATATATATATAGTGAGAATTTGATCGTTTAAACCGTTCATATACTTGTTGAACATATACATTGAGAAATTAATAGTTTTAAATCGTTCATATACTCTCATTTTAAACCTACACAATAAGATTCAAGTCCCCAAAATCACAATCAATTTAATTAAAAGCAGAACTAATTTTCCCTCTGAAAGTGGATTTTAATTATTCTAATGATTAAATCATGGCATGGCACTGAGTCTGACAGTCCTCCCTTCTGATAGACAACGAAGAACAAAGTCAATATCAGTCTGTAACTTCTTCATGGGATCTCATCTTGATGGATCATCATCACCTTCATTTATTTCTGTTTGTTTGGTTGGTGGTTGTTTTCATGCATTTATTTCACTCTTCACTTTCTTCTTCAACCTCTCATTAATACATTGTAAGAGTTGTGTTTTCCACCTTATGGTTTGATCAATTTACTCCATTGAATAACTTAGTAAATAATTTCCACTTTGTGTAAAGAATTTGACTCTTAAATTTGTAGTTTATTCACGGATATATAAGAAATTCTCTTTAGTACGTGGTAAAAAATTCTAACATAATATTCGCTTTAAATTTATGATTTTATTTAAATATAGTATTAATTTTTAATTTTTAATTTGTAAAATGGTTTAAAATAATATTTGGATAAATTTTGCTTTTAATTATTGAAAATAATTTATATAAAATGCAAACATTTACCTACATTATAAAATTTTAGGTTTAAAATGGCTGTTATTAAATTATAAATATATTTTAATAGTAAAAAGTATAGTTTAAGTAGTTTCAATATAAAAAATATTCTCACAAATAAAATAATAAAGTAATAGAATAATTGACAAATTATAATATTTAAAATTTATTTGAAATAGTATTTTTAAATTTATTAAATTGATCACATTTGTATTTTAAAAACAAAATTATAAAAAAAATAAAAACACCACTTTATTGAAAATTACTTCGATTTATTTATTTATTTATTTATTATTATTATTATTATTATTATTATTATTATTATTATTATTATTATTGATATTACATTCAGAAACCATAACTAAAAGTAATTTCAAACCTATCTATTATCGTTAAAAACTACATGCAAAAAGTTCAATTATTTAAAATGCAGAGGACCAATTTGAAAATGCATATATTTTGGAGGAAGAGAGAGTTTGTTTGGTATAAGTTATAATAAATTCTCGCTGGTAAGATGAATGCGACCCATCAGTCGACAAAAAGGAACATTTTCACTATATTTGCTTTCTCCAACTCACTATTTATTTTCTTTATTTTATTTTTTTTTTCAATATTCATCACTATGTAAAAAGAATAAAACAATACAAAAGTCTATATAAAAGCAATGTAAATGAAGTGGATTGACCTATGTTTTACCTTTTTAAATCTCTCATTTTCAACATGTTTAGTAGGTCAAACACCACATACTATTTATTTTTTGAAGCTTCTTCTTCTTCGGATTCCACTTTTAGTGCTAAAATTCATAGGGCCCTCACGATAAAGAAACTTGGCTCCTCAACTACAACAATGAATTTTTGTTTTCATGGTGTAAATTTTACTTATATGAGAAGATTAATGCTGAATAATGCATTTTACCTATTTTAAAACCCATTATTATTATGATAAAATTAGGGGGAAAAAACCATATTTAAATAAATTTAATCCGTACAAGTAATATTTGTATTTAAAAAAAGGAAAAATTATTTTGTAAAAAATAAAAAATTAAATTATTTTCAGAAAATAATTTTAAAGAATCAATTTTTTTTATAATTATTTAAATATTATTAAAACAAGATAATTTTAAGAGGTGGAAAGTTAAAAACCACCTCATTTTGAATAAAATTTTAAATGGCAAACAAATTCATAAATGCTAAATATTTAGTAGGATTTTCAAATGTGAATGTCATTTCAAAGCAATTAAATTCCAATATTCACTCATTGAAGTTGAAAAAATTGTAGGGTTTGTCACTTAGAATATAAGGAAACGATAGGTAGAATTTGATAAGAAAAACACAGTAAACCAACAAATATCAACCGCTCAATCACTTGTAAAACATAAAAAAAAAATAATAATAAATCATAATATATGTGAACACTAGAGAACAAGAAGCATCTACAAAACATTTTTAAAAATAATTACACAAAACTAATGATAACACTATTGAAAAAAATCAATTGTCTTATATATTCAAAATTCAAACCGACCTTATATAAACCATTATCTCTTCAAAACCAATTTGTTCAAATCTATATATCTTATTATCTTCATATAACCTAAAATAAATAAATAAATAAATAATTTTTATTTTTTTGAAAAAAAACTAGTGGAGTCACTTGTGAGCGTGTGTATTTTTCGTCAAAATCGAGGAAGTGAAATTCAATTTAATTTAATAAAATTAGTGATTGAAGAGAAGAAGAAGAGGTGGTCTTTTTTTCTTTATACTAGTGGAGGAGGTAGTGGGTCAATTTTATTTAAAATTTTAATTTAATTTTCTTCACCAAAAACGAGGGAAGTGAAGGAATATCTATGATGATCTTCTTCCTCTCTACATTAATTTAAAATTAAAAAATAAAAAACCCTTCATTTTCTAATATAAATGTCAAGTCTAATCCAATCTAAATTAAAAATATAAAAACATTTCTTTTTTGAACTCTGAAAAAACCTCTTCTCTTCTTCAATGTAATCAATTACATCTCCACATCACCAACTTCTCTATATCTCTCTCTTCTATTTAAGAACCCCACCTTCCCTATTTGAGTTCATTTTTTCCTCTCTTTTGTATTGTTTGTTTTTATCAACCAAACACAATCAAAGAAGAAGAGATTTATTTGATTTATTTTGGTTTTTAGATTTTCATGTGGGTTTATCAAAGAGTCTCTTACAGATTTTATTGGCATTCTGTCCACCTCCAAATTTAAAAAAAAAAATTTAATTTTAATTTCAAAGGAGGTGGGCATACTGCCAACTGAGGTCTGTTAGTCTCTCTTTGTAAAACCTCTCATGATTTTATTATTTATTACACGCTCTCTCTTGATCATCTTCTTCAACACATCTTCAAGGTATGTTTTAATGGTGTTTTGTCTATTTATATGTATATTTTTAATCTGATTATGGATCATATGAGAACAAATATTCATCAATATTATTCTCTTTTGAAAAGGTTAGGTTTTATCATAGTACTTTCATTTATCCTTTTTCTCTTCTTTTGTTGTTTTGTTTTGTTTGTTTGAAGAGTATATAATCAACATAATCAATATCAAATATGAGATCAAACAATATTTATCTGTTAAAAAAGATTTAATCTTTAGATATAACTCAAAATACCCACCAAAACCCTAGTTTTATAATCCCACAATATCATATCTAGGGTTTCCTTTATCTTGTTCATTTAATCTATATCTCTATCTAGGGTTTTTGATTTGATTTGATTTTGTATATTAAAAGGGGAAAGAAAGAAAGAGTATAAATATACTAATAATGTATTGAAATTAGGAAAATAATTATTAGTTTTGTCAGACTCAGCCCCATGAGTAGTGATGAGACCTATAAATGATAACAACACAAAACTTCTCTCCATTTTTCACCTTTTGTTTATATATCCACCGTAAAAATTGTAAAAATAAAAAATAAAAAATCTAGTATTATATTATCACATACATAATCATCATTTCATATATATTTTATTACAGAACATCATATCTGTATCTATAGAATAGAAAGTTAAAAAGATTTGATGTGTTCATGGTCTTCATTTCAATTCATGCATGACTGCCACCATCATGTTTACATTGTGTCAGTCAAATAAAGTAAATAATAATTATTATTAAATTCAAAAATTAAATCAATAGGACACCAGAGTCCAGACCCAACCAGGTCCCTTCTTTAATTAAGTTTTTAATTTTGGTCCAAGCAAACCCTAGTAGTAGTAAATCTCTCTATATATCTATATCTATATATATCTACTACGTAGCCTCATGATTGAAAGTCTGACATTGATATTAAATTTTTTGAAATGTGAAACGAACATTGTCAACATTGTCTCACTCGCTTTGAATAGCTCGTGGGTTTCACCCTCCAATTAGGTCTCCGTAGATCACGTAATGTGTTTGACAAGTCTCATTGGCTTTTGTGTTTTCTCGTACGTGTTGTGAAACATAAGCAAACCAAACCAAACCAAACAATGTCTTATTGCTTTTGCCCTAGCTTGTTGAATGGTCCATTATTGTTAATGAAAATGTGGTTTGAGATTGTTTGGGTTCTGTTCCTTGTGAAAAGTGAGTTCAATGGGTGTTTTATTTTTTCGAAGTTTTGGACTAGAAGTATGTGATTTGAACAGTGGAGCTTCCAAGATGAACTGGCTATTTGACTAGTGATGTTGGGACGTGTTTGGAGAGAGAGAGACTTTTGACTTGTGATTGATAGATACCGCTTTTGGAGTGTGTGCTGATAGTTGGAAAAAGCTTTCAAACTGAATATCTCCTTTAGATAGTGAAAGAGGTTATGAATATTGAAACTATTGTCATTTGACTTCTCGCTTGTTATAGCTGCTTTGGAAAGTGATTATGAGCATGCATAATATGTTTGCAAACACATTGTTCCATTGAATATACATCTATTATGAAAGTTATTCCGAACAGATTCGACTTCTAGTATAAATTGTTTTTAACAGTGTATACTTCTAATTTTTAAAACATTACTAACTTAGCTTCTTGTTTACTACGAGCCTGATTGGGATGAATTCGAATTTAAAAATAATTCGAATTCAAAAATAAATTTTAGTACATTTGGATAGAAATTTAGTAGTATTTGTAGATGGGGAAAGTGTTTTCAGTGAAACAAGTGGAGGATGTAGTGCTTTTATATAAGTGCTTCCATTTTTTTATTTTTTTTTTATTTTTTATTTTGGAAGTTAAAAATAGACTCTTGACTTTGTGATAGATGGATATACCACTTTTGGAGTGCGTTAACTTTTAAGCAGACTTAGAACTGCTTGGTATGATTTATATAAATATTTTTATAACTTTTTGAATTCAAAAGCACTTTTCAGAACCGATTGAAAGAAATTTAAAAGTATTTATAAGTTAGGAAAGTACTTTTGGTAATAGCAATCTTCTTTAACACCAACCAGCGTGACATTGACTTGGTATTCGACAGTGAAAGTTGGTGTATAACATGTGACATTCATGGTGTGATCTTTGTAATATGAATTCTATGTGATCAAATACTACTACACTATATATTCCATTCGTAGGTTTGATTATATATGATGAGTCAACTCAACAAAGGGAAAAAGATATCGGCTGTGTTTGACTCTATTTTCATGTGAATCCGAAACAACATGTTGGTTTTTCTTTGACCACATTATGTCTTTTTTTATCTACATAGTCTGAATATGAAATTCTGTTCAATAAAGATATAATGTGAAGAACGTTGTAGACTTGACTTTATAGTTAGCTTCAATAATTATGTTGAGTCGAATTTTTCCTTTTACTACTAGTACACTCTTAGGATACCAATATATACCAAATTGTGGTTACTATATCTTGTATTATGTTACATTATGTCGGCATGGTTATATGCAATGTATCACTGTTATATAGATTGGTTTGTTTCATCATATAGTTTTTGATGTATGAAATGATAATCTTGTTCTATGGAGGATCTATAGGTTTCATCTTCATCTATTGGTGTCTTCGTATTGAAATTAGTTAGCTATTAGAGTAGCAGTTTCATAAAATTAATAGTTTTTAGTGATTTTGGAATTTTATAACTGAGTAGCATGTTAAGTAGGTCTAACTCACCCAAAAAAACTCTCAAGGGGTGAGGATTACCTTCAATATACGGACATGTATACGGACATGGGGATTACCTTCAATATACGGACATGGAGTCAACGGGTTATTCCTAGGACAGTCTATAATAAGGTCCATTCATACACACATGTTCAGGTCAGCTCTAATACCATGTTAAGAATGTCTAACTCATTCCAAAAAATCTTACCTATGTATGTTTGTTTAACTGTTGACCGTGAATATAACCATGTCCTGGGTTTTTAACTTGCTTTCACAAAACTAACGCGATTTGATTTATTTAGAATTCATGTTTAGATTGAAATACAAACTCAAACGGTGTATTCTAAGATTCTATTTAGATAATTTGCTAATTTGTATTTTTGACTTCTGACTTCTAATAGAAGGAGAAATAGAAAAAGAAAAGTAAAATTTCATTTTCATTTTAATTTGATTGAAAGTTAATTTTCATTTTCTAAATACTTTTAGATTTCTATCGACGCTGAAAAAAGCTCATGCTAGCCCTTATAAAGAGGTTCTAAATTATGTTCAATTATAACACAGTTTATATCATGCCTGAATTAAACATATAGATACAAAGTCCACATCATAAACTACTTGAAAATGGAACAATGTGGTGTACAGATAGTGAAAGATCTGTCAAGTAATATTTCCTTTAAAATGATGTTATTGATTCATACAAGACTTTCCACTCCAGTCTGAGCAAAAATGGGACCATGATGGTGATATGTTACTGGAAGCAAAATAAAAGAAGGAATATATTGGTTTGAATTTTTTTTACTAAATGGGCTTTATTTTTACTTTTTTAATCGCATGCTGTTACAGGCAAAAAGAAGAAGAAAGAATACACACTGTCCAACATGTGGTCCTCTCTTCTCTGCTACTGGGCTGTAAAAATTTTCACATTGAAGTCTCTTGGGTCCTAGCACTCACCAGTGGGTTAATATTTGATGTCCCAGGAGATTTATAACAAGTTTAATGAGAGATATGATGATGTAATGTGGTTTGTATACGAGGTCATGGGATATGATGATGTCATGTGAGGTAAGGATGATGTCATTTAATAATTTGAATTAAAAGAAGTTTTGTACAGTTTATACACTTACTTATGAAATAGGGTAGCTAAAATATCATTTAAATATAATAAAAATAAATTATACTATAAGATAATAATGAGTTTTTGGTAAAATCAATTTATATCAATTTAATATAATATATTAATAATTTTATTTAAATAATATTAATTGATTTGATGATTTATAAATTTTAACATTTTATTTAAACACATTAATATCACTAAAATAAAAAATATTAACATTATCAAATTATTTTAAAATATCATTTAAAATTAACTAATATTTTATAAAAATTGATTCATATAAGACCAATGGAGTATAATTTTGTTAAAATTGTACAATAGTGATTTGTATTGATGGGCCATAACCCTATAGTGTATACGGAGAAATAAAAGAGAACCATCTACATTGATCTTATAATAGTAACTATATATTTCTAAAATTACATAATAATAATAAGATAATTTAAAGCTAATGTGAGTTTCAATAGTTACAGTATCTAAACGTTTAACACATAAACATTACAAGTGAGGATTACATGCTACCTATAGCGAGAAACTCTTTTAACTTCCTAATTAGCTTCTGCTGTTCAGAAAAGCAGCTTTGAGCTGCATTTGAGAGAATCATGCCTTGTCAATTTAGATAATACATTTGGAAGAGTATTACCACACATAAGTTCTTTCCACATGATCAGAAAGTCAGTTTTTCGAGCGCTTCGTCAAGAGGGTCTCTTAGCTTGATCTTGTTCAGTCTGCTGGGGCTTCTAACAATTCGGTCAGGTGAGTAGAATGACGGTAGTCTAAATGAAGATGCAGCAGAACTTTGTTGGTCAATGGAGAACGGACTAGGGGATATCCGCTTCTGTTTAGGAACAGCTCCGATGAACCTTCCTTGATCATATGATGTTAACTCTACTGCTGCTCGTTGCTTCGTGGCATCATCTACGTATAGAAGATCATCGATTCTAGCCATTATGTTGAATGCTAAGCTTTCCATCACCCTAGAATAGCTCTCCAGGATTGACTGTCCTACATCCTGCAACAAAGAAGAAATTCAGTTTCTTCCAGTATTCAAAGCTAAAGACCATAAGCTATGTGTCTATCTACAGATACACAGCTGTTAGTACACTAATTATATTCATTGATGACCATTGTTTCCTGCAATTTCTATTGTGCAACGAAGTAGACTATGAAAACTGAATCCTTTTATAGTGCATCGCAGCGGATAGATAAATATCTAAAATTCTATATCACCATGTATGCAAATTGCTGTTTAGAGTGACCTACCTTGTTGTACTGAATCTTATTCATGTCCAAAGCAGTTTGTGGAAGACTTGGGAACCTTAGCTTCAAGTTCTGCAGGATGGTCTCTGCACAGTGGGCTAGAAACTTACTCTTTTCTGCATCACTAACGAAACCTTTGACCTTACCACCCCAAGTTGACCTCCCGGCCTTGGCACGCATCAAACGCTTTTTAAGATACTTCTGTCTCCAAATGTGTACAGCTGCTTCTATCCTATTTGCTATTTCAAGAGTTGTGTATTCAGATGATAGGTCTAAGTAATCAAGAAGGCAATCTGCCGAGAATCGATCTGCAGTTAAGTAACGGTACATGATCTCGCCCAAACATTCCTTTCCACTCTGTGAAATGAAATGGAACCACATTAAGATTGTAATTTATAGAGCAAAAAGATGAGAGTTTACAGATCATGAACTCTATTCATACCTTGGGTAAACCGTCTAAGTAAGCATTTGGGATTTCCATCTCAGCTAAAACACTACTATTGATGGCCATGGCAGCCTTCAGTATCTGATTTGTACACTCCCTACATTGTTGCAATCTCCTCCTAGTAGCTTCAGACAAACCAGTAGCTGGAACCTTAGGGAATGGAAGCCACCACTTCTCTTCCTGTCGAATTGATGGCCTCCCTGATGATGAAGACAATGGAAATGATTCATTGTCATCAGTATCGCCAACTACTATTCCCCGATCGACGTAATGAAACTCAGAATCACAGAAACCATCAAGAATGCTGATGAGCATGGCATCCAGTTTCTTGAGTGCTGGGAGGTTTACATACAAATCTGACCGCTGCCTTGTTGCCATCACTTCAAATGTCCCGCCACCAGGAAACTCTTGCAGAGATGGGATCAGCTCCACTATGGAATCACTAACACATAACAGCCATTCCATCTCTCTGTGCCACATCAACTTCTTCTGCGGTGCTAGTGGTTCTAACTTCCACAGCTCTCCAAAAATAGAAGCTGTAGATCAATTACACAAAATTTACACATTCATTAAAACATTGAACCTTAGACCGATCACAGATAACTAATTCTTCTCCTCTCACTGCTATTTCAACATTTTGTGAACTATTCTAAATAGCATTTTAAACGGACCCTTTTCATGAAACTTCTGTTTAAACCAAAGAAACCATAAACAATAAGAAGTGTGAGTAAACAACACAATGCAGAGACAATAACTAACCAGAAAGATTTGTTATGGCATTTGAAATCGCAAGAGCTGTACAAACTCCCTTCCCACCTCCAGACATATCTTCTCCAAGCAATAGTTTAGCAAAACGCTCTTTCATCAATTCAAACTCTGCAGCAGCAGGACACAAATCAAAATTCATATACTAGTTTTACCTTTCTTTATTGGCTCAATATCACCTAAAACCAACCCATATCTCAATGCAAAGATACTAACTAAACTAATGACTGAGTCTGTGGACCAAGTCAAAATCATCCATGTGAGACTTCACCTTCACTCACCACTTTTACTTATAATTTGGAATCAGTACACAGAACAATCACCTCAAAACTACTCACTAAAACTCAACATTTCCATGTATCTATAATCTAAATACCCAACAACAATCCATTGAATATCTACATAAACCACACACATTCGATTCCAATAAAAGTGTCAAGCAGTAGATCACAACAATAATACAAATTCAAGACCCATAGCCTTCATCATCCGAATCAAAATGCAGCAAAAATAAAACACAATAAAATAAAATAACAGAACTAACCAGACACGTCATCATCCCCAACATCCGCCGTCTTCATCGTCAGACCACCTACATGTCTCCCGCCGACAACCGGCAACATAATCGGAACCGATTGAGAACCGCCGCAATTATCAACCAACTCAGTCCCAACAAAAGGCGACGAAGTCAAAGACACCGAAATCCTCTCTCCATCATTAAATCTCCTACACAAAAACCTACCACTCCCACAACCATTCGAACTCTCCGATTCACTCACATCAGCACTCAAACTGTAACTCTCAAACCTCTCACTCATTCCATCGAAATCATCCTCCGAGGAAACACAAACACTTGCCATTTCTCATCAAACCAAAAACCTCTCACGATCTCGCAACCGTTATTATCATCACTACCATCATTATCATTATTGTTATATTATATTATTATACACTATAGTACTGCTAAAAAGCAAAAGCTATTAAGCTTGGACTGAGTCTCGCACGCTCTTTCATATAACAGACAATTTCAGGCCCCCACCATTATTTTATGTTTTTCTCTTTTTCGCGGGCTAATTTGCCCACTCGTTTGTGTATCGCGTGGATGTCACGTTTGTAGAATATTCGGTGTTGGTTATTACACGCGCTGGAGTGGATTTTTGTTGTTGAGATTTCAAATTAAAGCAGCGGGTAGATGTGTTAACTATATGTACGTGGTTTTGGATGATTTCATTATTGTGGTTATAAATTCGGTTCGTGAGTCAATGTAGATTAATGTTTTGCATATTATTTTTGGACGATTGGTAATAATATTGATTTGTTGTTGTTTACACGCTATGTTGTTGATTGACTGACTCTATGATTGATATGTGATATAATTGCCTTTTCATGAACGAAGTGTAGCGTTGGACTTCAAGCCTTCTCATATACGTATGGGTCTTCTTAAAAGATCTAGGTCTGTAAGGATATATATTATATATATATATATATATATATATATTATTCTTGAAATCGTTTTTTGGATTTAAGAGATTTTATATATTCGAATTACATATAGAATAATCACATAATTTCCAGGTGTGTACATATAAATTATGAAATTCTTTAGATCACTAACCATATGTATGACGTGGCAGCTTTGATTCATAAGTGTCTCCACTTTATCCACTTTTGCTATAAGAAGGGAATGTATATTCGAATTTAGGGTTAATTACAAAAAGCCCCAACTTTTTCAAACTTTTTGCATTAGTCCACCGGTTTCAAACGTTCGTTACAAAAAACCCAGGTCATGCAAACTTTTTGCATTTACCCACTGGTTTTAAACCTTTTTTCTATTGAAAAGTACTGTTCCAAAATCGGAAATGGGTTTTTTTATAAGTAATGTTTGAAACCAGTGGGTTAATGCAAAAAGTTTTAAAAAGTGGGGGTTTTTTGTAATTTACCCTTGGAAGAATTTATACCTTAATGTTATCATCTTTTGCTATAAGAAGGGAATGTATATTCGAATTTATAGCTTATGAGAGCATTAGCATGTGAATTAAGAATTTCTATTCAGGCACGTCAGTGTCGAGAATATTTTTTAAAAGTTGATCTCAATTGATTCTATTTTCAAATGTGAATGACGTGACATATTTTATTCACACGATGAATTTCAACTGCTATTTATGGAGGTGCACATTTAATTCATCTAAATAAATATTATTATATTATTTTATTAAAGTAATTTTATCATCTCCCTTTTTATACGGTGGAGATTTAATTTAATTAAAATTCTAAAAAATATAAATATATATATATATATATATTAGACGGTGACTACAACGTCACTATTTTAAATAGACGCCTTCTATTTCTGAATATTTAGCCACGTCATGATTCACATCCTTTATTTTCCATGACCACATCATCTCACGTCCACATTTGATTGGAGATGCTTTAAAAAAAAGAAATTGTATTCCAAATTGTATTAGTATGCAATTTTTAGTGGTTTAAAATAATCCATAAACAAAAATGATTCGTAATTTTATCTTATCAAACTAAAAAAGGAAATAAATCAATAATGTTAAAACAGAAAAAAAAAATAAAAAAATATATATATAGTAATTCTAGATTGGAAATTGAAAGACAATGGAAGATCCCATTCACGAAATGAATCCAAAACGACGACACTTTAGCGCGTCAACGTACATATAAGTTACAACTAATAGCAAGGTAGAATATCCAGAGCCCCATTGAATAAAATGATACTGTCACGTGCAAGTCACGCGAGGATTTGCTGTTTTTCTAACATCGTTGCAAGATTTTCGCGGGGCATTCAAATACTATCTTCCTATTTAAGTCATTTTTCGTCTTCTCATTTCTACCACGAGGAGTACAACAATAGCAATAAACGTAAATTCAGTACCAAAGCAAAACCTCCGTTGAATCCTATGGGTTCGCTCTCTGTTCTCGACAAACCATTGGAGTATCCGTCTGCTCGGAGGGACGAGTCCGTCGTCGATGACTATCACGGAGTGAAGATTGCGGATCCTTATCGATGGTAAGAACACTGTGAGGTTTGAGAAGTTAGGATTTGAATGATTGATTTTTTGATTTTGTTTTTTTAGGATGGAGGATCCGGACGCCGAAGAAGTGAAGGAGTTTGTTGGTAAGGAGGTGAAATTGACTGATTCGGTGCTGGAGAAATGCGAAGCGAGAGAGAAGCTTCGAGAGAAAATTACGAAGTCGTTTGATCATCCGCGATATAGCGCTCCGTTTAGGAAAGGCGATAAGTATTTCTATTTTCATAACACCGGTCTTCAAGCGCAAAGCGTGCTTTATGTTCAGGTTCGTTGTTGTGTTTTGGTGATTGATTTGAAGAGTTGTTTAGAAGTTGTGTTGTTTAGTTGCTCTGTAGTGAATCATACTTTGTTAGATGAATGAGTTTTTGTTGTTTGTTTTAGAGATTATTGTGATCGGGATTTGGAGTTAGGAAGCTCTTAGAAGTAGTTTGTTGGTTGTTTGAGTCATTTACAATAGCATTTGTCTGTGTTTTGATGAATGCAGGATAGTTTGGATGGAGTGCCGCAGGTTCTTATTGATCCTAATACTCTCAGCGAGGATGGGACGGTGGCTTTTAGTGCATTTGAGGTTAGTGAAGATGCTAAGTACATAGCATATGCACTTAGTTCGAGCGGAAGTGATTGGGGAAAATAAAAGTTATGCGAATTGAGAATCGAAAAGTTGAATCTGAAACATTGTCTTGGGTGAGTATATTAGATTCGATTCACCTTGTAAATTTTTGTTCATTAGTTGATAGTGTAATACTAAGTGTATGTTGTAATTATTTCTTGTTGCAGGTCAAATTTACAGATATTAGTTGGACACATGATAACAAAGGGTTTTTCTATAGCCGGTACCCAGCTTCAAAGTAAGCTCAACTTCTCCTTTAATGTTTATCCTGTAAAATGAATGTTAATCAATTGTATTTAGGTTGGGAGACTTTGAGTACAACTGTAACTTGAAATTTACTACCGCTAGTATAAAGTTATTTTCATTTTATTGTTTGTAAAATGGAGAAATATTCCTTTTAGATAATTATTCTAGTTTCAGCTTGAGAAAAGGGAAATAATTCTTGATGATATTTGGTTTTTGAAATCTGCTTAATGATGCATGGTGGTGGTGTAATGATTTTGTATTCTATTTTGGGATATAACAATGATGATTGTCTTTTTATTTGCAGAGCTGGTGAAGCTGTAGATGCTGGGACTGAGACTGACGCTAATTATAATGAGCTTTGTTATCACTTCCTTGGTACAGAACAATCCGACGATATTTTGTGCTATAAGGATTCTGCGAATCCAAAATATATGTTTGGAGGCAGTGTTACAGATGATGGAAAGGTAGTTTGAAATAATTGAGCAAATGCTTTTTTATATATTTCAGCACAAACTGACTGTACTTTGCTGCTGTTGGGCAGTATCTCCTGCTTTACATTTCAGAGACCACTGACCCTGTTAATAAATTGTACTACTGTGACATGACTACTTTGCTAGAAGGCCTTGCTGGTTTTAGGGGAGGAAATGACCTGCTTCCATTTGTTAAGCTTGTTGATGCACTTGACGCACAGTATGTAGCTGTTGCAAATGATGACTCAGTGTTTACTTTCCGTACAAACAAAGATGCTCCAAAGTATAAATTAGTCCGAGTAGATCTCAAAGAACCAAGTAATTGGTCTGATGTTGTCCCAGAAGATAACAAGGATGTGCTGGAGTCGGCTTGTGCTGTTAATGTCAACCAAATGATTCTTAGTTACTTGAGTGATGTAAAGTATGTTGTGCAGATAAGAGACTTGAAAACTGGCTCTCTCTTGCAGCAGTTGCCAATTGACATTGGCTCAGTCGGTGCCATATCTGCACGTCACGAAGACAGTTCCTTTTTCTTTGTTTTTACTAGCTTTCTTACACCTTGCATTATCTATCACTGCAATTTAGAATCCAGGTCTGTAGAAATGAAGGTATTTCGCGAAACCACTGTTCCTAATTTTGATAGCTCGGAGTTCCACGATGATCAGGTCGGTAATTGTTCTCCTTGTCCAGTCTGTGACGTAGTTATAATGCATTCTTGTTTGATGTCATAAGTTGCTCCGTGTTGTACTTGTATCTTCACTGTAATATAAAAAAAAAAGAAAAAAATTAGTAATATAATATAATTTGTTGATCGCCGGAAAGTTTTTGGAAATTTTATTTTATGCTTAGGGCTTAAATGTAAAGATTTGAAAAATTTATAGTACAAGTTAAATTTTAAAAAGTTTGAGAGTTTTATTGTAATTGTGCGTGTTATAAAATATTTCTTATTTCTTCTTCTTCACGCTGCCAAAACAAACACTCAGCTCTGTTTTTCTTTCTTTAATCGACTTTCTCTCTTGTCTTCTCTCTTTTATATTTTTCAAATCGTTTACCCGATTCGAGTGATTTTCGTGCCATTGGATTCCTCTCATCGGGAACTTCAAAGATCATATGACCGTTATAGCCGACGTCACGTCAACACATTTGGTACCTGCTACTTCTTTATGGTTTTTTGGTTGCTTCCGATCCTCATTTGGAGAAACGGTCGCCATCGTTGGAATCAGGAAACTGAGAAGTTCTTAAATCACCTTTTCGTTCACTTTGCCGCTTTTGTTGATTTTCAGTTGTCTGGGAACCCAAATTCTTCCAAATTGGTCCTAATAGTCTCGTGAACTTATTCATACTTCGGAATCCAAGTAGGTTCTCTTGTTCATACTTAATTGGATTGATTTTCGAAACTGTAATTTAAATAATGTTATTAAAGAATAGTTTTGAATATTATTATTATTGCCGCTGATATAAAATATTTATGGGTTAAATGATTTTATTATTGAAAGCTGATTTTGGTTATTGATTAAGAATCTGCAGAATTTGTATTTATGAAATGTGAAATAATGTTTATTGTGGTAATTGTTATAAATTGCTATCAACTTGGGATTGATATTATTGTGGAAAGTGGTTATGGTGAGATATCCCTATGTTGATATGTTGGTGGGGTGAGCGTGACACGAGAGTGGGAGGGTGGACACTGCCTCCTTGGGTGCGAGTCCCTAAACCTGCGCAGGGTTGTGTCATGTATGGTTCACGGGCACCGGTGATATTATGTTTTATTGTATCAGTGTTGATAGCATAGAAACTTATGATTTCGATATGGTAACTTGATTTGCTGTTACTACTTTATTGATTTGAGAAATTGGATTTGATACAGGTTATTCGGATATTTGATAAATGTTGAAAGGTTTTGGACAGTATTATTGATTATTACTCTATTTATGAAATTATTTGAAATAAACTGAATTCTGCAGATTTGTTTTCTGAATATCTGGTTAAGTTATGAATAGGGGATTGGAACCTACTGGGCGAGTAGCTCACACCTACTCAATTATCATTTTTCAGGTTTAACTTCTTTGGCTCAGATGCGTGGAGTTGTTTATGCTTGTCCGGATGAAGATACGTCTCAGGAATTTATATATTACGAGCTGTATTTGTTATATTGAAAGTTTGAGGTAGTGGTGATGTAATTTGATGGAATTTAATGTATATACCTGAATGTTGGAAGCCAGGTTAGTTTGTTTTATTTATTTGAACTTTTTGACTAAAAGTTATGTAGTCCCGGGACATTTGATCAATTTTTATTGGTTCAGATATATTTTATTATTATTTTCTTTTATTTGACTTTTCAAAAGTTACGATCCTAAATTAGGTCGTGACATTCACTTTCTAAAAAGAATATTTTGCTTTACATGTTTCAATTTCAGGTATTTGTACCCAGCAAAGATGGCAGTGTTAAGATACCTGCATTCATAGTGTCTAAAAAGGACATTCCTTTGGATGGATCACACCCATGTTTGTTATATGGATATGGTGGATTTAACATTAGTATCCCACCATCGTTTGGCATCTCTCAAATCGTACTATCAAGACATCTAGGTGTTGTATATTGCGTTGCCAATATTCGTGGGGGCGGGGAATATGGAGAGGAATGGCACAAAGCAGGTTCACTTGCAAACAAACAGAATTGCTTTGATGATTTCATCTCTGTTGCCGCGTATCTCATATCTGCTGGATATACCCAGCCCAAGAAGCTATGTATAGAAGGAGAAAGCAATGGTGGGCTTCTTATTGGTGCTTGCATAAATCAGGTACCTCTTCTTGTTCGCATAGATTGATTTTGTGTCACTTTTGGCTTGAATGATTTGCTTAAAACGAATTGTTGCTAAATTTGTTTTTTGACAGAGGCCTGATCTTTTTGGTTGTGCTTTGGCTCATGTGGGTGTAATGGACATGCTAAGATTCCACAAGTTCACCATAGGTTGGTATACATGTTTTGGCTAGTAAATAACAGGTTTTAATCTCATTGATATCATAAAATGATTAATGCATGTTATATTTAGGTCATGTCTGGACTGCTGATTATGGTTGCTCAGAGAAGGAGGAAGAGTTCCATTGGCTAATCAAGTGAGTGAAAATTTGTCTGTTTTTTCACATTTCATACTGTGGTAACTTATGCCATGTGTTTCCTTCCTCATAAATATTAAAATATAAGTTAATGTTCTTAAATTGCTTCTTTCCTTTGAAGGTATTCACCACTTCATAACGTGAGAAGACCATGGGAGAAGGAATCTGGTCAATCAATCCAGTATCCTTCCACCATGCTATTGACAGCTGATCATGATGATCGGGTTGTTCCACTGCATTCGTTGAAGCTATTGGCGGTGAGTCCTTAAACCATTGTAACTAGTTTCATTGATTAAGTACAGACATATTGGTCCGGTTCTTATGTTGTGAGTAAGTACAAACATATTGCTTCGGTTCTTATGTTGTGGTGTATCTTATGTTTGATTGCCATTTTGAACATATTGTTCTGTATATTTGATATAATGATGAATATGGTGATTGTTTGTCAGACCTTGCAATACGTGTTGTGCACAAGTTTGGAGAATAGCCCTCAGACCAATCTGATTTTAGGTCGGATCGAGTGCAAGGCTGGACATGGAGCTGGACTTCCCACACAGAAAATCGTAAGAACCATTCTATCTCTCAGTTCCTCTATTCATAATGTCGTTGTTAACAGTTATTTACTACGGTAATATTTTTAAAATTAAATAAATGTATTTTCACAAATATATGGATTTTAAAAAGAAATAATTAAAAATAATTTAACTTCTTGAAATTAAATATTTATAGTTAAGTTTTAGGACCTTTTAGACATAAATTTATCTATTTATTACTTATAAATTAAATTATTTATTAATTTCTTTTTTAAAATGTTCTGAAAATATTATTTTAAATTAATTATTTAACTAAATAAAGTATAAAAGATATAATCATACTTTAAATATATAATAATAATAGTTAGGTTTTGGACAAATTAAACAAATATTCGTGGTGATATAAAATTTGTTATTCATTATTTTATTTAAAAAATAAAAATATTTGGCTGTGTTTGTTATTAGCGTTTTTTAAAGAGTTTCGTATTTTTGATTCAGTCAAAACTCTAAGACCATTTAATATCTTTGTTTGTTGAGCAGCTTATAATCTACTAATTAGAGTTTTTCACCGAGTTTTAGAAATGTTGTTCTGAGCAACGTTTAGAGTTTAAGTTAGAGTGTTTACAAAATTCTTCCTAAATTATCCTTAATTGTATTTTAAAATTATTTTATCTTTTTATTAATTTATTTTGTAATAATTATTTTTAACTAATTAAATTAATTTTTTTTACAATAAATTAAATATTTATTTATTTATAAAAATAAAAAAATTATTTTTATAGATATATTTTTACTTATTGACTACAAATATTATTTTATTCTAAAGTCATATTTTAAATTTGACAATAATTATCTTTTAATATCATGTCCTTTTACGTTATTTTAACTTTTTAAATAATTAAAACGTTAGTTTACCAAACAATTTTTATAAAAAAAATACTAGTTAAAACGCTAACCGCTACTTAAAAAACGCTAAACGCTTTAAAAACGCTAAATGCTATCAAAAACGTTATTACGACCAAACACAACTTTCATTTCTTTTTATAAGGAAAAAAAATCTCAATTATATTCAAAATAAAAAATAATAAAATTTATAGATTTTTTTAATTGTATTTTTAATCCGGATTTAGACATTTTGATATACTAGTATTCGTCCCATTATTATTATATTACTTTTATGATATTCTATAGTAATAGACTAATATCTATTTTTATTGAAATTCTTCGCATTGGTAAAATACTGTTAATAAATAAATAAATGTGGATTTTATTTTATTGTAAAAATGCACACTGATTCAAACTTCAATTTCAGATTGATGAGGCAGCTGATCGCTATGGCTTCATGGCTAAGATTCTTGCTGCATCGTGGATCGAGTAGATAGATTGGCAGAAGAACAAACATCCATCTCCGATGAGGCTAATTCATTCTCTGCCTGATTATTATTGATTTCTTAAGTCGAAAGTATGGGTGCATTTTCAATTGGGAGATGTTGGCTTTGGGCTTTTCTGTATATAAATTTTTTTATTTGTAATTCAGCTATTAATAAGGGGACGTTTAATAATTTTTTTTATTATTTGTTATCATTGATGAAAGTAGGGGTGAGCATTTGGGTAATTTGGATAAAACTGGACAAAAATTTAATCGAATTATGAAATTTGGATAAAACTGGACAAAAATTTAATCGAATTATGAAATTTGACCTTTTTTTTTTCCTTATCCGAATTACCTAAATTTTATTTTTACCCAATTAACTGATTTAACTGAATTATATAATGGTTTTCAAATTAACCGAATTACCCAATTTTTAAAAATTTTGACCGAATTTAACCAAACTTTATAATGGGTAATGATTAGATAGTAAGAAACAACGGTTGGAGGTTAAGAGAGAATAAAGAAGAGGAAAGAAAAGAAGACATTAGGTTTAGGGATTTTTTTTATGAGGTGTGAAAATAAAATAAAAAATTAGAAATATAAAATGACAGTATTTTATATTTCGGGTAATTGGGTTAATTCGGCCAAAATTCATCTTACCCTAAATTATCTGAATTACCAAATTTTTAATAACTCTTAATCGAATTACCCGATTAATATTTTTTGACCGAACCGAATTATCCAAATATCCAAATTAACCATATTACCCGATTACCGAATAATTTTGCTCATCCCTAGATGAAAGTGCGATTTAAATCTGGGTGGGGATTTGGGTGTCTATTACGTCCCAAAAAGATCCTAGCTCCTTCAAAAATTATTTCGGGTGCATCCAGTAATTTGAACTGAATGCTTAAGGATTTATTTGGATTGGATGGAAAATGATGAAAATGGGAAGGAAAGGAATGGAATCTTTTAAGTTCTTTTGGATGGTATTTTTAATAATGTAATGGAAAGAAAATGGATGGTATTCATATCATTCCATTAAAAATTTCATTTTCCTTTCTCTATAAATGGAGAGGAAAGTGATGAATGAAAAGTTTTTTATTATCATTTTATCAAATTGCCCTTAAAATCAAATCCATTCTATTCCATTAATTTTTTCATTGTATACAAAAGAGTGATATCATTTTTTTCATTTCATCATAAAAATATCCAAACAAGAACAATATTTATTTATTTCATACTATCCCTTCTTATTTCTTTCCCTTCCATTCTCATCCATCACTTTCTAAACAAAACTTAAGGTTATGGGAAAGCTTTGGTGGGCAGGTAGCATTTAGAGCTGGAGTTTAGGCGTCCGTCCAATGGACATATTAGGCGTCCGTCTAACTATTTATCATTATGAAAGCGACTTATTTGAATCAATACGAGTATATTTTATTTATTTTATTTATGATTTTATAAAAATGAAAAAATATATAAAATTTTAAATATTTTTTAAAATATAATATAATTTTTAATTATATTTTATAGTTATTCAATATAATTTTTATTTATTTTTAATAAAAAAATTTTAATCACCAACACCTCAACCATTTAGATAGATTTTTTTAATTTATTATTATTTTTTAATCATCGTCTCCATTGAATACTGATTTTATTATTATTATTTTTTTTATAATGAGATTTCAAATTAATGCAGCGGGTCCATGTGTTAACTATATATTCGTGGTTTTGGATGGTTTCATTATTGTGGATATAAATTCGGTTCGTGAGTCAATGTAGAGCAATGTCTTGCTTATTACTTTTGGAAGATTGGTAATAATATTTATTTGTTGTAGTTTACAGGCTTGGTTGATTGATCGACTCTATGATTGATACGTGATATAATTGCCTTTTCATTTCATGAACGAAGTGTAGCGTTGGACTTTAAGACTTCTTGCATATGTATGGGTCTTCTTGACAGCATGTAGCATCTCATGAACAACATTCATAGTAGCATCTCTTATGAGACGTTTCAACTATTAATCCCATATCAGTAAATATTATTTCAACGTCTCTCGCAATATTTGTACTTATCATCCGTGGTAACAACTCGGAAACGTCTTTGAGTTAAAGGGGAAAAGTTTGGAACTCTAGTAGATGTCCAAACTAATATTAATATATATATATATATATATAATATGAAATATATAGCACTTTTAATTGAAAATATAGATAATTTGTATAATATTTTTTATCTTTTTTTTAAAAAATAAATATTTACTCTGAACACCTATTTCATAACAGTAATATTAGTGAGCATCTTATTTTTTATCTTCTTGACATTTGTTTTGGATGTTGGAAGATGGCCTAACAGAACTAGATAGGTAAGGTATTATTCAAAATTATTTTTAAGATCAAATTTGGATTAAAAATATGTACCTTTATTTGAATGAATGGTTCTAAGAGCATCTCCAATGGGAGAATATTTTTGGGGGAAAATGATATTTTTGAGGTAAAATGATTGGAGTAGTTGGGGTAATATGGAGGTATTTTTGGAAAAAAAGGGATTAATTTGGGTTGAGGAGAAAAATGAAGGACCGGATAAAATGAGTTGAATGTTGTGGCATCATGTGAGTGTTAAATAAATTCATAGTTATTAAATTAAATGTCCCGGGTAAATTGTATGATTGGAGTAAACAATGGAAAGAATGGATAAAATAAAGTTTAAAAGTGGTGGGCTCCACCTTTTTAGCCCCGATTTTCCCTTTACCATTATACATGCCCTAAATGGTATGGTTTGGATGAATGGTTTTGACCAAACCACACCATTTTAGGGGACTATTAAATACCGCATTTACTATTCCAATTTTATCCTTTTAAATTTAGATTTAGGTATTTTGCTGGGATGAAACTATTTTTCATGTACAAAGAGGGGGGTTTAGGTTCCATGATTCTTTTCTACATTAGATTTCAATAAATAAGGCTAACTCAGGATTTGGCTTCAGAATTTTGAAAACGACTTCTCTAACTGATGGGATTTTGATATCGCGAGAATGAAGACCAGTTTTTTTCAAGAAAGCGAATGACTCGGATGAAGGATCCGCGCCGACTCGGACAACTTGAGTTTTTGTAAAAGACTATGGAGTATTTGTTGGGTACATGCTATGGAATGAGTATTGATAGATAATAGTTTGGTTTGAGCTTGTATAGTTTGTGTATGGATCAAAAGGTTTGTTTTTGAGATGTGAGCTTTTGTAATAGCTTATTAAAACAGGTCTTGCAAGTAACCACCAGGTGTTTTGGTTTCTGATTTTACAAAGAGAAAATTCTTTACTTTTCCTTTGACTAGATTTGATACGAATTGACTCATCACTGGCGTATAACATTTTTTTCTATTGTTGGCATCAGCTTTTTCTTCCCATCAGATGTGCGGGAGCTACATATAAATCAAAACAATTATTAAAATACAAACTGAATATACAATTTCTCCTTATTATTAATTTTGTCATCACATTTAAATAAAAATAAAAATTATTTTTATAAATATCTTCGATAATTGTATAATTGAAAAAATATTAAATGAGTTAAGACGTTGAAAAGATAATTAAACGAGTTAAAGAAGATGAAAATAAAATATGAATAAGAGAATTTCATCGTTTTTTTATTAAGGGCAATGCGGTATTAATCAATTTGCACGCGGTATTTATCACTTTTGTTTTTTTTTTTTTTCACTTCAATTCATTAATGTATGGTTGTATTGGTTCATTAGGGTTTAATTTATTCATATATTTTAAACCATTTTATCGTGTGTTGGGATAGTTTTTTATTTTTTTATTTAAAAATTATTTTTCATAATTTATTTTTATTTTTAAACTATTTCTAGATTATAAATAATATATTACCGTATGTTTTTCCAATATTATTTTTTATTTTCTTCCTCGTTGAATTTATTTTATTTTTATTTCTCTCCACTCATAATTTTTCTTTCTCTTTTATATCTCCACATATTATATATTTTTAAATTTTTTTCACCATATTATCTATATGATTCTTACTATTTAATTGAATTTATATTTTTTCTTTAATTTTATTTATCCTATTAAAAAGTATTTTTTATTTTATTTTTTTTATTCTTCCATAATTTTAGATAAAAAAAAAAACAATTACGTAAAACGATTAAAAAAAACCGTATAATAAAAAAGCTAAAATTTTTAATAAATCTATTATTACTAATATTTATTTTTAAAATCATCCATTTACAAAACAATCTGTACAAACATAATTTTAAATCATAATAGGGGAATCATACCTTAAAAAACCATATCTTTACTAAACCATCCTTGTTAGAATCACATACTTTCCATGTGTATATATTAAATTATGAAATTCTTTAGATCTCTGATTATTGTATGACGTGGTAGCTTTGTTATACAAGTGTCTCTATCTTATCATCAAGCGTGTCCCTATCTTATCATCTTTTACTATGAGGAGAGCATATATATTCGATATCAACACAAAAGTCCAAAACTACGTTTCGGAATTTATACCATATGAAGAAACCAAATGTAATATGCAATTTCTAGTTGTATATAATATTCCATAAAAGGAATTATTCGTAATTTTATCTTATCAAACTTTTTTAAGAAATAAGTCATTATTATTAATTTTCAAAATTAAATTTTATATTTTACATTAAAAAATGGCATTATTTGTGTAAACAAAATTTTTCTTAATGAAGTTTTCATAAACAAAAAGTGAAAAGTAGTAGAAAATATAGTAGTACAAGATAGGAAATGGAAAGACATGGAAGACCCGAAATGAATCCAAAATGACGACACTTTAGCGCCACAACGTACACATATCTAATACCAAGGTAGAATATCCCAAGCTACATTGAATGAAATGTTGTTATCATGTGCAAGTCACGCGAGGATTTCCTGTTCCTCTAACATCGTTCCACGATTTTCGCGGTGCCTTCAAATATCTTCCTATTTAAGTCATTTTTCGTCTTCTCATTTCTACCGCGACGATTACAACAATCGCAAAAAACGTAAATTCAGTACCAAAGCAAAACCTCCATTGAAACCTATGGGTTCGCTCCCTATTCTCGACAAACCATTGGAGTATCCGCCTGCTCGGAGGGACGAGTCCGTCGTCGATGACTATCACGGAGTGAAGATTGCGGATCCTTATCGATGGTAAGAATACGGCGAGGTTCGAGAAGCTAGGGTTTGAATGATTGATTGTTTGATTTGTTTTTGTTTTTGTAGGATGGAGGATCCGGACGCTGAAGAAGTAAAGGAGTTTGTTGATAAGGAGGTGAAATTGACGGATTCGGTTCTGGAGAAATGCGAAGCGAGAGAGAAGCTTCGAGAGAAAATTACGAAGTTGTTTGATCATCCGCGATATGGCGCTCCGTTTAGGAAAGCCGATAAGTATTTCTATTTTCATAACACCGGTCTTCAAGCGCAAAGCGTGCTTTATGTTCAGGTTCGTCGTTGTGTTTTGGTGATTGATTTCAAGAGTTGTTTAGAAGCTGTGTTGTTTAGTTGCTCTGTAGTGAATCATACTTTCTTAGATGAATGAGTCTTTGTTGTTTGTTTTGGAGATTATTGTGATTGAGATTTGGCGTTAGGAAGCTTTTAGAAGTAGGTTTGTTGGTTGTTTGAGTAATTTACTAGAGTATTTGTCTGTGTTTTGATGAATGCAGGATAGTTTGGATGGAGAGCCACAGGTTCTTATTGATCCCAATACTCTCAGTGAGGATGGGACGGTGGCTTTAAGCACATTGGAGGTTAGTGAAGATGCTAAGTACATAGCATATGCACTCAGTTCGAGCGGAAGTGATTGGGTGAACATAAAAGTGATGCGAATTGAGGATCGAAAAGTTGAATCTCAAACTTTGTCTTGGGTGAGTATATTAGATTCGATTCACCTTGTAACTTTTTGTTCTTTAGTTGGTATAATATTAAGTGTCTATTGTAATTATTTCTTGTTGCAGGTCAAATTTACAGATATTAGTTGGACACATGATAACAAAGGGTTTTTCTATAGCCGGTTCCCAGCTCCAAAGTAAGCTCAACTTCTCTTTTAATGTTTATTCTGTAAAATGAATGTCAATCAATTGTATTTAGGTTTGGAGACTTTGAGTACAACTACAACTTGAAATTGACTTCTGCAAGTATAAAGTTATTTTCATTTTATTGTTTGTAAAATGGAGAAATATTCCTATTAGATAATCATTCTAGTTTCAGCTTGAGAAAGGGAAATAATTCTTGATGATATTTGGTTTTTGAACTCTGCTTAATGATGCATGGTGGTGGTGTAATGATTTTGTATTCTGTTTTGGGATATAACAATGATGGTTGTCTTTTTATTTGCAGAGCTGGTGAAGCTGTAGATGCTGGGACTGAGACTGACGCTAACCTTTATAACGAGCTTTATTATCACTTCCTTGGTACAGAACAATCGGACGATATTTTGTGCTATAAGGATTCTGCGAATCCAAAATATATGTTCGGAGGAAGGGTTACCGATGATGGAAAGGTAGTTTGAAACAATTGAGCAAATGCTATTTTGATATATTTAACTTCAAACTGACTGTACTTTGCTGTTGTTCGGCAGTATCTCCTGCTTTACATTTCAGAGACCACTGACCCGGTTAATAAATTGTACTACTGCGACATGACTACTTTGCCAGAAGGCCTTGCTGGTTTTAGGGGAGGAAATGGCCTGCTTCCATTTGTTAAGCTTATTGATGCACTTGACGCACAGTATGTAGCTGTTGCAAATGATGACTCAGTGTTTACTTTTTGTACAAACAAAGATGCTCCAAGGTATAAATTAGTCCGAGTAGATCTCAAAGAACCAAGTAATTGGTCTGATGTTGTCCCAGAAGATAACAAGGATGTGCTGGAGTCGGCTTGTGCTGTTAATGTCAACCAAATGATTCTTAGTTACTTGAGTGATGTAAAGTATGTTGTGCAGATAAGAGACTTGAAAACTGGCTCTCTCTTGCAGCAGTTGCCAATTGACATTGGCTCAGTCAATGACATATCTGCACGTCGTGAAGATAGTTCGTTTTTCTTTGTTTTTACTAGCTTTCTCACACCTGGCATTATCTATCACTGCAATTTAGAATCCAGACCTGTAGAAATGAAGGTATTTCGCGAAACCACTGTTCCTGATTTTGATCGCTCGGAGTTCCATGTTGATCAGGTAGGTGATTGTTTTCCCTCGTCCAGTCAGTGACGTAGTTATAATGCATTCTTGTTGATTTCATAAATTGCTTCATGGTGTACTTATATCTTCACCTTCTAAAAGGGATATTTTGCTTTACATATTTTCAATTTCAGGTATTTGTGCCCAGCAAGGATGGCAGTGTTAAGATACCTGCATTCATAGTGTCCAAAAAGGACATTCCTTTAGATGGATCACACCCATGTTTGTTATATGGATATGGTGGATTTAACATTAGTATCACGCCAACTTTTGGTGTAGCTCGGATCGTACTAACAAGGCATCTAGGTGTTGTATATTGCGTTGCTAATATTCGAGGGGGCGGGGAATATGGAGAGGAATGGCACAAAGCAGGTTCACTTGCAAACAAACAGAATTGCTTTGATGATTTCATCTCTGTTGCTGAGCATCTCATATCTGCTGGATATACCCAGCCCAAGAAGCTTTGCATTGAAGGAGGAAGCAATGGTGGGCTTCTTATTGGCGCTTGCATAAATCAGGTATCTCTTCTTGTTGGCTTAGTTTTATTTTGTGTCACTTTTGGCTTGAATGATTTGCTTAAAACAAATTGTTGCTAAAATTTTTTTTCGACAGAGACCTGATCTTTTTGGTTGTGCTTTGGCTCATGTGGGTGTAATGGACATGCTAAGATTCCACAAGTTCACCATAGGTTGGTATACATGTTTTGGCTAGTAAATAACAGGTTTTAATCACATTGATATCATAAAATGATTAATACCTCTATTTATAAATAGGTCATGCATGGACTGCTGATTATGGTTGCTCAGAGAAGGAGGAAGAGTTCCGCTGGCTAATCAAGTGAGTGAAATTATTATATATCTATAATATATGATTGTAATCAAGAAATAGTTTTGCTAATTTCTAGTTATCCAAATGGTAATAAGTGTAAACTTCCCTTAATCTTATCAATTTGTTCCAAAAATGCAGTATTAGTGTTGGTTTTGTTTTACCAAAAAAAAACACGCATGGTTTTGAAACTTGCATAAAGGTTCACTTCTAAACATATGGGAATACTCATAAGGTGTGCAATCAAACTTATACAATATTTATACAATATTGGTTCTTACATAATATTGGTTCTTTCCTCTGAAGGTACTCACCGCTTCATAACGTCAGAAGACCATGGGAAAAGCAATCTGATCAACCAATCCAGTACCCTTCCACCATGCTATTGACTGCTGATCATGATGATCGGGTTGTTCCACTTCATTCATTGAAGCTGTTGGCGGTGAGTCCTTGAACCGTTGTAACTAGTTTCATTGATTAAGTACAAACATATTTATCCTGTTCTTATGTTGCGAGGAAGCACAAACATATTGGTTTGATTTTTATGTTGTTGTGTATGATATGTTTAGTTGATCTAGATTGCCATTGGAACATATTTTTCAGTTTTGATTTAAGTTGAATAAGGTGTTTGTTTGTCAGACCTTGCAATACGTGTTGTGCACAAGTTTGGAGAATAGCCCTCAGACCAATCCGATTTTAGGTCGGATCGAGTGCAAGGCTGGACATGGAGCTGGACGTCCCACACAGAAATCGGTAAGAACTATTCCATCAAATTTTCTATTTCTTTTTATTTAGTAAATGAAATCTAAACTTTTTGGTAGAATAAAAATAGGAGGAAAATGGAAAAAATTTGTTGCAAGTGCGAAAGAAAACAGTAGTGTTTGGTAGTTTTTAGAGCATTTGCAATGGTGGTGCGCATCAACCTATTTGCTCTGC
Organism: Cardiospermum halicacabum; assembly: GCA_031304145.1. Taxonomy (NCBI): domain Eukaryota; kingdom Viridiplantae; phylum Streptophyta; class Magnoliopsida; order Sapindales; family Sapindaceae; genus Cardiospermum; species Cardiospermum halicacabum. Next base: position 1,642,134 of record CM062394.1, read on the forward strand.
CTCATCAGATGTTCACAAATCCTCCAATGGGGGAGTATTTCTCCTGTGATATATATATATATATATATATATATATATATATAATTTTAATTTTTAGGTTTAAGTAATATGAATAATTTAACACAAATAAATGATATAAGATAGGGATTAGATGGGCTCTACTGCAGAGTAATTCGTGAATAGTTTTGTTCAGATATCACAATGTCGTGGTTAACAACTATTTATTACTATGCTGATGTTCTTAACAAATAAATGAATTTTCACAAATAAGTAGGTTTTTAGAAAGAAATTAAAAAAAAAAAATTGATTTCTTCAAAATAAGTATTTATTGTATTTGGGCATAGCTTTATTTATTATTTACTTTTTAGTCCTAAAATTCTAGTCGAGTTTTCAGGAAAAAAAAACAAAAAAAATAAAAAATCTAATTATTCATAAAATAAATTAAGACGTTCGGAAAATATTGATTGACTAAAAATTTTAAAACAATAATAATTATAGTTAGTTTCTTTATGACCAAATAAGCACTTAAATGACTTATTCTTATAGAAAAAATGAAAACTCTTATTATACAAAAATTAGAAAAAAAAAAAAAGAAATAAAAAATTCTTTACATATTATATTTTCTATTAATATTCTAATTGAGTATATTAATAGTATTTATTTTATCGAACTTCTTCTCATTAACCAGGTAAAAATCATTTTGTAAAATATTGTAAATAAATAAATATAGATAGTATTTATTACAAAACTGCCCAGCCCACTGATACAAACTTCAATTTCAGATTGAGGAGGCAGCTGATCGCTATGGCTTCATGGCTAAGATTCTTGCTGCATCGTGGATCGAGTAGACAGATTGGCAGAAGAACAAACATCCATCTTCCATGTGGCTAATTCATTCTCTGCCTGGTTATTATTTTCTGAAGTCCAAAGCATTGGTGCATATTCGATTGGGAGATGTTGGCCACTTAGGGCTTTTCTTTATATTTTTACGTTTTATTTGTAATTCAGCTATTAATAAGGAACCGGTTAGTAAAACGTTTATTATTTATTATCATGGTAGTAACTGTAATTTAAAGCTGGGTGGGGTTGCCTTAAGAATCCTAGAAGGAGAGTTTTGGAGACTTTTGAACGCTCCTTCATAAATTAATTTAGACGGGATGCTTAAGGCTATGCGAAAGCAAAATATAGGTAGAGTGCATTTGGAAATGTTTCTTACAAAGTACTGAGGGATACGCCTAGTACTAGCTGATGTATTTGAAAATGCTGCGGGGTACAATAGAAACTCATTTTGATAGAGTGCCTTTACAAACATAGCTGGGGCGCTTAGGAACTGTTCCAAAATGATATAGGGTGCCTTTAAAGACATTTGTAATTGTGCTGACTACGCTTAGAAATTTAGAAAAATTCAATAGGGGTGTACATGGCCATGCATAGCAACAGCAATGCTTCTGAAATTTCAGAAGGGTTAATTATTGTGTATTTTGGAATGCTGCTGAATGCACTTACAAATCAACGAATGCACTCAGAAACCACTTCAAAATTTTCGCTAGGGTGTACTTACAAACCACTTCAAAAGTCTTGCTGGGTGTACTTAGCAACGCTTCGGCGTGCCTATAGAAAGTTTGAAAAATATTAATGGAATGCACTTGGGATGCACTTCAAAATGCAACAGGTTGTACTTAGAAGTGGTTTCAAAATTTTTAATGGAATGCACTTGGGATGCACTTCGAAATGCAACAGGTTGCACTTAGAAGTGGTTTCAAAATTTTCCTTGGGGTGTACTTAGCAATGCTGCAAGGTGCCAATAGAAAATTTACTGGGTGCATTAGAAGCCCTTTGAAAATTTTCTAAAGGGTATACTTGGCAATGCTTCGGTGTACATTTAGAAATTTTGAAAATTTCCAATGGGGTACACTTAGAAAGACTACCGTGCGTTTAGAAACCTGCTCAAAATTTTCATAAGGGTGTACATAGCAATGCTTAAGGGCCCATTTAAAAAAATTAAAATTTTTTCAAAGGAGTGCATTTAGAAAGACTGTACGGTGCATTTAGAAATCTACTCAAATTTTCCTAGGGGTATAAGGGTGTACTTAGCAATGCTTAGAGGCCCATTTAGAAAATTTAAATTTTTTTAGTGGGGTGCACTCAGAAAGACTGCCGAGTGCATTTAGAAACCTTCTTAAAATTTTCATAAGGGTGTACACAGCAATGCTTAGAGGCTCATTTAGAAATTTAAAAATTTTCAATATAGTGCATTTAGAAAGACTGTAGGATGTGTTTAGAAATCTACTCAAAAATTTTCATAGAGGTGTACTTAGCAATGCTTAGAGGTCCATTTAGAAAATTTAAAATTTTTTAATGGGTGCACCCGGCTCAAAATTTTCTTAGAGTATACTTAGCCATGCATGCTTAGGGGTGCATTTAGAAAATTTAAAAAATTTCAATGGAGTGCACTTAGAAAAATTGTTGGGTGCGTTTAGAAACCGGCTCAAAATTTTCTTAAAAGTGTAAGAAGCAATGTTTAGAGGTGCATTTAGAAAATTTAAAATTTTCGTGTTTAAAAAATTAAAATATTTTCAATATGGTACCTTTCGAAATACTGCAGGTTTCATTTAGAAACCCGCTAAAAATTTTCTTGGGATGCATTAAAATTTTTTGTATGTTTTCACCCCGTGTACTTAGAGACATGCGGGGTGCAGTTAGTAATCATTTCAAAATTATAACAGGGGTATACCTAGTGCTGCTTCGGGGTATAGTAACTGGAGTATGCTTAGCAATGCTTCATGGGCCTTTAGAAATTGAGTGGGGTGTATTGAGAATACTGCTGAGTGCACTGGGTAACCGTTTCCAAATTTTCGCTGTAGTGTACAGCGATGCTCTGAGGTAACTTTAGCGATTCAAAAGAATTTGCTGGGGTGTACTTAGAAGCCGCTTCAAAAATTTGGCAGCTGCGCCACTAGAGATGTATCTAGGTGTGTGCTTAGAAATTGTGCGGGATACCCTAGAAACGTTCTTACACTTGGAAACTATTCCATAAAACACGAAGAATTATTTTCGTTTTTCATCTAAAAAATAATTCAATCCCTCTCATATCAAAATTTCAGAAGCAAAATCTCTTCGTCGCAGACAATCTCATTCATCCAGGAAACAATCCATTTTCACTTCTGTAACATCAAGTTGAAGTATCTCTGCTCTGCATCCCAGTATGGAACCAATGCTACAAAAACAGCAATAGAGTTGAGTGTCCAACTAATTAAATATTATAATACCAATAGACCTCATCATCTCCTACCTAGGATCTGTTCGTCCAAGATCTCCATGAACAAATTCCTTGATGTATGTTCCAGCCTGCACCAATTCAATGATCATCATATTGATTGACAAATAACAAGTTCTTTGGTCATCTTGAGCAATTTAAATACAGAACAACAGTTCCGTATAATTCTTGATATATGAGGGGGAATTTATCACCTGGGTACATAGATGCAAAAGAAAATACTGGGAGCTTCCAGCAATCTTCTCAATTTTCATCCTAACATTAGAGCAGAGACACAATTACATTCATTTAGACAAAGTAATAAGCAAAATATATGATAATAGAGATACTTACCAATGTATGATTTTTTCACGCTCCAAAGGACTGCGGCGGTGAAGCACCCTTATTGGTGTTCTCTGAATAATTTGCTGTAAGTGATAAAAAGCATTCATCAGAATCACCAAAACTATAAAAACCAAACAACCTAATGACACAAAACAGTGAAACCCTTTCACCAAATATTATCAAAGGAGAAGGGTAATTGGGTAATCAGTTGAGAATGAAACCATCAATCTAGAAGGATTGAGATGTGATTCTGCTTTTTATTAACATAAACATGGTTTCACCAAATATTATCAGAGAAGGAAAAAGGTAATTGGGTAATCAGCAGTTGAGAATGTTAGAATAGGAAGAACTGATCAAAATTGTTAGGAGAGACTGGTAGGGAATGGAATATGCTGAGGAGTGTTTTGGCAGGATTTGTTAGGCTCTAAAAAATAATCATGTGTTAGGAGGAGTAGGGCATCACTGAAAATACAAACTGGCCAGAGTTTAAGGTGCTCCTAATACCTCCAAGTTTGTAAGACTTAATTGAAATGCGAGAAACCTGTTCATAGTATCTTCTGTTAGTCTAGTCTACTATTAGTTATGTGGTATCAGAGCCACTAAATCCCTGGCCTGAGATAGGTGGGAGAGAGCTCACAAAACCAGGAGGGGCATTGAGCAGTCCGTAGCAGAACTCAATGAGCTGCGAGGGGTGGGCAACCGCCGCATCTGAGAAGCAGTTTGCCACTCTACCACAACTGCAAACAGAAGAGACTTCAACTGGGAGGGCTCATCGATGTGGAGAAGAAGGTTGGCTGGCAGTTCACAAACCGACAGGAGAAGGGTCTTGCAGTGACAAGCACTTTACAGGCTCTCAAAGAGAAATTCTAAGATGCGAAGGGACCCAGGAAAAGACTGACTCGGACACGGAGGGGACCAACACGATGAAACCCTAATGGGAGAACGGCACAAGGAACAAGTCGTGAAAGGGGGTGTTTGGAAGACTGATGATAATTGAAGGACCATGGTACAAGGAAATGAGAAGCGAAACAGGCAGACAAGACGAATACAGAAGAGGAGAAGGCCGGGATGGCGAATAGAGAAGAGACTTTAATGCTTGTAAGGTACCAACTGGAAGCTATGATATATTGATGCAAGCAGGTTGAAAAGGAGGATAAGATGAGATTAGTAGCCCTCGGAATGAGAAAAAACAAGCAGTATTGGTACAGATGGATGAGAAGTAGGCAACCTGTGAGAGATCAGGAGGACATCAAGGAACTTCTGGAGATAATTTTCAGTCTCTACCCATGAAGGAAAAAAATTTGATCGCTTGAAGGCATTGAGGCAGAAAGAAACCGTGGAAGAATACATCAAGAGGTTCATCGAACTGGAAGCTCTATTAACTCAATGGCCTGATGAAGTACTGGAACGAGCTTTAAGTCTGGATTGTTTAGCTAGGTGAAGACTGAAATGGACCTCATGAATTCCAGAATCTTGGAAACGATTATCAGAACCCAGCCGATCGATGTTCGGGATAGGATTAGAAGATTGAACTCAAGAGAAATTAAGGCTAAAAGGAGTAGAGCATTATGCTTTGGGGTGAGCAGAAGTTTTCTGCTCCGCATAGATATAAAGTTACTGAGGCTAATATTTGTTGAAAAAGAGGAGGAAGGCAGGCAGTTGAAAAGCAAATAGAGGAAACAGAAGTTACTATAATAGAGTTAACCTCTGAGTCAGTTGCAGGGCTATGAAGTTGTAAGGAGAATTCTAAGGAGAGAAGGTGATCATTTTAGTTGACAGTGGGGGCCACACATAACTCCTTAGATGAAGACTTAGTTTGGAAATGGGGATTGAAAAGAGTCCACCAAGAAATGCGGGGTTGTAACAGGTATCGGGAATAGGATAGAAGTGGGAAGGTGGCTAAAGCTCTGCCAGCTTCTTGTAGACTGAACTCTCTTTAGGCTCCGAGTTGTTTTTGGGTTGGGTGGGATGGTCGAATTTTTCTTCGCCAGCAACGAAGTTCTTGGTAATTAACAAGAAAGAAGGACCACTCATTTTTTTTTATTCAGTGCCTGCGGTGAGGCGCGATCCACAACAAACAAAAGGGGAAAGCTTGCTTGCTGTAGCCCTATTTTCATTTTAGTAGACTAGGCTTGGTAAGCGTAAGCTATTAAGTGGCTAGGAAATATGGATGTTATATTAGGGGTACAGTGGTTGTTCTCGATCGGGGATGTAACTATCAATTGGAGTAAAGTGGTGATAAGAATTGGTAAGGAAGAGCAGCAGCAAATTATTCAAAGACCACTTTTGAAGGGGACTAGATTTATTGGCTGAAGGTTATATAATAAGAGCACAATCTTGATGCAGAAGAGCCAGCAGTAGAGGATGAAACTATAAAAAGGGTCAGGAGGTATTTAGCCAACCAGCAACCCTTACCACCGTTATAGAAGAAATGAACATGCTATAAAGCTCAAAGAAGGGACTGTGTGCATCCAATTTGGACCATATAAATATCCTAAATAACAGAAGGATGAGATGGAGAAGTTGGTGCAAGAGATGATGGAAGGAGTTATAAAGCCAACCATGTCACCCTATGCTTGAGTAGATTAAGGGCTTTAAACTATGCCACATTAAGTGATAAATTTCCAATCCCCATTACTGAGCGCAGTTGCTTGAGAATTTAAATGGGTCTACAATCTTCTCCAAGATTGATTTGGAGGCTGGCAATCATCAGATAAGGATAAAGGAAGAAGACATTGAAAAGACAAAGTTCAAAACACATGAGAAGGCATTGCGAGTTCCTAGTACTAACCTTTGGACTGACCACCGTGCCAAGCATGTTCCAGTCCTTGGTGAATCAGATTTTTAGAACCTATCTATGCAAGTTTATTCTTGTGTTCTTTGAGATATACTGATATGGTGACAAGGAACAACACATGGAGCACTTAAGGACTGCACTGCAATTCTCGAAGGGTAATCAACTCTATGCCAACATTAAAAAGTGCTCGAGGAGAATTGGCGTACCTAGGGCACGTGATATCTGCAGAAGGCATTCCAGCGTAGCAGTCTACAGTTGAGGCAATGCTCAAGTGGCCTACACTGTGTAGTTTGAAGGTAACTAAGGGGATTCCTAGGCTACTATAGAAGATTTATGAAGCATATGGGCATAAATAGCCAGATCCTTCATAAAATTCTTGGAGAAAAATCCATTCAAATAGAACGAAGAAGCTGAAACACCATTCCAAAGGCTCAAATTAGCAATTAGTTCCACACCTGTCCCGGTATTATCAGATTACAACAAGCCTTTTCATCTAGAGATAGATGCTCAGCTTAAAAACTCAGGTGCAGCATTAATGCAGCAAGGCAAGCCAATATCCAGTTTCAGACCAACAATTTCACTAGGCAAGAAGGAAGGGTCATGCAAGAGAGTTAATGGCTACTGTGCTAGCTGCATGCAAGTGCAGGATCTATTTATTAGGGCAAAGTATTACTAGAGGAAAAGGGTAATTGGGCAATGCTGGAGGTTAGTGAGTGGTCAGGTACAGAATTTGTGGGAGTCTGTTAGGGGAGGGAATACGCCGAGGAATGTTTTGGTAGCATGTGTGAGTTGGTTTGGCTCTAGAATATAATAACCTAATGTTAGTAGGGGTAGGGCATCACTGAAAATACTGAATGTTAGGGTGAGCCTGAGGCTATAGTTTGAGGGCCTTCTAATACCTCTATGCTTGTAAAACTTACTTAAAATGCAAGCATCCTGTTTATAGTCCTCAATACTAAACTTAATTAAAACGCAAGCAACCTTTTGATAGTCCTCTATCTTGTAAAAACTTACTTAAAATGCTAGCAAGCTTTGATAGTCATCTTCTACTAGTCTACTGTTTGTTGAACTTGAGCGATACAAATGATGTTATTTATTTACATTAGAGAAGTAGACAGTAGGAAATGGAACTTGTTTCGTGGCTTACCAATTCCTTAGTAGAAGATATAGTTTGTATATCTTCCACTTGCAGTGGACGAGATATCCATACTAAGGCAGCATATTGCTTCTGCAAAATAATATCAGTTAGATTCTCCCAATGCACCTATACTTCACTGCAACAATAATATGAGAAACTGTATTCAATCAATTAGTAATAACGACCTGCTTCTCAGACTCTCCTTCCCGCATCAGGTTCCATCCATGACTGCCAACTTCTCTCAGATTTTTTACCTTAATCTACATGTAAGAAAATAACTAGGTAAACAATTAGAGTTGCTCAGTTGAGAAAGAGAGGATAAAAAATTAGCAATGAACTCACCAATTTATTTTCGAAGTTATTAATTTTTGTTTCTATTTCTTTTACATGTGAACCGGATGGTACTTGCCGTGCATTTTGTATCTCAACCAGAAAAGGCCTTCCTGACCCTAACATGCGAACCTGGAAAAGTAGAATATATATAAAAAAGGATGGTCTTCTAATGTGTGTCTATGTGTGTACTGAGGCAGTTTTACTGTACATCTATGTCTTCTCTACCAGCAGCATGGAATTTGTAATTGTCACCTTGACACATTGGAAGAATGTTTCCACCTACAATTTCCTGATTAACAATCTCATAAAAATTAAACCACCAAACTCAGATAATTTTACTGAAGATTAGAAGTGTAGACTGGCACTCATACCTCAATAGATGCTTCTCCTTTTCTTTCCTCATCAATGATCCAGCGGGTTTGACTAACATTCCTTGAGTACTAGAATAGGAACATAAAAAAGAGGAAATATTAAATCTCATCCATGCTCAATGCGTGTGAACTTTACAAAGCTTGAACTTAATATAAAAATATAAGCTAGTTAAAATGTCCATGACCTTCTAACTTCTTTGTTTTCAATAGTATTTCCCTTAAATAATTACTCATTGCATTATTTAAAAAGAAGATAAGAAGGTATTAATAGATGATTCTTACAGTAAGAAAACTGATTGAAAACCGATTGTATTTCTCTTCAATGATCACTTATTCTAGAATCTAAAATTCGTTGGGAAAAAAAAAAAAAAAAGATTATCACAGCAGTAGTATGTTCTTCTACTTGAAAATTCAACTAACCTTCAGGTATCTTCCACCGAGGTAGATAGAAGTCCTGCTGCAACTACACTCCATGCGACAAGGTTCATTAGCCTAGAAAAGTAGTAGACAACACCAAATAAGCAACAAAGAGACACTGCATAACATATCAATGAAACACCTCAGCAAACGACAACAATGTTTCAATGAAACAATTTCTTCAGTAATATAAATAAATAAACTCTAAGCTAAATCGACATTACCACATAAATCAACAAGAAACAGGAGGGCCAGCAACCATCAATAGGATTTCCAAGGTTAATCAAGTGGATCAATGCACATAGCAAACTTTAAACAAATGTATTCTTTGAGGAAAATTAAAGGAGAACATACATTTTCAAGGGGAAATTCATGGAGCTCGAGAGAATTATTCTCCGGATTTGCTATACTTCCGCTGGTGGGACCTGTCCCAGTTTTGACACTGTCCAAGCCATTGTCAGTGCCTGTGTCAATCAATTGAAACAAGATCCAAATTTACTTTCAATTGCATGTACCTAGTCAACAATAAGTACAATCATCTCAATGTTTGATTTTCAGATTTTTCATCAGGTTATATACTCTCATCAGATTTCACACATAATGCTTTAAAAATATACCATCTTGCCAAATCCCATAAAAGAAAAAAAAAAAAAAATAGGAAGCCATTCTCACAGCCATCAAACAGAAAGACAACAGAATGAATTCCCAATCATATCCACTCCATCTGTTCCCATCAAAAGAAATCCAGTAGTCCATCGCGGTGACACTAAACCGAACCAAGTATAATTTAGAAAGAGATGCCTCACCTATACCATGAAAATTGGAAGTGTATTGCTGATATAGAAAAATCATATGCAGCATGTTACAAAGTAAGCATTCAAGTAGGAAAGAACAGTAGGTTCTGCTGAAAGTTTGACTTGCCTATTTTCCTTCTCTTGCTACTATTGGTTCTCTCAGCAATATTTTGAGATGCTTCAGTACAAGTGTATGTCAAGCGAATTCTAAATGAACTTACACCACATTTCACGCCCTGCAGAACTTAAAATTAAAAAATAATAATTATTAAGATATCTGCATAAAAACAGTACTAGTTCTTAGGACAGAGGTAAAATGTTAAGAAAGCAAGACAATTAATCAATTCAAACTATTTATTCAAAATATTAAATCGTCGGACTCGATGAACTTACTGCACATCCCCACATCAGCAAAATGATCAAATGTCTAACATGTTACATTATTTAATAATTTAAATAAAAATAAATAAATAAATAAATAAAAAGCTTAAACATTACCAACAATGTCTCAAGGTGGCTTGTTAAGGCAGATTTAAGAGCATCCTTCACAGATATTCGCTCCATAGGTGATCTTTCTTTCCACAAGCTTTCAGATGCATACTTCTTCTCCACATACGACCTACATTTTGGAATATAAGTTAGCTGATACTTCTTCTGAGCAATATTTTCAAGAACAGTACCAAACACACTCAACCTTGCAACCTGAAAGGATGACTTATCCAAGACAATAATTGAAAATAAATAAAATAAAATCAATAAAGTATTTGAAGCGCCTGAGCCTTATAAAAACAACTAGTACCAAGCTAAATTATCGTTCTCCAAAATTTTCGGTGGCAAAGATACTTCAAGAGAAAAACTATCGATTTGATATCCTTCTTTCTTCACTAAATCAGCTATAACCACAGCCAAATCCCTACCAGTTTCCTTCATCACCAACACTTTCTTGTCATCAAAGTAAGCAAACTTCAAGATACCTAAACATGTCCTACACGAATTTTTTTCTATACTCTCTTCGTGTTTGTCAATTTCTACTGGTTCACCAACAAAATCACGTAATATTATTGATTGTTGCGAGACGGAAAAATCCGGTGCTTCTACTCCAAAAATCCGAAAAACGCATCTCAAACACACCTTCAACATAAGAAGACATTTCAAACAATTTACAAATCGCAAAATAAACTAAATAATCAAGCAATTATTTTATCTGATCAACATATACAGAATCGGTTTAACGTCAAATTGAATATTAATAATCCTATAAAGCACTAAAATGAAACACAAGAAAAGCAATCGAAAAGATTAAACAGACTAAAAGAAGAAACCCTAACTACGGAGGCGCTAGGACGAACCTCATTGGACAGCAAGTCCTCGACAGCATTACGAGGCAAGGACTGAACAGCAACTTTAAGCGACATCATCGCCTCCTCATCTTTGTCGCCGCTTACTTGACGACTCTCATCAACAGAGAGAACGAGGTCGTTCGACATTGAAACACACTATGATAAAAGCAGCAGTTTGCTGCTTCACTGATCGGCAGGTTTGGCTATCGACTGGAGAAATACGTATATTTATCCGCGCAATGCGTAATCTTATTTTTTAATCGTCAGATATTTACTTTATTGAGCGGCAAAATTAAATGCTGAGCCGAATTCCGCCTTTTTATTTATTTTATTTTATTTTTTTTAATATACCATAAATAACTTCTTCTTTTTTTTCTTCAAAAAAAAATTACTTCTTCTTTTTTTTCTTAAAAAAAAATAAAAATAAAAAAATAATAAAAAATAAACAGAGTCTAAATAATTTTTTATATTTTAATTTTGACAAAAATAATTAAGTAAAAAATATTTTTTATTTAAAAATAAAAATATTTACAATTAACTATAACTATATATTTTAAAAATATTATAAAAAATAATAATAATTTTTTTTATTAATTTTCACACTTGATCTCAATTTAATTATATTATTTAAAAATTAAAATAAAATAAAATATTAACATTGAATGAGAACAACCTGCAGAAGATGTATTGACAAACAAGTTCCTATTTAAAATAAATAAATATAAAAAGCCACCCAAAATAATATTTTCCTTTGGTGATTATAAAACTATCTATCATATTGATCGAGTGACCTTACACCTATTGATCCAAATGAATATATATATATATATATATATATATATATTACCCTCTACAGAGAAAAATGGCAAGAAATTGTTCAGACCAGCAGCGTATATATACGTCCCAGAGACGAAGACTTAAAACAGTAAAATTTAGATTACTATTTTATTAATTTTCAATTCCCATAACGTAATAATATGAACAACAGAAACTAAACGGTGTATATCTCCCCTATTGTTTATGATGAAACATATCCAGCGAATTGTATTAAAGATGTGAACACACATAAACTCAAATAACATATATTCCACTAGTGTATAAACTATAGTGAGGAAGCTAAACGATGGAGGTCTACAAAGCCAGCTAACACTGGACGATTTCGTTCCTTAACCTTTGTTTGATAGATAACCCTGCAGATGGCAAAAAGAATATAAAATCTTCATTACTTGAAGATTCATCAAATGGGATCAATTTTGTACAAATCATAGGTTAAGAAGCTGTACCTCGCGCCATTGAGCCACATCTCAGTGATCAAGGTTTCACCTGGGTATACATGTAAGAGGAACCGGCCTGATATGCTTTTGACCATTTCTGGATCTCCTTTACAAATGCATTTGATGATTGCCCTAACGGCAAATCCAAGGGAGCATAGCCCGTGCAATATTGGCTGTGTGAATCTGTTGAAAAGGAAATGAAAAGATCGGATTAACCATGTAGCAGAGGATCATTTGAATATGAAGTGTGGTGTGTGACAGGTGAAAATGCAGGCAAAGAGAACATAAAAATATTAAGTGAACTATTTCGACAAGGTCAATTGGTTACTTAAACACAAACTTAACTCCATTGCTGAACACAGGACTGAATTATCATCAATACAGATGACTCAAACTATGGATAATTAGATTTTCCGTTGATGATTAAGTCAATTATCCTGTGTTTCTAATCAGAGTTGTTTGAAAGGTAGTAATAAACAGTAAATCCAGTCTATACTAACCCGGCAACTTTTGCTACCACAGGATCAGAATGCAGAGGATTGTAGTCGCCCGATAGCCTATACAGCAAAGCCTGTAGAGAAAGAGTATCGTAAGTTCAAATTTCTACAGGAGCTCTCGTGTGCAATTGTATCTATCATGCCTACTTATTGAGTGCTTATGTTTACTTGATTCACATTGCACCACCCCAGATGAGATTTTTTTCTACTTGTAATTCATAAACTAAACACATGAATTTTGAAATTATGATTAGAGCGCAACGATCAACCTGCTAGAGCTTCTATTGACATGCAATGTAAAGAAAAAATGTAAGGCTCGCTTGTCCTAAATAGCCATGATAGTAGATAAACTACAGCACATATGAATGTTAATTTAGCCACAGTAAACTCAAAGCTACATGCCTGAGGCGGTTGAGTACAATCTTCTAACACTGCGAAAGGTTGTGTTTTCGGAATTTTCACAGCTACAGCCTGGTTGGTCGGATAGTTTGTGTAAGAAAAAGGTTTAGATGATTTTGAGAATCCACCAGCACCACGTAGAAATAGAGTTACTCTGCAAACAGACGTTTTAGATCAGACAGCAAGAAGATTGAATTCAATAATGAAGTCAATAGAACTCACCGGTTCATGCACAACAATTCCCCAGACTCTTTTTCATAACTTCTGATCTCAAGCTCAGCAATGGCAGCTTTAACTGAATGTTTAACATTGAAGATAGGAAAATGATGTTATAATCATTTCATGTACTAGAACAATGACTTGCAAAAAGAAAAAAATAAAAAAATTGCAAGGCCACAGAAGTTGTGGACTATCAATTTGCTTTCGTAAATACTTATAATCATAAAAGAAAGCATGTGAATCAATTCGACGATGACAAAGGAATTCTGAGCTTCTAGTAGACACATTTCTTATTTCTCAACAACATTAAATACATCAAAATCAAGAGGTCAACAAAACCAGAGAGCATTGCTTAAAAAACACAACAATACAAGTACACTTACCCAGCAACAATTAAAAAAAAAAAAGAAGAAGAGATTAACACATCATATTAAGATCCACTAGACAAAGTAAACAAGTCAAAACAAGAACATTTGCCTAAAAGTTCCGGGAATGAAAAACAAACCTTTATCATGCAATCCAGCAACCGAAACTTCATTCAGTACCTGCATCAATTGTAACAGAATCTCAAAAACTAGAGCAAAAAACCACACAAAACAATCATAAACTGAATCAAATTAGATTCCTCACAGTAGCATTGGAAGGCAACGGCTTGTATAACTCTATATATTGCTGTCCATGCAACAGAAGACGCGGATCATAACTATATAACACAAAAACAAAAATCCACAAATGAAAACCACAGGCAAGAAAACCAGAATTCAAAAGAACAACAAAATTTTTTTATAGAGCTTACTTCAATCCAGGCAGGTTCAAAGAACCAGAGGGCATCAATTCACGCGTAAACAAAGCAGAAAACGTTGGTAAAACCTATAAAACAGCATAAAGAATCATCAAAACTCACACAAATTCCCAATTATTTGACTCAACAGTTAACCGAACCGAGATCAAAATGAAGTAACGATACCTTAACAAACTGCTGACCATCTTCATGGTAAACGAATTTAAGTTCATCTTTGTCAACAGCGTTTTTTCCACAAGCTCCAACACCAAGCGCATAAATCACAACATCTCTATTCAACAAAAAATGAAACTATATCAAAACCAGACTAAATCCTCAGCTAAAATAAATAAGACACAGAATCAAACAGCAGAGACTCACTTCTCAGTGTAGGTGAACGATGTCTGCAATCCATTGGAAGGAATTCCACATATACACAACAAAAGAGAACACAAGATTCAAAAATATATTACACAAAATTCGCACAATTGAGAAGTCGAGTGATCATCAGTTGATGATTAGAAAGCAAAGAGGTGATTTACCTGAGGAAATTTGTGTGAGATAAGGAGGTCTGGGTTGAAGTCTGAATTATTCGCCATTGAGAAGCGTGTTTGTTGTAGATATTAGATTAGATCAGAAGAATAATGAGACTTCAGAGACAGCAGTGAGGCGTGAGAGTTTGGATAGTCAAGTGACGTTTTTAAATATATAAAATAAAAGTTAATGAATTATGTAACTGGCCCTTCTTCAGTTACGTAAATACTATTTCCGTTCGTATGGAGGATGGATCTCGTGCTTCGTCAATGTGTGGACGGAGGATCGATCTCGTGGTTCATGCAATTGTTATTTTGAAGGTCTAAACAGTGACATTGATAAGTACAGATAGTAACAGTAGTAACAAAGTGATTTAATTTGATAATTTGATAATATTTTAGAGGAAACTATATAAAATAAGATATATATTACCCTATTATACCCTACCATACTAATCATAGGGTCTATTTAGAATAGTTTCTACTTTTGACTTTTGGCAGAAGAAGAGGAGAAGCATAAGCATTTGGCAGAAACACCAATTGAGGCGCTTTCACTGATAAGTACAGTACAGAAAAATACTTTTAAATCCAAAAAAATTGTAAAAATACTTTTATAAGCCATATCAAACCGGTTCATAATCCATGCATACCTTAATGAGCTAAATACGAACTACTAAAGAGTGAAATACGACTAAAAAATTAAAATATGGACCAGCCCATATACTCGGATCCTGTGGGTATACACAAATGTTAATATTATTTCACATTTCAGTCATATCATGAGACAATAATAATACTTTCGCCTTTTAAGAGCACCATTTAAAACAGACACATTACACAGTGAGAATTTTGACATGGTGGATCACATATACAAATGTAACTGAGACAAGTATTAGCGGGGAGGCACCAAAGAAATTTTTGCCGAATATAGAAGGGTGGCTGGCATTTAACCCTTACCTTAAAATCAACACAATACCTTAAGCCTATGTTTGGATTATGGTTTGGTACGTTATAGGTTAGATTTATTAATAATCTACATCATAGATTTGGATTATAGGTAAAGTTGGTGTGGTTCAGTTTTGTTATGTTATGTATGGATTTGTTTGAATAAAAATTATACTATTTTAGGTATTAGTAGGATTTTTTTTTTCCCCAAAATTGTACTTCTAATATTAGGAAAAGTATAAAAATATAATAGTGTAATTGCAATAGATGAAATTTCAATATCTTAACTTTTATTTTTTATTTTTACTTTGGGAGTATTTAATTTTATGTAGTTAATATATTTTTTAAGTTAATTTGGTTATTTCATATAACATTTTGACCGTTCATTTGATTTAACTTTTTTTTTATTTGGTTATTTTAAATAGTTGTGATATATTTTCAAGTATAGTTTAATTATATTCTCCATAAAATATTAAAATTAATCAAATTAATTATAATATTAATATTTAGTTAGGTTCCATTATTTTCACTAATATGTAATTGGATCTAATTTATAAATTTTAAATATTAAATCTTTTTATATAAGTTTTTTTTTTCACATTCTAGTATAAGTAAGTATTTTATTTTATTTTTTTTACATTCGAGTAAAATAATTTATTTTTAATACTTTTTTACCCTTTAATAATTTTTTTAAATCCATTTAATTTAAAAATAAAAAAAATTGAATTTGTAAATTTAATGTTCACAAAATTGGCTGAAATTATTTTATTATTAGTTTAATACTTTTATTAAAATTAAATTAAATTCTAATTTTTTTCAATATTATTTTGTTAAATTGATTAATATGAAAATACAATGAGTAGTATTTAAATATATCTAATCTATTAAAATAATTGTTTTTTTTTTAATTTTTTAAAAATGTCTTTATAGCACTTAAATTGAGATAAAAATATTTTAAAAAAATCAAAATTACTTAAATATAAATAAAAATATTTAAAAGAAAAATAATTGGCACCTTAATTTTTTTTACTTTATCAAATTAGTAAAAAAAAATAAAAAAATGGTAAAACTAAATTAAAGCATCTAAAAATAATAATTAGTTTGTATATTAGTATACGCGGTATTGTCTTTTTAACCCATTCCATACCATCCATCCAAACAAATAATTTGATTTTAATTTTACTGTGCAGGTCAAACAGAATTTTAATACTGTACAAAACAATGCTTTACCGAGCGAAATTTCAGCCATCCAAACCAAACCTAAAAGTCCAACAAAAAAAAATCAGCCAAAATATGAGTAATAATCAGCTTGCATCGCTTAACAACACGTAACAAGACACGATTTATCGATTTCCTACAATTTCGTTAATGACATTGACAGTAGAAATGAATTCTCTGATTTAGCATTTAACAGAACTAATCATCGTGAGTTCTATGGAGAAAAAAACAAAACCAAACTATAAATCTAAACACACTTAACACCACCCTGATTCAAACACAAGGCACAAACAAAATTTCTTATGTTCGCCAAGTTCAAACCCATGACAATAATACAAAATACAAAGCGCCAAGTGCAATAACTGCAGATTGCATCAAGATATTGTCTCTACATTCTATCTTCTCTCCTCCTTGGGGCACAAGTGATGATTTCATCAACTCTAAGAATCATCTCAGCAGCTTCAGTTGCAGAGAGCAACACAGCCTGCTTAACCTTGAAGGCTTCGGAGATTCCAAGCTTAGCCATATCTCCTACCTGTAAACAAGAGAAGAGTTCCGTTTAACTTTATGGGTTTTTCTTCATTAAACTAACTAAATGTCCGATAGACATGTTAGTTTACGAGGTATTAATGCCTGAAAATTGAAGACCTATTCAATGTAAGAACTGAACCCTAAACTTGAGTAATAATATGCACCGAGAATGTAAGGGCAAGCATTGTGCTATACAAGCAGTATGAAAGAGTGGTGTGGTAAGTACAATAGAAGAATTGTAATAATAATAATAATAATAATAATAATTATAATAATAATAATAATAATAAATAAATAAATAAAAATAAATAAATAAATAAATAAATAAATAATAATAATAATAATAAAATACATAAATCACTTGTTAGATAAAACACCAATATATAACTTACAGATCCTGAAATGACATCAATTCCAGCAGAGCAATTCTCCTTCTGGTGTTCTGCACGGAGCTGAGCTACCAACTCAGCACTGTCTAGACCAGCATTGTCAGCAATGGTAGTCGGAATAGCAATAAGTGCTTTAGAGAAAGCATCAATGGCATGAGACTTCTTCCCAGGGGTTTTTCGTGCCAGCTCATCCACTTCCTTTGCCATGACCAACTCAGGCCATCCTCCCCCAAGCAAAACCCTGCTATCATTCACTGTCTGAGACAGCACACACAAGGCATCATGGAGGGACCTTTCAGCCTCATCAAGGACATGGTGACTGCCAATTTACCCATAAAAGATAAGTCAAAAAATACAAACAGAGCAGAAGTTTTTCAGAATAACCAAGAAAACAACATATCAAACATCGCTGAAGAACAGGCAATCAGACTGTATACAAATTGAACAGCTTATAACATACCTGGCACCTCTCAACACTATAGTACAGGCCTGGCCCAATTCAACACCAGAAAAGTGGATCAACTTGTCCTCGCCTATCATAATTTCCTCAATGAGGTTGCAGTGCCCTAGCTTAACGGACTCCGGATTGTCAAAGGTTGATGCAATTTCACCACCAGTGACCAATGCCAGACGTTCTATGCCATCAAAGTCAGCATGTTCAATTGCAAGTATACCTGCATCCGCAAAGAGCTCCTCTGGGAAATTGTAAATCAACTGCCTGTTAACAAAGCAGTTAATCCCATGACTGATTATCTTTTGCACCTTTTCTCTCATTTTCTGTTTCTCAGCCCCTTCTATCTCAGCAGCTTTAGTCATTGAATCAACACGAACACGGGCCCCATAAATCTTTACTTTATCAGTATCCATTGCAGTATTTGCCACCAAAATCTTTGCATTCTCTATGCGCTTTGGTTGTCCAATACCAATTTTCTTATCAAGAATGAATCTGAATACCACAGTTTAAAACTAAGAATTTTAAGAGATGAACATACAGAGAAGAATAATAAGAAGAGAATACAATGTCTATGTTGTTCAAACTACTTTCTTTATACTTGTTTCCACTCATGTCAACATGCTTCCAACTATCAGAGAAAAGAAAATGATTCTAATAGGGCCTTACTTAAAATAGATTATTCTAACCATACAAGTATTTAGGGAGAGATACAAAAGAACATTCAATGAATAACTGCCAACCAATGAATGCATTTTATGCAGTAGTGATGGCTAACTATAAGATGAACCGTAAAGAAACATTTGCATATCAAGTAAAAGGACTTTTAGTCAATTTATGCATCCTACCCTTCATCTAGGAAGGAATCCTTCAGGGATCCTCCAGGCTTCTTGATAATTTGGATGGCCTCTAAATTTGTGCTACCCTGCAATGACAACATCCTCAGTTAACATGACTAGCAGCAGAGAAAACGTAAGTTCAAGCATATTGCATGTCTAAATACTGTGAAATCATACCACTGTATCTAAACCATTCACTAAATATCTAGGGGAACTTGCACTCCTAAAAGAATAAAAATAAGAATGCAGCAATTGACCAAAAATGCTGCCTCATGCCCACATATTTAAACTTTTATGATCACCAAAAGAAGATTTCAGTTGAAACTCAAGCCAAATAACACATAATACCTTGAGCCTCATGACAGCATCCACAGCCAATTGTGCAAAATGTTCTTTGTCCTGTGAAAGGATTTTTGAACTCAGTGTTGTCATCGCAATCTTCATCAAGTCCAACTTGAATTCCTCTACATTATACAGATAAGTCAAGCATTAGGGAAATAATACTCAAAGGCTAAAAAGGTGGCATGTCATCTCCAAAGGTTGGAAATCAGTTGCAAATTGACAACACTAGAAAAAATAGAAAGGAGAACAAAATGCAAACAGTATATCACCTGCATTCTCTTTATTATCCTGAACTTTCTTCAATAGAGCATTACGAGCACATTCTGCAGCCATTCTGAAACCTAATCAAGAACAAACAGAACCATAATATATTCTCAGCTCCATTATCAGTGAGATATTTATAAAATGATTATACATTTTCAAATAATACTAATAAGTTGAGGGATATAGAGGAAAAAGTTTACTTCACAGAATTCCAATCATGTTAGACAACTTCCGTAAGATTTGGGACAAAGTAAAATTTCCTTGGGAGGTAAGTTTAATAAAATATGTAATAAATAAAATAAAAAATAAAAAACACAGCATATGTGCAGTCATCTTCTTTAAAATGGACCCCAAAAAAATTCAAATCAAGTACAACAGCAGTTATTTAGCACTGCAAGGTTGACTACCTAGAATAAACCTATCCAGTCATATACCAGTAGCCAGATATTGAAACAAGCAGGAAAGAGAATAAGATATTGGTTAAAACAAAAATGTTCACAGCCAACTTATTTAGCTGTACATGAAAAGAAGAAAAATGTATGAACAATAGATGACAAATGAGAACCTGATATTATTGTCATTGGGTGAATCTTAGCTGCCACAAGTTTTTCAGCTTCTCTTAAAAGCTCCCCAGCCAAAACCACAACAGAAGTAGTTCCATCACCAACTTCATCATCTTGAACTTTTGAAATATCTAGTTATTAATATTAAGGAGTATCATCTGACAATGGTATGTAATAATAAATTTCTAGTCATATTTGATAGAAGTTATGCTGCAAACCATATAATCATAAAGTATACACAGCTCAATAAATTGATATGTAGACAAACAGAAACATCTCTTACCATCTGAGAATACAACAAATACAAGCCAAAGCGTAGAAAAACAGTTACAAGGATACCAACAAGAACTTTGGCAGCAGGGTTGTCAATATGTAGGGATTTAAGTATAGTAGCCCCATCATTTGTAACAGTTACTTCACGTCCTCTGCCTGTCGATTGCAAAATTTTATCCTGAACAGACTAACATATTAGCACACAGTCCACTAGCAAAGGCTTCTACAATTGCAAAATGCAAAAATAGTATCATACTTACCATTCCTTTTGGCCCTAATGTTGTCTTAACCAAGTCAGCAATCGCCATAGCACCAACAAATGATGCCTAAGGATACAATAAACACAATAAGCATCAGAGAAAACCAAAAAAGGAACTTCAAATATCAAAAAACAGATCCCATGAATGCATATATAAAAACACTAAACAATAAACCTTCTTAGTCCTAAAACCCTAACATCCAAATACTCACCATTCTGGCTCGCTCTCCCTTCTCTTCACTAGCTTCATCTTTAAAAATTTTCTCCACCTAAAACAAAAACCAACCAGTTAATCAACAAAATAACACCAAACCGAAATTAAAAAGCTATCAAATATCAACATACCGCCATTGAACACTGTAAGGAGATGCAACGACGCTCAAATCAAAGCCTGAAAAATAACCACCAAACAAAGAAACATCAAAAAATAAAAACAAATACTAGAAACCAAAAACACAAAACATTTCAACAACCAAAACTAAACAGTAAATTTCAACTTCAGAAGCTCGTAGAGTGTTCGAGAACGAGAAATGAAGTGCGCGAAAGAGTTAGTACCATAACGTTTCATTAAACCCTAGAGAGACGAAACTGGTAAGTAAGTTGTTACCTGATCTGGCGACGGAGGTCGATCGACTGCTAGGTTTTTTGATATCTTCGGATCCCGCCGAAAAAGATTGTTAACGAGAGTGTGGGTTAGGCTTTTGCTGTCTAGTAGGAGCGTTTGGTGATCTGGTGTTCCCGAGCTTATAGTTGTTGATGTGATTGTGGCCTGTGACTACCGCCCGATGTATTGACTTTGTTGGTCAATTTATCAAGGATTGTATGAGTAATGGGCTGCTTGAGCAGACTGGCCCACCTAGGCCCAAGACCAGCTGAAGTCAGATCCAATTCCAGCAGATTTCAAATCCAAGCTTATTTGTCCGGACGGTCTGAGGCCCATCTACCATCCATTACAATCAAATGAGATTTTGGATCATGCAGAGATTTTTTCGAATCTCAAAAGTTACGTTTTTAACGGTCAATCTGAGTCCTATAAATAAGCACTTCATTTCACTGGTATGCATGGAATTTTTCTTCAGCCAAATAGGGTTCCAGTGGAGCCGAGTATACAAGGGTGTTCGTGTTGGACTCGTTTATTAAATATTGAATTCGGCTCGAACTCGACGAGCTTTATAAAATGTTTGTTCAAATTTGATTCGATTTTTTTATTTTTTTTTATTTTTTTTTATATATGTTCGAGCTCGGCTCGCCTAAATTCGTTTGAGTTAATCGAGCTCAATTTATTTGGTAGCTCATTTAAATTAATGGAGCTCAGCTCATTTAGGAGCTTGTTTAAGTTAATCGAGTTCATCTTGTTTAGTAATTTGGTTAGACTCATTTAACTGCTTGTTTAAGCTCATTTAGTAAAATTAAAACAAAAGTAAACTGAGTTTAAATTAAATCTAAATTTAAAAAGAAAAATTCTGACAACTATTTTAATTTGGATTTTTGAATTTGGACTTTTTTTTATATACATTACAAATTTTGTATATTTTATTTTTTTTATATATTAGTTTTTATTAAAATATATATTAAACGAGTTATAAATGAACTCGTTCGCGAACACAAACAAGTTTTAATCAAACATAAACGAGTTATAAAGAAGTTAGTTCATGAATATAAACGAGCTGAATAAAAATCTATTCACAAACGGCTCGTTTATTAAACGAACTATAAAATTTTATTTGTAATCATTCATTTAAGTGTTGAATGAATTTTAACCGAACTATTCACGAATCATTGACGAGTACTCGTGTTCGTTCGCACATAGCAAAAATTCTACAAAATTATTTAAATAATTGTTCTCACTTCCCACTCTTGACTGTTCTCACATCCTACTCCCAAGTATTGATTTTAAAATTTTAAAAAATAATTACATTAAAAAATAATTATAATATATTTGGTAGATAAATAATTTAATATAATGAATCACGGTACAATTTATTAATGTATAATATGAATTTATAAAAAAAAAAAAGAAAAAAAAACTAAAATATTTCATATTTATTAAACATGTTCAAATTATTATTATTTAGAAAAAACCACCAATTTGATGGTAATAAAACTGTCACACTATATATTAACATTAACTTTCAATCATAAACTGAAATAGAAAACTATACCACAACTATATAAAAAATCTCTCAACCTAAAATAATAATAATAATAATAATAATAATAATAATAATAATAATAATAATAATAATAATAATAATAAATCCACTGTTAGAATAGTTTTATTTTAGAGGTGAAACCAAATCAAAAGCAAAAGAAAATAAAACAGAAAGCAAAATGAAGATTAGATCTCCTGTTATTGAAAGAGCTTGATAAATTGACTGAATTCATATGACAATATAATTATACATAACTTCCCAAAGAAACAATGAGAATACAATCTTAAAAGGAGAAAAAGAATGTGACCTCGAGCTGGGGTCATTTATAACACTAAAAATCACCACCTTAGACTCAGACTCAAATACAAAGACCATAACCAAAAACTCTAAATCTAATCCAACTCAACCGTTGACATATATTGTATATATAAATATGGTTACTTATCAAATGCTATAACTTAAAGAGGCCTTGTGTGATGACCAACAGCTCTACCACAGAGACGAGCATTCTTTGGAATTGGGTACTCATCTCTAAGTGAAGTAGATGTTGTGTAAACTCTCAAGTAAAATTGTTGTCCCAGATACTGTCTAGCCCAAAATTCTGACCTTAAGTTCCACATACCTACATTGTCAAGTGCTATGTAGATTGCAGACCATGATTTCGGATACACCTGCATCATATCACATACATCAAATGAGTTTTCTGGTCACCTTTCAATGGTTTTGATATTTTTCTAAATGCAATAGTGAATGGGATTTTACCTGAACAGTGGAACGAGCAACTGCGTCGCGGAGATTGTATTGGTTTCTACTAGCTGAAGTCCATTGTCCTCCATCCATACTGCATTTTTGCATTAATGTGTTTTAATCATCTATGGTTACATCGATTAATGTTACGTAGCTATTGTTAAGTTCTTGATCTTACCCGACAACCCAAAATTGGTAGCCATCAAGGTGATAGCTTTGGATGATATCTTCATCATTTTGGAAGACGATTTCTACGAAGGTTCTGTAATCAGCACCCATGACTGATGTATCTAAATAAATGCCTCCACCTGTGGGATTTTCTGAAATGCTACCAACACGGAAAACTCCACCAATGTGGAAGTAATCAGCAAGTTTCATGGGAGTGTCTGGTGCAATGAATGATACACTGTTGATAGCATATCTTTGCTTGCCGTTAACTTGTCCTGCAGAGCTTGCAATCCTGATGGTTTTGGTGGTGTTTATAAGACCATAATGATATGAGCCTTGTGGGTTTGGCCTTGGTCCACTGGCTGTAAGATTTGTCCTGCAATAAGTACACATAAATTGGTTAAGCTATGTCATACATGACTAGTAAGTACACATATATTCTTCCCATGGTTTAGGAAAGAATTGTAATTATTTCCGAAGAGTCATACTGACATAGTATTATTCAATATTTATACGCACCTGATGGAGCGAGCTTGGTTGAGGGACCAGTCAATTTGGATGGTGGGACCACCAGGGGGAGGACCAGAGACACGACCAGCAGAGTTACTGTAATGAAGAACTCCGGTTGTTGTAAGAACAGGATTAGTGAAACGAGAGGAGACAACAATGTAATAGTCTTGTCCAGGCTGATCAGCTGTGAACAGAACAGAATAAGATTGCCCAACGTGAACGTCAAGTGAAGAATAGGTGGTTTGAAGTGTATGTGTTCCCTCAACTTCAACCAATTTCATCTTATGATTTTGAATCCTGAAGTTAAGTGAATTCTGCAGTCCAACGTTTGATATCCTGAGCCTGTAAGTCTTTCCTGTAACAGCAAGTTCAATACAATAATAAAACACTAACCTTGCAATAAACTTAAGTGTTTCCATATCAATTTAGTTACCTTGTTCAACAGTGAGAGAATAACCATTTGGACCACGCCCATTGATGAGGATTCCATCAGGGAAAGGAAGCTTATTGCCACGATCAAGAATGCCTCTCAATTGCTGCACAGTGTATGCAGTAAATCAAACAAAACAGTACTCACGGTAGGCCTCAATACATTGCAATTCGATAAGCAAAATATTATAATTACATCAGACCAATGACGCTTTATGAACTTTATTGTTCAACCACCACATGCAAAATTACAAGACTTGATGTCAATTGGGCCAAAGTTTGTTGGGGAAACTTGATATATGGTCCTCCATCATGGTCTATAACTATAAAAAATGTGGATGTAGAAGATCATTAATTCTAAGAAAGATAAGACAGTAGCAACCATACCAAAGTTAAGGAATCTCAATAAATGTACACTGGCAGGACTTCATACAACAATTGTGTGCCCATTAAAGGCGTTAAGTTTACTCATGTGACCTACAATAGTGCCCTCATTGCGCACCAAATGAAATTGTAGGCCCACAGACTAGACAATTATTTTACCGACAGATGCATATTACTTCATTTATCAAATACTCCACAGTCACACCACACACAATGTGGGTCGCGGGGGCCATAACATTAACAACTTATTTAAGTACTCTTTGAACTTTATCCGAACCCACAGTGTCGTTTTGCTAATATGGAAAATTCATCATAGCAGCCTAGCAGGACCCAATTGATCATTTTTAACAAGCTTTACTGTTATGCATATGAGTCTTAATCTTAAAATGTGAAAATGACCGGAATGTGAATGTAGGGATATGAATAAAAGAAGTAATTACCGTGTGATTAGCTTTGTACCAATCTCCAATGAGAACAGTGAAATCACCAGCTGGGTCCGGGAAGGGGACGGGGATTCTCGGACGGCTAAGGATTCTAATGCCGCCAAAACCACCAGCGGCTTTGTGGAATGCAAGGGAAGGGAAATAGTAAAAGCTTCCAATTTGATCCTTCACTTGAAGAATGTATGTGTAATTCTTCCCCGGAGGAATTGGGCAAGTGGTTCCATACACACCATCTACAAATGAATTCCTCCTGTTCTGAATTCCAGACCTATATTTCAACCACAGAGTAGATTAATAATTTAAACATTTGGTACATACTACAATTGATTTGTCGACTGACCAATGGAATTAATGTGAGACAAGTCAAATAGTTATAGGGGGACCATTCTGGTTTAATTTGTTGAAATATGATGTCCAAGCTAGCTGGATAAATATCAAAACTAGTGACATTACAGGGAGACAAGACTAAAGTCATCAATCTGGACTTTTTAAACAAAATTCATGGAACTATTCAAATATACTTAATGGAAGACAGCTACTGAGTACTGCTACTAGCTAATAAAGCATGATTCTTCTTAATATTCATTTTCCACTCGAACCATATACTTCCTCCGCCTTTTTTAATCACTAATTTTATTTAGTATATAATTAGCTATGTATAAAAAATATATATATAATAGCATATACAAATAGAAAGTACAGTGCTATACAATTTCCACGAATGGACTAATGAGAAATATGCACATGGATTCAGACTATATATATCAACCACTTTAATGAACTGGACACATCACATGTGTATATGTATAATAATCAAAAACTACGTATAAATAAATGTGATGGATGAGATCCATAAATAATGGACCGATAATCAAGCTATTTTAAGATTTTCTTTAAATGGATCATTGAAAAGTCTCAACCGGTCCAATTAATGGTCGTTGAATTTACAATATTTGTGCCCATTTTATAATCCAAAAATCACAAACAACGTCACAATCTTCTCAATCGAAAGCGAAAAACGACAAACTACGAAGCTGACACTCATGTGCTCGAAAAAAACCAAATGAATCATCAAAAAAGCAAAACGAAAATCATGTGCGGATGTCTAATAATTCAACAAATCACCACCCAAAAAATCAAAACCCGACCCGAATCAACAGATCTAGATTGACGACGCGAAGCTAAAAACCAGCTCATCGTCTACTGTTTTCTCACCGAGTTATCGCGTTCACGCATTACAAAGAATAAAGAGAAAAAGATAAAACAATTTTAAAAAAGCGGCAGAAAAAGGCACATTGTCAGTCTGTATCAGAAATTCTCTCAGATCACAAATCTTGCAAATTGTCAAAATAAAATAATTTAAAATTTACTCAAATTACGAAAATGTCCCCCATATTCGGTGCCTACACATCTGGAGTGACGAGTGTAGATTTGTCATTTGCGATCATTCACGGGATAATATATATATATATATATATATATATATAATTAAGTAAATAAATCTTAAACCCGCCACAATGTCTACAACATAACAATTTTAGCAATTCATTGAACAAAGAATTTGAATCTGAGTTGATATATTAATAGATTTCAAGACAAGCGGTTAAAGAAACAGAGAGAGAGATATATATAGGAAGTAACTAACCATGAGAGAAGAAAAGGCTCGTCTAAGCTGTTAAACACGTTAATGATCAAATTATCATTAGTCACAGAGTGAATATCAGGTCCAGGAAACTGTCCATTGATCAAAATCCCCTGTAAAACAACACAAAATCAATCAAGAATTAGATCACCAGAAATGTAAGCAAGATCAATCGATTTAAACATGGATGTTTAATCAAGAACCTGTTGTTTGACGCCGAGAGGATAAATGTCGCCGTAAGTGACATTCCACTCAAAGAATCTGTACGGATCTTCAGACTTGACGAAGGAAAAAAGAGAGATCGCGATACAAATGAAGGCACAGCAGAGTGTGCCGCCATTGAGGACCATGATGTTTAGTGATCTGTTGCTGTTGTTAGTCGTCGATCAGTTAGTTAAAGATAGAGTGAGAGAGAGAGAGAGATTGTGAAATGTGTGATGTTGTGTGCGTTTTGAGAGGTGAGAGAGTGGTAGTGGAGCAGAGTATGTATTTAAGTGCGGTACAGAGAGGAGATATTGTGTTGAGTGAGTGTGTAGAAGCCGTAAAGAAGGAAATATTTAAAAAGAAAATGTGAGAGAGGGAAATTTTTTTGAGTAAATTTGAGTGTCGGTGTGGTGTGATGTGGTGGGTTAGGTTAGAGAGAGAGAGTGGTGTTGTGTGATTGTTTGTCTCCCACATGGTTTTGGTTTTGGTTTTTGGTTATTATTCTCTACTTGCAGAAACTGTGGTTTGTTCAAGGACACATAGGTGGTGGTTTTGGTTAGAATGCATGGGGTTTCTCTTAATAACTAAATTTTATATGGATTGAAATGTAATTGTGTTAAATGAATGGTAAAATGTTCTATGAAAGATGTTGACCTCAATTGGATTGGGCTATATAAAGTGTATATTCCAAATGTCTTAGTTAATTTTTACATGTGCCAATTGGCTATGTAATGTGGAAGTAGAAAGGGTAGTTGAAATTAAGAATCTAATAATTGACCAACTTTACCATTTTTAGCTATGGTGGGTAAGCATTTGATGTTTGCTTATAAGTGGTAACTCCCTCAAGAGGAATAGTATTTGGTCACTTTACCATTTTAAAGCATGATTAAGTGAGAAAATAGTAGGGAAGAGATTCAAATTCAAATGACTACTCAAATTGAAACTTATAGTACAATCAATCAGAAGGGTTCTGAATAGCAATTATTCGAATTCCAATGTAGGATATTCGGTGATGGTGTAGTATTTGACTTCATGATAATGTGTACAATCATGTGAATACATAATAAATACAAATTCCAATATTCGAGTCCGTTTCATTATACGAGAAGTGTACAGACATTCACGAGATTCCATAAGAAACCGAGTAGTCGTTTAATGGAGAGTTTCTTTCATATGAAGATATAATCATAGCATAGCTTCATATATTCTCAAGGGCTGATTTTAGTTGAAGCAATCAAAAAGACAAGAACTAAGTACAAATGACGATAATATATTAGACTAATACATTAAAGAAAACAAATGGGAATATGAAGAGTCATATTCACCTTGTTGCAAAAGCACAACACATGACATGAATGGATTGGTGACTTTTCTCTGAAACATCTGATCCATTAATATAAAAAAAAAAGATAGTCACATGAATTTGAAATTATATTCCAAATTCAAATTTCAATTATATCCAAATTGGTTAAATTATTACTAGCTGTATCCAAAATCTAATTATTAAGGTAAACAAAATTAACTAAAAACTTGACTAAAAACTAACTTTAAAATCATTTAAATGATACCTTTGACATTTTTCCAGCTGGTATCATCACCATGATCGAACACCATCGAGTGATTAGTACATGTAAGTCAAAATATAAGTGTTTTAAAAGCACAGCTACATTTACATTTGGAGTTCAAAATTCTTATTCATCATTGAACCAGATCTACTTTTTGGTGTAAAATGATGTGATTAGGTTTTTGAATTAGCAACAAACAATAGATTGGATTAGATTAGAGACCTACCTTTTTGGCAGTCCCTTTCTTGTTTTGGAGGCTTCTGTGAACTGGACAACACAAACCACAGAGAAAGTGATACCAATTACTAGAAATTTTCACCTCAAACGTTTAACATGAGTCATATTCTTTTGGGTAAATTTGAAAAAAAATGTATAGAAAGTAAACTTTCACCCCAGATATGACATGATAAGACAGTCTCATGGACGTTTTTTTTTTTTTTCAGCAAAATGAAGGAATTAGGTTAAGTCATTAATAAAGGATGGGAACATAAGAGCAATGCAATGGGTCAATCAAATCAACTACAAATCTAAAAAGCTTAGTTCAATGAATGTAAGTTGCTGGTGGCATCCATCAATTATAATGAGAATCGATGAGAAGAGACCCTACTTGTTTAAAAAAATAACAGTAGAACGTGATATATCAGCAAGTACCAGATGATGGATGATTTGGCTTCTTATATTACAAAAAGCACAAATATTTTGGACTGATGTTAACAATAACGCGGTACTATGATTGACATTAAAAAAAAGAAATGTGTATGAACGCGGATATGGAGTTGAAAATTCAAAGGCCAGCTACAAACAAACAAACAATGCATGGGACATAATGGCCGCAACTGGTGGCATGTTAGACTGGAACCATACACAAAGAGAGAATGATAATTATGGACAAGTGAATCAATTTGGAGTTGAAAAGAGTAGCACTCACAATTCACAGTAGGATCCACCTTTGGAGATGTATTGGTGACCGGTGGTTGTGTGAGAAGCGAACACTGATGCCGTCCCTGCTAATGAATTGCCATCCAATGTGTTTCACATCACAGAGACACAATTTAAGAGAAAATGTTAGAGGATGATTGAGAGAAGATGTGTTAGAATGGTATATATAGGTACACATATATATAATGGACTTAACAACCTAATAGACTAGTCTTTTGGGTCATAGTGTAAGATTATATCAGATACATGTATGTGACTTCTGAAATCGCATAAAGAAGGGTTCACATAGACAGAAGGGTTAGGGGAGATAAAGAGACTGAGAAGTCTGAGTGGTAAGGTAAGGATATAAAACACAAATCAGGCAGAGGTTTTTGTCTCAACAAATCTAACTGGTTCACTTCTCACTAGATTAAGATGGACGACCATATGGTTAAATACTAGAACTCAAAGATAGTCAGACGTCACACAAGCTTCCATCATAGCTACAGATATAAAAAAAGGGGTGGAAGTAAAGTGCTTGGTTACCTAAATCCGAAATAAAGTAACCTCTATATTCTCTACCCTCCAGAATCTAACTGGGAAGTAAGAATTGGGACTATAAGACACCAGTCAACAAAGAATGGTATAAAAATCAGTAGTACTTTGTGTATTATGTGCATGATCTGATCTGCAAGAATGTTAAAGGGAATGTTTCAACGCCTTTCTCCGAGAAGTGAATTAATTGAGGGAGAACTATTTGAGATCTAAATGAAAGACATGAGTTGTTATTTCATTATAGCTTTCCATGAAAAAGTACAAAATAACATGAAGGATTTCTTCATCGGAGAAGAAGCAGGACCAACTATGAATCAACAGATTGCTGGAGAACTATTTGAGATCTAAATGAAAGACACGATATGTTATTTCACAGTAGCTTTCCATGAAAATGTACCAAGTAACATGAAGGATTTTTTCAAACACCAAGAAGCAGGATCAATTACTCAATCAAATGGCAATGGACGTTGTTCTCATTTCTTCTCTAGAAACAATAACCATGTAGAATCTATAGAGGTCTTCTCTAGAAACAATAACCATGTAGAATCTATAGAGGTCTAGCTAAACCACCATCATTATGTACGTATAAGTTCTCTTCTGATACCAAACCAACAAGCCATTTTTGGTGGCAAACTGAAATGAAAATTGAGCTTCAAAAACTCTTAGACTTCAACATGATAGCATAACTGATAAAAAAAAAAGTAACAGCACAAAAATGCAGACTCTAAAATCCACACAGAACTAATATAAAACTAAGCTGAAAAACCCACTCCATGAGAAAACAGTTCCATTTGTTTTGACCATGTGCACTTTAAAAAATTAATACACCACTCTTTTACCCGAGGAACCTATCTACTGAAGGGAAAAAAAAAAAAAAAAATCAAATCAAAATACTTCCAAGTCAGAACCAACATACACAAAAGCACAATTCAGAGTTCTTCCTCATATTTTTCTATTCTAACTGTACTTACCAAAGCAAATAAAATAGCCATTCACTAAACAACAATTTCTCAATAAAACTTAAGAAGATAATCTTACTATCAAGAAGACTAAATTCTCACTCTCTCATTCATAGATGATAAAAAAACTAGCACACATGCCTTATTACAGGCATTAAGCTGCAGTCATCAAGTTTATAGATATTCAGTGAGTCAATTTCTAGCACTGATGCCCTCATTATAGGCATTTAGCTACAACAATCTAGTTCACAGATGATTGAATGACTAGCACACATGCCTCATTATAGGCTCTAAACTGCAATAATCAAGTATATAGATAGTTCAATGACTAGTACAGATGCCTCATTATTGGCTCTAAACTGCAAAAATAAAGTTTATAGATAGTTCAATGACTAGAAAACATGCCTCATTACGGGCTCTAAACTGCAATAATGTAGTTTAGAGAGAGCTCAAGACATCCCTTATGAATCATGATAGGCAATAAACCGCGACCCTCAAGATTATAGAAGACTAAATGACTAGCACACATGCCTCATGCAATAATCACGTTTACTACACTATGGAAATACTGCCTCCGGAAAGTCCAGCTAATGAGCAAATTCATCAATCTAACAAAGCAAATCAACAATATTGAGTACCGAGTCAAAACAAACATACAAGTAAATGATGTTAAAATCATGAGCTCATAAACAAAATATAACAACAAAAATCAAAGTAAACACAAAATATAGTCAATGAAGTAAAACATTCAGTCGCTTATTTCTCGTAAATTCAACCACAGCATCAAAATCCCTAACATAAAATAACTGAGGCTAAACCATTAAGAGAAATTGAAGCGATTCGCTTGGGAGGTGAACTAACTCTCATTACCACCGAAGAGGAGGCGGAGGCGAGAAGCGAAGACACCGGAAGGCTCAATAGAGGCTTCATGAAGGAGACTGGTCTTGATTTTGTCCATGCGCTGTGTCAACGAGTCATGTTCTTCCTTCAGAGCAATCGTGTCCTCTTCGAGCTGGTCAATCATGTGCTTCTGGCCTAGGGATTTAACGCTCAATAATAATAGACCTGTCATCCCGAATAATTGGATGAAACCCTGCTTGTTTTTCTTCGCGTTTGCTGATAACATCTTCATGAATGTTTTAGCGCTTCCGGCGGAGCTGGCTGGGCCCGGCGTTGATGGCGACGACATTGTTAGAGAGATTTTTAGGGATTGAGAGGAGAAATCGTTCGCAGTTGGTTGGGTAAGATATCGATTTTCTCAGTGCGACTCACGCAGTCACCGTGAACTGAAATGGGCACGTTTTGGAGGGGTTTTCTTTTGCGCCAATTGACGAAGATAAATCTGGGGAAAAAAACCATACCCGCACCAGTTCGATTTTGGAATAAATTCAATTCGATTTAATTTTAATAATGGATTGTTTTTATTTATTTATTTTGAATTATAATTTTTATTCGATTTAAAATTAAAAAATTATGTAAATTAAATTGAATTTTATATTAATTTGATTTAATTTTAATCATAAAAATATCAATTAGAAGTATAATGTTAAATAAAATTAAAATTTATTTAAATTAAATTGTTATTTTTTTTAAAAAAAAGACCGAATCAAATTAATAATTTGTTATTCAGTTTTTATAAATTTAAAATTAATATTTTCCTGATCATCAATTTTGTCCATAGTCAAACTATTCATTCTTCTTTATTTAAATGGTTTTTTATTAAAAATATTAAATTATTTAAAATTTTAAATATTATTTTAAAAATAAAAAATTAAAATCAGTTGTCTTGACGATCTGACTTTAAAAAGTAAAAAAATACATTCAGACGGTGTAAAACCGAGAAAATAGGACATTATAAGAGAAAAGAGTTAATTCCACTCATATTTCTGAACGATGACAAATTTTATATATATATATATATATATATATTCTAGTATTAATATACAATCGCACCCCTTCTGAATTTAACTTTAAATCAACATTACATCATAAATTATTCAGAATTGCGAATTTTACATTTTTATATTAAAAAATATTAATTAAAAAGTGTAAACGTGTATTAATAGCAAAATGTTTATTTATCAGTGAGCGCAAAATTGAAGTCTAAACAACATTAGTTATGACACTAAAATTAGTATAGAACTTCATTCGGCAAAATTGAAGTCTAAACAACATTAGTTATGACACTAATGAAGTGACTGAATGTATAACCTATGATCAGAAGTCCAAAGATCCACATTGTTTGCTTTCAATACTCTTTGTTCCATTGCTCTGTCCCGTGTTTTTCTCGTTTTTCCGGTCATTATGGAGGCCTCGGCTCCGGCCAATACCCAGCTTAGGCAACCCCCGGTTCAGTCCCTCCAGCAGAACACAAGCTTTGCACCATTTCTGTCCATCGAATACAAAAGACGAGGGGATAAATATGATTTTCGAGGGGGGGTTGTCAATCGGTTTAGTGAACACAAGGTTGAAGAGATGGCCAAGCAACTTTACCTGACTAGAAATGTAGCCACATCGTTCACAGTTTCCCTGCTCTGGCATTTTCGTTGTAGTGGAAATTCTGAAGTTCTCTCCGGACTTTATGATGTCGAGGATTGCCCTAGGCCTGAAAAAGAATGATCGCATGATGGTTAAATAGGGGAACAAACGTGTATGATAACTGAATATTGTGGATGTCAAGTCACCTAATTCTCTCCAAGTCTTTTATGAACTCGCGAGCAAAACCACGATATGCATTTGGAGAATATATGCCTGTCAATGGAGAGAGAGCGAATTTTCAATAAAAAATGTAAAATTGAAAAAGAATTATTGATGGAAATGAAATATGAACGCTTACATTCAGTGGAGAAGTAGTCCAGCTTCTTGAAGTAAGCATACGTAAACACTAAGTTAAGGTTTCACATAACGAAAGCTCAATAAGAATGGTAAAGAAGTTGATATTTAAGTAAGAGAACACCATCTAAAAGCAGTGGCGGAGCCACATGGGAGAGGGTGGTGTCATTTGACACCACAGGTTTTTGAAAAAAATTAAATTTATATATAAATTTGACATATAAAGAAAATATTTAATAAAATATAACATATAATGACACCACATTACTCTACCATGAACCCACTCCCATTCGATTCTGGATACGCCACTGTCTAAAAGGATATATGACAATCTCCTTCTCGTATGTGTACTTAAAAGGTTTGCATCTTGGGATTGGTCCGTCTTCCCCGGTTACTATTGATGTACATCTACTCAATCTATAACAGCAAGGAAAAAATTAATTCCATGCAATAAGAGAAGAATAAAATCAAAAGAAAATCTTCATTCAACAAACAATCTATATTACCTAGCTATATCACCTCGTAATATGTTCAAGAGAACTGTTTCTGCAATATCATCTGCGTTATGTCCAGTAGCAACCTTATCTACTTTCAATAATGCAGCACCTCGATCAAGGGCCTAAACAAAATTCACTAATTTCATCAAATTCAATGCTTATATTAATCAATAGACTATTTAAGCTGTTCAATATGACAAAAATATCAAACTTAATCATAGTGACTGTAATAAAGCACTCAAGAAAGCATGAAAGTAAGTATCAATGCGCATGAATGACCGGCTACAATTACACTACTAGCATTCTCAGTCAATAACAATTAATAGCAGATGAATTGAATTGATATTGGAACATTCCTAGTACTGTACCTGGCGCCGGAAAACACCACAAAAAGTGCAATTATTCTTTAAACCAATCATCTTCACAATTTCATCCATTGTCCACCCATACAAGTCCTTGTATGAAACAATCTTCAGTGGCAGACCATACTGGAGAAAAAAGAACATCATACCAAACAAAACACACATAAATCTTTACTAAAACCCTAGCCTCAAAGTTCACAATTCTATAAACAATACACTACACCAATCTGATAAGGTCGAAGTGAACAAGCTCAAAATGACGCAGAAAGAAAACACTGACCTGAACTTCATTTCTTTTGACAGTTTCTAGTGAATCGTCTCTGTAACCAGTGATACCTTCATCAACTGACAAAAGAAAAAGATCCAGACCATAGTTGTGACGCCGATTAAGCTCAGCCAATACACAAGCTAAGACAGTTGAATCTGCAGCCAAACAACAAAATTAAGCAAAAATCAAATCAAACTAAGCAACGAAAATCCCATTCGAAATTCATATCAACACAACACAGAAGAATCACCTTTTCCACCAGAAGCACCAATAGCAATTCGCTCACCAGGCTTGAAAAGCTGATTGGCAACAATCACTTGATGAATCTCCTCCTCGAACACCTCGTAGAAACAATCCCTGCATATCTTCATTAGCGAAACAATCAGTCTTACTTATATATCTTTGTTCTCTCCTCGGTGATTTTAGTCTCTAATTTGGAAATACAAGGAAGAAACACGGGTTTACCTGTTCTAGGGTTTTAGGTCTTTTGAGAGCAGGTCTTCTCTGATTACAGATTGAACAAAGGCGACCGGAGGTCTTCTTCGTTGGTCTGGTTGTCACTTCCTCCATTAGCGTCGATAAACAACGATGACTGAAATTCCAAATTCTGAGACTATATATATATTGTTAACTAATTTGGATTTTGTTTATGGGTTGTTAACTTATGGAGAAGTTGATGTTCTTCTAACGATGAGCAGTCAATACAAGTTACAAGCATCAAGCATGGTGCAAAGTGGATACTGCGTTAAATTACAATAAAACCCAAAGCCATAACATCTTCGGGCCCAATCAAAGCCCAATATGTCAA
Source organism: Cardiospermum halicacabum (assembly GCA_031304145.1). Lineage (NCBI taxonomy): Eukaryota > Viridiplantae > Streptophyta > Magnoliopsida > Sapindales > Sapindaceae > Cardiospermum > Cardiospermum halicacabum. The sequence continues at coordinate 1,678,146 of CM062394.1, forward strand.
TAATCTTGCATAGATGTCATTAAGGCCTTACAAATAGCCCGATTAGTATAACTACTTTATAGCTTTTAGCTTTCGGATATAAAATGTTTTTTTTTTTTTTTTCAGATACAAATGAACGTTCATGATTTTTATAGATAGAAGGATATGATTATATTATACCCAAATATTTATATATATAATTTTTCGTCGTTTAAAAATGTAAATGCAATTAAATTTCAAAGTGATTATATTTTTAAAAATTACTTATACCGAAAATAGTTAAAATATAAAAATATTGTTTTTACCTTATCAAAACGAACTTAAATACTTTCACGGGAAGCTCTTTTTCAATCCAAAAGTTCCAAAATTTTAGCCAAATACTCCAAAAACTCCTTTTTGATTTCAAATCAGAGTCAGATTCTAAAGTCTAATGCCAAAATGGAGAGATTAAAAAAATAAAAATAAAAATAAAAATAAAATAAAATTTAGCCTGTCATTACTTACGAGACCATAATAATGTCACCAATAGAATTCATAATAGCATCCAGAGAGGTCCAAAAATGAGTTTTTGAATTCAGAAGTTGTAATAAGCTAAAAGCAAAAGTTTATTGATAAAGGATAAAATAAGAAATCATAATGAAATGAGATCAGCAGAATTATCATCGTCATTTCCGCTGGGATTAGCACTGTCATCACCACTTGAAGAATTAGCATTGGCATCACCTTGTGGAGGAATATCATCTTCAGTATTCAAAACTACTCCTCCAGGCGTGTAGCTATATCTTTCATTTCCAACCTGAAATAAAATAGGCAGCAAATGAACACAACAAATTGATGCTTGTTCATCAAACCAGACTGATCGAAGTATAAATACAGAATGAAATTTATGCCAAGCCTATGGAGAGACAGCCAGACAGTACTTGGAAACTACTTAGGGTTGATTCTGGTCATCATACATGTTCAAAATAGGTTATACAGATCATCTTATGCCCTAACACCACTCTACTTTGGAAGAGGAAAACATTTTCTCGACTCTTGAGTTAATAAATTCTCCGAACAATGTAATCATCATTATAGTATTTCTTCATACAGGAGAATTGCAGGTCAATGAAAAAATATAATATGATTTTTTTTTTTTCATTTTTGAATTATTAGATCAAGATACTTAATGGAGAACATTATACTGACTTTTGTTGACATACCTGAACAGTTAATGGCCTTGGTCCATGTGGAGTTATATAAACTGCAGGTCCACAATAAACAGAAGATAGTGTCTGCAAAACAAGTGCAAAGATGATTCAATTCATACTGAAACAACTGTCCATTCAGGAAAAACATAGTATAGAAGTTATAGCATACAGGAGTCCGTGACACATGTAGTGTGCTAACGACACTACCAAGCTCCAAGAATAGAGACCCCAAATGCTGTATGGCATGTCCTGCTCGGAGAGCTTCTTCTTGAATTTGCTCTCTAACAGCAGGATCTGAAGAAGTGCTTGATTGATCCAGACGCCTAGGAAATTGCTATAACAAAGAAGCAGATTACACCTCACACTTAATCAAATGATAGAACAATCCAGAAAATGAAGAAAGGACGAAAATATATTTGATTTTAAACCAAAAAATAAACTAATAATAACTCCTAAGACTATTCTGAGTTAGGTCAGGAGTATTTTAGGACAGCTCAATGTCCAGGTACAATTTTCTATGCCAAAATATTTTATTTCAATCTAAACCAAATAACACAATTACGTCTAGCACATAACTTATCAAGCTACCAACATCGAACACAAATATACATTTCAAATATTGTGATAATAAGCGGTCTGTACATGCATCCCCAAAATAGAATATATTTCCAAAAACAGCTACTCTATAATAGAAATGTAAGATATTTTCAACACACCAGGCTAAACAAGTGCTGAAGGTTGTATTTACCGAGAGGGAAGCAACAGTATGACCACTTAGAATGTTCTGTGTTAGTTGCAGAATAGATCTGAGTGCTGCAGGGGTTGGAAAACCCAATCTGTTGGTCGGTAAGTCCACCACGGGCATGCTTTCCCAGACATCAGACGATGTGCTTGGAATATATCCTTTTATAAAATAGCTAATTATTGTAATACGAGGTTATATAAAGCATGCGTAACCAAGACAATGAAATCCATACTGATACCATTTTGAGAGTGTATGTCCTCCATAGTGCGCATAAAGGTAGAAAGCGTAATTAAAGCATTCTCAGGTTGGTGCTGAAAACCAGAAAAGGAAACACTCATATTAAGAAATAGAGCACATCACAGGTTATTTATGTAAATGGAGTTATTTTAATACCTCATAAAGTGAAGGATAAGCATTACCATCAGATTCGGCATCATGATCTATTAACATGGAAAGGAAAATTTATTTTATTAAATCATCACTAAAAGGGTAGGGCACACCGGAAGCAACCTCTCACGCAATACCTTGAGTGCCTGCTCTTCTGTTAGCTTGTCCAGAGCTCACATGAGATGATTGTTGCAGTGAATCCGCCTGCCTACCAATCAAGTGTATCACGTATCCATTATCCAAATCTTAACATAGTCAAGGTTTTGTAATTTTAAAAAACAGAATAAATGTATGCCTAAAGAGCCATGCTAGTGTAATTAATTGTAGGAAAGGCGTAACTTAGAGATTTAATAAACTGCTTCCTATACAACAATCCAAATGTAACTTAATAAACTGCTTCCTATACAGCAATCCAAATGTAACTACCGTATTTAAAATGTTAAATTTAACCATTGATCAAAGGATACGGTAATCTGAAAGGAAATGATTATCCTCAAGAATACTTCCATTGAAAATCAGTCGTTGGTGCTCAACTGGAACATTGATAGAATCAGCTATTGTTTCCTTTAATGACGAAACCTGTATCTGAAATTATTAGGAAACTCATATTTAGAAATGGGTGCAAACAAGGAACATGTGCTGTACAAAATGAAAATACGGGTTCAGAACCGACAAGGGTAATTATGCTATCAACTTGAATACCATCTGCAAAAACTTTATTGAAGATCAAAATAGCACCAAAAACAACTTGCATTGACTACTAAAGCTTTGCTTACATTTCTGTTCACTGTAAAACTGTGAATCCGGGTGTCTGTAGTCATCACATTAATCTGTATTATAGAGTCTGAACCTTCTTCACTAAACTTACTTGTGTCTGAACCAACATCTGGGAAATGATGCCCCATGATAACCAGCACGGTTGCCACAAGGTATCTATGATGCAAAAATAACAACTTCCGGGTCAGTACATAGAATATAGCAAGCATAAAAAATTACATTTGCAAACTAGCTTCATAATTAATGATTTTTACCAATTTAGCCAGGGAGATAATATGTAATTAGCCAGTGCAGTATCATGTAAGTTATAAAATTAGGGCGCGAAAAAAATGACAAATAACGGAAATAAAGATTCTACTTCTTGCACTTAGAATGACACTTTAAATTATACATGGACGTCTATTTTATCGCAATAAATACAAATTATACGGCAGTTTATTTCCTAACATATGCAACATTTTATTATACACATTTTCCTTTACATCTATTTAAAGACTCGAAATGGATACTAACTAATTTCTACATCTTAATTCATGAAATACACGTATGATAATTATTTTTCTAAAGAAATCAATTCAATTGACAAACTGTGAACCAAAAATCTAGATATGCCTCTATTCTCAAAATAACATAAACAAGCAGGACTTACAAACACCTAAAACTAAACAAAATCTATGAATATACAAACGACAATGACATGTTTGACAACATCATTGATAGAAACCATCCACACAAAAACCATGGAATACAATGACTGGGGCTATATAATCAACTTCAACTCTTTTGATCACATCAGCTGGTAGTAATTACGAAAAGTTAAAACTAAACACTATGCACAATCTCAAAGGTTAACATATCATCACATCATTTAAAATCCATGGGCTGGAATCAACAATGTCTTAAATCCAACCAAACAAGTGCGCCAGCACAATCAGGAAAATGTAAATAATCAATGCATATTACTTACACAAACAAGTTACTTCAATTTAACCTAAACATCAAAATTGAATCATAAACTACCAACCCTAACAAAGTTCTAATCTTAAATCCAAACGGTCGTCAATCAGACGACACTTCCTGAACCACACCTAGCTTCATCACAAAATACAACAAATCACAATCAATACAGATATCCATGGATGAGACAGATATAACAAAATACAAGAAAGATGCAATCCAACTCAAAAACCTCATGATGGCAAAAGATCATAAAAAATCTTTCAAAAGATACCAATCACATATACCAAAAACCAGTCCGGAAACTCAAATAGAGTTTCTCTTTAGGGCTAGTGATGAATGATCATAGACTTGAAATAAAAAACAACCTGAAACTAGCAAATGAGAGCGGCAGTGACAAAACAAAGTGAGAGTAAATGTCGAGTAAACTCTGATTTTGTTCTATTTATTTGTCAAAACTAGGGTTTCAATCCCAATAAAGCTCAATATGGAAGTCGTTACAAATTCATTTCACAAAAGACGAATAATCTAGAAACCAAAAAAACTCATGTATATCTATCCATATATGCCAGCTATTCAACACTCTCCGATCTTGAACACGTTCTGAATTTTAACTGGTTGAGTTTGTAACAGTCAAATTTAGAAACATCGCCGCATGCATTACAATTGTTCAAAGGATTCGTAACTCTTAAAATTCGAAACAACAGAAAATCTACACAAAATCAAGCTCTTAAGAGTGTGATAAACGCATTGTAAATTTTTTTTACCTGTACTAGGGTTATTCGGATTCTTCTTCTCCGGTTCGCGGTTCTTCAATGCTTCCTCCATTGACGTTGATGGACTTGAAAACCGAGATTTTGAGCTCAAGATTGAGGAGAAGGGAAGACCGACTCTTCTGCGGTGGTTTAACGAGGATTTGCTCCATTAACATTGGTTGAATTGAGAAAACAAAGCTGTCTTCCATGAAAGGACTTGGTTTTGGATTTTTTTTTTTTTATTTTTTTTTAATTGTTTTGTGATAGTGGAGATGGTTTCTTCATCTGTTGTTTGTTTGTTCGGTGACGTGCACTACTACTGTGGGTGGATGAGATCATTTTGACATCTTTTATGATGTTGCATTGCAAGGAAACTATTCATTTTCAATTTATTTTTTTATATTTTATTTTTTTGGTTGTAATTTCTGATTGTTTTGAAGAGGAAAGGATGGGAACTGAAGCTATTTTTATGAAAATTTAAAATATATTTATTGATATACAATTTTGAAATAAAAAATATTTATTAATATATTTAGAGTGTGTTTAGTAAAAAATTCCAATTAATATTTCAAATTATATTTAATTTTTAATTAATTAAAAAAATACATACTTAACAATTGCATTTAAAATAATATATAACGTTTTTATTAAATAATATTTACAAAAATTATTTTTTTTAATTAATTATATTATTTATATGTGTAAATATAATAAATTTCAATAATTTTATATTTAACGAGTAGTTTAAAAATTAAAATTATTATCAAATATTCAATTAAATAACAACTAATTTTAAATATAATTTAACGACTAACTACCGCTATTTGAAAGGTTAATATAATATTTAGTTGAAAATTGGATGTTAAACATACTCTTAAAATAATTTAATATGTCCAATTTAAATAAATGTAAATTTTTTATTCATTTAAAAATTAATATTATTAGTTAATAAATAAATATTAAAATTTAAATATATTTAATTTTAATTTTAAATTAGAATTATAAAACTATGTTAACCTTACACATGCCAAATTTTATTTTACTTTATATAAAATAAATTCTTAATTTAAATTTTAGATAAAACATCACCGAAATGAAAAAAATAAATAAATAAAAATAGTATATTTCTAAAATAGACTAGTCTTCTTAAAAAAAATATAAATATGTTCAAATATTTATCTAAAATAAATATATCCATTTTGATGTATAAATTTGAATATACCAATTTTAATGATATATACTCACCAAATTTAACTATTAAAATTAATAAAAAATAAATAAATAAATAACATGTCCATTTACTACGCTTTAAAATGATAAGGAACAGCTTTAAAATGATTAGTTACAACATTCCAATTACTACTAAATACTGACACTTTTTTTTTTCAAATTTATCTAGGTTTTTTTTTTTTTAAATTCAATTATATTTACTTGCCACATCTTTCTCCGTTTCTATTTACTTGCCAGTATAAGGAAAATTTACAACATTTTCCTAATGTGTAAGGAAAACTATAATTAAGTGGAGTCTTATTTTATTCGTTTTGGTATCTGTTTTTCAAATATTAAATTTGTATAATTTTTATTTGTATATTATTAAAAATATTTATGGTTAGGGTTAAACATTGGACAGCGTGCCCAGTATTAGTATTTGGAAATGGAGAAAGAATATAATAATAATAAATTCCTTACATATTATAAAAGTTGAATGCACAACTAAATTTTTGAAGTCTTTTTGAATTTAATAGATATAAACATAATTTTAAATACACAATTGGGATTCTACTTGTAAATGTGAGCATACTGTTAAAAAATTACATTTGAATGTCCCATTTAAGTTGCTTCAAATGTACCATTGGGAACATCATGCATGCAAAACACTCTCCAATACAACAATAGTAATAAATACTCGAATGAAAAAGGTAAAGTTTGAAAAAAAAATCGGTATTTAATAATTGGGATATTGTATTTAACACTTTTGCAAATAAATCCATTGAATATTCAGTTGCAGCTAGGGGTGGGAATAGGCCAGGCGGCCTTTTCAGGGGGCCTATATAAGGCCTAGCCTGGCCTAGCCTATTTAACAAATAGGCTAGATTTAAACTTTTTCAAAAGACTATTTAATTAAATAGGCTAGGCTCAAGCTATGGTAAAAGCCTACGTAACTTAATAGGCCGGCCCATATATTATTTATATGTAATTTTATTTATTAAATCTATTGACATGTTTGTTTAGAAGTTTAAAATCCAATATTTTATATATTTATAAATATAAAATCCAAACTTTATTTATAAATATAACTAGTTATTTATGGGCTTTTAAACAGGCTTTCAGGCCTAGCAGGCTTTTAAACAGATCAGGCCAGACCTATAATACAAGCCTATCATAGGCTTGTAGGCCAGGCTCAGGCCAGAGTATTAGAATACAGGCCGGGCCTATTTAACCAAAAGCCTGGCCTGGCCTATTCCCACCCCTAATTGCAGCTAATCAAATAATAGTTAGGTGTAAAATGGGGGTGTAAAAATAAAATGAAAAAAGAATATGATTTACAGCCATCTGATAAGCATACGAACAAATAATTAACACCAAGCCATATAAATATCAACTATAACGCTAGTGCATCATATAGTCTAGTTTGAAAGAAAATGCATATTTGCTAAGGAACATGAACTCAACAGCTTTTAGCTTACATATAGAATTTAACTCAAAATGATTTGTTATTGTTAACAAACAGGGTATCAAAAGTAATAAAAATTGAGTTTACAACAAACCCCATTTATCTTCCACAGCCTCACAGATCCTCGCAATGCATCGCGCAGCACTCATTGGATAGCCAGAAACTGAAAATCATAGTAGTTATCAAAGTTCAGGAGTTACGATTTCTATTCAAATAAAACATGGATAATCTGCATCAATGAATACTTTAGATATCTAAAATGGAAGAGAAAGCAAACAACCTATATATGATATATGAACATCATGTGGAAGTTAGAAATCAAGAAATAGTTTGGATGTTAATGAACTTACTGGCTATGCAATCATCGGTATAATCTGTCTCGATCTTCCCATGAGCCATTGCGCCAACCTGAAAATGTAAATGATGATGAAAATAAGTGGTACTGTTCTCAAGTCCTGAACCGTAATAGAAGTAGATGAAATACAGATAATAACTCCTAGCTTACCACAAAGACAAGGTCTGCTTCATTGTCAACTGAGTTCACATAATTCTTCATCTTAATCAATTTTTCTGAACTGTATGAGAAACCTGATATGCACAGAAGCTATTTTATGGATCTAGTAATGTCATGTAACTTGAATCTATCGAGGGAATTTGAACTTACCTATTTTTCTCGAGTTTACAGGTAAATACTGGTTAACAGGGTTCTTGATTACACGCAGTAGTTTCTCACGCTTACCAACAGCAGTTATACTTAGTTTTTGTAATAGTTGCACTGCATAAATATTAAAATAGTTTAGCAAACAGATATTCATCAAAGTCATAATCAAGGAGAAGTATGTACATAACAGATTAAATTAAATTCAATGATATTCACTTACACATGATACCGGCAAATCGCTTATATGTTCTTGGTAAACGAACATGAGGTTTGACCTCAAAAAGAACACCTTTTTCTGTCCTAACATACACAGCTCTCAATCTTCCAGCCTTGGTTAGCGGACTGTCTAAAATGGATAGGAGAGCCTGAAAACATCATGATATGAAAGTCTTTGGTTATTATTATCACAACCTAGGCAATGCAACAAGCAGGCACTGATGCTAAGTCATTCAAGTTCACAACATTTATCAGTTTGCATAACATAAGATACAGATTTCTCATTAGAACTTTACTAACCTGATGAACAATGTCGGGTCTGTAATCACCTGGATTTTTATTATTCCTCCGTAAAAAGTTGGCATGATCATCAGAATTAAGAATCTGGTAGCTCTGCATGTTTAAGAATCCAAGCACAAAATTAGGACTTCAATCAAAGCCCCAGGATAGAAACAATAAGCAAATAGAAGATAGGCAGAATGTACAGACCTTTCCAACTTTTGCAACTTCAAGAGTTGCTCTCTCAAGAACAAAAGTTACCCCTGGTTTCTTTGTATTTTGATCACTTAAGGAAATTGGAATACCATCCATTTCATGAACATTTTCCTCTTGCTCTTCTTCATCATCCTCTTTCTCATCATCATCCGCATTCTCCTCAACATTTTTGGCTGTATCTTCTAACTTTACTCTCTTACTTGATTCATCTTCTTGTTGTTCCATATTAGCATTTTCCTCCTCTTCTCCTTCTCTATCATATCTTTCCCCTCTCTTCTTCTTTCTTTTCTGTCCTTTCATCACATAAGACCTCACCATCTTCTAGGACACAGTAAATTCACCTTCAAAACCAGAAAGAAGTCAAAAGGTGAGTATTGACAAAGTACCAATAGGCATAAATTTAATTTTAAATCTTTTGTGTTTCCCATTCTTCAAATCTAAATTTCCCAATAGCATAAACTTCATGCCCCTAACCCACTAGATTGAATAAGATAAAATTGGCCATAAATAGCAGAGTTGCAAACCAGTAACCACATAGAAAAACTCTTCAGACTGTAGATAGCATACAAAGAAATAGAGATAACAAGTACAATAACAAAAATCCCAAAACAAGTATTACTTAACATGAAATTCAGAACTAATTTCATTTTTCAAATACAGTTCCAATATGCATTAGTTCAAAACTTCTAAAAGGGAGATAACAAGGTAAAAAATTCTTCAACTCTCTTAAATTAAACCATGTAATACCAACAGAAACATAGTATCCAACAGTTTCACGCTTGTATAGTAACATTTAAATAACTAAGCATTAAGATTCTGTAAGAAGTTAACAGTTCAAAAGCATAAATTTAGTTAGTAAGATTCCATGCAATCATCAACTACACAAACAATCACCAGCTTCAACTCAACAGCGGACTCCTCAACTACAGTTATAGACAATGACACCGAATAACAGAACAAAACAACAGTGAACGAAATCAATAAAAACAAAAATTGACGAAGACACACAAAACGTCGATTAAGCAATTCACGGAGCAATAGACGGTGGAGCCGGAAAAGATAAGAGGTTTTGGTTTGGAGATGAGAAATATGTATAAACCCTAGTGGGCCTTCGCTTCTAGGTTTGTTCTAACTTTCATGAACTCAAGACTAAAATTTATAATAAAAAATTTTAAAAAAAAAGGAAAGCAGGCGAAGTTACCTGGTGAGGAATGAATAGAGAAAGAACAGCGGCTAGCGGTTGCTCAAGCTCAAGGAGGAAGGAGAGTGAGGTCGTCGTCGATCGGACAGCGAATGGCGGCAACAGAGGAAATTGATATTACGAGTGGTGGAGGAGGGTTTTAAGTGAGTAGAGATTTTAGCAGTGAATGAGAATATTATTTGTATATACCCTTTTTTTTCTTTATATTTATGATTCTGCCCCTAAACTTATTTGAATTCTATATCTGATTGTTAAATTAGGCGATTGTGTTAATAATATAATTAGACCACAGAAATGGCAAAATCATATGCATAGTACCTTACCAAGCTTTGTTCGAGTGTGTACTTAACTGTACATTCATATGTATGCAATCAACGATGAAATACTAAATAATTTAAAATCAAATTATATTCGACTTCAATTGTTGATCTCAAAATATCGATTGCATTAAATAATTGGTAATAGTTGTCGGGGTTAAATATACATGTTTTCAAAAAAAAAAAATATATTGTAATTATTTAATTTATTTGTATAAAATAAAAGAATATGTTGGTAGTTTTAAAATAGTGACGTGAGAAAAAACTCGTTTAAATATACTTTGTTATATCCCGGTTTGAATTCTCAATTTCAATGGTTAAATGCTTTTTTTTTCAAACTGTTATGTAAAAATAAATTCTATCAACTTTTATGATATTCTCAAACCCTTCTATAATTGAGATTTTTTATAACAGCAATTCATTCACTTTAACGGTTGAATTTCTTTCGGAATTGATATTTTTTCAATATTATTTTGATCTTCTGTAACAGCAATAACCGTAATTTGAATGGAACACCCTGTAAATGACCTACTCAAATATAACACATCTCTATCTCTATTATAATAAAAGGAGGAAATTAACAAAGTCATTTAACCAGGGAATGACAAGTGGCACTCTGTATATATTACACGTGTACAATAATTTGAAAATGACCACTTTAGTAATTAAATTGATAAATTTAAATAGTTATTTGGTAAATGTATGTAGAAAATATCACATGTTTGAACATTTTATATATTAGATATATAAAATGACAATTTCAGTAATTAAATTAATAAAATTAAATGGTTATTTGGTAAATTCATGTGAAAATTATTCTTCACAATTTTTGGAGATATTTGTAATAAATTCTAATATTAAATTTTTCCTATTTTAAAAAATATATATTTTTCAGTTATATACTTCCTCCGTTTTTTTTTAATCGCTATTCATCCATCAATCTTATTTCGCATATTGTTATTTATGTATAAAGAAAAATATAGTCAAGTGAGATATTATTTTATTCGTCGTAACCTCTATTTTCTAAATCTAAAATTATTATAATTTTTAATTGTGTATAATTAAAGATATTTACTGTTAAAATTAAGTATTGGAGTGCGTGTAAACACAAAGTGTAGCAAGTAAAAAAAAATAGAGGAAGTATTATATTTACACTAATTGCTATACCACATCGGAAATATAACTCACTGATTATTTTTCCACCACTATATAAAGAGATTTTCGTTGAATTAGTTCTCACATCGACCTTTAATGCATTAAATCTCTTTTTAAATTAAATAGAGCTACTTGCCACTAGAGGTTTAAAGTTTATATTATTTCAGTTTTTTTTTACAATATTTATATATATATAATATCTATATATAAATAATATATGTTTTCTTAAACTTAAAATTTATTTATTATTTCTTGAAATAAATAGTTCAACCAAACGTGTTTTATTTTTTTTTTATTAAACTATTTTTTTTATCTCTATCTCTATACTCGATTATAATTAAAAGAAAAAATTAACAAAATAAATTTAGGAGATAATGACAAGTGGCGTTTTAAAAGCATTAGACGCTAACATTTTGAACAAAATGATAATTTTTATATATAAAATAATTATAGACTGTTGAAGTGTTTTGGTCATTTGACAAAACAATTTACGTTTTCTCTCGTTTGTATTTGTTTCTTTTGAACTATTACACACTGACTTGTTTTTTCATTATTAAATAAAAAGTTTGACATTTAAATTGATTAAATTAATTACCTAATTGTAATTCATCCAATAGATAAAAATAAATCTCACCTTTTTTTCACCGATCCGGTCATAAATTCTAATATTCAAGTTTTCCTATTTTAAGGAAGCTAGTATTATATTTTTTGTTTTTTTTTAATTTTAAAAATATCTTATATATTTAGTAATAGTTTACATGTATTTGAATTCTCACTTTTTTTTTTTAAAAAAATGTTTATTTTTTATTGATATATATTTATTTAGAAAATTATAAATAATTATTTGGAATAATCATGGTTGTAAATTTATTATTTGCTTTATTTTATTTGATTAATGAATATTTAACCACTGTTTTTGATTTTGTATGAATTATTTTCTCTCATCAATTATCTATGTCAAGAATGTGTCAAAGATGCTATGAATATAATAAATATGAAAAAATATATATATAGTTCACCTAATGCTCATCCCACATCGGAAGCGTAACTCACTAATTATTTTCGCCACTACTATATAAATGATATTTTTATTGAATTATTTTTCACACCGACCTTTAAGGCGTTGTCTCCCTTTGTACAACTAAAATGTACTTGCCACGGTAGATTTTATAAAAGTTTGAAATATTTTACGGATTTAATTTTAAGTTTTTAAAATTGATATAAACACAAAATCAATATTATATTATCTTTATCTCTATCATAATAAAAGGATACATCTAATCAATTAAATTAATTACGTTATGACAAGTGGGGCTAAAAAGAACATGTCATGCATTTCTATTAAATTACTTTTTGAGTCTTTAATTTTAATTAACTAAATTGATATTTCGACATTTTAAGAGGTAAGTATAATTCACGTATGGAAAAAAAGTTCCCACTCCTGTTGCACAAATTTTTGTAATAAATATTAATTTTTTCTAATTTTTTAAAAAAATATGTTTCCAGCTATATATTATATTTACACGTAATTGTAACTCACTAATTATTTTTTCTGTAATAACTCACTGATTACACCTTTTAATTATACAAAAACACTAATCCCACATCGGAAGTGTAACTCACTAATTATTTTTGTCATTATTATATAAAAGAGACTTTTATTGAATTAGTTTTCAAATATGTCTTTAAGGCATTATTATCTTTTGTACAATTAAAAAGTACTTGTCGCTATAAGTTTTAATAAAAATTTAAAATATTTTAAATTTTGGATTCAATTTTAAGTTTTGGGAATTGATACAAACCCAAAATCTATATTACTATATATTTATTATAATAAAAGGTGAAACCTAATAAAGTGAATTAACCACGTGATGAGAGGTGACGCTCTAAAAGAAACAACATGTAAGGATTTTTATATTAAATTACATGACACATAAGTATTAATTAATTCATTAGATTATTTTTTTATTTAAAATATATTATTTTATTTTTTCTACTATATGTTATATTTAACTTTTTGTTATCCCACATCGAAAGCGTAACTCACTAATTATTTTTACCACTACTATATAAATGAGATTTGATTGAATTATTTTTTATATTGATCTTTGAGGCATTGATGCCCTTTGTACAACTAAAAGGTACTTGATGATGTAGATTTTAATAAAATTTTAAAATATTTTAGATTTTAGATTCAATTTTTAGTTTTTAAAATTGGTACAAACACAAAATCAATATTATAATATATTTATCTCTATTATATATATATATATATATATATATAACCCTTACAAAGTGAATTAACTACATGTTGACAAGTGGCGTTCTAAAAAAACAACAAATAAGTATTTTTATATATTAACAAATAAGTATTAATTAATTTATTAGGTTATTTTGTCATTTAAAATATATTTTTATTATTTTTCTACTATATTTTATATTTCGGCTAATTGTTATCCCACATATGAAACATAACTCACTAATTATTTTCGTTATTACTATATAAATGAGATTTTTATTAAATTAGTTTTCATATCGATCTTTAAGATATTGGTGTCCTTTGTACAATTAAAAGGTGCTTGTCGCTATAAGTTTTAATAAAAATTTAAAATATTTTAGATTTTGGATTAAATTTTAAATTTTTAAAATTTATACAAACCCAATATTTATATTATAATATCTTTAATATAATAAAGAAAGAAACCTAACAAAGTGAATTAACCACATGATGACCAGGTGGTGCTCTAAAAAAAAATAACGCGTAAGCATTTTTATATTAAATTACATATTATATTCTACTTGCCATACAAAAGGTAGTAGAAGCCAACTGGTCAATGTAGCAATAAATTCTTCATTTCTCTAGGAATATTGCATGATTTTGATACTAACTAATAATATGAGACTCTAATCAATATCATCGTCCACAGAGTCCTTTGCTCTTAAAAACTTTACAGACTAGATTTTAAACATCAGTGATGGTACTATAGGAAAAAGAAAATCTCCAAAATTGATATGCCTAGAGATGTGTTGATAGAAGAATCTCCTAATATGCTCGGTTCTGTAGTAGAAGCAGTATATCATTCGTTCGATCGATACATTAACGATCATACATACTTGCAGGAGCATCTATACTAACTCTGATGCTGGATTTGGTGGAAGATGTAAATAATTACATGATATCAATTAATGTTAATGATGTAAGCATTTACCACAGTTCATATTCGGTGCGCCAATCGGATAAGACGATCAATATATTTACTGAGCTCTACACTCTAAAATTTTTAAATAGCATTAAGTGCTCAGGTTTACCACTTCATGAACTTAAACTCAAAGTTGATATACCTGCGATGCTATTACGAAATGATCACTCAGCAGGATTATGTAATGGTACAAGGTTGGTCATGGTAAGGTTAGGAATAAGAGTCTTGGAAGTTAAGGTGATTCAAAGTCTAACTGTTGGACAGAAGATGTTGATACTGTAACTTACATTAACGTTGTGGGATTCGATATTACCATTCAAATTTAAGAGGAGACAGTTCCCTATTTCTGTATCATTTGCAATAACCATAACATAAGAATCCAGAACAATCTCTAAATAATGTAGGTCTCTATCTCAAAAGATTTGTTTTCGGGCACAATCAATTATATGTTGTTGTATCCCAAACAACTAATTTTAAAGGTCTAAAAAATACTTATTTTTAGATGAGCATTGTGTAGTACTAAAAACCATAATAAAATTAGTATCTAAAGAAATCTTCTCAAGCATTTGATAAAGCTACAAACTGAATGTTGTCCGAAATAAAAGTCATGTAATTAATCTGATAAGTTAAATAATTACATTTTCTTTTCGTAGAGTAATAAAATTGTAAATACTAATATATGTATTGATTATGATGGAGAGTACTTTATCGCGAGTCGCACCAAAAGAATTAAAAATTGGTGAGATTCATAATAATTTCGCTTAATTTTATATGATTTGATCTCAACAACACAAATGACTAAGAGTGAGAAAATATTCATATCTAATTAAATCTATTTAATCTTTCTTTTTCATCTCTTAAAATTTGTTTGTTTTTATTGTTTTCTATTTTTATTGTCAGTTGATCGGGACATTTTGTGATATATTATTCATTTTGCGAGACACTTCATATTTGATTATTTGTTGTTTGCGAAAATTTTCAAAAATACATTTTTAGTGTATATTTTAATACCCGTGTGTACCGCACGGGTCCAAAATTCTAGTTATTTTTATAATAAAATGATTTATAATTATTGTAATTAACTTCAATACGTAAAAGAATTTTTTGAATGTTTAATAACTAAAAATATGATGGGAAAAGATTGCATAAGCAATGATTGAATTTAAAAGGCTTCATAATTATAAATAATTAATGAAAATAATTTGAAACATTAAAACTTAGATTATCCGCCGTGCTAGTTTACGAGAGAGTCTTTTATCCGACAAAAAAGACTCTATATGGTTTTTCCGCATTGAGTTGACTTCAAAAGAAGGCAATTGACTACCTTTTATTGAAAGTTTGGACCAAAATCTTCGTTAATATTGACTACCTTTTATTGAAAGTTTGGACCAAATTCTTCATTAATTCAAGCGTCGTATTACTAGTAAAAGATTGGAATCTCCTAAATAAGCTACCGTCGTACACTTTTTTCATCATATTTGAATAAATTTAACTTTAAAAATGTTGAAATTATGCATATTTTATTTAGTATTTATTTATTTTCAAAAAATATATTATAAATTGAAACAACCAAGTGAGATTTATCACCTTCATATGGCTGTTATATAACAGTCATTTACTATAACAGCCAAAAAATTATCAGACAAACAATGTCGTTATAGAGGACAGGCTGTATATGAGTAGGTAATACATAAAAATAGCTTATATCACATTATTTGTAGAATAATATCATTATTTTGTATTTAAAAATTTACTTTCTTCATATTTAAAAACTTGTATATAAAATTTAAGTGTAAATTTGGAAAAGTTTTTCAATTAGCATTTCAAATAGCATTTAAATTATATAATATTTGTTTTTTTTTTTTAAAAAATGCGTGTCAAATAGCGTTTAAATTATATATATATATATATATATATATATATTTAAAAAAAATGCGCGTTTGGTAATAACATTTGAAGTAAAATTTAACATTTCAATTAACGTTTAAAATAGCGTTAGCTTTTAATCCAAATGCAAACAATGATTTACTTCATTAATTTTTATTTTATAATTAATTACATCATTATCTTCTAAATTATATTTATATCTATAATAAATTTTTGTAATTTTATATTTAACAGCTAATATAGAAACTAAAATTAATAACAAACATTCAATACAATAACTAACTTCATAACTAATTTAAAATCTAATCTATCAGCTAATCTGAAACTATAATCTAATAGCTAATTAAAAATTATGTCAAGCATATTCCAGAGAATTGAAAATGAATTGAATGAAAATGACATGAATGAGACCTTGACTTTTAAAAATAGGTCAATTTTTAAATTTTTTCAAAAATAATTAAAACATTTCATAGACCATGTTAACATTTTTACTCTTAACTTATAACTTTAATTTCTATAATTTTAGAATTGTTAATCTGATTTTTTATTTTTTTTATACATTTCCACAAATTCTTAATCATCTCTCATGTAAATAAACTTTTCAAATAATTTTTTCATTACAAGCAGTCAATTTTTTTTTTTAAAAAAATCAATTAAAGATAAAATTATCAGTATAATTTTGCATGATTTTCAAAATGAACCTACTTTTAAATGTTAGAACTTTGAAAAAGACATTTATAAAAAATAAATAAATCGAATTCAAATAAATTTCTATCAAATTCAAATAAATTTCTATAGAATCAAGTCCTAATCAAATTCAAATCTCAAAAATTAGAAGCTAAAAAAAAACCAAAACTTTATAGTAATGCAACTCACAAGCCGAGATGAGCCCGCTCAGCTAGAATAATCGAGTTAAACTACTGTAAAAATAAATTCCACTGAACTTTTAGTTAAACGTTAACAGAACCAACCCATTTCTCATTCCGTAAACAACATTTTTGGTTCTATAATACTCGTTTTCAGCAAATTAGCATTCAAATATGTAAAATGAATTATGTAACTTAAAGTAAACTTAAGGACTAAACAAATAGCAAATAACATCAATAAAACTGGGGTGAAAAGCAATTTATAATATCAATCAGATCATGCAGACCAAGAAGTCATCAACAAAACAGTCTAAATACTTAAAACACATGTTCATAATATCAACATGACCAGATTGCATCTAATGCAAACAAAATGCAGTTTTGACGGAACCATAATATACGAAAACATAAACATAAGTTCATCACACTGAAGACTTACGAACATCACAATAGACAAGGAAGAAGATTGAGGTATATAAGTTTTAAGATCGAATAGAATAAGATGCCTAGATCATATCAAGCTGCGAAGATGCATTAAACATTTTACCAGACCTGATTAGAAATGTGAATTATTCCGGTTGCGGGTTGCCAACCGCTCATTGTATCGCCTCCGTGCTTCCTCAACCGACCTATCTTCCTGAACCGAAAAGGAAAACAAGCCTTTTAAGTTATAGATCACGACTTTAATGTCAAGATCACAATGATCTGTATGAGATGAACACTCACAAGGATGTAATTCACTTCAGCTGTCATGTTCTCAAATTCTTCCATATCATATATGACTCGTAAACTGGAGTTAGTCGAACTGTTAGTGACACGTTGTGAACTGTTACGTAAACCAGAGTTGTCATTGGCTCGCTGCAAAGCTGCGGTATTTGCCATGTGATTGAGGGCCATAATGTGAACGGGTTCCCAAAATAAAGGTACACTCTGTAAAATTGCAGATCATAGGGTTAAAAACAAATGACAGACCATTGTATGGACACTTAATTGAATGACATTAGGGTCACACATACTTTCATTTAATGTATCTTTAGAAGGCACCCAAATGAGGTAAACAATCATTTTAGGAAAATATGAGCATATCAGAAGTTAATCGTGAGAGAAAAGATATTGTAATACCGGATAAATGGAAGAGTAAACAACGCCATCACGAATTGGATGGACAGCAGGGCCAACAAAATCTGCAGCTGTACTGGTAATCAATCCTGGCTCCCCAATGTTTGTACCTGATGAAACCTGAGATGCAGCTGGCTGCCTTGCAGCCAAGTGCAAGGTGTGTCCATTCTCCACATCTACAGCCATCAAGGTTTTTACAATTTAATGTATTGAGTTTATGTAACTATGCGTAATAAAGTAGGTGTAGCACCAATAGAGGAGAATAAGCACGAAGGATGGTCAAGGTGATACGAACAGACTAAACGTAGATGCATGAGAGGATATTCAAATACCCAGCACTAGAGAGGTAAAGATGACCTGGCTACATAAGATGACCTGGCTACATATAGTTATGCATGACTTATTGAACAAAGATTTATTTAAACATCTAGCATAATAGAAGCAAAAAATTCATATAGCCAACCCAAATTGAATTGGGACAAAGACTGGCTGTTGTTGCTCCTATTGGAATGAAGTTGCATGATGTTAGAATTAATAGTACAGATCAACCAATAAAAGCTAAATATATGTACCTGAACTAATTACAATATATTTAAAAGGTAACTAGCTAAATGCATGATTTATAGGATACGATATTCCGAAAGGAAACGATCATCACTGAGGAAATGTCCGTTGAAAATCAACCGTTGCCGGTCAGCGGGGACATTGACAAACCTAGCTATCCTTTCCTTGAATGCCAAAACCGGCATCTGAAATAATTGGAACCACATAAGTTAGAAATAAGCCTGCATAGGGTCCACGGAAAGGAGATAAATCTTTGAAACGGAAAGGTACAATATAGTAAGCTTGGACTACCTGATAAGGCATTAATTGCATGGTGAACACAATATCGGAAACAACATGCAGTTTAATAAAGAAATCTTTGCTTACATCTTTTTCGATCGAAAAACGGTAGACTTGGGAATCAACAGCACTGAGCACAGTAATGCGCATTGCAGGAGCATCTTCCGCCATAATGACAACTTGCAAGGTATCTAAAAGAAATATATAATAAAAGCAAATTTAGGTCATACCATATAACTTAAAAAGAGATTAATTTCAGTTCATAGCAATAATTACATAAGAAATAACAGTTAGAACAATGATTCCATGGGGGATACGTCATTGATGTGAAGTGTTATGCAGCTATAGAGTTCAGGTGCATGACAATAGCAACAAACAACCTCAACATATAAATTTCTAATCGGATACAACTCTCATACGAAGTTGCACATTTTCAACATAATGCACATAATACGGCAACTTAATTTGCCAACCATGATCATTCACATTTATTATATTGCCCCAACAAACTGTTCTAAGCCTACGTGAATACAATTAGTTTTTGAATATTCTAAACACTAACCTATACATAAATGATATATTCCTATGGATATCTATGCAGGATAACCTGACACAATACATTGTTTATCACAAACATATCAACTAGCTAACAAAAATTATAAAAAATGAAACTAGACAAGATCGTAGCAATACAGATATCAACTGGCTAGCATGAATTATAATACATGAAACTAGAGATCACAACACCACAAACAGAAAAGCAATAAAGTAATCAGAAATATCTAAACTCGAAACACAAATACGATTCATGATTAAGTTATATTATAACACAATTAATCTTTACATTCTAGGTAACATCAATCAAATGTAATCACATATCAAAGTCTATCTCAATTACAATCAGCACATCCTAATTAACAATACATATTTGACACCACAAACATCATCAACAAGAATAAATCATACAGATTTAAACACCAAATACAATCAGTGTTCTGGATCTAACAATCAATAGAAATTCCAGAAAACATCGCCAAACCCTTTAAAAGCTTTAATTAAACTTCATCAAACATATCAATAGAAATTCCGGAAAACATCGCCAAACCCTTTAAAAGCTTTAATTAAACTTAATCAAACATTAATCAAACAAGCATCCTGAACCATCACCTAGATTCATCTCAAAATCTAGATCAAGATCCAAAAACAAATCCATGAAAGATACACATATCAAACACAACCCAGCTAGATATCTATCTATCATCCAACAGATCATCATAACAACACAAAAGCAATACAAAATCAAACTCTATAGACTCAGAGCCACAAAATGAACAGTAATCAGGAATATCAAATTGATTAACTAGCATTTAAGCGATAATCCTACACAAAAATCAAACCATACACATGAAAATGAGACCAAACAAACCTTAAAACTGAGATATGACAGCAGAGAGGCAATAACAGGCTATTGAAATCAATATAGTTCTATTTATACTTCAAAATTAGGGTTCTCAACTAGCTATTACGTTTCACAATCCAACTATGGAAGGTTGATGTGTTAAAAAATCTGCAATGTGGAACACTATTATATCAACTATTAGATAAAATCCAAACTTGATCACTTTTTCTTTTTCCAAAATCAATCGGGTTTTGATTGTAACGGCAAATAAAGAAACACAGGATTCATACAAATAATGCAAACTACTTCAAGCGTTACAATTATCATCAAAAGAATTTTTAAAGTTTGAGAGTCATCAAGAGATGTACCTGTGTTCGGATTTTGTGAAGTTTGAGAGCATGGTTCTTCTATGTTGAGCAGAGCCGGCGACGGTTGTCTTCATTGGTTTCGTTGTGGTTACCTCCATTGACATTGAATGAATTGCTTGTGAACTTGTTTGCAAAAATTGCAGTGTTTGCTTGGGCTCTATATTGGAGAAGGAAAAAATATTTTAAAATAAAATATAAACGGTTCTCTTCAATATTTATTAATTTCTTTTAAAGAAATTACTTACTTTGAGTAAATAAATTTATACTGTTGTTTAGTTCAATAATAAAATTTAAATGATTAAATTTTAATAATAATATTAAAATTAAACACTTAAAATTATAATTTAAATTTACATAAATAATTACTATAATTAGTTATTTTATTATTTCTAGAATCACCATTATTTTTTAAATTTTTACCAAACTAAAGTTACATTCTAAATTATATTTTAGTACTGACGAATATTAAAAAAATAATGTTTAATACAAATATAATAATTTCATAATTATCAAAATATATTTAAATAAAAAAAAATTCATTTTCAATAATTGTCATATCATTTGTGAAATAATTTATTTAATAATATTATTATTAATTAATTTAATATTGATATTTATGAAAATATTATGTTATTATTGTGGATCTCATAAATAATTAATTTAATTCAATGAATATTTAATTTTTTTAGTATATTAAATTCTAAGTAATTGAAATAATTTTTTTACTACTTTAAAATCAGAATAATTATTCATTTGCAAATAATTAAATAATTAATTAATTAATAATTAAAAATAATTTAACTAAATTTCAATCACGAAAAATGATATTGGATATTCCATATCTATAAGACAAGTTTTGATTTATCACCTAATAATCGTTGGAAAAATTTATACGATAAAATTTATAAATCATTAATTATAATTACTTAAAAGAATCGATTATATATATATTTATTTATTTATTTTAATAGATTAGTATTTAATAAAAATTGTTAAATTTTAAATAATCATAAAATTATTAATATTTTAACCACATAATAGAATATTAAATGATATTTTCATGGCTTTGAAAAAATAAGTAAGAACATGACAACCGTCTCGAAGATAAAAAGAAAAAGAGAAGGCAAGCACATTTTAAAATTCATATATAGATTCATTCGGATTGATTAGAGTTTTTGTGCTTCCTATTAGTATTAACGTATAGCAAATCACAATGCATAACTCACAGGTTGCAACTCAATATGAAAATAAGTTCATTATTAAAATCATTCAAATGATTTTCAAATATAAAAAATTCAACACCATGATATGAAAGAATTCATATAGAATACCATTGCAAATCAAAGGTAAAAATCACAGGTTCATACTAATAGAAAGCACAATTAATAAGCGAAGAAATTTATAGGAAACTAATTACGGTTTTGAATAAATAAAAAATTAATTACGATTATTAATAAATGATCCAATATAGATTATAAATTTACAATCACTAGTTTTTAAAATTATAAATTCACGAAATTATAAATTCACGATGGAGATGAGAATATATATTCATTTTACCATTGGAAAATCTCAAATATGACTATTTTAAACTTATAAATTTACAATCAGAATAATATAGAAGGGATATTCCACTTCCATAAAAGAGATGATTGGGTCACCAAAATGCATAACTTCATTTCAGAAACAGTTCAAGTCCCAACAATGAAGAATAAAAATGAATAAAAATGTAAACGTCCCAATAAATTTCAATCCAAATTAAGTCATGCAATGACAACAAAAGTTTTGATAGGACCAGCATATCTCCAGAGAAGTTATAGAATTCAATGACATCATTAGAACATGCTTATTAGGAGTAAACCTAAAAGTTTCCACGAAATCGATATATTCTTAAGAATAAAATTTTAATAGTTTTGATGAGATAAACATGAGGTAACTCGAGATTACCGAGGTATACCCATCCTCCTGAAGAAGGCCTTAAGATGCACTCTCATTCGCACCTTCATAAAATTTTCCTAAACCAGAAAATAGAAGAAACATTAAGTTTTGACAAAAATCTACTGGAAGAATTTAGAAATAAGGTCAAAAAATAAAAGATAGGTTTAAGAATGCAATAACTTACAATTAATCCATTGATTTTTCTCGACAATTGATCTATTCGAACTACATCGGTATATTCTAATAACATAGAATCAGTTTGTGTCTCATCAGCAGCATCCATATCCTATAAATGATCAATTTTATCTAGAAATATTTCAAAACTGAATTAAGAAGACTAAATTTTGTTAAGATACTTACCTCAAAGCGACCCATCTGATTGTTTAATATGTCCAACTCAGAACGCAATCTTGATGAGTTGTCAGACAAAATAGTAATCGCAGAATGAAATTCATCTATTTCCGGACTATTGGTGTTCTGAGAAGTTTCAACCGGGTGTTGTAACTTGTAAGAGATGTAAATAGTCATTATGAAAATCATTCAAATGATTTCAAATGTGAAACAAAAAACACTTCATTGCTTAATAAATAGTTTTAAACAAGCAAATTTATCTTATACCTGGTTAGGAATGGCCGCAGCATCAGCAGGATCAGCATCAGTGCCTATCAATAAAGACAGAAAAAAATTTGATCAATCCCAACTAAATTGAAATCTAAGAAATCTGAACAGTTAAAGCAATTTTTCTTTTAGAGCAAATATACCTGCGGTGCTGATATTCAAGTTTGCTTCTGTATTGCTCACAGGTGAAGCTAGTAGACCTTCCATTGTTGTAACAACATGATGTGTGTGCTCATCATAACCCAAGTCTGGAGTAGTCAAGGTTTTTGTGTTTGAAGGATGACCAAGATATACAATTGAGTAATAAAATACTGAAGATACATATCAAAATTGTACAGAAACTTCAGCAATTGCTTAAGAAAATAAAGATGCATGGCTTATTGGATACTATAATGCGAGAGGGGATGGTCGTCCTTAGCAAAAGTTGCCATAAAAAGTAATATTTGCTGATCAGCTGGAATGTTGATATAATTAGCAATTCTCTCCTTGAACCTTGAAATCAAAATCTGAAAATATGAAACCACAAGTTCACTAACCAGATACATACAAGTTTTGTCAAAAAGAAAATGGAAATGCTAGATGACATTATAAACTTGGAAAAAGATTGAGAAGATAATAATCATAATGCCAGTATAAACTAAAATTCTAAAATCGATATAACACTTAAAACCATATAAGCTTCAAGGGAAAAGATGTAAGCACTAATTATAATATCAAGAGAAAGAAAAAACTTTGCTTACATTTTTGTCCACACTAAAAACGAAGACTCTGAAATCAGGAATTCTCACAATATTAATCCGTACTATTGACTCTGAAGAACCTTCCTCAGTAACAATCCTACTGGTACTTGAACCATTCTCAGGAAGGTGGCAGGCCATGAGAACTAATTTGAGCAATACAAGTTATCTTAAACATGAAATTCAGGCAATCCGGGTCAGTGCAGACAATTAAGAAAGCATATGATATACATGCAATTTCAGCATGAAGTACATGTATGTACTAAAAGTAACCTAAATAGAGAAAAACTGTTAGCTGAAAACTATAATTACCCTTTCGTGACAAACAATCACAATAAATGTTTATGCGAGACCAATTTTTCAAAGGAGAGAATGTAATCAATTGATGTAGTGAACAAAAAAGTGTAGCAATTACTCATAAACCCCAAAAGGTAATGGCAGCACCTAATTCATCACTCAAAATGTCAATATTAGATTTCTACTTACATATTCATATTTTTCCTAAAATGAAATAATGCAAATTAACACAATGCCTTTTCTAATAACAAATCTTGCTACCCTACACAGTTTATGTGGATACGTCCACCTTGTTGTTTTCCTAAATTCAAATATCTAAAATACATTATTAGTTTTCTAAAAAGCATCACAATCAAACCAGTAATATGCAATGAACAATAATTACATGGAAAACAATATTGAATGGTAACAATCAATACATGAACTAAATGCAATCCTGAAAAGGAGACTATGAACAATTGTTTGACAAAAAAAAAAAAAAAAAGCAGCTACGCCTAGCAGCAATAATCAACATGTAAGAACCTAAGATCTTTAGCATGATATCTAAACATCTGATACATTCTGAACATCGACTATCAGGAAGCATCATCATTTTAGAACCATACATGTCCACAATCGGGACCGAGGACAACTCAAATAAACAATACAAACGAACAAGTAACTCAACCCAATACAATTATTTGCATCAGTTTCATTTCACACACTATTAAACCCTAAAAAAATTGTAATCTAAAACTTCATTAGAAAGGCCATAGATCATGATCTATATATATCCATAGAAGATAATCATAGATTACAATTCATATGCAATAAAATCCAACGAAAAATACATCATAATGATAAAAATCGCAATAAAACTTTCACTGGAAATAAACAGAGATAGGGTTAGTGATCAGATACAAAAGAAAACCATAATAATATAAATAAGCACATTTCATCACAGAAACCCAACCTGAAAATGAAAATTGAGAGCAGAGGCAGTCACAAACAGTGAGAGATGCATATGTATGTAAACATCTTATTTATATCTAAGAAAAAGGGTTTCCAGTTATTTATATCTAAGAAAAAAGGTTTCCAGGCACAGAAAAACCTCTAAGATTCATTTATGGAAGGTGAGGTGTTCAATAGTCCAGTGTTCAAACTCTTCCAAATAGGAAGGCTTTTCCAAAAGCAAGCAGTTACATTATAACAAGCAAAAGTAAAAGCACATCTTCTCTCTAATATGTAAAGACTTCTTCAAGGATAACAATAATTAATAACTTCAATCTCAAACATTAAAAAAGACAGTAGTGCTGACATTGATAAAGAGTAGTAACTCCTCCAGTACTCCAGGTATTTTGAGAGAAGTACTCCATATGTGGTTGTAAATGCAACAAAGGGTAGCCATCCTTTTCTTTGATTGTACCCCCATCAATGTTGATTGAGTTCGATAAACTCAGTTTTCTGTTCAATCTGCAAGCGAATGACTTGTTTCAGTAGATTATTCAAAATGAGTAACGGAAATGTTAACATAGTCTTCTCTTTAAACAACATGACTGAGAAGGCCCTTTTACTAGCATTCTCTTGTGCCAATGCATGGACATTTCTCTCCTTAAGTTGAAGAAATATTATGTATTAAAAGATACTTTTTTGTAGTTAAAATTACATATATCCTGTACTTCCCTAGTAAGGAGTTAAAAATGCTTCTTCTAAGGTTTAAGGGACTCACTCCAAATAACAATTTCAAATCAAATCAAGTTTCTTTACCATTCAGCATAGAATTCAATTGTTTTTTTTTTTTAATCTAACATTAATTGAATAGAGCTTACCAACTATTTGTTAAATTTACTACAAGCATCATAAAATTCATTCTTTCCACCACGACTTTCTCACCATGACTGAATTAGTAGCTATGCAATCTAATCGCATCACAATATAATAGACAAAGAAGTACAACCCTAAAATGATACATCTAAATGCAGTTCCCGCTACAAACTCAGCTCCTTCCTTTCAATGTATTAAAGACAATCAAACATATGGCAGAAGAAAACAAAAACGAATGAGTAACATTAAGTAATCCGGAATTCCATCATCTACAATCAATGATAACATTTTCAAGTACAAATTACAACCCAATTTCCTTCTCAAAAAGAACCAAGATTAAGCAAAAGATTGTATTGTATCACCTAAAAGAACACATCAAACAAACTCATATGCAACAAGAATAACTTACACAAGAAATAAAAATTTAAAAATTTAAAAATAAAAAACCATAAGATAATATCAGTCATTTTCACTTTTCAATACCTAACTTAGAAAACATTAACGTAAATTCGATACAAAGACTCCATAGGAGTACTGTAGATTATAATTTCCACCACAATCAACCATAACATTAAGAAATAAGTAAAAAAAAAAAACCTAATAGCTGCACACAGCTTTTACACTAAACTTGATTTTGAAGGGGAGAAAAAAAGTGATCAATTTTTAATATGATCAAATTGTTGATATAGGTTTCAACATTGCTGTTTTGAACACCTCAACCTTTCAAAGCTGGATTTTAATAATCTAGCTTTGGAAGGTTGAGGGTCCAAAATGATAACGTAGAACTCTCTATAAACCATTAGATCAAATTCAAAATTGATTACATTTATTCAAAATCAATCAGTTTATATTACAAAAGCAAATATAGAAATACATTATCACAAAATCTTCGAAGTTGAATCATCAAATAACAAACCGATTATTTCAATTGTCTTTTCTCTAATCTAACATTAACCGAACAGAACTTACCAATTATTTTTCAAATTTACTACAAACTTCATAAAATTCATCATTCTTTCCTCCAAAAATAGATTCAGCAGGATTGTTATAGTGTACCCTTTCTCTCCATGATTGAATGAGTAAATATGCAACCTAATCGTGTTAGGTTTCCGTAAATGATCTACCTAAATGCAGTTCCTGCAACCAACTCAGCCCCTTCCTTTCCACATGTAGTTAAGACAACTAAACATATAGCAAAATAAAACATAAACAAATAAGTAACATTGGCAATAATTTCAAAGTACAAATTACAACTCAAATATCCTTCTCAAAAAAAAACCAAGACTATGCTATTTATGCAACTAGTATCACCTCAGCATACACATCAAACCAACTCATATGCAACAAGAAAACAAAACGAATAACACACAAGTTAACATTAGCCAGTTCAATACCTAACTAAGAGAACATTGACATTTACTCTACACAAAGACTTCGCATACTGTAAATTCTAATATCTACTACAATCAACAACCAAATCATGCATTATACCAAAAACCTAATAGCTGCATTCACCTTTTACAGTTCCATAAGTTACCAGTTTCTAGAGACTGTGTAAAGCGAACCTCTCTCCACTCCATCGGCGTCATGATAAGTCGCACCATTAACGGTAATTGACTCGAAGAAAACGAGATCTCACGCACGAAACCAGTATCTGAGTTTATCTTCTCGTGTTCAGTAGCATTAGCATCGCTTTGTCATCGTATCGCTCTTCATTGTTCGATTTCGATTTTGGCGGAAAATTCTATTCCACAATTTATGTGTTGGGCTTCCTCCAGCGTTGGCCCAAGAAATCATTGACCTTTTGGCCCATTAACACTAACCAATCGTTGCGCCGAGAAGTGCTTTTTGACCCATGTAAACCTCACCTTACATCTAGCTTGACTCTTTTATTTTATTAAATTTTTACTATTCCCAATTTGCCTTCTGTTATCTTCAAATATTGTATTCCAATTATTTTCATAATGCTTCGAGTATTTCGCGCAAACAAAAACAGAACCATACTACAAAAGACCTTCATTTAAAATGACAATGCTTACAAAGAAGAAAAACACAATAATACCATGTGGTTCGAAGTTACAAAAACTTGATACACCATAATTGGACAAAGCGATCGATAATGAAGAATATCAACAACATTTGCAACACAAGACCTCATCAAGGCCAAAACCTAACACTTTTGTACAGAGTTCACAGGTAGCCAAAACATCAGCGACTGTCCCCTCCGTTGTTGTCTTGGAGTCGACCTTGTAAATCATGCTGCAAGAGCTCCGCATATTCCTGAACCAAGTGCGAAAAGAAATAGTCTCAGGTTTCAACCCAGATCAGAATTACCGAGCACAACACAATCAGAATCAAATACATATACAGGTGAATGCTCCTACTTACATTGATAAGAGTAGCATCGTTCATCACCTCGTCGACAAGATCCTGGCGGGAGTCATTGCCCTGTGAACGAGCAGCAGTTTCTACAATGGCACGAAAAACTTCTGGAGGAGGATCAGAGCGTTCAATGCTTCGAGCCAGTTGTTGAATTCCAATCTAGAAGAGGTAAATATTCAAAAATGAACACAGTTAGTGAGACTTACTAGCTAATGATACACATTGTTAAATGACAAATTGAAGAGTTAGTAACTAATTAGGATACTTGTTTATTCATGGGTGCAGAACTAAAACTCAGAATCTTGACATCCTTTTCACATTATCTAATTCCCAACTATAGTAAATATTTATGATATTTACGAACCTGGTAAGGATCTTCATGGTTGTTTGTTCCAGTAGACCGCCTTTCACCAGACTCTGGTCCTGCAGAACCACGGCTTAGAGCTCGAGAAACAACAGGCATCATCTGCTGAACCATCTGCGATAAATCAATGCCACCCCCCTGCTGTCCACCCAAACCTGAAAACATGCTACCAAGATCCTGGCTATCAATCTGCTGAGCAATTTGATTAACAGTATTCATGATTTGAGGACTCTGAGTAAACTGCTGGAGCATATTTGTCAAATTATTTGAAGAACCACCGCCAGTTTGCCCCAAAAGCCCAGACAACAAATCATTCACTTCAGGACTTCCTAGAACCTGTGCCATAGCAGTACTTGGATCAAGTTGACCATCTCTGTCTTGACCCTCTGACTGTTCATTTTTCCTAATGTTCCCAGTCATGGGTAATTGTCCAGATGGGTCACTAACTCCAGTCCTATTAATTGTTGAGCCACGAGATGCAAGAGATTGCAGAAGTTGTTGACCTGACTGCAGGTTTCGATCAAGAGAAGCACTGCTGCTTCCACCATCACTGCTCTTGACTTGTGTCTTTAACTGCTTGGTTCGCTTCAGAGCATAACATCACAAAGAGATTTAAATAATTAAGATTGTATTCAACAAAAGCGCATGACATACAAGAACGATTCTACTACACAGATAAATAAGGTGCCCTAGATGACTCGGATATCTAAGCAAAATAAAATCTGGATCAACAACTCAAACTAGGATTGCTGATGAAGAAATTAGCAAAATATAATCGGGCAATAAAAAAATTTTATGACAGACTATCAACAGACAATATCAAGCTGGTCATATCATGAAGTAACATCATTTCAACAACATATAAATAGCAAACCTTGCGATCTAGACCACCCAACCCCAATCCAAGTGGAACAGAATTGTCAGCACATGAAGGATCTTTCTTACAAGAATCAGCATCTGTGGAAGTGCTTTCCGACTTCGAAGAGCTTAGAAGGTCCCCACCTGAGAGAGAAGGTGAGGCATTGGTTGAGCTACCCATGATATTTGCTTCATTCGTTGCTTGAGATGAGCTACCCACCATATTTGCTTCATTAGTTGCCTGAGATGAGTTCATCTATGATGGTCATTGTTGTCAACAGAATTAAGGGATATCATCAAGAAACTATCATTAGCAACAATACTGCTACATCACCCACAAACTTACCATTGTACCGTCACTTGATGGCAAGACTCCATGCTGAGAAGTTGCAAGGTCAGGCGCTCTGTTGAGATCTATGTTGTTCTGCATGAGTGACTCTACTTCACGTGCAGAAAAAGAGCAACAATTTCAGCCACATAATTATCAAAATTGTAAATGATTCATAACTACCTACCAGTAGCAGGTCGCATCTCGCTTGGTATGTTAGCAAGAGCATTATCAATTAGAGAATTGATTTCACAAATTTCTTGTTGAATCGAATTTGGTACTGGAGGTTGCTGAGATACAGAAACGCCAAGACCAGATTGTGTTGCAGTGGGAACAGCAATACTACCTGCACTTGAAGACACTGCTGTAATGAAATTTCACATGTGAACAGAAAGAGCAAAAATTTCAGCCATATCATTATCATATTTGTCACCCAAATGATTCATAACTGCCTACCATTTGGAGTTCTCATCTCGCTTGGGATGCTAGCAAAAGCATTCTGAATAAGTGAATTGAATTCACGAAATCCTGGGTGGATCGACTCTGATAGTGGGGGTTGCTGAGACACAGAAACACCAACACCAGATTGTGCTGAAGTGGAAATGCCAACACCAGCGCCACTTGAAGGCACTGTTGCAATGACATTTCTCACAACAGGTAGAACTCGAATTGAACGTGAACCCAAACCTGAACTTATTGAATTGGTAGGAACAATATCACCACCACTTTCCCTCTGCACTCCATCTCCATTACTGGTCCTAGTACCAATTGTTGATACAACAGGGGCAAGCGAAGTGCCTGATAAACAAACATGTGTCAGATTTTTTAACAATAAAAATGGTAGAAGAAACAGGTACTTGTACCAGCATGTATGTGAATATTAACGTTTCTTGGGGCACTTCCAGCTCCAACAGTGCTATAAGGAAAACGACTTCCGAGGAGGGAGAAAGGTTGAGGAGAAGGCTGCCAATAAACACAAAAATATTGTCAAGAAAGTCATTCCAGGCAATTATAAACAGAGCCCAAGCAAAAACAATTAGTAGCATAAACTATAAATCGTCAGACATATGCAATACATGGAGAACATCTCTTGCTGCATGTAGCCATTCATTCAGTATCAGTCTTAAAGCCTATCTTAGATATGACCTTACCGTGAATGTCCAGACTCTAATTAAAGAATCAAGCTCATGCAAACATCAAGAGACATAAATAGTTTTCCAATTATCTACTTAAAGAACGAGGTAAAGCAACAAAAAAAAAAAAGTGAAAAATATGAGCAAACAATAGTAAAAGTTTGAAAACATATATCACCTTGTCTTTCCTAAAGATGTTACATACATATAGAAGATATGCAGATGATTAAGAAACAATTTTTACACATAATAACATCCTACTTATATATAAGTAGTAACATATTAAACAAAATAGTATAAAGAAGCATTTGCAAGTTCTACGAACAAAATTGAGGAAATAACATACTAATCATCAACAAACCTGAACCATTAAAGGATTAGCTCCTGTTCGCGAGACGTAAAGTGCAGGCCCCGAATTGACAGAAGATTCTGCCTGCAAGTCGAGCTAAAAATTAGCAAATAATTTTTCTTCTATATTATTTTTATATAAAATAAGGCAAGTTCTATAAAATAAAACTTCAGAAGAGAGGAGAGAAAGCATACAGTAGACTGCCCCATGTGCAGTGCCATCATGGCACGACCAAGCTCCAAAAAGAAAGAACCTAAATGTTGCATTGCAAGGCCAATATGAAAAACTTCATTCTGAATTTGTAATCTCAGATGGGGATCTGAAGAATTTCCCTCTTGCTCTAAACGACCAGCAAGATGCTATACAGTTGCAGCAGATTCCATTTGCAACAATTAAGAATAAAATAAATCAGATCTACAAATATCCAGAATTTGTAAAACAAATAAATAAAAGATTTCCCTATCCTAATGACTTAAACTTGGTGTGTCAAAAAGAAAGGTAAATAAACGACAGAAGAGAGTTAGATCTAAAATTTCTATAGTTCATTGATTTAAAGGACAAGAAACAAAGATAATTATAATGTCAACCAAACCAAATATTTACAACCAGCAACAAATACAGAAATAAAGAATGACATTAATCAGCAACAATCATCAGAGACAACCATGGGACTGAAGATATGTTTTTGATCCTTGACCATCAACAACCATTTTTAACCAAGACATTATGCTATTAGTATTTCTAGTTTATAGTCTAAAAAACAATGACTTCTGAGTATCATAACATTCCACTAAGAAAATTAATAAACTTTTGAGCCCTAGGTTAGGAATTCTTGAATTTCTCTCAATTTTGTCATTTTTTTCATACTAATGACAACACAAATTTATTTTCAAAAGGTTTGGTACGCTTTTACTGCTACAGAAGCATGCTACCTTCAAACCACTATACCACTCCACTGTCAAATTATAACTTAATATTAGAGCAAACTATGCAGTAACTAGGAAAAAAAATCAATACTACTTTAATTTTAATTGCATTATACTGATCCAAATGATGAAAAGAATACAATCAAAAATAATAATAATAAAAATAAAAATCAACAAAAATTCTAAGATGGTATTTACCGATAGAGCAGTAATTGTATAATTACTGAGAAGTCTCTGTGTGTCTCTCATAATGATACCCAATGCTTCAGGTGTAGGTAAACCCCTCTCGTTTGTTGGTAACTCTCTCCTAGACCTCTCTTCACGGCCAGCAGAAGTATTAGTCAGCTGACTTCCTGTAATAAGCAGGAGTGTATAACAATTGTGAATTTGTACTGTTTAGACATTGTAAATAGCTAATATATAGGATACACGTAAGAACAAGTTACCGTCTAGAGATAACAATGACTCCATGATATTCATATACTCGGAAAGGACAGTCAAAGAATTGGGATTCGCCTGAAACCAATATCAGAAATCACGTTGATAAGAACCATGGTAGCAAATCAAAAGTTATACAAAGACTAGCGAATAGTTCGATACCAAGTTAAATGAAGGAATAGCTGCAGTAGTCATAGGAATTTGTCCAGATTGAGGTGGTACTTGAAACATGGGAGTAGAAGATGTCCATCCTGACTGTGCTTGAGTTCCTCCATGATGATTACCGCCAGCACTTTGTGTCCCATTAGTTTCATTTCCCTGCGGATTCTGACCAGAAGTATTTGGCTGTACATAGTAAAGGTAACATTGTGTGAGGCACACACAAAAGCATGTTACACATGTATGACGCAACAATGTAAGTAACCATATTTATGTGAGTGGCAATAGTACATACGAATTAAATTAGTATTCGAAGAACATTTTAACTCACCAAAGTGAAAAATTGTGCACCAAAATTGCCTCCATTCATAGAAGATTGGCTACCGATTCCAATTGAATTCATGACAGCTCCAATAACCTATATGTCAATAAATCAACAAAGCACAGCAGCAAAATGTAAACAAGACATAACCTCTTGCATTGCAATTTAACCCACCCAAACCCCAAAGAGCAACAAAACTTGCAAAGTTTCATTAAAAAACAAATAAATAATAAATAAAAAGCTCAAAGTAAAAAACAAATACCCGTGAGATATCTGGAACCCCGTCTCCTTGATCCCCAACATTAACTGTTCCAAGAAGAACACTGTGGGAAATTTGACCAATTCGATTACGAGGGGCACTAGGATTACCATCATTCCCTGCAAATATGCCAAAAAAACAAATCACTTTGTTCCATATATTTTAATTATGCGGAAATAGAATGCTAACAACATTTTTAAGAATCTATACCAGGAGCACCTGTAGTGCCATTTGTTTCTCCAGCATTCGTGTTAGATGAAGGTTGTGACTGAGACAGCTGTCTTTCAACCAAATGCAAGGTATGCCCACTTTCCAAATCTATCAAATGTGAAGGTTACTAAAGTTTTCTACCATAGAATTTATGCACTAGTATGTTAAATAAACCCCACTGGAGGTATTAACTATGAGACAAATGGTGAATCAGAAATATTGCAAAACAAAATTTGCAATGTACTATTTAAATTTAAACATAATTGATAGGATACGATAATCAGAAAGGAGATGATCATCCTTTAGTACTTTTCCTCGAAAAATCAGCCGTTGCTGACCAACTGGAACACCAACATCAGTAGATATTCTCTCCTTGAATAAAGAAACTGGCATCTGAAATTGTTTAAATTAACAATAATCAAAAGTAAGTCCAACAAAAAAATTGTCAAACTCAAAATAAAATAATTTTTTTTAAAATTAAAATTAAATAAATAAACAATGATAATATAGGAAAGTAATTTGACAAGTCATACTCCTTATGAAATATAATTGTTATGCATAATCAACATGAAACTAAGACGGCTTAATGGAAAAGCTAATAGCTTACATTTTTTTGCACTTGAAAGCTATATGTCTGAGAATCTAGAGTCTTCACATTAATCCCTATAGATAAATCTGAGCTTTCCCCACCGTCATTGCTTATAAATGGCCCATGATTTGGATGTTGATGCTCCATTATAACCTTTTTAATAGCAACTGAAATCCAAAAATAATTGTTAGAACACATTCAAATTTCAAAAATTTCAAAAAAATGTCTAAATAAAAGTATGGAAAACTATGGTTATGCTGGGACCAAGAGCTTTTGCAGGACAAGAGCTGGTTATGCAACCCAATTTGTGTATGCAGCTCATTTAACTTACTGTTTGGCAAATCTAAAGCCAACCAGTTCGGCCGCTGCAAAAACATATTAAAAAAATATGGAAAAATAACACTACTCAAGTAACAATTGTCAAATAATAAGTGGAACACAAGAATGTAAACATATAAAACTATAAAAAGATTACTTTTCACAATTGACTATTACAGCACCAAAATTCATTAATGCAGAAGAGAACACCAAACACTAATATTACGTGATAACAGAACACCCTAATTTTCCATTGTCATACAAAAGTATTAAAAAAAAAAAAATTAGTCAACAGGTTAAATCCAACAATAATTTCCTAGGCAATATAGAAATATTGTTGACAAGACAAATATTAAAGTTTTTACAACATGCAATAAAAAAAATGCACATAACAGCACCACACAACCCACATACAACCTCTAAGTTCAAGGAATCACACAAATCCACATCACAGACCTTACCTTCCAAGACATAAAATCAATCAATTCCCTATCTAAAAACCAAAAAACATATTTTACTTGCAAAAAAATGAACATGCAACAGTCACTTAGACAACACTGACCAAACTTCCATCAAGTTGGACTCATAAAATGCTAGGCAAATCAGAATACCTATCTCCCCCACTGCCAAATCTCAATCAGCAACAAAACCTAACATGCAAAGGCTACCATGATCACAATCAATAAAATAATTAAGCCAATAGTCAAATTACACTTGACATGCACTCCATCCAGCTCCATTCGTCTACATTTATCTCCATTAATCTCAATTAGGTTTTTACATTAAACAAACCAAACAAAAACACAATCCTAACCAACAACATCATCAATCACAGAAATTCAGCAGCAATAAAAAGTCACAAATCATGATCCACAGACACAACAAAACCTAACAGACAATCACAAATAACCTAAAAAGCACAAACTCAAACTCAAAACAAAACAAAATCAATATAAAATGCAAAATCCAAACGCATGCAAGCCGATTAGGGTTCATCAACAGAAATGACAAACAAAAAAAATGTGATCAATAACAACAATAACAAAATAATCGAAAATGAACCTGAAAATGAAATCCGCGAAGAGGAAATGAAGCCGAGAATCGAAAACAGAAGAGAGAGTAGAGGCTATGTTTACTTTGTTTGATTTTTTTTTATTTTTTCTATTTATTTGCTTGACTTGGATTTCAACGGAAGATTTATATACAAAGAGAGAAAAGTCCAGCTAGTCTAGCCTGGGTCGCATCTACAGGATCGGGTCCATGTTGTCTCACGGATCTGGATTTTGAAAACAAAGAAGAATCTAGAACACGAATCGGTGCATGTCGCCAACGTGTCAATTCGGTTCTGAGTTGCCCAGTCACGCAGAGATGCCCGTTGTTTTTGTGTTTTTACGGTTTTGGGCTTTTGAATTTGGGCCGATTTAATTGCTCTTGGTTTGAGCACCGAGAGAACCTAGCGTGGCAATTCGATTCTGATTGTGGTCGACACTTAGCTTTGTTGATGCATGTTGTTTTGTTGTTTTCTAGACGTGGGCTTGGACTTGTGATTTGGGTTTCGAATTTATCGGCCCGCATGTTAAATATTTTGTTCGTCTTTCAAATACGGTGCGTTTTGGTGATATAAAAATTGTTGACGTGTTTTGTTATGTTTGGATTATGGGAATAATAGTAGTTATGTGCATGGTTAATAAATGTGACCTTTCACCTCCCATGTTGATTTTCAACAATTTTTTTGTTATACATGTTAGAGATAGTTTATGGACTATTATGTTTTTTAATCTTCACAATAATTATTATTTTGATTTATTATTCTAAAATAAAATAAACTTGAATAATAATAAAATTTTAACCTATATAATAATATTATCTCTTTCAATAACTTATAATATTTGATTGGATACTTATCTTAATATATTAAAAAATAATAAATAAATTAATATTAGTTATTTTGGTATAGTGTAGTAAATGGATATTGCAAAAATAACATCACTTATTTTTAAAAATTTTAAATATATTTTTTTTTATGATTAATAACATTTTACCAATTCTAATAACGTAATTTTTTTTTTTGGGCTTTTGAATTTGGGCTGATTTAATTGTTCTTGGTTTGAGCACCGAAAACCCTACGTGGCAATTCGATTTTGAATGATGTCGAAACTTTGCTTCTTTGATGCATGTTGTTTTGTGGTTTTCTAGATATGGGCTTGGACATCGGTTTAGATTTGGGCTCGTTTTCACGGCCCACATGTAGTTGATATTTTGTTCGGTTTTCAGATACGGTGCGTTTTGGTGATATAAGAATAGTTAAGGTGTTTTCACATATAGATAATTATGGTATTCTATTATGAGCATGGCTAATAAATGTGACCTTTCACCTCCCATGTTGGTTCTTCTCAACAATTTTATTTTTTTTCTTTTTTGTTTTACATGGTATAAATAGTTCATGGACTATTATACTTTTGTAATCTTTATAATAATTATTGTTACGCCTTATTATTTTAAAATAAAATAATTTTGAATAATAATAAATTTTTAACCCAAATTTTGTTAGTTTTTTTTTAATAATTTATTATATTTAATTGAGTTATTTTTTTCTAATATACATAATTACAATTGGTGAGCTTTTTAAAAACAAATAATTAATTAATTATTACTACTAGTTCATTTTGGAACATGAAAATGTTTGTATAGTGTAATAAAAAGATATTGCAAGAATGATATAATTCATTTTAAAAAAATTAAAGTATAAATTTATAGTGAGTAATAAAATTTTACCAATTATAACCACACTAACAAAAAAATTTATACTACTTTAAAATTTATGTTCATACGAAAATTATGGTATATATATATATATAATAATTCGAAGATCAATTTATCATAAAATACAATATGTAGCTCTCAATAACTTAATATATATATATATATATATACTATAATAGATGCATAAAAAATAACAAAAATATTGTTAAAAAAGGGAAATATATATCGCCAAACAAAAAATACCTTCTCTAATTAAATATATAGTGAATATATTCGAAACAGAAAAGGTAATTCTTCTTTTACGTAGATCACCCAACCACCATTATCGACATTGAAAACCAGCTTCAAATTTAACAATCGGACAAATTGGTTCACATGACTCTTGGGTATTATATATAATATATAAACTTTGATTATTATAGATGTATCTACGTTATAATTTAGTATATGCTATGAATTTTACCATAATGTGATTTCAGCAAGAAGGCTTAATGGATTATTAAAAACATTGAATTTAAAAAGTCAACTTACATGGCGTGAACCTTATTCCACGTGTTTAATGACTCTATTGCCATGCACAATTTC
Organism: Cardiospermum halicacabum; assembly: GCA_031304145.1. Taxonomy (NCBI): domain Eukaryota; kingdom Viridiplantae; phylum Streptophyta; class Magnoliopsida; order Sapindales; family Sapindaceae; genus Cardiospermum; species Cardiospermum halicacabum. The sequence goes on from CM062394.1 coordinate 1,716,713, forward strand.
GTGCTTTCGTTTGACATCAGCATAAGAGTTCAAAACATGTAAACCGAATCACACCGCTTCTTAGCATATTTTTTACTGTTCGATTTGTAATATATTCGAATATTTTCGATTTAGTTTTAGAATTAAAAAATTAACCGACTATTTAAATATATTTTTTCAAATATATATATATATATATATAAATATAGGGCATTACTAAATACCGCATCAAATTTATTAATACCGCAATCAAAATACCAATTATACCCTTTTCAACATAGATGAATTTAAAAAGAAAATCTCAAGTGCAATTATGGAGGGTGAAGAGAAAGAAAAGATGTGTTGTGTTTTAATCTGAAATCTCCTTAAACGGCAAATATGTCCAAAGGTGCAATTAGATTCTCCGAAAATTTCGTTCTTTAAGTCACTCAGAAACAAATCATATTCAGACTTCCAAAGTTTTGAGTGAAGAGCGATGTAATGAAGACATTAATTGATAAGGTAGATGTAAACTAAATTCGTGCAAGAGTTTTAAAATTTATATGGTACATGAACTGGGAGACCAATATTATTTCCAAATTATTGACAATCTTGACACTCACTTCATTCATTATCGTCGTTTGAATTACTTCCGTGGATCTTCTCCATAATATGGTTTAAGAAAAAATTCAAACGAGTTGAGATAATAAGAGAAAGAATTTTATTAAAACTACACTGTCAAAATATTCTGGATTTAAAGAAAAAATTAAACGAGTTAAGATGATGAGACAAATTTTTTTTATTAAAACTATACTGTTAAATTCTGAATGTTCTCCATTATTGTCGTTGATGAAAAAACAACAAAAAAAAATTTTATTAAAACTTGAATTTTATTAAAACTATAATACTAACTTTTTGATGCAATTATGTTAAGGGTATAATTGGAAAGATATGCGGTATTTAACATTTTTGCATGCGGTATTTAACACTTTTGTAAATATATTACAGGTATATATTTTTAATATTTATTTATTCAGTTTGATTTTGATTATATTTATTTAAATATTTATATATTTTTGTTTTATATTTAAACTAATTTTATTAAAATATATTTTAATGATACAATAAAATTAAATTAAAAAATAATTAAAAAAATATCAAAAGATCCAACCAAATATAATATTAATTCGATTCATTTCATATTTAGATATTCGAAATATTCCAAATTAAACACGGTCTGTATTTTTAGAACTGAACTGATCATGTGAGTTGCTACTTGTGCCATCGCATATTTTCATAAAAATAGAGAAGTATATTAAATCCTTGCCTCAATGCAAGTAAAACGCCTAACACCAAATCCGTTGACAAACAAACAATGAATCACCAATTGAATGACCATGCCGGTGGTTCATTCATTTAATTTAGTTATAGGCTGATACATTATTTTAGTCTTTAAAACGCCTTTTCATAAATATGAAACATTAAAAATAAAAAATAATAATAATCAATTTTATTGCAATGTACAAATTGATTTAAATATATACTTTAAGATTGAAATTAGTTTAGTTAATTTTCTAAAATAACTTCTCCAATTATTTAAATAACTAATAAATAAATAAAAATTGATGAAATATTTAGAAGTATACAATTTTGTAGAAAAAATAACATGAAAATAAGATGGATGAGATTAAAGAATATTTTTAAAATTTATAAATGTTAAATTCTGCTGACCTGTCAAAGTGGAAGATAGACATAATAAAAAATGAATATTTTAATAATTCATTTCCAATTGATTTAAGAAAAATTATAATAAATAAATAAATACAATATAATATAATATATCTAAATTATTAAGATTGATGTATAATTATAAAATTTGAAAGTTTAAAATAATTCTTATATGTATTTTATTTTATGTTATAAATTATGACGTGTTCCATATTATTTTATAAATGTCAAAATTTCCATCTTTGAGATCATCTTATACATCAGCAACAAAGATAAAATTGGCCTATTTTCTTAAAATGATGGTGTCATCAAAAGTTGAAGAGAGTAAATATAAAAATTCATGTCAAATTTAGGATACAGATAGATTTTAATTTTTTAAGTCCTTACTCCTTTGTCACCAAATAGTTAAATTTTGACCAAATCATATGTATTTAGACAAGTAGACTTCTATAGACCCATGTGTTAGCTTGTGTAAAATTCAACGGCTGTCTTTAATATCACATGCTTGCTTGATAATCTACCTTTTATTTAAATTATTTTTAAAAATCTCCTAAACAGATAATTAATTAGATTTTTTTTAGTCATATTAGTCCAATTGCTTATTTGTTTTCTTTGAAAATATAACATAGTCATGTTAGTCCAATTGAGAAATTTTCTATATTAAAATTATAGCAATAATGGGAGATATTGAATTTCAAATAGAAAAATCTTCAGATGTACTAAAATTTAATAAAATAATACCAATATTTCATTGCATGTTAGATGGTTGATTGAATATTCCAATTCATCGAATAATTTTTTTTGTTAAAACTTGTATATAAAGTGTTTCTAGATATTCTAGTCAAAGATTTGTCTATTTAGTAAAAATCGACGATGGCATAGTTTAATAATTTAATTTGTGCAATTACGACCAAAGAAGACGCTACAAGATACACCAGACGCGACAAAATTGTTGGCCTGCATATAAATTATTTTCATTAAATTCTTGATAACATAAAATAATATTATATTAAAAAATTCATATTTTAATAAATTAAAATCATTCATAAATAGAATTTTGATTCGTTGAAAGCAACGGTTTGGTGATAGTTTAACTATATAATTTTATATTATTTGATTAATAAAATAAATAAAAAAAATAAGTAATTATAAAAATTGGTATTATGATATATAATTTATATATATTAATTATTAAAAACTATTTTCAAAATAAATTTAATATGCTAATATTATAATTATTATTTTAATCTTTAAATGTTTTTTTTTCTTTCTTTTTATTTAATTTTTTGTGTTCTAATTTTTATTTTTATTAGTAGTAGTAGTAAATTACTTTAATATTTTCTTAAAATATATATAACCACATCTTTTGATTTATAAATATGACTACATACATATTTTTAAAATATATTTACTTATAAATTATATTTATTTATATATATGTACCAAGATATTTCCACTCACTTAAAAATAAATGCGATTTTATTAATTTGTACCTAACAATTTGTCTAAAGCCGGTCCAATCAATAACTTTCATAATAATCCATCTAAGTATATAAAAAAAAAAAAAAAAAAAAGACAAGTACCCATATTATTATTTATTATTATTTTTTTAACTTATACGATGTGCGTGTCCAGCAGCCCAGGTAATTGACTTGGCACTCCCTTCAACTCTCTCTTCCTTCTATATAATCCACTTCTCCATTTATTGCTCTCTAATCACTTTCACTATTCCAAATCTACTATGGCTCAAACCGTCGGCAAGCCAATTCGTTGCAAAGGTACGTTTAAATACTTCTAAATATTAATATATATATATATATATATATATATATTTGATGTTAAGGAATTTGGTTTGTGATATAAAACAGCTGCGATAAGCAGAGTTCCAGGAGAGCCTTTGGTGATAGAAGAGATTATAGTGGAGCCACCACAACCTTATGAAGTTCGAATTCGAATAATCTGCACTAGTCTTTGTCACACCGACGTCGTTTTATGGAAAATAGTACGTCTATTGCTGTTGATGTGTTTGGATTTTGGCTTGTTTGTAGTTCATGGTTATTTTTTTTCTTTCCTTTTTATTTATTTATTTATTTTAATTTCAGGATTTTCCAGCTTGTCCGAAAGTTCTTGGTCACGAGGCTATAGGGTAAGAGAATTATTCTATCACAATTTTTTATTTGGAAAATAAAAAGAGAATTAAAGTTTCTATTTATTTATTTTATATATTTTAAAGAGAAATTTTCTTTTTATATCTATTTTTTAAAATATTTTAATTTTCACCCACTTTTTTTAATTATCTTTAGAAAAATAGATACGAAATTAATTTTATTAATTATTTAAGTAGCATTTAAAATAAAATTTAAAACTATGAAATTTTCGTAATTTAATCCGAATCATTTTTTTATTCTCTTTATTTTAAAAAATTATTTAGTTAACTCTGACATAGTAAAAATAATATTATTATGTGTGTGATCTAAAAGAAGGCATATGATAGAGACACGAATCTTGAAACATTGGAAAACGATGTGTTCGTTTGAAAAGTCAATCTAAATATGTAGTACTAAAATAAATAAAAAATAATAATTATATTAAAATTTTAAAAAAATAATTATGCAGTGAGGTGGAGAGTGTGGGAGAGCACGTGACTGACTTCATCGAAGGAGACACGGTGATACCGGTATTTCTGGCCGACTGTGAAAAATGCATTGATTGCAAATCGAAGAAAAGCAATTTATGTTCGAATCATCCATTCAAAGTCTCACCATGGACGCAAAGATACGAAGAAACCACGAGATTCAAAGACCTAAAAGGAAACACTATACACCATTGTCTTTACGTTTCGAGTTTTAGTGAGTACACTGTTGTAGATGTGGTCAATTTGGTCAAAGTTGACCCTTCTGTTCCTCCCAATCGAGCTTGTCTTCTCAGTTGTGGTGTATCTACAGGTATGTTGTTCACATATATATATATATATATATATATATATATATATATATATATATAATAAATTAAGGTTTTATGTTGAATATTTATTTTTTTTGGTTAATAGGTGTCGGTGCTGCTTGGAAAAAGGCAAATGTGGAGCCTGGTTCCACTGTTGCTATTTTTGGCTTGGGATCCATTGGATTAGCTGTAAGTGCATATATATATATATATATATATATATATATATATATATATAGAGTTCGATGGTTCATGGATTAAGTTCTGTGTAATGTAAATTGTAGGTTGCAGAGGGAGCAAGGTTATGTGGAGCTGCTAGAATCATTGGTGTTGACGTGAATCCAAAGAAATTTGACTTTGGTGAGTGTTATTAGATAATGGTTTCTTAACACTGCCTACTATATTAATTTTTGAAATGATGGTGGGAACATTGATTAGTTGTTAATAGTGAGATATCAATTTCAAATGACCAATGTTTAATGGGTCTGTAATATATCATTTTTATTTTTATTTCGTAATGGTAAAAGAGAGATATAAATTTTTAAAATATATATTAATAATTTTATTTTTATTTTTCTTTTGAAATTAAAAATACAAGTATTATTTAAAATAGTTTTTTATTTTAAAAAAAACTATTTAAGTCAGAAAACTTATATAAGAATGAAAAGATGAAAGATGAAATAGCGATTAAATGTTGACTAATATATATAATTTATTTTAATATTAATGATTAATTGAAATGCTAATTTAACTATTAATTAAAAATTTAATTTAACAATTAATTATTAATTTTATAAGTAATTATTAATTTTAATTTTATTGGAAATACTACCATAAAATCTAATCCAAATATACTTTTAAATTAATAAAATTTTCATTCAACAAAATTTTACAGTAGCATTGGATAATTGTTTTCACTGCATAATGTGAAAGAAACCCATATTGTTTAAATAACTTGAACATTGACTCATCAAAAACTGGTGATTATATAGGAAAGAAGTTTGGAGTTACAGATTTCGTCCAATCTAATGGTGATAAAGAAAAATCTGCAAGTGAGGTTAGACTACCTGACTCTTATTTTATTAATAATTTTTTTTTTTTTTTTTTTATAAATAGTTTGGACCCATATTTGATATGATATTACAAGTTGACAAATTTTATTTATATAACAATTTTTTTAATCAAATATTTATTAAATAGGTAATAATGGAGATGACAAATGGAGGTGCAGACTATTGCTTTGAATGTGTTGGTATGGCATCTGTCGTTGAAGAAGCATTTGCTAGCTGTCGAAAGGTCTACTTTCAACTCCCTCTTTATGTACATCTACATCACATGGTTTCCGTTTACATAACACTCTAAACCAACTGAGTTATTAATAATTATATAAGAGTTTATGACAAATTTTATATATATATATACATATATATATATATATTTATTGGTATTAATATACAATCACACCCCTTCTATCACTAAAAATTAGTGAAAATATAAAATAAAATTAACTTTAAATGAACATTACATTATACAGATGTATTTAGAACTGTAAATTTCATTATTATATTAATAAATTTATACATTAAATTTCATTGTTATATTAATAAATTTATTAATTAAGTAAGATTTTATTATTAGGTAGGAGGGTGTGAGTGTGTATTAATACCAAAATTTTCATTTATGCATAATTTACTATCGTTCAGGGGTTGTCAGTGTAATTAACTCATTATAAAATCTAGGATATTTTTTTTAACTATTACTACCAAGTAAAAGAAAAGGAGTTAATTGCACTCACACCCCCTGAACGATGGTAAATTACACACAAATGAATATTTTGGTAATAATACACACTCACACCCCCTTGCCCAATAATAAAATCTTGTTTAATTAATAAATCTATAAATATAACAATGAAATTTGCAATTCTTAATACCTATGTATGTTGTAATGTTCATTCAAAGTTAATTTTACCTTATATTTTCACTAATTTTTATGGATAGAAAGGGTGTGATTGTATATTAATACCAAAATGTTTATATATGTGTAATTTATCATCGTTCAGGGGATGTAAGTGCAATTAACTCAAAGAAAAATATGTCATATTTATCTTTTACATATTTATCCATATATAATTTCATCGGTAAATATCTTTAATTATACCCCACTAAAAATTATAGTAATTTTATATTTAGAAAATAAATATTAAAACGAATAAAATAAAATTTCGCTTCACTATATTTCTTTTTACACAAACATTAGATTAATTGATGAAAAGTTTACAAAATTTTAATGGTGGGACTAATTAGGGGGGAGGGAGTACATAGTTTAAATTTTTTTTTTCTCGATCACATTGTAATTATTTTTTTATATTTTTTTAATTTATAATTCTCTTGACTATGGGACGTGAAATATAGGGTTGGGGAAAAACAGTGGTATTGGGAGTGGACAAACCAAGTTCAATGTTGAATATAAGCTCTCATGATGTACTTGACACTGGTAAAGTCCTCACTGGAGCAGTTTTTGGAGGTCTTAATGCCAAGTCTGATGTTCCAATTCTTCTTAAACGTTACATGGACAAGGTGATGACAATGACCTGGTCATATATATCTATATATTTTGTTAATTTTATTACATATGTATGTATGTAGATATTGACTTGGTTTGGTTTTGTTATCAGGAGCTGCAACTGGATGAATTTGTGACACATGAAGTGCAACTTGAAGACATCAATAAAGCTTTTGATTTACTATTGGAAGGAGAGTCTTTAAGATGTATTATTTGGATGGATAAGAAAGAGATGTGATTGAGTTAGTTTTTTATACTTCTATAGAGAAAAAAACCTCCATTTTTAATATGTTTATATTTTAATTTTATAATATACATTTAAGTGATTTGGCTTAAAATAAATTAAAATGCAGTTATATTAGATCATGAGACAGTGGTAGTTGTTGGTCTCCCTCTGAGCCGCTCCTCAAATCCATTATATGTATTATTGTCCGTTTTGGGTATTGTTTATTTTAGATTAGGTTTGAGATCGCACGAAATTTGTTCTTGATACCATCATTCAAAATATTTCATATTAATAAAATTCTCGAATTGTTTTTTAATACCATCAGCCAAAAGACTTTATATTAATGAAATTTTCAGAATACTTTATATATAAATCATTATTTTCTTGTATTACTGATGTAATATCGGGTTTGACACTCTGACAATCATCCCATCCGAAATACCTCATACTAGTGAAATTTTCTGTATAATTTATATATAAGACATCACTTCCTTATATTACCGATCTGGTACTAAGAGAGAGGGTGATTGTTAGGGTGTATTTGGTAATGGTCATTTTCAATTTTTTTTTAATTATAAAAATAAAAATAAAAATAATTAAATTTAGAAAAAATGATTTTGAAAACTAATTTTGGATGGGTTATTTATTACATGTTTTTAAAAATTTATTTTTTCAGTTTTTCAAAAATAAAAACGAAAAATCTACCAAACACATTGTCCAAATACAAGTAATTCAAAACTCAGTCTTTGGCCAATGAAAATTAAAAGCAGCTTAATTGTTGATAAAATTGCATGAAATAGTAATTTAAAGTTTGAGTTTTACAAATAGTCGTTTTTCAAAACGGGTAGATTTGGTAAAAGTCATTTTCATTTTATTTATTTAATTTTGAATTATTAAAAAAAAATTAAATAATCAATAATTGTTTTTAAAAATTTTGAAAAATGAATTTGAATAAGTCTCACCCTATGATGCACTTCTATAAATTTGGAAATATCGTGTCGGACACGTCTCGAACACTTTAATTGCCCAATACCGTGTTGTTATATAAACAAATAAATAATAAAAAAAAAATTCGGACACGTGTGTCCGACACACTTTTTAATGCGTTTTATGTATATAGCCGATATTTTTAACTATTATTAATTAATTATTTTATTTTATATTTTTCTAAAAAAATATCGATTTGTCACTTGTCAATTTAAAACGCTTAAAATCAAATTAAAAATCTAATAATTTTATATATATTAAAAGGTGAATGTTGGCGATTTACCATCATTTATGAATTTATATCATTGATAGTATATTTTAAGGTAAAAATATATGTGTATAATATATATACCTATTGTGTGACAGATATATAAATATTTATAAAAATATTATTATATATTATCTTAATATTATTTTAAGTAGTCGTGTCCCAATTTTTAAAAATTTACCGTGTCCCGTATGTCAGTGTCTATCCAACATATATCTCACCCTATCATTTTCAGAAAACTAACTTTCTCACTTTTGTTTTTTAAATAAAAAATGAAAAATTAACCAAATATATTTTTCAACAACAAGTAATTCAAAATTTTATTTTTGAAAAATAAAAATAAAATAATACTTATCCACCACGAACTCCCTTTTCAAAGTGTATTTGTACTAGAATTTTTTAATCCATTTTAAAATTTTAATTTTATAACTGTAATTTAGAAATTTTCAAATAAACTTTTACCCATCTTAAAGACGGTAACATTTTGGACTCATTTAAAAAACATAAACATTTTCGATTTAATTTTTCATTATGGCATATCTTATATTCTATTATCACAATATGAAAAAAAATAAAAATCAACATAATTTACCATGTACAAACAAACCTTCTTAAAATTTAATTTTATAAAATTTTAAAATAGATCCATATTTAAAACCATTTTTAGCGCGGTGGTTAGGATCTCAAATAGCTGAGCAATGAATTGATTGGCCAACTCAAAACTAACTCAAGTAAAACAAATAAATAAAAATAATAATCGTAAATAATCAATAATAATCAAAGTCACCAACTTCAATTTACTATACATATACATTAGTATACTAGTTTTCTTTTATATCGCATCCATATAAAATCCAACACTCATAATTATGGTAGCTGGTAGGATGATCCCTATAAAACCAAAAAATACAATAAATATCATAGTTCTCTATTTGGATTTTTTATATATATATATATATATATATAATAGCAATAAAAAAAATTCATTATATATAATTATGGGTATATTTTAAAAAAAAATGCAAAATTAAAGTTTGATTTTCATTTTATAAGTGATTCACAGATTGTGTACACGTGATTAACAGATTGTGTGTGTAAATGGTAAAAATTCAAAATATTTTAAGAAATTCGGCTTATAAAGTAAAAAATTAAAATTTTAAAATTTATTTTTAAAAATAGATTTATAATTATATTTTGAAGTTTAAAGATTCAATTAAAAAAAATCGCTTTTTATTATTATATAGATGATGAGAATATTGGTACATATTTTACTTTAATTATATACTCCATTTAGAAAATATGAGCAATTTATTCTAATTTTATAAAAAAAATAATAATATTATTAATATTTTTAAAATATTTAAACTTCTCAATCAAAAAATCACAAAAGTATCTAACTAACCTAAAAAAAAATAAAAAATAAAAAACAATTTTAAATATCCCAAACTAAAAAGTATTTCGATAAGAAACAGCAACAAATGAGGAAAATAAAATTTGAATGATAAGGTCAGAATAGTAATTTTGCAAAACAATTAAATACAAATCGGTCAACCAATGAAAACTCATGCTCAGTATCTTATTAAATCCGAAGATAAATTCACATCTGTCCTCTCTTCTTCTTCACCACCACAAAACACATGGAGAGAAAAAGTGAAGCAAAGCCAATTCGATGCAAAGGTAACAAAAGAGTTCACTTCGCTTTTCAACAACAATATATATATATATATATATATTTATTGTGGGTGTTTTGTTGATTGAGTTTAGTCGAGATTTTAATTAGTTTTCTTTTTTTATTTTAAATAAAAATAATGCAGCTGCGGTTTGTCGAGCGGCGGGAGAACCGCTGGTGGTGGAAGAAATCACGGTGGAGCCGCCGCAAGCATTTGAAGTTCGGGTTCGGATAATTTGTTCGAGTCTTTGTCACAGTGATATCATTTTCTGGAAAATGGAGGTACGTAGTTTTATTTGAACTGTGATGTTTTAACGGTTGACTTTTATTCATCGTATTGGTTTATGTGAATATTTATTATGAATAATAAATGTAGGTTTTATATCTATAACACTGAATACAATAAATAGCATTGATATCCATTTACAGTGAGTTATTAATTATATTTTTTTAAATATAAATATAGAACTATATTTATTATTCTATGAAAAATAAAAAAAAATATTTTTTTTGAACGAAGTAAGTGTTTGATTTAATTTATCATATTTTTTCTAAAATAGAAAAATCAAATATTATATTATACTATCTAGATATTTATACATCTAAATCAAATAAAATAATATATTTATATAATATATCAAATATTATCATATTTTAAATTTAAATGTTCATTTTATTTTAATAATTTGGTTTGAATTTTGCATTTAATTATAATTTTTATACAATAAAAAAATACAAATATTATAAAATAGATCAAATTTAAATTAACCATTAAATTAAAAAAAATATGGTTGTAATATCAATTCATCTTTTTGTAATTATAATTTGTTTTAATATAAATTATAATAATATAATATAAACTTTTTAAATTGAATTAAATTGATAGGCGAAATATCTTTCTATTACTTGAAAAGAAATTAAATAAAATATTAATTTTTTTAAAAAAAAAATCTGATATTTAAATTTATAATTTAATTTTTTTTAATTGATATTCTATTTTTTAATAAATATTATTTATATATAAATTGTTGCTGGTGGACTTTACTAATAAATTATTTATGGTCATTTTCACGTGTAGGTTCCTCCATCTGTATTTCCAAAGATTCTCGGGCATGAGGCAATCGGGTAAGACTGGTTGTTGTTCTTCCTTGTACGTCATTTTCGTGGATTTTTATCGTTTTTACATTTATATCCCTATAGATATTAGTAATATACAAATGAAATTCGTATCTGATGATATCATATTTGGAGTTATTCAACAAATGGGACATTGAATTAGATCTAGATCTTATTTATACATCTAAATGTTAATAATAATTATTATCGTATTTATACATCTGTCAAGAGTGTCACGTGAATGAACAGAGCAAGCTCATATCATTTTCACGTGGCAAAAATTTGTAAATTAGTTCCAAATTTGGAACTTATCTTGAAATATAACAGCGTATATATTTTAATATTATATAAAAATGTGTTAAACATACCAAATGTCGTGATTGATTTTATTTTTTAGAATATTAGTGAAGAAATCAAATTAAGAAATTTGATAATGCAACACTATTTATTCTACTGACATATCGAATTTTATAATGATGATATAATTTCTTGGCAAATTATGATAGTTTTTATTTTATAAAGTTTATTGGAACAATAGATATATTCAATGAATTAATTATGTATAAAAATATGTAACTAATTTTTATATTAATAAAAAAATAAGAATTTTTTTTATGAGAAAAACCTTATTTATTAATAAAATATTTAATTGATTAAACTGAAGGCTTTTAAAAAAAATAATAATAATAATTTAAACTTCAATAACTTAAATTTAATATATATATATATTATAATTAAAAATTATAAAAGAAATTTTAAAAAATTAGTCAATCATTATTAACTTTGTTTCCGTAATAATTTTTATAGTTTTATTAAATATACCATTATTATAAATTTCATTACTAATATTAATAAATTTTATGATTTTTATTTTTTATTGTAGAAATCATACTCACTCCTTTATTATTTTTCTTTTTTCTTTCTTTTCATTAATTTTAGAGTCAGATTTTTTTGTTTAGAAAGTCTATATCTTATTAAATGAAATATACTTTTTTTCTTCTTCATCAAAAAACAATTAGTGTCGCAGGATTGTTGAAAGCGTAGGCGAGAATGTGAGCGAAGTAAAAGAAGGAGATACAGTGATACCAGTATTTCTATCAGAATGTGGAGATTGCGTGGACTGCAAGTCAGCAAAAAGCAACTTATGTTCAAAATTTCCTTTCAAGGTTTCACCATGGATGCTGAGATACAACACAAGTAGATTCAAAGACCTTAATGGAGAAACCATACATCCATTTCTGTTCGTTTCAAGTTTTACTGAATACACTGTTCTTGACATTGCAAATGTGATCAAAGTTGATCCTTCAGTTCCTCCCAATAGAGCTTGTCTCCTCAGCTGTGGAGTCTCCACAGGTATCATGTTTGGATAATTTTTCCTAAAAATTCTTTAAAAAAAATATATAATAATAAAAATAACATCCAATAAAATCAAAATTAATACTTAAATGAATATTTAAAGTAAGGATTATTTTCATTTTTGTTATTTTATAATTTTTGTTTGCCGTGTATGGTCCTACTTAAAACTTTTATAAAAATAATTTTTCAAATTTTCAACCAATTTACCTTCATAGAAAGATCTTTTACTGGTCTGTGAAAAGGATTTATGAAGATGGGATAGTCTATTTTTAAAAATCTTAGTTTTGAATTTTTAAACTTTGTTGGGTTCATTTGATAAAATTTTCTCTATTAATTTTATTTATTTTTAAAATTTAAAGTAGAGTTTAAATTATCTAGAAATTTATTTTAATTATGTATAAAATTGGTATCTAAAATACTTAAGGTAGAATATTTATTTTTATAAAATACTATTAAAATTATTTAAATGCTAAATGCTATTCCAATTAGCTAGACTATCAATTGAATTTATATGACGTATAATTAATATTTGTTTTTAATAATTTTATTTTAAATTCAGGTGTTGGTGCTGCTTGGAAAACAGCAGAAGTTGAACCTGGCTCCACTGTTGTCATTTTTGGACTGGGATCAATTGGTTTAGCTGTAAGATTACTTTATGAGCGTTTTTATTATGTTTCTCATTTCAACACTTAAAAAGTTCATTCGAAGTGTTTAAAGACTTTGTATTGAATTTATATATATATATTGAACTTTTGGATATTTGTATGTATAGGTTGCAGAGGGATCAAGACTTTGTGGGGCTGCAAGAATTATTGGTGTAGATTTCAATCCTGAGAAATTTGAAGTTGGTCAGTCATTCTCATTTTGTTTATCTTCATTTATTGCATTTTGTTAAGATGTATAAAAATGAGCATCCATCATCCATATAAAATAATAATGTACAGGAAAGAAGTTTGGTGTCACTGAGTTCGTAAATGCTAGCGGCTCTGGAGACAAGCCTGTGAGCCAGGTTTTTCTCACAACGTTATCTAATGTGTTATGTTTTGTTTTGTTTTAAGACATGAAAAAAAGTAGTTAAAAGTAGATTGTGATTTTGAAAACATGATCAGGTGATTATTGAGATGACAAATGGAGGTGCAGATTACTGCTTTGAATGTGTTGGTATGGCATCTGTTGTCCAAGAAGCATATGCCAGTTGCAGAAAGGTCAAATTTCAAATCTAATGTTATTTATCTCTCATTATTATAATCTGATGATTCATGTTTTTAGAATTTTATTAAATTTTAAAATTATCTCAAACATGCTTTATTATTTATTATTATTTAATTATCCCAATATTTTATTACCCATCAGGGTTGGGGAAAAACAGTAGTGTTGGGAGTGGATAGACCAGGTTCAAATGTGACTCTACCATCTCTTGACGTGCTTCACAGTAATAAAACACTTGTTGGGTCGTTGTTTGGTGGTTTAAAAGCTAAATCTGATGTTCCAATTCTGGTTAAACGTTATCTGGATAAGGTGATTTTGATTTAAAAAGGTTTTGTTTCCATTACATTGTTTTGTTTTGGTTGTTCCGTTGATGAGAAGGTTTTGTTTGTCTGTTTTTAAGGAGCTGGATTTGGGTAAATTTGTTACGCATGAAGTGAAATTGGAAGAGATTAACAAAGCTTTTGATTTGCTCATTGAAGGCAAGTCTCTTAGATGTGTTATTTGGGTGAACAAGTGAGTGAAGTTTGTTGTTTGGGAATTACATTTGAGAAGAATTGTCTTCTTCAATAAATGATGCTTATTGAATTGAAATTAATAAATGAGGGTTTGTTTCACAACTATAGTTTACTTCTTCAGCTTTTATTATTATCAGTGCTTGTACTTTTCTATTTGACAATATTTATATTTTTTATTTGTGGTAAAAGAAATTAAAAAATATTTATTTGCGTTTCACTCTTCAACTCATTAAAAAAATATATTAGATGAGATTTGATTTTTTTATAAAATATTATGAAGTATGAAAATCTGAATTTTAATTTAAGAGATTTTTTTTATTCACGGCAAAATTTGATTTTATCATTTTAAAAATTTTATTTACATTATTATATAGTTCAATTTTAAAAATTCTATAAAAATAGTCTCTAGGGAGCCATTCACGCTATAAAAAATTATTTTTAAAAATTAAAAATTAAATCGATCAAAATATAAATTTTTTTAGAAAAATTAATTTTGAACTATTTTATAAAATTTTCATTATTATTATTACTTTTTTAATTTGTAACCTTGAAGAAAATATGTACCATGAAAAATCAGATGGACTCTGTGGGCCGTGATTCATTTGGCCCAAAATATAAACAATAGGCTTCACTTGCGCGCCTATATTATTTAATCATTGAGGTAGGTGGTAGTTGGCACATGGCATGAATATTACTAAGGGTTATTTCCAAAAACCACCCAATTTTTCAAACATTTTACTTCTAACAACTGGTTTTGCAAACTTATACCAAACCATTCCCAAAACCACCCAAAATTAAAACCACTAATGGTTTTGGTGAGGTGTGAGTGGTTTTTGTGTGATTGAGTGGTTTTTGTATTTTTGAGTGGTTTTGCTAATTATTTAATTTTAATAATTATTAAATTTTTGTTTGATAATTTAACTAAAATTTAAATATTTTATTAAATAATTTAAATATATTTTATTTATTTTTAAAAAAAATTTACTAAACTAAAATAAATTATTATATAGTTTAATACTTTTTAAATATTTGTTTAATGTTTTGTTTTTTTAATAATTTTAGTTTTAATTTTTATTTTTAAAATTTACTAAATTAAAAAAAATTATTATGCAGATTTAATCATTTAAAAAAATATTTGGTTAAATTATCTTTAATAATTTTTTATTTAAATTTTTATTTTTTATTTACTAAAACCTGCTGTAAGAGATTATTTAATTATAAGTATGTTTGAAAATTTATTAAAAAAAATTATATTATTATTATACTATAATTTTATAGGTTCTTAAAAATAAATATCAAAAATTTAAAAATATTTAAAAATGAAAAATAATTAAAAAATATTGATATATTTAATAGTAATTTTATTTTTGAAAAATAAATATAAAAAAAACACAATTTTTCATTAAAAACTATTTGAATTAGATAGTTTTTGGTTGTATGTATAGAATTAAAAATTAAAGGTTGAAAATAAAAATTATTAAAATTATTCAGCTAATTAAATAAAAGAATTAAAATTTTTACAAATTATTGATACTACTTGTAGTTTGGTAAAAATAAAAGTTAGAAATTAAAACTATAAATCACTAAAGTTAATGAATTAAAAATTTCTAAAACTATAAAAAAAATTATTTAAATTATTTGATAAAATATTTAAAAATTTACTAAAATTATTAAATCAAAAATTTAAAATTATTAAAACTAAATAATTAGTAAAACCACACAAAAACCAATTAAAAACACAAAAACCACCTATACCTCACCAAAACCACATACATCTCACCAAAACCACTAGTAGTTTTAATTTTGGGTGGTTTTGGGGGTGGTTTGGTATAAGTTTGCAAAATCGGGTGCCAGAAGTAAAATATTTTAAAAATTGGGTGGTTTTTGAAAATAATCCATATTACTAAACACACAAAGTGGATGTACATCTAATAAACACGGCCAACATTTATTTGCTTGGAACCAATAATACTATGTTACATGGTCAATAGTTAATAAATAACAGTTTATATTTAAATAATATTAAAAATATAATAAAATTGTTTCCTAATAATACCCATTATTTGATTTGGCAAAATAAATTTTAAAAAAAAAACTATAATTTATTTTATAGAATGAATTTCAATATAATAAATTCGTAAAAATTATATCAATTAATTAATAAAAAAATATATATATATACATCTACACTATACTCATAAATGGTATTAATTTAATTAATTAGACATTAAATATCTTCAAAATTATATTATACGTAAAATTTATAAATTTTACTTTATTTAATAATATTATTAACATAATTTGATAATTAATTACATTATTTCTAAAATTAGTTAGCATTGTATATTCTCTATTTAATTTATTTTAAATTTTTTCTCAAATATTATATAATATTATTTATTGCTGTAAAAATAATAAATTTTTAATATTTTTGAAAAATAAAATATTATATATTATTTAAATTATCCAGACAGCATCCACATGACCTATAAACCATATTTAAAAGAGTGCTTAATCTTTTTAAAATTCATTTTTCTAAATTGTTAAAGAAAAATTTAAATCATCCGTTCATCTAAAATAATTAGAGAATATTTAGAGTGGGCTATTTAGAGTTGGTTGGCATCAAATTTTCAATTAACTATTAGAGTAGCTGGTTGGCATCAAATTTTCAATTAACTATTAGAGTAGCGTTTCAAATAGTGGAAACAATTAGATGTTGGATTATATTTTAAATTAACTAGAATACATGCCCGTGCGAGACGCACAGTTACGGAAAAGATAATCAGTGAGTTAAACTTTCGATGTGTTATAATAGTTAGTAGAAAAACTAAAATAAAATAATTTTTAAATAGTAACACATAATGTTAAAATTGATCATAAAATTGGTTAAAAAATAACGGGAAAAATAACACTTATTATATAGATAGATAAATAGTATATAATATATATAGATTACCGAAATCTTTTTATTATATATTATTATAATTATTATAATAAGGATTTTGGTTTGTATCAATTTCAAAATCTATAAATTGGATTTAAAAAATTGAATATTACAAACTCATATTTAAACATCTAGAAGTTCGTGGGTCGTGGCTCTTGTCACTATATAAAAGAGACCGATGCCTTAAAGTTCAATATGAAACATTTTAATAAACATCTCACGTATACAATGATAAAGAAGATAATCATTGAATTAAACTTTTAATATAACATAATAGTCCGTTCAAATATTATATATTTTAATATATTAAAAAAAAAGAGTAGATGGATAGAATTGATAATATAACTAATAAAAAAAGAGAAAAAAATTATTATTATTATTGTTTTGGATCATATCGATTTCAAAATCTTTATTAAATTGGAAATTTTAAAATTATATATTTAAAATTTGATAGAAAGTAGCTTCTTTTAATTTGAAAAGGTATCTATACCTAAGGTTCGATATCAAAATCAATTCAACAACGTTATATTTAATGAGTTAAATATTTGATGTGAGATAAGATTTAGTTGAATTATAATATATCATTTAAAAAAAATATATTATAAATATATATATATGTATATATATATATACATATATATATACATTATAATCGATCTATCATGTACTTAATGAAAAAGAAAAGTAGGAAAAAGTCTTTTTAAGAAAATAAAAATTTACTACTTATTTATAAATATCATAGGAAATCACTTTCATACCACTGTAAACTTTTATAAAATTAGTGAGTAACTTATTTATTATTGAAATTGTGAAAACTAATTATTTAATTTTTAGGCTATCAGAAGTATTATTGAAATCATAAAATTTATTTATTTGTAATCAGTAAAAATCATTTATTTACTATTGAAACTATCCAAATATTACATAAATTGTGAAACTTATTCAAAATCATTTATTCTTGAAATTATCAAAATTATTATTGAAATTATAAAATTTATTTGTACATTAACTATTATAATTTCTTGAAACTATTAAAATTATTTTTTGAATTTATTATAATTATTTTTATATATAGATAAAATAATTATTATAATGCGGTCACCATATTTTATTTTAAAATTTTAATTATTCTAATAAAAAATCAATTATGCATTTATTGTAATAAGTGATATGATTAAAAAAAATTAAAACTTTATTTACTTTAAATAATTTAATTTTGAATCAAAAAAATTTATATATATTTACATATTATGTATATATTAAATGGAATAAAAAAGGGAAAATGCTACATATGTGATAAATTTTATTAAATTAATTAAGAATGATAAAATGGTAAATACAATCAAAATTAAATACAAATAAGATACACCAAAAGGGAAAAAAATAATCAAACCGCATATTTAATCTAAATAAAAAAAATAGAAAAAAAATTCTCTTTAATGTCATTAATGGTACAAATTTGGAATCGGCAAAATAATATACATTGGTTTATGACGTTCATAAGAAAATATAAATAAATAAAAAAATCAATCAGCAATTTGAAAATTCATTTAATATCCATATGAAATATGAGATTGTGATTAATATATATTTATGGAATGCAAATATATTATTATTTTAATGGATTATAGTTAAATAAATTAATAAAAATATTTATTTAATTGTAAAGTATAATTTATATTGAATAGTGATACATGAACTAATAAAATTTTTAATAATTAATTTCACATATAATAATGAAAATTAATATAAATATCATTTTTTATTTTATTATTATATAATAATAAAAATATATTATTTAAAATATTTTATAAAATAATATAAATATTACATATGTAATATGTATAATAACCATGATAATATATTTAAATGATAAAATAAATATCTTAAAATATATTAAGATTTGATAGAATAATTGAAATTATGGCGAAAGTGGGAAAAATAGAAAATCAAACATTAGATATGAAAATATTTATTAACTTTAGATTATATATATATATATATTATAAATTAGGATTGCAAAAAATAAATAAATAAAATCAATGTAAAACTGAAAAAAATACGAATATATCAATATTAATATTAATTGATAAATATAAACTGAATTAAAACAAAATACATAAATAGAAAGTGTTGCAATAATGGTAAAAAATATTTACAAAATTAAAGAAAAAAATATTTCAATTAAAGTTTTACCTGTAAACCACCAACATTATTATTAATTTAGTATTCTTTATACACCACATTTGAGTAGATTTTGAGAATATTTCATTAGAAAAAAATAATAAAACAAAATTAAATTTACATATTAAGTGTATATATATAATTACAATGAAATCTAAATATATATAAAATAATTTTTTCTATTTACAACGAGAATTTTTAAAAACAGAAAATAATTTCTTACAATCAAAACAGGAAATAAATCACCTATCACCACAAAAATAATTTAAATTTACTTTAATACATAATAAAAAATTATATAATTAATTCGTAAAGAAAATATGAAAAAAGATAAAACATATTAGACAAATTTATTATACATACAATAGTGTTCATATTTTATCTTCAAATTTTTTTTTTCTCTTTCGATCTTCTCTTGTACACTTTTTGGGTTTATATCGTCGTTTTTTTTTTTCTCTTTCGATATTCTCTTGCATATTTTTTTAGGTTTGTATCGTCTTTCTCTTCGATATTCTTTTGATATAGTATTTCTGTATTCTTCATCTGCCTAAAAAAATAAAATAAAAACACATGAAAACAAAACGAAAATTATTAAAACATAAAACAAACGAACAATACTACATAGAAAGACGAAAATTTAAAGAAAAAAAAATCTTACACTCCTCTCCAAAACACAAAGGCTTATTTATAATGAAATATAAAATTTAAAATGGAAAATATAAAGATATAATATTTCAAAATGGAAAGCATATATTATAATTGACAATAGAAAATATTATATTTCGATTTGTATATTTTTTAGTCAAATTAATGTAAAAAATATTTATTTATTTTTTTAATATTTTATCACTACGTGTCATTATATACCTCCGCACTTGTTGATCATTCATTGGACGGATGCAAATTGAGCGGGAAAAATAACGATTATTATATATATAAGGATTATTAGATTATCGGTTGAATTGAATGTTTGATATTAATATTATCTTTTAAATTAGTTATTTAACATAAAATTTTTGAAAAAAAATATTACAGATATAACTATAATTTAAAATATAATGATGTAACTAATTTTAAATAAAAGGTTAATAAAGTAAATTACTTTAAAATTCATCTCAAATAACTTTTACCAACGCTATTTTAAACATGAACTAAAACGCTAAACACAATTTTAAGCGCGGTTACCAAACATATTTTTTTAAAGTTAATTTGGAATATAAACACAGGTTGAAAATATTTTCCAAACACAAACTTAGAGTGCATTTCGCTTTACATTTTCAATTAGTTATTAAATTGACGTTTCAGATAATGTTAGCTGTTATATTAGATTTTAAGTATGTTAAATTAGCTGTTAGAGTGAACATTCAGTATTAATTTAATTTTTAAATTAGTTAAATATAAAATTATTATTTTTTTACAGATGTAAATAAAAGTTAAAAGACAATGATATAACTAATTATAAAAAAAAATAATTAATAAATTAACTTACTAGGATTCAAACCTATTATTGATAGTTGCTAAATCCTATTTAAACGCGTAACTAACCTGTATTTTAAATAAATTATAATCTAAATATTATCTTACCATTCATTGAAAGTATTTTCCAACGGCACACTATTATTTATAACAATTAAAATATTTAGATTATATATTATTTAAAACAAATACCGGAATTATATAATATGATGTGGAAATTGGACATTGTTTACATAGTGATTTTATATATATATATATATATATATATATTAAATGTTTTAATTATCAAAATCTTCTAACAAAATATTTTAACCAACGGACTATTTTGATGCAAGTAAGTCTCTCTTTTGAATTTCTTACACGATTATGTATGTGAAATTATAAAAATAAAAAATAGTATCAATATAAGACAATATTTTAACTTTAGTATATATTTTTTTTCAATAATTAAAAGAAATCAAATATATTATATAAGGTTTTTATTTTCTCCGTCCACTTTCTTTCTCTTCTCCATCAAATTTTCATACGTGTTCATGTTGAGTCGGTTTGGAAAAAAGAAAAGAAAAGAAAAGTCAAATATTTTACAATCTCACATCGGGCAAGCAAAATGTTTGAGTTGCTTTTTGCAAGTATAAAAGGAGTTTAACTCCTTTGTTTAATAACATATACAAAACGACAAAATTCAATTTCTTTTGTATATTATTTGAGAGGTTTAGAGTGGTTCTCTTAGAGATATTTCTGGAGATAGTATTACTAGGAATTGAGGGTGTGCGAGAGAAATATTTGTATGTTATATGGTGTAATAATTTCCATATAGTGAATCTTTTTCCGGGTGGTCCGTGGTTTTTCTCCATTTGGGAGTTTTCCACGTTAAATTCTTGTGTTATTATTTTCATTAAATTTCTCTATTATTTTCTGCTTGAAGCGGTCCGGAGGGATGAAAATCGGTCGCCGGTTTCCCAACAAGTGGTATTAGAGCTTTCAGTGAAGAATATTTTTTTGAAATTTTAGTATACCCTGTGGTTGCAATTTTGTCTGATCTTCCACATCAGAAAAAATTTCTGGAATAGAATTATTAGATTCAAGCAGAAAAAGCTTCGTCCGCGGTGGAGTAGTAAGGATAGTTAGATTCAGGTGGAGTTTTCTATTCTGGTAAAGTTTCTTTGGTGTGCTTAATTATTTGGTAATAGTGGGAATAAGTATAATCTAAGGAGGTTCTGGCTAGGAAAGACTTGGTATTTAAGTGTATCCATTGGGATCCACCACTCTTTCCTGGGAACTAATTTAGTGGATACTTTTCATTTCTATTAGCCAGTTATTAACACAAAATAAGCATGGGGACAAAATTTGAGATTGAGAAATTTGATGGGAGAATTAATTTTGGCTTGTGGCAAGTACAAGTCCAGGATGTGTTAATCCAATCTGGATTATACAAGGCTTTAAAGGGAAGACAAATCAGCAAAAAGGATTCAGAAAAATCTGAAAGCAGTAGAGAGGGAAGAGCTAAATATGAAAGCTGCAAGTTAGATTTGCTTGTGTTTAGCTAAAAATGTTCTTGCTAATGTGATCAGATTGTCTATAACAAAGGAGTTGTGGGAGAAATCGGAAGAATTGTACCGAACCAAAAGTATTTCAAATAGGCTATATTTGAAAGAGCAAGTTCATAAATTGCAAATGGATGAAGGTGCAACTATTTATGACCATCTGAGTAAACTAAATGAGATTATTTCTGAATTGGAATCTATTGGAGTGAAAATTGATGATGAAGATAATGCGCTTCGACTCATCTGGTCTCTTTCATCTTCCTATAAACACATGCAACCCATCTTAATGTATGGGAAGGAAAATGTGATTTTCTCAAAAGTGACAAGCAAATTGATTTCTGAGGAAAGAAGACTGAAGGATGGAGATGATAAATCTCTTGAAATTTCAGCTCTTGTTGCTAATGGAAGAATGAAAAAAGGTAAAAACTCCATGAAGAATGTAATTTGCTGGAATTGTCATAAACCTGGACATGTCAAGAGTAAATGTCCAAGTAATGGAGCAGATTCGGCTAAAAGTTCAAAAGGAAAAATGGTTGCTGCCAATGCTGTCTCCCTAGAACAGGGAGATGATGAATTTGTCTTGTAATAAAGATGAAGATCCTCGTGGCATGATTGCTACCGTTAGAGTTGCCATGAAAGAGGATGCTTAATTGGTAGTTGGTCAACAAGTTTGCATATGGACATTGGTTGGTAAGTGATGCAAGGTGTGTGGTGGAAATGATGTCGAGGGCTAATTGACTCTCATGAAATCAGCAAGAGGGTTGCACCATAAATTGTTAGCAGGTTTTTCGACATAAGCCAAAATTGAAATTCTTGAAATTGGGAAGTGATTTCAAGTGAAAATTCTTGGATTGGTGTTATTTAATATAAGTGGAGGTACTCTTTATGGTGGGAGTATGATAATTCTTGACATTAGAATTATGATTGTCAGTAGCAGATAATGTGAAAATTGCAACTGTGCATGGTTGGCCGAGTTTAAAGTCAAGTGGAGAGACGATTCTGTTACGTGTAGCTAGACAATCGTAAAGGCCAACGGATTGCACTTTTATTCTTTTTCAAAGGTGGAGATTTGTTGAGTCAGTTTGAAAAAAAAGAAAAGAAAAGAAAAGTCAAACATTTTGCAATCCCACATCGGGCAAGCAAAATGTTTGAGTTGCTTTTTGCAAGTATAAAAGGAGTTTAACTCCTTTGTTTAATAACATACACAAAACAACAAAATTCAATTTCTTTTGTATACTATTTGAGAGATTTAGAGTGGTTCTCTTGGAGATCTTTATGGAGATAGTATTATTAGGAATTGAGGGTGTGCGAGAGAAATATTTGTATGTTATATGGTGTAATAATTTCCATATAATGAATATTTTTCTGGGTGGTCCATGATTTTTCTCCAATTGGGAGTTTTTCACGTTAAATTCTTGTGTTATTATTTTCATTAAATTTCTCTATTATTTTCTGCTTGAAGCGGTCCGGAGGGACGAAAATCGGTCGCCGGTTTCCCAACAGTTCATTGGTCAAAATTTTCTAAACAAAAATCTTCATATTTTAAAAATTGGTTGCTCTAAGAAAAACAGATGGGAGATTCCTAAGAAACCCAGCATTAATGAGGAATACAATTCAATAATATAATGAGTTTCTATTATAAAATTATGTTTTAAATTTTTATTCCATATTTTCATATAATAAATATAAAAGAATACATTAATAATTATTAAAAGGAGATTTGAAATATTAGGTTATGAGTTTAAAATTATTTAAATATAGGGAATTTTTTTTATAGGTCACCTTGAAAAGTTTGCAAAACAAAAGTTTGATTTTCACTCCATAGGCCATTCACAGACTGTGACCGTAATTCACAGACTATGACCGTAATTCACAGACTGTGAATTGTAAAGTTTTCAGGAGTATTTTGGAAAACTTGGCCTATGGAGTTAAAATTAAACTTTTAAAGGTCTGTTTTTGTATGTTTTTCAAAATAGACCTATAATTGTATTTTGAACTTTAAAAAGCCCATTTCTTAGAATTTTCACTTAAATATATTTTTTAAGTAATAAAATACAATTAAATTCAATTAGAGGAATAAAATAAGATATAAGTAGATATTAGTTGTTGGAAAATTGAATGGATAATTTAAGGTTTGAGTTTTAAAAATAGTTCGGTTTTAAAATAATTCTAAAATTAGATATTCGAAAGGTTTGTTTATACTTTTTAAATCTCACTGAATGGAATACTTTTCACTTAAAATTATAATTTCAGAATTGTTTTTTTTTTTTTTATTTTTTTTTTTAATAGGTCTTCATCAATTTTAATTTTTAAATCTACATAAAAATAAAATTTTCTATTAATTTTATTCAATCACTTTTATCATTCATTCACGTATCACACATTTATGAAGTGGTCAACTTCTAAATAACTTTCAATTAAAAATAAAAATTTATAATTACAAACAAAAAGTTTTGGGTGGTTGGATCTCAAATAGCTGAGAAACGAATGGATTGGCCAACTTGAAACTAAGTAAGTTCAAAAATACAATTTTTAAAATAAAATTGAAAGGAAAAAAAAAAACAACTCACCTACTTCAAATTACTACATTAGCAAACACTCTTAAATTGATCCATATAAAATCCAACACCATCACAATTATTGGTTGTCGGTGGATGATCCATTTTAAAACCAACTAATAGAATAAATATCATATATATATATATATATATTAATTATAAACAAAAAGAGTATTAATTATATATTTCATTTAGAGAATATGAATAAAAATAACACTGATGTTTTTTACATATATTATTTGGAAATTCTCAATTAAAAAAATCAGAAAAGTATCTAACTAAATCAAATAAATAAATAAATAAATAAAACAATCTTAAATATCCGAAACCAAAAAGTGATAAGAAACAGCAGAAAAAGGATGACAAAATTTGAATGACAAGGTCAGAATTGTAATTTCTCAAAACAATTAAACACAAGTCGGTCCACCAATAAAACTCACGCTCAAGTATGGTTGTTACAAAATCAGAAGATAAATTCGCATCTCTCTTCTCCTCTTCTTCACCACCACAAAACACATGGAGAGAAGAAGTGAAGCAAAGCCAATTCGTTGCAAAGGTAACAAAAAAATTTACTTGTTTTTTTATATATATACGCGAGATTTTAGTTAGTTACAGTATTTTTAAATTATTTTTTTTTTCAAATAAAAATAATGCAGCTGCTGTTTGTCGGGCGGCGGGGGAGCCGCTGGTGGTGGAAGAAATCACGGTGGAGCCGCCGCAAGCATTTGAAGTTCGGGTTCGGATAATTTGTTCGAGTCTTAGTCATACTGATATCAGTTTCTGGAAAATGAAGGTTCGTAGTTTTTTAGCTTTGATGTTTTAATATTGATTTACGTGAATATTTATTATAAATTATAAATGTAGATTTTATTTTTATTTATATATATATATATTTTAAATTTAATATACCTAAATTTTATCTCCATAGTAATTTACATTAATATCTATTTAAAAATTAAATTAAATAATTTATTCGGAAACATCCGAAAAATTAAATTAAATTTTAGGCGAAATATATTTTTCTGAAATATATTTTTTATTATATTAAAAATATTTCACGAATTTAATTGAAAAGTAGAATTTTTTTTAATGTACGCAAAATGTAAACATGGGTTAAAAATTTTAATTAAATATTTTAAAAATATTTATAATTAAAAGGTGAAATTTTTTTTAAAAATACTTTATAATTAAATTTAGCAATTTAAAAAAATTTATTGATTTAAAAAAAAACATTACTTATATATCAACTTTGTCGGTGCACATTAATAATATATACATATATTTATTATGGTGATTTTCACGTGTAGGTTCCTCCATCAGTATTTCCAAAGATTCTCGGACATGAAGCAATCGGGTAAGGCGGGTTGTTGTTCTAGTATTTTTAAGTATCAAGTGAAATACAAGTTAGCTTGAATAGGTTGATATTTGTATTTGTTGAAAATTAATAATAATAAATGGGACATTGAATAAGATCTAAATATTTATCTTACGTGTCACGTGAATGAATAGAACAAAGTCACATCATTTTCACATGCAGAATTTATAAACTAGTTCTGATTTTTTGAACTTACATTGATAGATAATAGTGCATGCATTTTAACTTAATATATGTAAAATGTTTTTATTAATTTTAGATTTTTGAATATAAATAAAGAAATAATGCAATATTTTAGAATGTAAATTAATTTAAAAGTAAATAAAATTAAAAATAATTTAGGGCTCATTTGGCTCACCGTATTGGATAGGAACATGATAGTATAAAGAACTGAATAAGGATAAATAGTTTTGTATAAGGATAATATTATACAAAATTATGTTTGGTTGGTAATCGTATAAGCAACATGATAGGATAAAATAATACTAAACTTGTATTTGGTTACACTGATTAAGCGATAGGATAATAATGTAAAATACCAAAATATCCCTAAAGAATTTATGTGTCAAATCATCGTATTGATTAGCCGTGGATTGACCCGAATCTGCTACAATAAAATAAATAAATAATTAAATCTATCTAGAAATTAAAAAATAATTAAAATTTATTTTTAAAATAAATGAAATTAGAAAGAATATTTTACCTAACAATTCTATTTAATAGTGATTAAAGTTTAAAAAATTAATAATATAATAATATAATTTTTTTAAAAAATAAATAAATAATTATTTTACATTCAGGTAGACTCATGGGTCGACCCAAACCCGTTAAGTATTTGGGTTTTGGATAATAAGCTCAAACCTAACCAATTACCAACCCCATTATAAATATAGATATAAGGTTAAAATGGTAAAAATTCTAATACGGTCATTGTGGGATAAAGTTATCGTAATTTTTCTTGAGGATTATTTTATCATGTGTCAACCATATAAGAAAGAGAATCGTATAACTTTATCATGTTCCATTAACTAGCCAAATGCTAGATATGAGAGAGGATAGTATAACATTATACTATCTTGTATCTTATATGGTGAACCAAATGAGCCCTTAGTGTTGCAGGATCGTGAAAAGAGTAGGCGAGAATGTGAGCGAGGTAAAAGAAGGAGATACAGTGATACCAGTATTTCTATCAGACTGTGGAGATTGCGTGGACTGCAAGTCAACGAAAAGCAACTTATGTTCGAATTTTCCATTCAAGATTTCACCATGGATGCTAAGATATAACACAAGTAGATTCAAAGACCTTAATGGAGAAACCATACATCCATTTCTCTTCGTTTCAAGTTTTAGTGAATACACTGTGCTTGACATTGCAAATGTTGTCAAAGTTGACCCTTCGGTTCCTCCTAATAGAGCTTGCCTCCTCAGCTGTGAAGTCTCCGCAGGTACTCTCCATAATGTCTGTTTGGATAATTTTTCTACAACTTCTGAGAGAAAAAGTTAAACTTAGTTATTTCAATAGAATTAAAGTTAAAATTCACTATTGGAATAAGAGTCTGAATAATTGTACTAGAAAGTAAAAGTTATAAGAGTTGAAATAATTGTATTAAGGTTAAGTAGTCCGCTGTAATAATTACTTGATAGTAGTTTTAATGGTATTAAATAATATAATTATTCTACTTAAATTTATTAATATTAAATATAAAAAAATTTATTTTTGAAAATTTTAAATTACTTTTTAAAATGATATATAAAATACTAACTTTTATAAAATATTATTAAAATCGATAAATCAGATTATGTATCGCGTAAGTGGTTTA
Source organism: Cardiospermum halicacabum (assembly GCA_031304145.1). NCBI lineage: Eukaryota > Viridiplantae > Streptophyta > Magnoliopsida > Sapindales > Sapindaceae > Cardiospermum > Cardiospermum halicacabum. The sequence continues at coordinate 1,745,154 of CM062394.1, forward strand.
ATTAATATTTAACCGTATAAGTAATGATTTGTAAAAAAATATTCGGTAATAGTGTTTAACGGTTCAAATATTGGTTTGATAAATATTATTTACAGCAGTTTTCTCAACCTCACTATTCAAACCGTTGTTTCAAAATTACTAAAATATCATTTTATTTCACATTAACTACTATAATTTAAACATTTTTAAAAATTATACCGCAATCACTTCCACTTATCTTTAATTGGAATTATTTAAACTTCTGTTTTAACTTGAACACAAGAGATTTTTTAAAATTGCCATTTGAATTTCCATTTATTTATTTGATATATATATATATATATATATATATATATATATATATATATATATATAATATTCAGGTGTTGGTGCTGCTTGGAAAACAGCAAAGGTGGAACCTGGTTCAACTGTTGTCATTTTTGGGCTTGGATCAATTGGTTTAGCAGTAAGATTAAAATTCATTAAAAAGGTTAAAACGTTTAAGTGAGAATTCACGTAAAAAGTTTGAGAATTCATGTACAGGTTGCAGAGGGATCAAGACTTTGTGGTGCTGCAAGAATTATTGGTGTAGATCTCAATAATGAGAAATTTGAAATTGGTCAGTGATTCTCATTTTGTTATCTTCATTTGAGTGCATTTTATTAAAATGTACCAAAATCCATATAAACTAATAATGTACAGGAAAGAAGTTCGGAGTCACTGAGTTCGTCAATTCTTGCAGCTTTGGAGACAAGCCTGTGAGCCAGGTTTTTCTCACAACATTATCTAATTTTTTTATTTATTATTTTTTTTTAAGACAAGAAAAAAAAAAAAAAGCACTTATAGTAGATTGCGATTTTAAAAACATAATCAGGTGATAATTGAGATGACAAATGGAGGTGCAGATTACTGCTTTGATTGTGTTGGTTTGGCATCTGTTATCCAGGAAGCATATGCTAGTTGCAGAAAGGTCAAATATCAAATCAAATTAAATGTTATTTGTCTATTTATTATAATATGATTCTGTATATTTGATTTTAAATTATTCGTTACATATCTGGCACGTAGATAAGACAGGTCAAATTGATTTAATATTAAACCATTAAAAAGGTTAAATCCAAACCTCTCGTAATTTTAGTAAGTTAAATTGAAAAAAATAGTTAAATTTAGAGATTTTTATGATTATTATTATTATTTAATCTAATATATTTTATTACACATTAGGGTTGGGGAAAAACAATAGTGTTGGGAGTGGATAGACCAGGTTCAAATGTGACTCTACCATCTCGTGACGTGCTTCACAGTCATAAAACATTTGTTGGGGCGTTGTTCGGTGGTTTAAAACCTAAATCTGATGTTCCAATTCTGGTTAAACGTTATCTGGACAAGGTGATTTGTTTGTATTACATTGGTTTTTTTTTTTTGTTCTGATGATGAGAAGGTTTTGTTTGTCTGGTTTTAGGAGCTGGATTTGGACAAATTTGTTACACATGAAGTGAAATTGGAAGAGATTAACAAAGCTTTTGATTTGCTCATTGAAGGCAAGTCTCTTAGGTGTGTTATTTGGATGGATAAATGAATGAAGTTTTTTATTTGTGAATTACAATTATGCATGAGAAGAAATGACTTCTTCAATAAACATTTATTGATTTGAAATTAACTACTGAGGTTTGTTTCACAGTAAAGAGTGAAAGCTGTGGAAATAATATAATTCTTATGTATTTTCTATCTTTTTTTAATTAAGAATGTATGTAATCTGTTTATTAATTTTAATTTATTTAAAATAATTTCGGTGATATATGCTGAATGGTGTTTAATACTAATTATATTGGAGGTTTGAACTTTGATATATATTTTTTTCTCAAAAATCGATTGTGGATTTGAGATTTAAAAAATAAAACACACTATTTTATTTATTTATTTATTTTTTAAATTTTACTGTAATTAGGTAAAAAAAGTTAAAATTTTTAAAAGGGATTTTTTAACAATAGTAGAAATTTGAAGAAAAGTCTAATAGTGGTGGTCTCTCCGCAATTGATGGTTGAATAAAGGAGATTCGATGAAATTAAAATTTTTCGAAAAATTTTTTCAGTAATTTTTCTTCCGTCCAACCACCAATGGCTGGCAGACCACTATAATTGGATCCGTCTTTTTAAAATCCTTCAAATTTTAAAATTCTTTAAAAAAATTTGACAATTTTCGGCTTGACAGCGATAAAATAGAAAAAAATTAAAACTAATGTTATTCTTCAGAGTAAACCACAGCCTACAGTGATTTTTTAATTTTTTTTTTTAATTTTTAATTTTTTTTATTTTATTATTATCCATGTTTTAAATATAATATACATGAATTTACGATAGTAAACCAAATGGACTATGTGGACAGTTATTCTTTTGGCCCAAAATATAAACAATGGCTTCAAAGCCCATTGGGCTTGAAAACACTCTTTAACAACGGCTAACTCTATTATTTGCGCGCCTAAACTATACAATTTTAAAATAAAAAAAAACTTGCTGAAAAAGAAATCTTGGCGCCAGTGAAGAAGTTTCTATAAATCGGTAGATGATGATTCATTTCACTCACTCTTCACAATCAAGCCAATTCGATGTCTTCATTAGAGCAAACATCTTGTGAAAAATCATATTAATTGTGGAGCCGTGATTCGAATGCAAATTTTGTTGTCTATATATAGCGGTGGTAGAGCGTCGATCATCGACGAAATCAAGGTGACGCTGACGTAACCATTTGAATTTCAGATCCGGAGTACTTGCTCCGGTGTCTGTCGCAAGTGATTGATAATCGCTATCTGGAAAATGAAGGTATGTGGACACAATTTAAAGACATCAAGAAATTTTATTTTCATCACATATCAACTATGATTGATTTTAAAATTCTCAGATCTAAAATTGGATGATGAATTGGTGATAGATGTGTTGAAATTTGATGAAATCAACAAATTGAAGGAAATTCTCTCAGATTTGTGACCTCTATAGACAAACAGAGTGAGTTTCTATTTCTGCACTTATTTATAGGACATGATTAGACACAACTTGCATTTATGACACTGCAAATGGATTAGATGTACCACTGAAGTATTAATTAGTGACATTGTTTGTTTTATTTGCTTGACCAATATATGTAAACACTAGCTTAGGCACTTGAAATTCAATGGTAGATGAACTAGTCCAAGTAGTATCGATCAAGGTTTTAATTCAGTTTGGTTGAAGAAAACAATACAATGCAGATGCTGTATGTGGAGCGGTAGGAGAGCACCGGTGATCAATCGCCGTGGTGTTGCCTAAACAGTTTGAAGGTTGGGTTCGGATAATTTGCTCTGGTATTTGTGCCAGTGATAGATATTCGTTATCTGGAAATGAAGGTAAAACTGTTTGTTGTTATGTGTCCACAATCTCAACGTTTTTAGAAATGTTATGTTCTTCTTCCAATGCTTAGAAGTTAATTTTAAAATGTTTAACCAGTATCAGGAACTTGAATTGAATGATGGATTGGTGATAAATTGAAGGGAAGTTTCTCAGATGTGTAATTTGCGTGGAGATACGGGTGAGTTTCTACTTTGTTTTGTCTTTTTTACTGCAAATGGTTTCAGCTCTTAATTTATATAGTGTCTGCCTCATTCATTGTTATTGTCCACCATACATTATTCACTAACTGATGTGTTTACATAGACTGCACTTCTGCAATTATTTTTAGGACATAATTAACAGATCTTGCTTCTATGAAACTGCAAATGCACTAGATGCACCAGTAAAGTATTCATTAGTTGCATTGACGGTTTTCTTGGCTGAACCGAAATGTCTTAGTCTGTAAACACCAGAGCTAGCTTCCTTAGGCACTTCCCATTCAATGGTAGCTACACTAGTCCATGTAGTATTATCCAATTTCCATTGGTAGAACAAGCTGAAATCATCGTCGTCATAAACTGGAACCCAGTCCTGTCCTTGAAGCATTTCAACAACTGCATAAGTCCCTTCTGTAAGTAGATCATATCGTGGATCAGCGCTCCAGAATGTAGCATTTGGTTTATCTCCAGTGTTAAACGCGCCACTTTTAGGCTGTATGATGTCTTCTTTAATGTCACCGAACTTAATCTTCGGGGGAGGGGAATCTCCAATAGGATTGATTAAGAAACTCAATTGCACAGATGAGAGATCTGGGGGTAAAGGACCCTTTACTGTCATTTCTCCTCTAGCCATTGCTTTAGCCAGGACGTTGAATTCTTGAATGTATGCAGATAGTGTATAAGGTCCATAGAGTGTAGAAGCAGCCTGTGCATATTGATTGATTTCTGTTAGACCGAGTAGTTAGCATTGTTAGGAGCTTATGTACATAGATTTTGTAAATTTATACCTCATAACGTTGGTGTTTATATTCTTCAAAAGTTGCAATGTACTGCGAGTAAGTGTTTGTAAGTCCTGCAATTACAATGTGGGTGTCATTATCAAATTCTCCATTTCCATTAGTGATTAGTGTCTCCTTGACTGCCTCTCTTAATCTCCTCCCTGCCATTGTTGTGAACTCTGCAGTTTCAATAGTTAGAGCTGGTCTTAGACTTTTAGGATATTTTAGAGATATAAGGAAGTATAAGAAAGTATAGTTTAGAGATATAAGAAAAAGTTTAGGGCTAAATCTGGTTCTGCACCAACTTTTAGGATAGTTTACAGCCTAAACAGTTAAAAGGCCACCTAAAACTGATGCAAAAGCCAACCTAAATGAACCATTCCTGAAATGCTCAAGTGAGAAAGAAACCAAACCTCCTGGTACAGAGAGTATGACCAATTTTCCCAACCTTAGCATTTGAATTGGAAGAATGGCTGGCTGCATTTATATCAGAATAAAATGCTTAGAACATGTCCATTCTCTTTCTGATGAGTTTTTTTTAATTAGTCTTTTGTGGTATTACTAATAGTTTAGAGATATAAGAAAGTATAAAATCACGGAAGTTTCAGACATAAGCCCTCACCGCCCAAGCATAAGGTACAAACATTTCTCCAGAGGACAGCAGAACAGCTTTAGGCTTCTGACAATCCTCTTGATATTGGCTTGGCTTTTTCAACACATCCCTCAACTTCTTCCACAGCTCATTGATCTAGAATCATCAAATTTCATAACTTGAACCACTATTCTACAACAAGCTGACCTTTCATTTTCAAGCAGTTTGGTTAAAGATTTCCTGACCTCTGTATCACCTTGTTGAAAACCAAACACTCCAGGTCCATCTGTAGTTCCAGCTGCAAAACCAGGTCCAAGAGCTGCAGGACATGTCTTCACTGTAGTCCCATTCAACTCCACATCAATGTTAGTAAAGTTTACATAAACATGTCGATAATCAATCTTCCCTGTTAATGTCTCATTAGCCGAGTTGAATAACTCAACAGCCTTCTGAAACTGTCTCTCTCCTATGATTTTTGTGCTCTGTATTTCATCTGGGTACCTAAAAAATAGCAAACAATTCAGATCCCATCCCAGTAGTTGTTGCAGGCCTAATTTAAGCAGAGCTTTTAGTACCCGGGTCCGCGACCCACACAGAGCCGGTCATTGCCATGGCATGACGAGTGATTGAAATCACAAGGCTTTCCACTGTCCGTACAGAAGGCTCCAAGCACATTTGGGGTTACATCTCCTACATTTGATTGACAAAATGCTCCCACAAAAAGAGTACCATTGTTTTTCCTCACCTTGAAGCTTTGACTAGTTGTTTGACCGCATCTTGATCCTCCTGTGGCTTTTATTTGCTTTGCCTTCTCTATCAATCCTCCCACATCTATATTTGAACAGAGTATTACAAGTCAAGCTAAGTTATATTAACAAAAAAAAAAAAACACACTCACTGACTGACCTGCAGGATTGCTAACTGGAGCTGATGAATTTTGTTGACCTGAAGTGAACCAATCTTCAAAGAACCTAGCAGCGGCCCCTTTGTTGTCTCCGCTGATGAGCTTGTTGTCTCTGGACATAGACGTCCCATGAGTAGCATACCAATTGAAAACACCAATGCTTTTACCTGTAACTCCATCTACAAACTTCAATAGGGTCATTTCTTTGTCGACGTTGTCTGCATATCGTGCTCTTTCTTCCGGTGGATTTAGAAGATATGCACTTGGACTTCTGTTTATTCCTGCGTTGTCCACGTCTCCTGTAAAAGTAAGGATTGGTATTAAACATAGGAAGTATATGATATATCAGGTTCTTAATATACAGTGATGGTTTAATAATATGAAACAAACCTTTGTTGATGAATATAGAACCAGGCTTGAGGTTGTTGTGAGCCTGAACGATGCTTAGTTCAATTGCGGTGACAATAGCGTCAAATGATTGTTTGACAAATCCTAGAGAAGTTATGGAGTAAATTAGGTACTGTAGATAACCCCCAGGACCTGCATGAGTGTGGATTCCACTAATTGCTACATTTTCTTCTGTGTATAAATTTCCGTACCTTGACAAAAAAGACACTTGGATAAGTGTGCTGCAAATTGGACTGAACTGTGGATAAGTGTCATAAAAATCAAAATGGAGACTTGTGGTTTAAAAAGTGTATAGGCGAAAGTTAACGAAGGATTTAGACTATTTAGGTGGAAATTTATTGATTCAAATAGATGACCTTGAAGACATTTACGTTATTTACAGCTCCAGATAGTTTCACAAATGGTGTTGGAGGTTGTAACTCGTGTAGTATTAATGGATAGGTTGAGATTTTGAGCAACTTTGTTTTTCAAATTATCATGTTAGATGGCCAAATTTGGTCCACGAAAGCCCAAATGATTACTGTGACTTAAGATTCTCTTCTGTAACCATCAGAAAATTTGACTTCGACTGCTTATACCTTGACTTGAGCCTCTCAATTACTTTAATAGTGACAAGCTGAGAAGCCATGCCAGCATCAAGATTCACAAAAGCAAATCTCCCTCCTTGTGAGCTTTGATCAGCCACAATGAAAGTTCTAGCTCTAAGTCGAAAATGAACTCCCGCTGTATTTTGCTCAATATTTGCATAGCCCATCATGTTAACTCCAGCAGCTGGACCAGTCATGTCATAGCTTCCAACTCCAATTAAGTAATCTCCATTAACATCTACAATCAACAAAACAACACCAATCCATACAGCAGCAACAATAGCAAATAGAAAACTTGGTCGTTGTTTCATCTTTAGCTTATGCTTTTGATATTCTATTAATTATTAGTTAATACACATGAGGGTTCTATATAGTGTTGGATTTTGGAATTTTTGAGACCAAGATTTCTTAGTACTAAGTATAGTTTTGGACTTGTTTTGTGTCTTGGCCAGACAACGAGAATCTGGTCTTGGGTTGCTCCGTTTTGGTGGGGATTGACTAAGCATAGCTTTGTCCATTATGGTGTGAATTATGATTCTGCATCGGCTGAAACATTTGAAAATGGATTCGCCTATTCAATTAGTGTTTAAATCATGCACTTCATCCGTCCCTAATTAATTGTTAGGGTTAGAAATTTGCGAGGTAGTGTGATAAGTGATGAATTATCAAATTTATCTTTGTAACAATAAATAAATTACAATTGAATATGAGAGGTCCACCTAAAAATGGTGAGATAATGTGAGAATTTAAAAGGTTTCAAAAATGGAATAAGTGTTATATTATATTGGTTAGTAGGGTTGAGAGGTAAAAAAAATATAATGGTAATATTGTCTTTTCAATTATAAAAATTTACTAAAAATGGGGGTATAATAATTAATTAAGGACATCCATTTTTAGTAAGTGTAACAATTAATTAAGGACATCCAATTTATTTAAAAGAAAATATTTGTTTGGTAGCTTTTAAAATATTGTTTATCGTTCCAATTAGCGTTTTAAGATGGTGTCTAATAAAATTTTTCTGAATTATATCTATATCTGTAATAAATTTTAGTAATTTTATATTTTAAAATTAATTCAAAAACTAAAATTTATATCGAGCGTTCCCACAATTAACTTTACAGTTGATTTAAAATATAATCCAACGGCTGACTATTAACATTATCTCAAATCTTAATCTAACTGGTAGTTAAAAATTTGAGCTCCAATATACTCTCAAATTAACAGTCAAATAGTAGGAGAGACATGATTGTAGTACATACACTCCTAATATAATTCCACAAAACTTACCATTGAAGCAACATATACCATAATATGCAATGCTTGCTTGCTGGCTCTATAGTTATTACTAGGCCACATGAGCATAAAGTAAAATAGCAAAACTCAATCATCTAACCATATTCATTAATCCTGAACACAAGGCACAACCAACGGAGGAAATGAGTTCAAAAGTTACCATCACATGATTTCCAGATTCACCTAGGTAGGCTAAAATTGAAATGGACTGAATAGCTATCTTTTCTTATCAAATCAGGATTCTCTATGAAAATAACATTGGACCAATAACATAAAATCTTAACCACTATGAAGAATACAATTATGTAACCAAGACAACTTTGAACGAGAGACATATATGTATTTTTTTTACTATTTTTATGCACTAATTAGATGTCACACCCATTTTTGATAATTGATTGCTTGTGTCCACCGCCTTTTAGATTTATATACTTTCTCTGTAATTTATCCGTAATCATGATTTGAAATTTTATTTTATTCGTTTTAATATCTACTTTTTAAATATAAATTTATTATAATTTTTTATAATATATAATTAAAGATGTTTACCGTTAAAATTAAACATCGAAAAGTATATAAATAAAAGTACAAGCGAGTAAAAAAAATAAATAAATAAAACTACAAGTCAGAACCTACCGGTCGTCTAGTCTATTTGCTTATATGGAACATTGACAAGGTATCTTTAGTGTTGAGTTTTTACAAGGAATTCTGGAATTTATTTATTAGAAATAGAAATGGAAGATTGAGCTTAGATTGATCAAATAATAGCACACTTGGTAAGCAGAAAATAACTCCAAGGAAGCTACGCAATCTTGCTCATGTACATTGCCTGGCCTCAATCAAATTAAACAAATTGTTAATTGTGTACCCTATCAAAACTCAACACTACAGCGTTCAGTTTTTCTAGAGTATCCCTGAAGCCCATCAACATGTGTCAGGCCCACACAACCAAACAAATATTTCTAGACCAAACTAGATGTCCCATCCACTTGTCCTAACCTCAACTTCCATCATCTTATAAAGAAAAAGCAGTCATTGGTGGTGGTGGGTTACTACATTGCATCATTACATTACATGCAATGATCCACCACCTTAAAAGAAGAACAACCAACTAATCAACCACATTCAAGATCAAGATCATCTTCAATTTAATCACTAAAAAAATCCATAACATACAGATTTACTCTTTTTTTTTTCATCAAAACATAATTAAACAATATACTTAGATATACAAGTACATAGCAATATATAGGTACTTATATATTAAGCATATAAAACACAAACCCAAATAAACACATCAAGAAAAATAAAAATAAAAAACCAAACAAAACAAACCAACAACCAGCCTTAAAATTCAAAACCAAACTTAATCAGAAGAGCTTCCTTTAACTTTCTCTTTTTCCTTTTCCTCTTCAGTCTTGGAGTGATAACCAGGGATCTTCTCTTTGATCTTCTCAAATATTCCCTTCTTCTCCTTATCAGCTTCATGTTGTTCATGGTGTTCCACTGTTGAAGGTGGTGGTGATGGAGGAGAGATTGGTTCTTCTGTCTTCTTATGCTGACCTGGCAACTTCTCTTTGATTTTGTCTAGAAAGCCTTTCTTCTCCTCTGATTGAGCTGGCTCTTGATGAACTACTTCAACTGGAACACTTGTGTCTTCTTCATGCTTTTTCTTGTCCTTCTTTTTCTTCTTCTTTTTCTCCTCTCCTTCTCCTTCCTCCTCATCACTTGACTGCAAAACACACAACCATCAGATCATCAAAACATGACATAATTAATCAAACACAAGTTTACTTACAGAGCTAGAGCTGCTTCCAGATCGGTGAAGCTTCTCAAGCAAGCTAGGCTTCTTCTCCTCTTCTTCAACTTTAGTTTCCTCCACTTTGGGTGGTAGAGGTTGTTCAGAAACATGAACTTTCTGATCAAGCTCAGAAGCGATCACTTCTTCTTCAGGTTTCTTTTCCTCTTTCTTCCCTAAGAAATCAAACAAGCCACGATCCTTGCTCTCCACTGAACCCTCACCAGCAACAGCTGGCTCGGACTCATGGACGGTTTTCTGATGCTCTTCTGCCATTTTTCACAGAATCGAAGTAGAGAATTTAGTGAGCTTTTTCAATGAGTATGTAAGAATTCTCGCTGATGGTTTTGCTCTCACTGACTCGATTGGCTTTTATAGCATCTCATTCACGCGGATATGACGCGAATAAGTAATTATAGAAATAATAAAAATCTCGCCAATCAAGCTTCAAGACATGTAACCGACGTGTCCGTTTTAAAACAAGATAAATATGAAGGAATCTTCCCGAGAGTATAAATAAAACTCTACTCGCGAGATCAACCATCTGTTTGATTTAAGTTACACGTGTGAAGTGAAAACGAGGCGCGTTTAGTGTGATCTCCATGTTGGGAAGTAGTGAGGGTGGAAAGAAGAAAGTAAGAAAAAGGAAAAGACGAGAGAGACACGCTGTATTGTAATGGTGGTGACCGAAAGAGCGACCGAGACGTGTACGAACAACGTGAAGGGTTGTTCCTAAGTGGGTCCCTTGAGAAATGTGTCGGTCTCGAAAGGATAAATTTGAAGCAGGAAGGTCGGTGTAGGGGCCCACGTTAAGGGCTCTCATTTCAGGTAGTGGGAGCCACGTGGCAGTTGCGTCCTTTTATTTTGATGATGATTTAATTTTTTTTAAAATTTAATTTCACGTTGATTGAGGCTTGAGCTTGATCCACTTAAAACGCTGTGATCTGTTGAGATACGTTACGTTAACTTATTATTAAGGTGGACAGATGGTCGGTTTAGTGTTTCTCAACAGTTTATGTGGCTGGTTTTGCACGTGAACTGTTCAACTTGGTTTGGTCTTAGTATTATTTATTCTCGATTAAAATATAAGTGACGATGATTTGCTATGAGGTTGTGAATTGTGCCATTTGTCGTAGGAACGAAATACGGAGTGGGCTCTTTGCTAGTTGTGTCTATGTGCATTGAATCAAGCGTGTTAATGTGCACGGATGATGAAATAGGCAAGGCCCATTTCATTTACATGTCCATTTATAGCTTTGACTTTAGCCTGACTTGGAATTTAATTCCTACATACTACGGGTCTTGTCCAATTATTTTAGATGGGACCATTTTTGACCGGAGATTACAAGTTTAGTGTCGGCTAGTTTCTACATTTCTGTTGAACTGGGCTATTGAGACATCTCGGTTGGTGTAAGTTGGATACTGAAGTCCAATGGGCTATTGTAAGTCCAATTCTGCTTCACTAATCCACCTTGATTAGCAAAAGTTTATCACAGCTAAGCCTACGTGACTTCCCTTCACTTACCAATCTAACTAATACACAAACCAATCTAACTAATACACAAATGGTCTTTCACTTACCAATCTAACTAATACATAAATAATCTATTTGGATAGACTGACTTTTGACTTCTAATAACCATGAGAAGTGTTTCTAGTTTTACGGAGTAAAAAATATTAGCTTTCTGAAAATGGCTTGTGCTTCTCTTTTTCTACCGTCAAAAATTAAAAACAGAAACATTCCCAGACAGGTCCAAAGGCTTCAAATAGAATAACTTCTGGGAGGCCAAAAGCACCTCCCAAATACTATCTGAAACAACTTCTAGAAGCCAGTCTACCTAAACATGCCCAAAATCTCAAATCAGATAGCTCATGTAGGAAAACACCATATTATCAAAGAAATGAAAATGATGCAAGCCTATGAGCTCCTTCATAGACTGATGGTGGGTGGAAACTGGTAGCAAGAAACAATAGATAAACAATGATATAGTGTTATTATAAATGACGCTTTCTCTTAAAGGAATCGAGTGCAAATTATGAGCACAATGTAACCAGAGGACAAATCAATCAGGCTCCTAAAATGAAATCAGAACTACACCTGGAACTATGGCATACTACTATCCACATGATTGACTATAATCATACCCAGTGAAAGAATTGATGTGTCTCAGGCAAATTGTGTTATCTTACACTGCTTGATTTAGGTTGGATTTCGCCGCTTGAATGCTTGTGATAAGAGACTCTCCAGCATTACATAAGCCTCTCCTGGCAACCAATCTCACCCCAAAATCATGATGTAACATTTTCATTCTGTTCTCGTCTCCGTCTAACTCACTCAATTGAATAGCTTGCTTTCTTGACACCAAGCCATAAAGAGAGAGTGAATCAGAGTACATGTTTTTCTTCCCTTGCAATTTGACTCTCAACAATGCATGAGATTCAGGATGTTCTGACCCAGGATCAAACAAAACTGAGATTGTCCCAAATGAAAGATCAGGGGCATCAAACATTCTGTCAAAATTTGAATACTCTTCACTGTTGATATATGGTTTGTCGGTTAAAACCATATACCTTCTTTTTGATGCTCTCATTATGTTAGCAGCCTCCCTCATCCCACTCAAAAAGGCTCCATGCATTGTTGCTGGATACTGTTTATTAGTTGCTTCTCCTGCGAAGAACACTCGTCCATCTCCTACACTTTCGGCTAGGATATCATAATCATCACCAGAAGAACCAACTGCAACATAAGAGTAAGAACCATGCGTGAAACGGTCTTTTCCCCAACGAGTACAGACTGCCTGAACAGGATCTGGAACAACAATTCCTTTTGGATGGTAAATATCTCGCAGTATGGTTAAAACTCTTTTTACAGATTCCACTGGAGACATCGACTCAAACTTAATAGCAGCATCACCCGCAACAAGAGCAACAAGAAGAGGACCTCCAGATACAGAAGAATAACTATAAAACAAAAAGAATTCACCTCTTGTACTCGAATCATCAGTCAAATGCCCAAATGTGTCGATCTCTCCACCCCAAAAGTTATATGGAAAAAGCATAGCAACTTTATTAAGCAATCCATAACCTAGTCTCTTAATGGCGTCCTTCTTCCGTTGAGGAAGTTCAGGAACAAACTGAATATACCCTTTCTTAAGCACACCTAAAGGCACAGTACAAAGAACCATATCCCCACGAAACTCCAGCCCACCTGCATAAACCATGACCCCATCAACTCCATACCTAATGCTCTCAACAGTCCTATCATAAAAAATCGGAAGATCCTCAGCGAGTGCTCTAACAAATCGCTCATTTCCTCCAGGAATAAAACAATGATCACCCCCCATCTCAAACGGATCGTCCTGATCCCAATACGCCATTGACAAATTATTCATCAATGAAGCATTAGCATACTCCAAATTCGCTAAATGCCAATTCAAGAGCATTCGCTCTTGCTCATCCTCTGCTACCTTATAAACATTCCTAAAAGCTTCAAGTGCACTCCCTAATGATACATCTACAGCTTTAAATTCTTCAATCATATCATGTCTAAGCTTACAAACTCTATCCAACAACTTATTAAACAACACTTCTATCCTAGAATCAATATCAGTATCAATTGCTCTACCATCAGGTAAATACAAAGGACAAATATCTCTAACCTTATGAAGTGGCAATTCTAACTGTCTAGCTAACACTCCAAGTGGATTTCCATTAATGCCAGTGAGAACACTCCCACCAAGATCAGCCGCAGCTACAACTCCATCTCCTTTCATATTTCGCGTCTTCACACGACCACCAGGTCGTGCTCTGCCTTCCAAAACCACTACTTTAAACCCCATGGAAACCAGCTGTCTCGCAGCCACCAGCCCTGCTAGTCCAGCGCCAACAACCACCACATTCGCTCTCTCCACGCCGTCCAACGAAGTCGATTTCACTTCTTTAATAGCTGGAGCCAGGCCAAAATTAATATAACCATGGTCCAACAAGAAATTATAAGCAGAATCCACCAAATTCTTATGCTCCGATCGGATCGCCTCCATCGCTTGCTCACGTGTCAACCAAACGGTGACATTCGACCTCCATAGAGACAAAATGTGGTTTCTAACAACTATGTAATTCGCTTGCTCTGTGCCGCCAATTTTAGCGACTACATTGGCGTCGATTTCTTCTTCTGTGAGCGAATCCACTGGGAAGCCAACAGAGATCGCGATTAGAGCCTCAGTGTCGACTTCTTTAGATAGACACGTCGACAGCCTCGGTCGGCGGTTCTTCGCAAACGACGGTGTGCCATTAAGCTCGGTGAAGAATCGCTTCCTACGGCGTCGTTTCCTGGGAGGTGGACCAGGTTCAGTCGGAATATTGTTCTCCGGTGGCTTTTCTTCCGCGATTGGATCGGAAGAGTCGTCTAACGAATCCGAAACGGGAGCGTCTGGTGTCGAATTATGCGTGGGCGATTGCGTGTTGTTCTTCTTCTCCGGTAAGGTCTGGGGTTCTTCGGGCTCGAGTGGAGCGGAAGAGAGAGTGGCGTCGGTTTCCGGCGAGGAGTCGTCATCTTCTTCAATAGCGTTGTCGGAAGGGTCCACCGGTGGCGCGTTTGCCTGGTCCATGTTTGGGGTTTATGATCTAAAACTTTATTTTTTTTTTTCAGCTTTTGCTCATCTTAAGTAGTGAAATGACAAAACACAACTACATATCATTGGGCCTAAGTAGGCCCAATGGACTTTTCCCGGCATTTTTTGACCCGACTCGTCAAACCTGCCGGCTTGAGATTAATTGTGAGGTTAAACGAAAAAACGATTATCAAAAAATAAAAAAAGAATCTCTAAACCAAAATAAAAAAGGGTAAATTATCGTCTGAGATTGCTCACGCTAACAATCGAATCGAAAGTTGATCGCTCGATGAAGCGGTCGATTGATTGATTGATTGATTGATGCTCTCTCTGCTGTCCATTCTACGAATCTCCTCCATCGGGGTCCGACGACTGATCAAGAGAGCTCTGAAAGGAAGAGACAGGAAACAAGAAATAGCGATGATTACGCGTTCGAATCTCGCAGAGCAGTTGAGGGAATATCAGAAACGATCCAAGCATGATTGGGCCTCCGTCTCGTTTTTCTCTTCCACTTCTAATATTGCTTCTTCAAGGTAATCTCTCAATTTTTTTCTCTTGTTGTTCATATCTGTTACTTGTTTGTGTAAAATTTTGGTTCTGATTGAAATTATATTAATTTAGCTGGATCGGTTAGGTTTCTTTGTGCCGTTTTTAATTAGTTATGTATAGCTAGCTGATTATTGAAGATTAACGAATTTTGATAATTGACTCGGTTTTTCATTTTTCGTTTATTATTATTTATGTTTTCTCCGGTCAAATCAAATCTATGCAAAATTGGAGACATAAGACCTGTTCAATCATGCGTCAGAGAACTTTGGTTGCTTTGAAAATTGTAGACAGGAAATCTGAGTCTCGTGTCTTAACTATATAGACTTGTTTAGTGTATATTTAGGAGAATTTTGTTTTGTTAAGATGAGAAGATGTAGTTGTGTGTTCGATCTGTGTTTGTAATTTGCATGTAGTTTTGTTAAGATTGCTATGCTGTTCCATGGGTGTGGATAGTAATAGATCATTGGCACACTGAAAAAGATAAAATTGTGAACTTTAAGGTATGTTTGAAATGAGTATTAAGGTTGTTGATTGTGGCTATACTTGAGCGGAATCATTTATTTATCTGTGGGAGTTTAGTTTTCATGCACCATTGATGGATAGATATGTTGCCTTCCAGTTTTTCTTTTGCTCAAAATAGTCGAATAAATTTTCTTGAATTGTAATGATGTGCTGCCTTTTTGGTTGTTTCAACTTAGAAATCCTTGACTCAACTTTTTTAAGTTTGTGAATATAGTTGATTTGTTGAAGATTTATGTCATGAATCATGTAGTGTGGCGCAGCCTGCAGTTGAAACTATGGTTGTAGTGTGGCGCAGAGTATTATGTAGTAAGAACGGATAAGATAATATTTTAATGAGAAATAAGGTAAATTGTGCATACTACTAGGTTTCTGAAATGTGTGCATGATTACGATTGTGGGAGACATATTGTTTCAAGAATGTTATAGTAGCATAGGATGGGGTAGCAGGTTTGGATGTTATTCATGAATTTATTTTGCTTAGAGTTCAATTCTTTGGAACTTAGCTGATATTGGCTTTATTGTCATGGGCATAGTTGAACTTATAAGGATATTTATTGCCAGGTCATGAATTGTGCTTCTTCTATAGGGAACACACATGATGTTCCCTCCCTTTCGGAAAGTTTGCCGGACTGTTGTTTCAATGGACTGATGAAAATTTTAATATTAACTCTTTGACCATATTTTAAAGGAAAATTATATTACTTATTAAACTAGATAGAATGAGAATGGAGTTTTGGTTAGTTGGTAGCTGTTGAGTAATTGGATTGAATATGTCCTACTTGTTATGCATGGATCATATTAATTTTGAGAAACTAACACTGAAACTATCCTTATAGTAATGCTGCGTTCTGTTTATTGATGCAGGGTGGATGTTGTCGTCTTTGTAATATGGGAACTTGTTATTCTAGCTTTCCTGGTCTTTTCAGCCATTTCTTTATATTTTAGGCATATAAGGGTCGCTTTCATCTTAGTATGCGTCACAATGCTATTGCTTTTATGCATGAAAATCACAAAGCAAGTGAGACTGGCTAGGAAAAAGAAACGAAGGATGCTTCTTCCATTGTCCATGTAGAACCACACAAGTGAACAAGGTTTTGAAGTGACCCCAGTTTACTGCGTAAGCCAGAGAACTATTGACCTTTGATTGGTCAAAACTCACTATGGTTAATTACAACAGATAACAGCGATGGCTCTTAGAGTAAGTTCTTAAAGACAACAAATTGATATGGTTAATTCAAGCTCTGCTGATCAAGATGGTATGTTGTTATCTCTGAAGATGTAAAGTTGAGATATTTGAATTGCATGAAGATGGGTTAGTGTAAGGTAAAGTATCCTCTGCTTACTATTTTTTCACTGTATGCACATCATGTTTTAACAGATATACATTTACACTAGCTTCCTAGTTGCAATTTTTGGTTTATGATATAATCTTGTTGTGAAACATGATTTTTTATTGGTTATGATTGATGTAGCAAATAGATGCATAGCTAGGGCACTAGATTTTTGCTCTATTATCAAACTTCATTTTAACAATGCTAGGATGATTTGTACATCGTTTTCAATAAGTTTCTAAGTTCCTTACCTTCTGCTCTGGTGCTCACTGTGGCTTGAAGAAATGAACTTCAATCCCATTAGTCGCTATACTCCATATAGCCGCCATGACTACTAAGACACTTAGAGCCAAACCAGAGACTCCTAATACCCAATTCAGAAACCACATAGCAGAGTATTTCTGTGGCTTCTTTATTTGTATCCACATTAGACATGGATAGGCCAAAGTAATAGGCAATGCAATACCGCCAAGCAGCCCTGCCAAGCTTCTTAAGAACGGTAGCGCTACAGATATAAAGTATGCCAAGCATCCAAACATGGCTCTGATCGCTGATCGAAGCCACCATGGACATGGTTTGTTATACTTACTAGTGTATCTGAATTCAAAGTTGTCAAATACTGGCATTGCATATATCTGAAATGAGCTGAGACTGTTGATTACTACAAATAGGCTTGTTATACCCAGAAGAACCTTTGATGTGTCTTGTCCATGGAATTTGTACAGTGCATCCAACATTCCTCCATTTGGTATCTGTCAAGCACCCACACAACTTTAGCTTTTAGTTACAAAAACCCTTCTCTCTCATGGTTGGTTTTATCATTTTGCATTGATATATCATATATCTAGAGATAAGTTTATTCCTCACCAGGTTTCCATAAGCCCAATAGCCACCAATTGAAAGAGGACACAAACACAATGCTATTATCAAATATGCGAACTTGACTCCTCTCCACATTGGTACCCGAGATGGGTTCTTCGAACTAGAAGGCATAGTCCCCTGTTCACAATAAAAATCAAAAACCAACTAATCAAACTTAGCTTCAAAGCAAAGATTATTTAAACTTATAAGGTCTAAAACAGAAAAATCCATTTCTAGTTTCACCTGTATCTCGAGCACGAGATTGTGGCCTCTAAAAGCAAAAGCAATAATTCCAAGCGCATTCAAAACACTACAAATCCTCGCCACGTCAGATTTCAAATACGGACGTTCATAGGACACATTCACAGGCCTGCCTTGAACAATCGACACGACCCATATGAGAGTACAATAACCAACGGCTGTGATCGCTCCGACCAAAGAGACACCAGCGATCGAGTTCAGATTCGGAAGCTGAGACAGAACCGCAGCAGTGAAAGTGAAGATCAAGAACCACTCAACTGGTTTCAATGCTGTGACAACGTTGCTATTATTGCAAATGATGTCGAAAAAGATCTTCATGGTCCCACCTCCAATCATGATTAACGTCACGCACGTGCCACCTGATAAGTACATGATTGGGAACAGAGCCAGTAGCTTTCCTCGCTTTTCGCCTGAGAGTTTGGAACAGGAAGGTGAGTTTGGTTATGTAAAGATACATAGTATTAACACTAACAACAGAGTAAATGGGGATGATAGAGAGTTTAGTTGGATTTGGTTTGATTGAATTGAAGGTAAAAAGTGATTGACAAAAAGCATGCATTGTCCAAAAGAGATTATTATTCAATTTTGGGTCGTTTTCTAACCCTAATGTAGCCTTTTGAAAAAGGAAGCATAAAAGTGATAATGAAATTATAGAATTTAATTAATTAATAAAAAGTAAAGTGTCAGGAATAAATTAAAATAATTTTGTCAATTGTGTTAAAAAAATTATTATTTTTTAATTTAAATAATACATATATATATAAATTTTGTTCAAATGAGATTGAAATTGCACAAAATTCTTTTTTTTTTAAATGAAAATTTTATTTGTAAATAAAAGAGTAATTTTTTTTTTAATATTTTAATTTTTATTTTTAAATAATTATTCAAACAAATTTGATCTAATATTTATAAAATATTATTTATTTAATTGATTTTTTAAATTAAAAAATATGGAATTTATTATTAAATTAATAAAAATATTTAAATTATTATCATTAAATTTTTTATTAAATAATTATTTAAATTTTTTTACTTGAGGTTGATCATAAATCGTAAAAATTTTATAAATTAAAAGTTAAAAATAAAACATGGTTGCTATTTCCCACAATCAAATTACTAAATCCAATATCAATATTACTAAAATATCCATGACATATTTAAATAATTACTTTAAATATCCTTTCAATTTATTTTTTTATTTTAATATAATAAAATTATAAATTATTTAAATAATATTAAAATTACTTAATTACCCTTAATTTAATAATTAATATAAATTATTCTTTTTTATAAAACTGTTTAGTTAACTTAAAACTCCTCAATTGATTCATATTTGATCTTACCGAACTACTGTAAATACATCACAAATTAAAACTCCCTAAAATATTATAAATACATTGCAGTTTATGTAATTAAAAAATACAGGATTAATATATAATTAGTTTACTAATTGTTTTATGTTGTTTTAGTATAGATGTGGGGGTGAATGATCACAAGTCTCATCTTCTTCCTCGTTAATATGATTTCAATGAAAATTAAGATCTTGTTAAGTTTATGGAGAATATTAAAGATGATGACTTATATGATGTTCTCCGTATCGGACCATATATTTATGTCTAGTAGAATTATGATATTTTATTTTATTTTATTAGGGTTTAAGATTTAGAATGTCATCCTGAACAAATATCAATCCCATCAAATTATAAAACTTCATAGATAAAATGATATTTTTAAGGATACAAATGGTATAAAAAAGTTATAAAATAAAATAATTTATTTTGTAGAATTAAATTTAATTATATATTTAAAAAACACTATAAGATTATATTTGAAAAAAAATATTATCTTTAATAATTAGGGTGTGGGAAATAACAACCCCAAATAAAAATAAAAATTTATCATTAAAATAGGGTAAAATGTAAGTTTTCTTAATTGTATGCAGTGATTATAAATTCTTACCAAAAGCAGCCATTGAAAGCCGAAGATATCGACTATAGCGAATACCATTCTCCGATTCATGAAGCTCAATCAACAACCAAATAGTGTACAATTGCCACATGAAAATCAACGACACACATACACCTCCCCAGCTCCTACACATACACCCGTCCACACACGATTACAACAATCCTTTCACGAAATAAATTAAAATCAAAGCAACACTGACCAGCCAAGAGAAGTGAAAGCAAGAGGAAGGAGAAGAGCTTGAAACCCGATTCCTGAACTCAGTGTATGAAAAGCCGAGTAATACGAGTTACCATTTCTGGACTCAGTTATCGGAAGCCAAGCGTCGTGTGGGTCAAACTTGGTCAAATTACCAACTTCCTCTAAATACCCTTGTACACTTACGATTGCTTTCTTCATTGGACTGGCTATTGGTGTCATTATTCGTGTACTAAAAGGGCTTTTTGGGGATTTCACTACTAGTTCGGCTAATGTTGGTCGTCGTGATGGTGGGAGTGAGACCACCTTTGGACTCGAAACCACCACCTCGACCACCTCATGGTGTTCTTGCATGGTATAATGAGTAGAAGTAGACTATGTTTTTAATTATTTTAATTTAAAATATTGATTTTTTATTTTCAATTTATTGAATTAATTGAAAAGAAAAATATTCAATTTCTTTAGAGTTAATTTAAATTGTTTAATTAGAAATTTGAATAAGGATGTGCCTAGTTTTCTTATATGGATTGGTTGTGAAATATAATGAGTAGAAAATTTTAAAAAAAAAATTAATGTTTATATTAAGTGTTTAAATAAAAATAAACATTATTTTTTAAATATTAAATTAAAAAATATTAAATAAAATTAATATTAATAATAATAATTTTTTAAATTTAGATTAAATATCTAAATACGAATTTAAACTATTTATAACTATATTTTCAATATGTAAAAGTAAATATAAAAAAATCCAATTTCTTTTATCAGTATGACTAAAAATCGAAAATAAAGATAATTATAAAAATAAAATAGAAAAATTTTATTTTCTAACTAAATATAACCAGAAATCGGAAGTAAAATATTGAGAATTCAAAATTAGAGATCGAAAGAATGTTGGAATATTTTTCAAAAAGGCTAATGAAAATCGAGATGGATTAGGCTATATTGAAGTAAAATTTGAAATGGAGGGGAATTAAGGAGATGGGTAGATATATATAGAGAATATAGGGAGTATTGGATTGGCTTTATATATAGTTTAGTGTTTTGATGATTGTGGAAGCTGAGTAGGTGAAATTGGGTCATAGAAAGTGGAGACAAATATTGACTGATAAATGTGATTGAATATGTATGTAGGGTTTGAATTGAATGCTTTATTTGGCTTTTTAAATTTCTTTAATGTCAGTGTTAAGGAGAGTTGTGTTGGTATTGCATTAGTTTGTTTGGAAATTTCATGGGAGGTGACTGGATTCAACCCTTTTAAAGTTGATTGTTTTGTGTGTTTAGGGTTTTAGGCTGGTAGGACTGCAAGTGATTTTATTGAGAAAATACGAGGTAATATAAGTTTATTAATAAGTATCTAAAAATACGTTAAATTTGTTTTAAAAAATATACTTAAAAATATTTTTTTTAAAATAATTTTAAAATTATTTGAAATATATTTAGTTTTAAAATTAATTTGAAAAAAATTTCCAAAGTATTTTTAATTTAATGGTGAAAAATATTAATTGTTTTATTGGTATTACTGAATAATATTTTCTCCACTTTTTCGTTAAAATTAATATTACTGTTATTTTTTAAAAAATAAATATTTTTAAAAATCAATTTAAAAATTTACTTAAATAAAATAAAAAATATTTCGAAAATTAATATCTCAATACCTAAAATCATGATTGGAAATGGAACTATCACAATAGGAGATAAAATAAGATTCTTAATATATTTATAATAATTTAGAAATCAAAATAAAAGAATCCGAAATAAAATAATATATAAAATTTGTTATTGAATATATTTATTTAGAACAATTTTTCATTTTATATATGGAAGGGTTAAATACACTTATTGAAATAGAATTAAATGGTGAATTTTATATATATATATATATATTATTTAATCTTTCTTGAAAATAAAAATTAAGTAAAAATTAATAACCATTATCCTCCCATCATATTTTTAAAATCCATCCCCCACATAAAATCAAGTTGATTGATTAGTAGATAAAAGAATGTGTTTACGTTGATCAATTTATCACATGCAATTATTGAAATAAAGCAAAGCACTTAACTTTAATCAATAGGTCCAAATTCAATGTCATCTTATCAATAGCATTGCATGCTGCTCTATAAGTGAAACTAATATAATAAAAGAACCAAAATCTTTACAATTTAATATTACTATATCATTTAGTAAATAATATTATTCACTGAGCTTGAAAAGTTAAATTATTGAAACTTTTGACCCTATAAAAACTTAAAATAATAGTCCTAAGAATATAATAATTTAAAATTTATATTGATTCATGAATGTGGTTGATGATGTCATTGGCTTTAGATTTGCTCACATCATATATATGTGAATCATAAATTATGTTCATATTAATGTATGTATTGATCAGAATTTTGGGTATCTACTTCTAATTTGGTTTTTTGTTCTTTTGAAATTCAATTGTTCATACATATTTTTATTCAAAAATTGAAGCTGCTTTTGAACCACATGAGTTCACTCTACTTTGTTTGATGTTTGGTAGTTGGGTTTCAATCATGGACCAACATGGATATGAAGTTTCTTCAAGGTTAAGAATTTGCACTTCACAATTATTTAAAATTGGTAACCAAATACAATTTGGTTAATTAAGTTTATGTTGTTAACAAAAAGGCTTTTTATATAGATTTTTTAAATTTTATTTATACACCAAATTTTAATTTTTATATGGTTTTTTAAAGTTTATTTATACACCAAATTTTAATTTTTAAAATATAAGCTTTTTTAAAGTTAGGTTTACATTTTATTTATAAATTGTACATTCAATTTTATTTTAATTTAATTTTTTTTTAAATCGCCCATTTTATATATTTGTGATCCGCAATCATATATTTTTTATATGAAATCAGATTTTATAATTTAAGGGGTATTTTATTTTTGATGTAGATTCAAAAAAGGCGGAACCGTTTTGAAGTCATGCTTCTGAGATTAAGTTTTAAAATAAATAGTAAAATTGACTTTTTTAAAAAATAATAATAAACAGACTTTTTGAAGGTTATTTTTATAAAAATTTAAAAATAAGCCTATAAATAAAATTCAAAATTTAAATGATATTTTAAATAATTTCTACTTAAAGATTAGGATTTAATGGGTTTTGCACTTTCACATTTTTTTTTATTAAAAAAGTATATTTTTAGATCATTATTAAAAAATTTATAAAATTATACTTTTGATTTTTATTTTTCAGAAAATAAATCAAAATAACCGTTCTACCCTTAAATATTAAAAATAAATATATACGGTAGTTTCTCGGCATTACATTAAAAAAAAAAAGAAAAAACACATTTGAAGTTTAGTTTCCGATATTATATATCGAAAATTAAACTTCAAAATTGTCTTTATTTCCCTAAATAAATTTTATTAACAAAATAGTATTAACGAATAGTAATTATTCAAATTATGAGAAAAGATGAATAGTTCCAAATATTCTATGTGTTCTTAAACCAATATCTAAAAACAACTCAACAACCATATGCTTTACCAAATATGTAGACCTTCCATGAAGCTCTGTTTACATATGTTTATTTCCTCTTTAGATATGTTGGTCTTCTTACTGGTGGCTTAAAAGAAACCAACATGTTTTTGTTGATAGTTTTTTAACTTTGTCAAAGTGGCTTTGGATTTTTTCTCTTTTTCTTTCTTTGATTAACCTAGACCCACCTTTTCTTTCAAGAGAGTGATGGATCATGTATGTTTTCATAAATTATTCAAACCATCATTTGAATTCTATATCTACATAGAAATTGATGAGTATCAATATTTTATATTACATGATTGAGAACCGGGGTTTTATTTTTTTAAGGAAGAAATAATATTCCAACTCTTTAAATGAATATTATTTATAAAGTATATATTTATAGGTTTTGTTTATTACCAGCGTTGTTTAAAGAATATAGTGTTTTGACTCAGTCAAAACTCTAAAATCATTTAATATACTTGTTTGTTGAACCGCTTATAATCTACCAATTAATGTATTTTACAGAGTTTTAGAAACGTTATTCTGAACAACGTTTAGAGTGAAGTTAGAGTGTTTATAAAATTTTTCCTAAATTATCCTTATTTATATTTTAAAATTATTTTATCTTTTTATTAATTTATTTTGTAATAATTAATTTTTTACTAATTATCTTAATTTTGTTACAATAAATTAAATATTTATTTTTTTTATAAAATAAAAAAATATTTTTATAGATATATTATTTATTTATTTTTACTTATTGACTAAAAAAACTATTTTATTCTAAATTCATATTTTAAATTTGACAATAATTATCTTTTAATATCATGTCCTTTTTAAATAATTAAAACGCTAATTTACCAAACAATTTTTATAAAAAAAAAACACTAGTTAAAACACTAAACGCTAACCGCTACTTAAAAAACGCTAAACGCTTTAAAAAACTCTAAACGCTATAAAACGGCTAACGCTATCAAAAACGCTACTATGACCAAACGCAACCATACTCTTTTATCCATAAAAACTCATTCTTAACAAATTGAAATAAAATAATTTTAAAAATAATAATATATATTAAAAATTATAAAATTTATTTTTGTATTAACAAATTTCATCATTAATAAAATATGTATTAATTTTTAAAGTATTATTTTATATAAAAAAATTTTATTGTATATAATTTACTGTTTTTTAAGTAAATATTTTTTTTTTAACTATTTAAATATAAATGTTACTAATGTCACGAATGGAAAAAAGAGGAACAATTTGTTCGCTCAATTGATTTACTGGAAAATATAATATCAAGTCCATGTTTTAGAAACCCTAAACACCCTTTTTATAGGGAGAAAAAAAAAACACAATTCCAAAATTAACGAAAAACTCTTAAAATAATAAAAGTCCGAAAAACTCCTCTAAACGATCCCGAAACGCCAGAATTTGGATTTCAAATTCCAAATCTAAAATTCAATGCTGAAAACCGGTGCTTCAATTACTTTTTATCGTATTAATATAATCTTAGTAATTGTTTTTCTAATTTATTTAGTTTATATTAAATGGGATAAAAAAATATTTTATTTTATAATTTTTAAAATAATTCTTTTCAAAGTAGTAACCATAACTATTTATAATGCGAAAATTTATTCTTAATCATTTAAATTTTATAAAAACATTATAAATAAAACAAATACTCAAATTAAATTTGTGAAATTTAATTCAAATTTATTTATAATTTTAGATGTCTAGCACAATGGGGAAAATGTAGAGTCAGCAATCAATAGATAAGTTGATGGTATAATCTGACATGTCCATACATAAATGCTAGTAACCTTTCAAAATGATACAAAATGTTATTTATTCTTCTTAATTATTTTAAACTTTTTCCCATTTATTTTTAATCAACCATCATCCAAGAAAATATTTTTTTCACAAACCATTAACACGAGAGAATAGTGGATGACATTTTTACAACAATTGGCCCATAACTATGAATTAAAATATACAAAGTATTTAAATTTGTAATCAAACCACTTCTACCACTTTTTTCCTAGATAAATGCATTTGAAAAAAAAAAATATAGGAAAAAAATTAAGGACAAATAGTAAATGGTTTTATTAAATGTTATTATTATTTTTTTTAAAGAATGTTTCCTTCTAGTTATTTCTGCATATTTCATATTGATAAAAAACTCATTTGTTGCGATCACTTCGTGTAAATGGGTGGAATTTTATGTTTTTCTTATTAGAATACTGAGTTTTTAATTTTTTATTTTTTAATTGAAAGAATTTGATAAAAAGAAAATTACATCTCAAATTTTGGGTAATTTTGAATAAGTAGATAATTTTGTTTACTTATTCGGACCCTCCAACTCTCCAGAAATAATAGTTTTCAAATACATGTTAATTTACATTTATCCTTACATTATTATTCTGTTTTGTGTTTAACTTTGGTTTTCGCTAAGTTCAATAAAAGAAAAATTCATTTTCTACATCGACAAATATTTACTTTCGATCAAGATATATTAAAACTTTACATAAATTTCAATATATTATCGCCCGCATTTATTGGTCCTCTTTTCCTTTTTCATTCTTTAAATAAATACAAATGGATCCTTTAAAAGTAAATTGAGAAATTTTTATTTTCTTTTATGCTGGTGTGTCTTATACAATAACAAAGGTATGTTCTTTCTCTTCCCCTCTAACGACATGGAATCTAATGAAGCAAAATTGCAAGTTCTGCGGTTAGCTTTGGATAAGTCCTTCAACTATATCAAGCCCCAAATGAAAGAGATCATTTACACACAAAAGACTGGTCTTCTCGATCTTGGAAGTTTTCCAATTTATTCGATAAATCATACTATTTATTGCATTGCGTTGCCTTCCTTAATCATGTTGTCATTTATTCGTTTGTATTTTTAGCACTCTTATAACTCTTTTGTTGACAAATTAGAAAAATAAAGTGTTTATAGATTCTGTAAGTTTATTTGTTTGCCAGTAACTATCTCTAATTTTAATAATTTGATGGTTATTAAAAAAATTAATAATAATAAGATTTAAAAATAATAAGAACAAAGTTGTCTTCGGATTTTTCTTTTTAAAAAATTGAAATTGATTATCTTTCCTTTTAAAAATTGAAATTTAAAAATAAAAAAGATTAAGAAAACATTATATTCTTTTATTCCCAAAATCATAATATTCTTTTA
Organism: Cardiospermum halicacabum; assembly: GCA_031304145.1. NCBI lineage: Eukaryota > Viridiplantae > Streptophyta > Magnoliopsida > Sapindales > Sapindaceae > Cardiospermum > Cardiospermum halicacabum. The sequence continues at coordinate 1,772,069 of CM062394.1, forward strand.
TTTCAAGTGTTGCTCTTGAAACCTCACTTACTCTCCATAAGAGGAGAAATTATGTAGGGGAACGGGTTTTCCACGTTATTTGTCCATCTGGAGAACCCTCCCAATCAATATGTGATACGTGGCGTGGGTCATTTTAGCTTTTAATGATAAAACTCCAATTCATAAAACACAACTCCTCTTTTTTCTTCAATCGATGCATTCACTTTTTCGATCGAAGATTTTTCCATATTGTTTGATTTTTGGTTTTTAGGTTTATTTGTGAATTTATATTCATAACGGAGATGAATTTCAAGACGAGCAAAATGTTAGAAATAAATATATTTGAAAGCACCCAATTCAATCAAATCAATAACGTGAAATTATTGAGATTTTAATCGTGCTTTATATTTTTTTAGGGATGATATTGCCACCCTCCTTATTCTGAATTCCCACCCCAATTTTGTATTAAAAGACAACTGTACCCTTTAATTAAATGTAATCTTTTAATATAAACTGTATTTATAATAATGTTAATAAAAATATTTATAATAGTAATAAAATCTTATAAATATTTTAATAAATATAAATTTTTTTAAAAATTGAAAACATTAAATTAGTTATAATTATTAATATTTTTAATGATATTTAACTTAATTAATAAAAATATAAAATATAATTAAAATATTTTTATTTTTATTTTTAAAAAAAAATATTTATTTAATTATTTTTTATATAAAATATAAAAAATACATAAAATTGATTTATAATTAAATTTTAAAATTTAATTAGTAATAAACTGTTAGGGATATAGTTGGAATTCCAAAAAATAAATTAACACATGGGGTGTTAATACAATTTTCTAGAGTGACGATATCGATTCTCTATATTTTTATTTGTTAAGTTGTAAAATAGAATATTAGAATACTCATTCGGTATTTTTGAAAATAAATTAAGAAATTGTTCGATTTAAGAAAATACGAGGAGAGAGAGGAATGCGACTACTGAAGAAGAGACAGAAACAATAAAATAGTATTCTTACTTAGAAATTTTATAATTAAAAAATTCACCACACGTGTTGCATATTGATTGGGAGGGTTCTCCAAATGTACAAATGACGTTGAGAACCCGTTCCCCGACATAATTTTTCCAAATGGACAAATGACGTGGAGAACCCGTTTCCGGACATAATTTCTCTGAAGTACCAATATTATTATCTTTAGGTCAGAATTAGGTTAGTACATATTTACTCTTAACACCTTTAAATCGCAATAAAATTTAAATATTAAAATTTAAAATTAAAATTCATATACACCGACCAACTTTAAATCACATTGTTTATATAAGTTTATATTGATATATTATCATTTAATGTTAATATTTATAAAATGAAACCAGATTTTAAAAAATTATAATAATAATTTATGATACATACAATTTTAATCTAAAGGGTACATGAGAATTTCCCGAATCGTAATCGGAGAATAAGACCCCACAAAATTAAAATCAAAAGAAAACTTAACAGAATCCATTAACGAATAATAAAATCTTTTATAATCCATCATTTGAAAAACACAAACAATAACATCTTCCAAAAATACCCCTTCAAATGGCAAAACAATCGGCCCATCACTCGGCAGCCCAAAAACGTCTTCAGAAACCTTCAACATCTCTTTAAAAACGTTTGTGTGTAAAAACGTCAAAGGAACCACGAAACGTTTTTTATCAATTGAATAAACCACAAAGTAGCCTTCACTTGGTTGTTTTCTTGGCAATGAAATTGTTCTCTTGTGGTCTCCAATGCCTGCGATTTTCTTCCACTTCAATGCTAGAGAAATGATGGTGTTGATGTTCATGATAAAATGGGTTATGTTTTGGTTGATTTTATTGAATTTGTGTGTTTATATATGTGGGTGATTAATGTTTTTTAAAAGAAAAGTTTGGACACAAACCATGTGGTGATTGGATAGGCAATATGGGTTTGATTTGGAGGTTTTTTTTATGGAATGTGATGGTGGGGTTTAAGAATTCACATGGAGATTTGATATTTATGTTATTATTGGGGTTCGATTTTTTTTTTTTTTTTTAATAACATGTATAACATAACATTAGTGTTTTGAAAAAATAAATTAGTTTAGATTGAAACTTCTCATGATAGAGTGTTTTATTTGAAAATTTTCACAATTAAAAAAACAAATGCAACAATAAATTTAAAGTTTTGTATTGATATTTATAAGAAAATAAAATAAAATTTGCTATCATCGAATTGATTCGATGTTCATGTCCATATATGATTTGAAAATATAAATAAATAAATAAATAAATGTAGATAATATTTTGAATATTAAAATAATATTTTAGTGTGATACAAAACTATGATATTAAATAAAAATTACATATAAAAATAAAATTTTCACTCATTCACTTCACAAATTCTTAAAAAATAAATTGAACTAATTTTAAAAATATTATTAAAAAATTCAAAATACCACAAAATACCTTTTTAATTCCTCTCTCTCTATGTATAATATTTTTATCATTAATATTTAAAAAAAAACAAATCAAACTTGTATGTAAAATTTATAATAAATTAATATTCTATTATTATTATTATTGAGAATTTTATTTTTTATTTTTTTATAACTTTTATTTATATGATATTATCCGATTTTAAAAATTTTGTAAAAACAATTTTTTTAAATTTTTATTTTTTAAAAATAGTTCAAATGGATCCTTTTATTCTTTTGTGAATTTTTATTTTTTAAAAATAGTTCAAAGGGATCCTTTTATTCTTTTGTGAAGACTTTTCACACTAATCCGTAAAGGTGTGAAGAAATATTCGTGAAAATTGAAAATTAAAATTTAAACCGATAAAAATACATTTAAAATTTAAACAGATAAAAATATACATAAATTTTTTAAAATTAATTTTAAATTTTCAAATTTTATTTAAACTATTTTACACTTTTGTATTATTATTTTACTTATTCACTATATATTGAAAAAGGCAAATCAAAGTAGCACCGTGTATATTTTGTTAATTAGGGTAGAAACAAAGCCATGTGAAACTATCACATGTACTAGAGATGACTATACAAAGTCTTCTTAATCACATGGTTCGTTTGTTCTCATGCAAGTAATGTTAACGTCAAGTTGGTAGTACTTTAATAAACTTTGAAAATGCCAAAACCATATATAGTTTTTAGGCAGATCTAGATCCCACCTTAAGTGGCTAAATAAAACTACTAATATAACTAGTCTTGCCAAACCAAATATTTTACCTACCAACAAAATTAAATAATTTTATATATTACCTATTTACGGTCCTGTTTGGTATAGTCATAAAAAAAAATTTAAAAAAATGAACGTGCATGTTAAATAAGTTAGTAGACTTTTCCCTCCGACTTTTCAAATATATTTCAAATAATATTTGGATAATTGTCAAAAATATTTTTATCTTTTTAGAACTAGTGAATTCCTAAAAAAAATCTTTTAAAAATTGTTGTACGCGAATACTTCTAACCTTTTAAAAGTATTGAATTTTTAAAAATGACTATTAGAAGCTATTTTAAAATGGTGTTTCGGAAATATTCTTCGCTTTTAGAAACATTAAGTTTCTGAAGATGATATATACTCATTTTTTTTATTATCAAAGTAAAAATAGAAGCATTTCTAAAAATAACTTTCAGAAACTGTTTTAAAATAGTGTTTCGAGAGTGTTTCTTCCCGCCTTCTAAAAGTACTAAATTTCTAAAAATAAACTTTACCTTTCTTTTTCTACTACTAGAGTTAAAGGTATAAACAATCTCAAATAAATAGAATGTTTCTATTCGTTTGAGAATATTTATACTTTCCTACAACTTTTATCCATTCCAAACACCGACCAAAATAGCTTTCTGTGGTTAAAGTAGCTTTCAGAAACCATAGCTTTCGGAAACCAAACCCAACCATTAGACTATCCAGACTCTATATCTACATTATACAAACAAATCATCCATCTCACTCAAATCTTCCTTTTAAAGTATCTATTCCCTAGTATAAGTAATAGATTCTCATGTTTGTTGGCATTACCTGAAACCATGCTCTATAGAAAATGAAAATTATTGATTGAATTTCGTACAAGCAACCAAAATACATAAACCAAATCGTGTTAGATCCATAATTAATTCATTAATAAAGTAATTGTATTCAAATCAATCCTGATTTATTGGCTGCTACCATGTGATGAATCAAAGAGAAAACCTAACGATAATATTAATTAAAATACAACTACATGATATAAAATTAAAAGAAAATACAATAGAAGAGTCAAATAAGATGGTTTATTATTTTTTTATTTTTTAATAATTGATCGACTACATGTAAAGTATACATTGAAACAACCTACAATTCAATTAAAACAATTTAATTATTTTAATTATTTTTTGCTGTATGCAAGTCAATTCAACATTTAAAGCTTAGCAGTCGCTTGATTGACTAGATCTTTTCTCAGAATCTTGCCTGAAGGAGTTTTAGGTATTGAATTCACAAAATTCACTCTTCGAATCTTCTTGTAGGGTGCAACCTGTAATTATTTTTCTTACTTTCAATATGTATAATATATATATAATATAATATAATATAATATAATATAATATAATATGTATAATTATATAATAAATTAAAAATAAATAAATAAAACTGACCTGTTTGGCTATAAACTCCATGACAGCATTTTCCGGCAAAGAGCTTCCATCTTTTCTAACAACGTAAGCCATTGGAATTTGACCAACTTCCTTGTGAGGGAATCTGAGATATTATTTTATTAATATTAAATTTATTTAATTAAAAAATGCATTCAATTAAATAATTTATAAACATTCCTATAATTTTAATTAAAACCATTTTTTCCCTTTATAAAAAAACAATTAACTTAACAGGAACTTATTTAAAGAGGTGGGAAAGTTTTAATAAATTTTATGAATTAAAAAAACTATATAAATTTAAATGAATAAAAATAAATACAGAATAAATTAAAACCGCCAATCAAAATTTGAAAATTAATATTTTTGAAAATATTTTAAAATTTTTAATTTATTTTCAATATTTAAAAGTCAAAATTTCATAAAAAAATCAGAAACGGAGCTAGCATAGGTTGGTAGGGGGGGCCACACTGGAGTTGAAAAAAAAAAAATTTATTTGGGTTTGGGAGCTAGCATAGGTTGGTAGGGGGGGCCACACTGGAGTTGAAAAAAAAAAGAAATTTATTTGGGTTTGGGAAGATTTGAACCCAAAATCTTTATAGTATTTAAGAAAAATCTTAACCACTCAGCCATTGATACCATTTAATATAAATAGGGCACCAATACCCATATAATGAAATTTCAAGGAGCTGGAGGGGCCATTTATAGTGTTCTAGCTCCTTGATTATTTATAGTGATGTTAATATAAATAGGGAGAAAAATGGTTTAACTATTTATAGTGTTCTAGCCCATTTCCACATTATTTATAAATTAATTGTACATCATAAAACAAATAACTCACGGAATAACAGCAGCATCACAAACATCAGGATGTGAAAGCAACAATGCTTCAAGCTCCGCTGGTGGCACCTAATAACATATACACATGCAAAACCAAACATAACTGGTTAACATCACAACACAAACCAAACATATACACAAACATGTAATATATATAGAAAAAGAAAGTCAAACCTGAAAACCCTTATATTTAATCAATTCCTTCAATCGGTCAACGACAAAAAGGTAACCATCTTCGTCTATGTAACAAAGATCCCCAGTTCTCAACCATCCATCTTTGTCTAACGTCGACGTTGTCGCCTCCACATTTCCAAAATAACCTACCAATATCAATCAACCATCAATATTATTAATTTTTTTTTATTATTTTTAATAATTATTAGAAAATTTTATTAGTTTTAGAAATATTTCAGATTATATGGAAAAGTTTCTGATTTTGTTTACAACTATATTAAAAATTATTTTTAATAAATTAAAAATTAATAGTTGTTAAAAAATTTCCGATTTTATAAAACTTAAAACTAGAAAGAATTATTTTTACAAATTAAAAATTAATAACAATTAAAAAATTTCCGTGCTCATAGTTTGACTAAACTAGAATTGTTTATATTTTTAAATTGAAAAAAAAATAATAAAATAATAATTATAATATTAAAAGTAACAAACTTTTCTGATTATTATTCCAATAACATGAAATTAAAATTAATATATTTAAAAATTTATTTAGTAGTTTATATTTTAACTAATAAAATAATAGTATAAAATACTCTTATATAAATAATAAAAATAAATATTATCATTTCAATAATTACTTTGAAGTTCAGAAAATTGAAAAAAAAAATTATGTATATGTATTTAAAAGTTTTTAATATATATATATAAACTATCCAACCCAAATGAAAATATCTACTTTTTGTATTTATAATCTACCACGGTCAAAAGCCAAATCACTAGTAAACCAAACAGGGAATAGCCATCAACCAAACCCTAGTGCAATATTAAGTAGCTAGCTACAAATTAACTAAATAAAAAGTCAGTTACATTAACAAGTCTATAATAGACATACGTAAATAATTACTATTATACCTTTCATAATAGACGGACCACGAAGCCAAAGCTCACCGGTTCGGTTAACCCCCAAAGCCCGACCCGAATCTGGATCAACAATCTTCGCTTCCATATTCGGCGTCAACAATCCAACGGTCCCAAATCTCTTACTCTCCTCCGGCGTATTAGTCGACGCACCTGTACCCGTTGATTCAGTCATCGCATAGCCTTGAAGAATATCCACCGTCGGATAATTATCTCTAAACCCTTCGATCACTTCCTTGCTCAACGGGGCCCCACCGCATAGAATCTTATCCAACGAACGCAAATCGTATTTCGTCTTTATCTGGTCAGCGCAGTTGACCATCGCGACTACAACTGGCGGCACGATTGGCAGACACGTGGCTTTGTATTTCTCGACCGACGATAACAAATCATGCATGTCGTAACGTGAGAGTATCACCACCGTCGAACCCAGCGCGTGGAGAGCCATCACGAATGCTCCGAGACCGTAGATGTGAAACATTGGAACCGTACAGACGAACGTGTCTGTTTGTTTGAATCTTGTCATGAATGTCTCTACCATCGCGATGAAATTCCGGTGCGTGGACTTCACGCCTTTGCTTTTGCCTGTGGTTCCTGATGAGTATAGTAGTGTCGCGATATCGTCTATGAGAACTCTTTCTTTAAATCGTGTCGCGGTATTTTCGTTTTTAACGTTTATCATCTCGTGTATCGTGGTAAGTATTTTTAGTTTCGGGTTCTGTTTCGGATCTATTTTCTCATCGAGGAGGACGATGCCGGCTTCAACGCCGGCGAGTTTGTGGAGGAGGTTGGCGGTGGTGAAGATGAGAACGGGTTTTGAATCCGCGATTTGATTCGCGATTTCTCGCGAGGTATTGACGGGATTGGTGGTGGTGAGAATAGCGCCGAGGGAGAAAACGGCGTAGGAGACGAGAGGGAAGAGAAGTGAGTTTGGAGAGAAGAGGAGGATGACGTGGCCTTTTCTGATGCCGAGATTGGAAAGTGACGTGGCGAGAGCATCGACCATTCGCCAGTGTTCCGAAAAGGTGACGTGTCGGCCTGTGGAAGCGTCGATAAAAGCGATTTGACCGTTGTGAGGCTTTGAAGAGATGAATGTGGTTATGTCTACGTGGGGGTTTTGAGGGAGAGGTATTGGATGTCGTTTGCTGCAGAAAGTTGACGTCGTTTTGCAGAAACCACTTCGTGGATCCATTGTTGTGTTTTGTTTGTGAGAGTTATTGTGAAGAGGTTAGTGGGATTTTATAGATCTTGTGAAAGCAACTTGTTGTTTTGTTTATTGGATGTCACGTGCATGTCTCGTGAAATGGAATGATTTCAATGCAATGAAGTGATTAGTAGTATTAATACATGGAGTTGATAGGTTGTGTAGTAGGACAATTTAATGGTAAATAAATATTTTAATAATTTAGAATTATTGATTATTGAATTGTGTAAATTAATTTTATGATTTAATGTGAATAACATTTTTTTTAAAAAAAACATTAATAACTTTGAAATAATGTTGAAAGGTGGATTTGTGGCGGGAATAAAGGTGTTATGAATTTTATATTAATTAAATAATTGAAAGGTTTGTATTATTTTATATTTAAATAATTAAGTAAAATGGGGTGTTCGTCCAAATTAATATTGTATTATTTTCTATATAATTTTTAATTATTATATTTTTATAGTTAGTTGATATGGTTGGGATTTAATCAATACATATTTTAATTATAAAAGAAGTTGGTTTAAAAAAAAAAAAAAAAACCTACATCTAATTTAAAATTAAAATTCATTTAATTTGTTTGATAGGGTGAAATTAAGATTCATTTGATTTGCATGATATGATATATGATGCTAATATATTCACAATACATGTTACTATTAATTTTATATATTTTATACTATACAAATAAATGTTTTTATTAAATTTTGATATTAAAACTTATACCAATTATAACATTTGGTCATATACTTCAAATAAATAATTACAACAATATAAAACTCAATAATAATAATTATACTCTATAATTTTATATGAAAAATAATCTTAATACATGCATAAAAAAATTAAATATCATTAAACATTTATCCTTTCTAGAAGGCGTCTAACTATTTTATTTATTTATGACTAATATTATCAGAAGAAAACAAATGTCGAGAGACAATATATAATTATTTAGTGCATAATATTGACCTTCTTACATATTTTGACTAGTTAAGTAAAAAGTCAATCATGGCAGCTATTTACTCACCAAATAATTTGTTTGGGTTTGTGTACAGGTGCACTTTATTTTGAATTTGGATTTGATTTTGTTGTACACTATTGACTGAAAACATTTCAAGAGTGGCATATAGACCCATTTGATTATTTTAACATACACTACACTCCGAACTATCGCCGAAATGGAGTGTGGTAAGTAACCGGCAAGTGAACCAAGTAGTTTCGCCTCCAAAATAGAAGACTTTGAATGTCCGTAACTTTAGGAGATGTGTTCGTGAATGGTCCGACCGTGAAATTCACACTGATAAGTGAATAAAAATTAAAAGAATAAATTCTTTTTGAGATTGATAAAAAATAATTACGATTTAAATTTACAATCAGAATGATTAAGATAATTAATAATTTAAATTAAAATGGTCGAGTCTGGAATTTTATTTCAAAATAATAAACGGAAATATTTATAAATTTGTTTACATAATAAATTTTATATTGGTGAAAAGGGATGATATTTTATTTATAAATTGTCATGTGAAGTATTTTTTATGGTAGAATTTAAGAATAAATTCTTGTAAATTTAGCGAGCTGCTCTAGAGGTCCTGTAAATTTTTTTTATATGATTTAATTATTTAATTTTGATTTGATTTATTTATGTAAAAAATATATTTTTAATAATTTTATAATAGTTAAACACTATTTTAAAATATTATTTTGCGAATATAATTACTGTTGACATTAATATTCAAACTGTTAATAAAACTGCTATTCAAATTTCAAACGGCTCACTTTCAACACACTAATCTATAAACCGATTAACCAATCTCTTCAAAGGATGGGACTTCTTTTTCCAGCATGAGGCTTTTTTTTTTTTTTTTTTTTCATGTTTTATTATTCTAATTTTATAATTAATATTACTTTATGGTGAATTTTGTGGATATTTTATTATTTTAATTTTATAAGAGATATCATTTAATTTAAAATATTTTACTTAATTATTTTAAAAATATTTTATTCATAAAATTAAATATTAGGTGGAAAAGTATAAACCTACATAAATTTAGCGACTTTTTCAGTTATATAATTCCAAAAAATAAAATAATTACCAATATGCTCCAACATGTTGATTATTTATTGATCTGCTCCAAATTGCAAAACGTCTAGGACCGTTTTGCTGGGTAGAGTATGAAAGTGAATGTGAGGATCAAAATCATTTTACTCAAAACTTGGTGGGGATGCGTTTTGCTGTTTTAGATGTATTTATAAAGTAAAACTTCGGGGTGCCTTTTGCTGTATTGGAACAAGTGTTTTTTAAAAGCAAAATGCAGGAGTGCGTTTTACTGCAAAATGCAAAACGTTAGGGTGCGTTTTGCTGAAAAAATAATAATAATAAAATCAACAAAACGATTCTGGACGTTTTACAATTTGGAGCATATCGATAAATAATCGACTTGTTGGAGCATATTGGTATTTATTTAATATTTTGAGGTTATATGTATAAAAAAGTCAAATTTAGCCCACTCCATATATACCATCATAAAAATAAATAAAAATGTGATCTATATGTAAGATGGTGAGTGCAAACCTACCTTATCAAGTAGGTAATTAATTCTTAAATATCTTCAACTATTTATTGTACTGTTGGGATATATATATATATATTTAATTACTTGTACTTACGAGTCAAAATTCAAAAGTCAATTTATTTTATTATTACAAAATATCTAAATACATTCAAAGTTTGGAAGTAGCAAGCTTGATGAGATCTTTTCTGAGAATCTTCCCAGAAGGATTCTTAGGCACCTCTGAAATAAACGCCACTTTTCGAACCCTCTTATATGGAGCAACCTGCACAATTACACCAACACTACTCATCAACCACCACTAAACTAAACCACAATTTCAATATTAGATTACACGTTCCATACATATATCTACCTGTTTGGCAACAAAATCCATAACATCTTTATCTGATAAGCCACTTCCAGGTTTTCTAACCACATATGCCATCGGATACTGTCCAACTTCCCCATCAGGAAATCTGTAATACCAAAGCATATAAATCAAATTTTTGTGTTTTTCTTATTTGGGAAGTCAAATATTTGAGTCTTGAGACTTACGGTATCACTGCTACGTCTGAGATTTCAGGATGTGTAAGTAGTAAAGATTCTAGCTCAGCTGGAGGAACCTGTAAAATAAATAATGAGAGTGAAATTTGTCGTAATGGTGATTTAAATGTAGAGATAGTGGATATTGATCATGTAATGTGTTGAATTACCTGATAGCCTTTGTATTTGATCAGCTCTTTTAATCGATCCACGACGAAAATGAAACCATCTTCATCAATGTAGCAGAGATCACCAGTTCTTAACCATCCTTCAGAATCAAGTGTCGAGGTTGTAGCTTCTGGGTTACTAAAATAACCTGCAATAGAAATACAACGGTTTACTCAAGTGTGATTCATTTATTCATAATAAATGGATTATAAATAAATCAAATTTAGAATGGATGGATTTAATAGGATTATAACTACTCAAGTCGAATTTGTGTTTAAACATATTATAAATAAGTCCAACTCTAAACTTTCATTTTAATTCATGTCTATTTGAATTGCTAAATAAACAAATTTGTGTTTAAACATATATTATAAATAAGTGGAACTCTGGACTCTTATTTTGGTTTATGCCTATTTGAATTACAATCTAAATGGATAAGCTTCAATAACTATTTATCAATAACTTTTTACCGTAGTTAGTTAAGTCTAGAAGTGTTATTCATATCTAGGATTATATCACCGAACTTTGGATGAAATCCAATAACACCGGCCCTCCTTTGAGGGGTGGTGGAAGGGGCGACCGCGGGACTCCGCGGAGATGACATGGATGTGAGTTAAAATTTTTAAATAAAAAAATGTAATTTAGTTTATTTATTTATTTATTTAAAATTAATCATTGAAAATAGATTATTTTGATGTAATCGAACTAGTTTTACATTACTACCCTTTTTTGTTTGTAATATTGAATTTGTTTATCTAGTATTGAATACCAGTACTCATATTTACCCTATTCATGGCCATTTTTATTTTTTTTTTAAATTAAAAATATAAAAATAAAAATTGAAATGACTCATTGTATTACATTTGTCATGAGCCTCCAAAAATATAGAGACGGTGGTATAGCTGCATATAAGATATAGTTGAGCCTAGTTCATGTCTAATTCTGCAAACGTATTCGAATGGATAAGCTTACCAAATAGATAGTTAATCTAATTCATAATTAAACGGACTATAAATTAAGTGGATGAGATCCAATACCTTATTATAAAAGTTAGTTAAGTCTAATTCTTATTTAGAATTCTAATATTAGCTTTGAGTCTAATTTACACATGGACTATAAATTAAAATGGTTGAGATTCAAAATGGCCAGTTTCACTGATTCATGTCTAGAACTTGAAATCTGTGATAAATTTATCGAACTACTTGTTGAGCTTACCAAATACATAGTTAAACCTAAACCTAATTCATGTCTACACTACTGCCAACAAAATGTGTTAATCGTGCCTAATTCATGTCTAGGACTGAGTCTAATTTATGTCCAGATGGACAATAAATCAAAACGTATGAGATCCGCTGCCTACAAAGATTGGTCGAGTCTAATTCATATCTAAATCTTAAATGTGTTACAAATAAACCGAATTTAAATTAATCAAACTTACCAAATAAATAGCTAAGCCTAAGGACTAGGACTAGTCTATAGTATAATTATGTTTAAAAGATATTGGAGATATTTTAAAACACTATTGCAATTCCACCACATAGATTGGAACCAAAAGCAAAACATAAACATGTAGTGGATGAAGAAAGAGACATGTAAATAATACCTTTCATAATGGTGGGACCCTTAAGCCAAAGCTCACCGGTTCGGTTCACGCCCAAACCCGACCCGCTATCCGGATCCACAATCCTCGCTTCCATACTCGGCGACAGCATCCCCGCTGTCCCATACCGTCTACTCTCATCCAACGTATCCGTCGACGCACCGATCCCCGTTGACTCAGTCAACCCATACCCTTGAAGAATCCTAACCGTCGGATACTTTTCCGAAAACCCTTCTATAACTTCCTTACTCAGCGGAGCCCCACCCGATAAAACCGACTGCAACGAACTCAAATCGTACTTGGCCCGAATCCGATCCGACCCGTTTATCATCGCTACCAAAATCGGCGGCACGAGAGGTAAATACGTCGCTTTGTACTTCTCGATCGACGAAAGCATCTCGTGCATGTCGAATTTCGAGAGGACGACGATTGTGGAGCCTGACGCGAGAAGTCCCATCGCGAAGGCGGCTAAACCGTAGATGTGAAACATCGGGACCGTACAGATGAATGTTTGGTTTTTGTTTCCTCCGTCGTCGAGCTTGAATCTGTTGACGATCGTTTGAACCATCGCGATCAAGTTTTTGTGAGAGGAGACCACGCCTTTGCTCGCTCCGGTTGTGCCAGACGAGTATAACAAACTCGCTGTGTCGTTTTGCTCGACTCGGTGCTTCACTCGTGTTTGACTCAGGGGCTTTTTCGTCATTTCGTGTAAAGTGTTTACTATTTTGGCTTGAGTTTTGATTTTTTTCTCGTCGAGGAGAATAATCGGGAGATTAGACTCGGCGATTTTGGAAACCAGATCTGAGATAGTGAAAGCGATTACGGCTTTTGAATCGGCGATTTGCTTCGCGATTTCTCTTGGCGTGTTGAGAGGATTCGTCGTGGTGATTATAGCGCCGAGAGACATTACGGCGAGACAGACGATCGGGAATCGAATTGAGTTCGGAGATAAGAGGAGGATGACGTCACCTTTTTTGATTCCCATCTCGGTGAGACTCTCCGCGACGGAGTCCACCGCTAGCCAGAGGTCGTGGAAGGTGAGGTTTTCGCCGGTGGCGGCGTCGATGAAGGCGATTTTGCCGTGGTGAGCGCTGGAGGAGATGAATGTCGCGACGTCGAGGTAAGGATTTGGCGGGAGCGGGATTGGTTGGCGTTTGCTGTAGAAGATTGAGTTCGATTTGCAGAATCCGCTTCGTTTGTCGACCATTTTTATCGATCAAAAGCTTTTCTTTTTTCGTTTTTTTAGTTTCCGTTATTGAATCTGGTACTGTGATTGTTCGTGTATGTTGAAGCTTGTACAATTATTGACGGTTTTGTTAGTCAACGTTTGACTGTAGAAATAGATATGGTCGGAGGCGGGAAAATTCGCGGGTTCACATGTGAGGTGAGTTATCAGCCGTTGGATTATTTGATATTATATCGTAACGGTTGATCTTGGACACTTTGATTACATAAGTCCGTCATATTTTGTCAACTTTGTTATCATGAGTACTTTATAAAGTGAGCACGTGTTTAATGGAAGATTTTTAATGTGTGTGACAGAGAATCTTCACACAACTCACGATCTGGTTAGTTGAAAATCGTTAATAATATAAAGGGATAATCTATTTTAATCGATTAAAGTAGATTAATTGATTAGTAATGAATTTGGGCCAAGTCCAAACCGGCCCATGGGCCAAAAGACAAAATTAAATCCGATCTATGGGCCAAAAGCGGCCCAATTTTAGCCGTGAAATCAAACACTAGATTGCTGAAACAGTTTCCAGCGAGTTATTTTTGATATTACACAGATCGAATCGATTTAGGGATTGTGAAGAGACGACGATGGGAGGAGGACATGAAGGAGAAGGAGTCAGGTTCAAGGGGATGACGTTGCACCACCCGAAGCGGTGGCATACCGTCACCGGAAAGGGGCTCTGCGCTGTCATGTGGTATGTATCATCATTTCTTCGAGAAAATCCTTACTTTGATTTCTCCGATTGCAATTTAGGGTTTAGGTGACTCGCAATTTTAGGGTTTAATTCAAATTCCGATGTCGTTTTTCAAAGCTTTGTTGATAGAGGTGGATTAGTTACAGTGACACTACCGCATTTGCAATACTAAATCTTTGTTAATTGAAGAAATTGGTGTTTGTGTATTTAGTGAATAACTAGATAGAGTAGATTATGATTTTGATTTTGATTATTATGGAAGATGATCACTGTGATCTGGAATTGGCGAAATTTGATTTTGGGTCTGATTTTAGGTTTTGTTCTGACATTTGGATGTTTCAGGTTTTGGGTGCTTTACAGGGCTAAGCAAGACGGTCCTGTAGTTCTGGTAATAGATGTTCCTGTTTTGATTACTTCTCTGTGAGTAGAATTGTTTTTCACTATTATGTTGTTTTTCAGGGTTGGCGACATCCTTGGGAGGGTCACGGGCATGACGATCATCATTAAGGTACTTCTGTCTTGTCTATTGATATATTGAATTGTTTGTATTTACATCTAGTTTCCTGTCTTCATGTACGAGCTTGTTTATTTAGGCAAAGTAGTATGTCACAACCATGTTAACTTTGTAGTATTGATGGTAGAGTATGACACTGTGTGATAGGTTGATTATATATCTGCCATTGGACTTCCCTAATTAGGCTTATCTAGCTCTAGGTTTAATTTTAGAATCATTCTGTATTGAGTTGATGTTGAAATCAAGCTAGTTCTGCTCGGTGAAGAGCCTAGAGAATCAATGTGTTCCTTATTTTACTAGATGCTAGGGTTTGCAAACTACATGGTTGCAATTGAACTTTCTTTTTGAAATCCAGGTGGTGCACGCCGAATTCAAGCTAGATAATGAATTGTGTTTCCTGTCTGCATAATGTAGCTTTGGTTTCTTGTACATTTTGATTAAAAAAGTGTTTTAATTTCCCATAAGATGAAAGAGAAGTTAAGGTGTTGTTGCTATTATCATCTGCAGGCATCTAATAATAAGAGGAGATTGAAGTGATGAAATGGTTGTTTCTTCTGCGGATTCTTTCTTGTTAAGAAACTTATATCAAGTGTAACCTTGTTTTTCCCTTCCTGTATTGAATAAACTTGTATTGATGGTATGCTGCTATACGCTTTCGGTTTGTTTCGAATCTTTTTCACTTTTTGTATGATCTTCTCTCACCTTCATGAAGAGTTTTATCTGGAATTGAACGAAACTCGTATTTGCTTATACAGACAGTAATAGTGACCATCTTTTTTGAGTTCTAAATATAGACTGTGAAACCAAATATGGATTTCGGCTCTGAAACTCTTTTGGACCAGAAAAGGTGACATAGGTCCATTTAACAAATCAAATCCTGCCTCTGGTCAATTGTACACCTCTGAACCTTAAAAAAGGCCCACACAGCAACAACACTCGATTGCATCTAAAGCCCGTCAGTAATTGGTTTCCGGAGCTCAAAACATCCCACGGTTCTTCTCATATAAATTTAGAATGAATTAACGGGTTCTTCTCATCTAAATTAATTAACGGTTCTTATCGTATCTCTATCCATCTATTATCCATCTATTTTAAAGGTAGGTGTAAATATACTCTTTGATATATTTGAGCCTATTTGGTATAACTTTTTTCAGCATTGTTTGGTTAGAAATCTAAAAGTATTTATAGATTTAAAAAGTGCTTTCAGGGAAAGTAGTTGAGGTGGTGTTTTTTCCATTCAACTATGATGGTATTTCTGTGAAAGTGCTCATACTTCTCTTCTTCTGCAAAAAGCCAAAAGCACATGTTATTGCTTTTACTCCTCTTCTAGAAAAAGCTAAAAGTATAGATTATTCAAAATAATCCATTTATCAAGTTTACCGATACTTTGAAACACCGTGTCACAGCGAAATAATTTCTCATTGTAGGTAAATTTTCAAATATGGTCCTATTTTTATTCTAAATCTACATTTATTACAATAAAATTCAAATTTAAAATGAAAATAAAATATTTTTAGAATTTCCACCACACTACATGTGAATTCACAATAACAAGAATCAAACTCCGAACACATCCAATGAACTCGTATAAAGTTGGATTGTATTAGGATCTAGAATTTAGGTAGAGGAAACAACAAGAGAGACAACAAAATATAAAATTATAGGCCATGTGAGAAACAACACAACACGGTTGATTGCAAACGAATGAATTGAAGATTCCTCAATATCTGATTAGAGACAAAATTGTTCATAATCCATTCGTGTGTGTTGTAAATGTCTTTTGATTAAAGACAATATGCTTCTAATTGTTATATTATGTGTTGTCGACAAATTAATGAACAAGAAATTGTGGCGGTGAACATTAGACAGATTATTAATAATAATAGGTAGATCTACTATACAAATCAATTTTAATAAATAAATAAATAAAAATGATTTTGATTCCCTTTGTCTCTTCGAACTGGTTGTACCTAGCTGTATGATTAGATATTCATTTTAGATGCTTAGCTTCATTATTAGTTTAGGAAATGCAATAACATTTAAGAAAACAACACAAATTGCATTTGATGAGAAGCTTCTTGGCCAACCAGATTTGAGAATGTAATCACATGATTTACAACCTAATAATCCAGTGATTGTTCATTGATAATAGTTTGCAACATCTATATTGTGTTCTAATTTTGTAGCAAAACATTACATAACTCCTCCATCAAATTTCACCAAATCTCAAATTAGTCCGGAATATTAAATTTTCACTTAATTGTGAAATTAACGTTTCATATAAAAATAACGGTTAACTATTAGATTAAATTTGCATTAGTTGTTAGATTAGATGTCGAATTAAATTTTTGTGCTAGAGTTTCAAATTCGATACTATATCAGTAACTAACAAAAATAATATCATACATAAAGTATCTATAAAAACTTCATTAATAATATAAGTCTTGTTACGTAGTGGAATTTAAGAATAAATTTATTTGGGTTAATCTGATCAAAATCTGTCCAAAACAGATAATATCATATCAATATAACAAAAGGAGAGTTTTATTTATTGAGATTTACTACTCCAAGTATTGGAAATGATAAAAGTTAAAATAAGTATAAAAATGGAAAACAAATGGATAGAGTAAATACAAGTAATTTCATTTAATCAAATTATTCAAAAAAAATAAATACATCTAATTATTAAAAAGATGGATAGAATAAATACAAGTGATTCAATTTAATCAAATTATTCAGCAGTAAATACATCTGGTTATTAAAGTCATACAATTAGAGCTAGCAAATAATCATCTAAAAGTCAAATCAATATTCTTCATGGTAAAAAGCTAGCTCTATCAATAATGACTAGCTCAAACCACAAAACACATACTAATTAGTTGTAAGTATATTCAAAAGCAAAACCCTAGTATGAATCAACCTTCTAGAAATACACTCAATCTCAACTTCAAGAACCTCAATAGCATTCTCCACAGCCTCCATTCTCTTATTAGCACTTTGAATCTCAATCTCATCACACACATCATACAAACTTTGACCAACTTTCAATCTCCTAATACCAAACAACCCTTTACTTGACTTCTCATCCAACCAAGCTATAGACACAAGTGACAACAATGACTCCACTATACAAATAGTAGTCCCTCTCACTTCTTTTAAAACATCAACTATCAAACCCAAATTAGGGTTTATCACAACTATATCACTCTTTATACCTTTTAGTGAACTCAAACACTTCAATGTCTCCTTCTTCAACTTCTTCCTATACGTTGCGATTTTCGCAGATTTACGTGGTTTGCCAATTATGACGCGACGTAGAGTCGATTGGAGGTCTTGGAGATGTGATTTTACGTGGAGGAGGACGTTTTTTGTTATGTCGCATACGTCTAACATTGTTAGTGAGGCTTCGGAGACTTGGTGTACGCATTTTTGTTGTGTGAGCAATGCTTGTTGGATTTTTGGTGAGTGGAGTTGGTCGTTTGCTGTGATGTGGAGGTCTCTTAGTGCATTGAAGTTTAGTCTTGTTGACATTTTTGGAAATTTTGTGTGTTTGTAATTGTGGATTTTTGTATATATATATAGAGAGGGACAAGACAAAGAGTGGTTTATTAGATCTGAGATCTTAAAGGAAAGTACAAAGAAGTATCGTAGTTAGAGTACGGACATAAGTGAGATTAGTTTATAATAACCCCCACTTTTTCAAACGGTTCACTTTTAATCTCCGGTTTTGAAAAGTTTGGAAAATCATCCTAAAATTAAAACCGCTAGTGGTTTTCGTATTCTTTTTAGTGGTTTTGGTATTTTATAAGTGATTTTGAAATTTTATATGATTTAATTTGAAGGATGGTTTTGATTTTGGGGTGGTTTTCCAAACTTTTCAAAACCGGAGGTTCAAAGTGAAACGTTTGAAAAAGTTGGGGGTTTTTTGGAAATAACCCATTAGTTTATTATGCGATGAATTGATTTGTGAACAGCTAGGGTTTTGGTTTATTTTAATTTTTTTTTGTTGTTGTTTTATGTAGGAAGATAAAAGTGTGATGATATGGTTTGTTGGTGATATGGACAAGAAGAGATATGTGTGCATGCATGAGAGAATAGTGACAGGCTGTGAGTGTCTGATTGGTGTTGAATTTAGGTTATAGAGGTCGGTTTTGGATATTTTTCTTTTGATTTTAGGAGACAAAATGTAAATTAATATTTATGATTTTTGGAAGACAGAATAACTTTTAAAATTGCACCAACACGACTGAAAATAGATTTGAAATGTAAAAAGTTAAAATTCAGATATATTACACAGTGTTGATGTATGAAATCCAATACCAAGAAATAACACCTTGTTAATATAATGATTTTATAAAATAATTTTATTCAACTACTATTTCTAAAATTATTAAAATACGTTTATATTAAATATTAATTAAACATAAATTAAATAATTATATTATTTTTACTTATAATTTTATGCTTTTATTTTAAACAAAACGGTTATTATAGCTATCATTTTTATATTTATTTTAATCGTTATTTCAAATCGATTTTAATTATTATTTTAAATTATTAATCACTATTAGTAAGTATATTAATTATTAATATTAATAATTAGATTCAAAATACTCCTAATTTTGGTGAGAGAAGAAGAGATAAAAATATGAGGTGTGCTGGATTTTGTGTTCTTTGGAAGTGACATGGAATCTTTTAAGACTGAATTGTATTGTGAAATATTGTTTTGAAGGTTCGTGGTTATATGTACAGGACTAAATAATGTGTATAAAATAGTTTTGTTGATTGTTTGAATGAATATTGTGTACGTGCGGTTTATGAAGATTTGAATAAGTGGCGGTGCATAATTAGGAAGATAAAGAAAAAATAATAATAAAAGAAATGAATTTGGACTGGGCCAATATGGTTTACTGTATTATTGATTTGGGCTACGCATTATGAATAATTGAGACCGGAAAGTGACTCTGCAATTTACTGTAAAAATAGTTGTGAAGTGATTTTGACTGAGTTTTAATAATAGGAAAAGCTTTGGATTTCTATTTATAATTACCTAAAATAGTCATTAGCCGAATCTCCCAAAATCCTTACGAAAAGATTTCGGTATCATTCCTAATTTCATAATCTATGTATCTAGAAATTGGGGTTACATAGTCGTATGGACGATTGAACAGGAATTTTGTTGTGTTTGAACAACAATTAATCACTCAAAAATAACGAAAACAGAATCTAGATCAATCGACACAAAGGTTTACGTGGTTCCACCGGCAACACAATTGTGCTACCAAGGTGTACATCCACGGGGTGGTGGCTCAGCGGCCGGTTGCACTATGATGGTAAAGTTACAAGCCAAAGTAAACGATCCAAGACAGGGAAACCAGAAACCCTAAATCGCCAGAGCAAGGAGGCAGACAGGAGAAGAAGAAAAGAATAATCTGCTACAGTAACCAATCTGAGAGCAGATATACTAAAAAGAGAAAATGGACTGGGCCAGGTCATGTGGGTGGGCCTTAATTAAAACCCCAGAAGCCCACAAGCCTAAAACCAACAAAAAACAGTCCAGAGATCCTAAGCAAAAATGATACAAAAATACAACAAACTTCCCCTTTTGGATCATTTTCAACAGAGTAACAGATTTACAACATAATGGCTATCACAAAAACACCACACATCCATAGTGCCTTCCAAGGCCTTCAATAGCATCACTGCCAAGGTACCCAGCCTTCCAAAGCTTCAGCTCACACCAGTCCAATGTGAAGCAAATCCCTGCAAAACAGAAATTTCTTCACAGACAAAACTTTAGTACCCATATCAACAGGATTTAAATCAGTAGATATCTTCCCCACATTGACAGTTCCATTTAAAACATGCAATCGAATAAAATTGTACTGAATGTCAATATGTTTAGTTCGATCATGGTACATAGGATTTCGGCTCAGCTGAAAAGCACCCTGACTGTCTGTCAAGACAGATGCGGTTCCTTTCAGGAGCTTTAGTTCTCTAAGCAGGCCTTGAATCCAAATGGCCTCCCTTATCCCATCTGTTAAGGCAATGTATTCTGCCTCGGTTGTGGACAGTGCAACCCCAAATTGGAGTTTAGCCCTCCAAGATATACAATTTCCACAGATGGTAAAGTAATAAGCTGAAGTAGACTTCCTGAAATCAACCTCTTTAGCAATATCAGAGTCACAATAACCAGTTATAGTAACAGAATCAGTAAATTTACCATAAACCAATCCGACATCCATAGTCCCCTTGATGTATCTCAAAAGCCCTTTCATTGCTTTCCAATGAATTGCTTTTGGTTTCATCATAAAGCGACTAAGAACGCTCAGAGAATAGGCAAGATCAGGTCTAGTACAGACCATGGCATACATAACACACCCAACAGCTTCAGCATAAGGAATATCATCAATAATATCACCAGAATCAGAATTTTTTTGTATCCAAACCGTGACCAGCAGCTAAGGGCAGACTAGTAGGCTTAGCATCAAACATGTTAAAATTCCTAAGAATCTTTTCAAAATATTTTTTCTGATCAAGAAACAGCAGGTGTGCATTCCTGTTTCTAACAATATTCATCCCAAGGATTTTTTAGGCTCTGCCAAGATCTTTCATTTCGAATTCATCATTTAAACATTGTTTCACAGAATTCAGCTTATCAAAAATAGGACCAATCAATAGTATATCATCAACATACAGAAGAAGAAATACAGGAGAATCACCATCAAATTTATAGTATAAGCAAGCATCAAATAAACTTCTTTTGAAACCAATGGAGATTATAAACTTATGAAACCTGTCATTCCATTGTCTGGGTGACTGTTTCAGCCCATACAAAGAACGTTTTAGCAAACAAGCTTTATCCTCATCACCTTTTTTACAAAACCCTTCGGGTTGAGACATAAAAATTTCTTTATCAATAAAGCCATGTAAGAAAGCAGTCTTAACATCCATTTGTTCCAATTCCCAATCAAAGAAAGCAGTCAATGCAAGCATTATTCTAATAGTAATATATCTAATCACAGGGGAAAAATTTCAGTAAAATCAATACCAGGTTTCTGAGTGAAGCCTTTGGCAACTAGCCTGGCCTTATACCTGTTAAGATCAGAAACAGGGAGATTTTCCTTAATCCTAAATATCCACCTACAAGCAACAAATTTCTTACCAACTGGTTTTTCAACCAGCTCCCAAGTCTGGTTTTTCATAAGAGAATTATACTCTTCGTTCATTGCAAACCACCACTTATCAGCATGATTACAATTAACAGCATCAGAAAAAGAAATGGGCACAAATTCATCAGAGACAGCAGCAGTTAATGCATATATAACCATTTAGCATCCAAATCTAGCTGGAGTCCTGATGACCCTCCTAGGCCTATTTCTAGCAATAGAATGATCATGAATGTCCATATTGCCAAGGTTTAAAAACTTATCATATTCAGGATCATCAGCATTAAATTCATCAGTTTCAACATTCACATCAGAACTATCAATATCAGGTGGATTATCCAAAGATGAATTAGAATCAAGTTCAGGCAAAGCAGGTACAAGAGTAATATCAGAAGAAACAGAATCAGTGATAACAATATCAGGTTTAGTTGTGATAGTATTGCCATTCACGTTACCAATCTCAGAATCGATGCTATAGTCAGACAAGGTGAAACCAGGCACAGAATCATCAGATCCAGAATTATCAGAGACACAACCAGGAATTCAAGTTCATTAAAAATCACATCTCTGCTAATAATGAATTTGTAAGAAGAACCATCTTTGTAAACCAGTCTAATACCTTTAATACCAGTAGAGAAGCCCATAAACAAACAGTTTATGGATCTAGGTTCCAACTTACCCACAGATTGATGAGCATAAGCTCTGCACCCGAAAGTCCTGATATACTTCAACACAGGCAACTTATTAAAATACATTTCAAAAGGAGTTTTCCAATCAATCACAGAAGAGGGGGATCTGTTCCTGACATAAAGAGAAGTGTTCAAGGCTTCCCCCCAGAAGATTTTGGGCAACTTGGCCTTAAATAGCATACTCCTAACTTTTTCAAGTAGGGTTCTATTCAAGCGCTCAGCTACTCCATTCTGCTGGGGAGTATGCCTAACTGTCCTATGCCTTTTAATACCATTCTCAGCACAGAAAGCATCAAACAAGTCATTACAGAATTCTAAACCATTGTCTGTTCTTAAGGATTTAACCTTACAATTAGATTCAGTTTCAGCATGCTTTTTCCAGGTTTTAAAGTTAACAAACGCCTCATCTTTACCCTTTAACAATTACATCCAAGCATATTTAGAGTAGTCATCAATGATAGACAAAAAATAGATATTTTTGCTAAAGGTTTTGGTCCGGGAAGGACCCCACAGATCAGCATGTACATAGTCAAGAACAGAAGCAGCCTTAAAATCAGATTTGATAAAAGGCAATCGAGTTTGTTTACCAAGAACACAGTATTCACAGAAATCCAATTTACAGTTATCATCACAGTCAATCAACCCCTTTTTTTTTTAATTCCTTTAATGCATTTTCACCCAAGTGACCAAGTCTATTATGCCATTTTTACAAATCAGATATAGCAGGTTTATCAACAGACAATACCTCAACAGTTTCACCAACCAATTTGTACAAATTATCACATTTCTTCCCTTTCATAATCATTTCTTTAGTGTTAGAGTTCAAAACACACACAGTTTGGTTTTTAAACATACATTCAAAACCAAGACAGTCCAAAGCACTAACAGAAATGAGACTCCTTCTAAGATCAGGCACATACTTCACATCATGCAAAATCCGAATAATACCATCAAAATGTTTAATTCTTACAGAGCCAATTCCTTTAATCATACATTTATGATCAGACCCCATTAGGACCAGTCCCTCATTTCCAAGTTTGAGATCACCAAACCAGTCCTTGTTGGGTGTCATATGATGTGTGCAACCAGAATCAATGACCCAATCCAAAGCAGAACATTGATTAACAGACAAAGCATCAGACAGTTTAGCAATAATAGTCAAGCCTTCACAGAATTGCACATGATCATCACAAACAATAACAGAATTAGAAGAGACAGGCTTTGAGATACCCTTAGCCTCATCCTTCTTCTTCTGAAAACAATCCTTCACAAGATGATTTTGTTTCCCACAGTAAAAGCAACTCCTTTCCTTATCTGATTTAGTCTTTCCTTTATTTTTAGAGTTACCAGAGTTGTTACCATGTTGATTAGCAGAATTAAACCTTTTCTTTTTATTCCTAAAAGGTTTCTGACTTTGAGCCATCAACCCCTCAGGTTCAAATTTCACTTTTTCTTCACTAGCAGTTCTAAAAATCAATGCATCAATAATCAATTTTGTGGTCAATGCAGTATTATTGAAGGAAATAAATTCTTTTACTACAGAATGAGATTCAGACAATGCATGTAAAAGAATCATAGCAAGATATTCTTCAGACAATCTACTATCCTCTTTAGTTCTACTATTAAAATCTTGCACAAGTCTTTTGAAAACAGCCAAATTTTCAGCAACTTTCCTTTTAGGATCAAATTTAAAACCAAATAACCTGTATAGACTCAACAGTCTATTTTGAACATCTTTTTCCAAATAATTTGTTTCCAAAGCAGTCCACAATTCAGATGCAGTTTTAGCACTAGCAAGATTAGTCATAACATCATCAAACAAATGCAATAATATCATGTGATATGCCCTTTTATCTAAACGTTTCTTTTCAGCATCAGAGACATCCTCAGGGTACTCTTTATCAACAGCCCCTTCAACCCCATGATAGACTAAAATGGATAACATTTTCTTTTGCCAAAGTACAAAATCTTGAGTTCCATCAAAAATTTCTATGTTAATGTGACTTGAACCAGGAGTTTTAGCCATATTAACCCTAAATGCCAAAAATGCAATATGCCAAGAGACAAACAAGAATCAACAAACAAACTCACACAGAGATTTAAAGATAGTAATACAACCAATGTATCACAAAACAACAACAACTGTAGCTAATAAAAAATCAAATTCAATCAGCTAACAAACATACAATAGTCTGCAGATTAATACACAAGAGAGATTCCAAGGAATTAGTATCAATCCAATCACAAAGAATGAGTTATCAATAAAATACAATCAAAATTGAATTTATAGAGAACAGCTCATATCAACCAACAAGACCAATCAATCAGGAATCACAGAGAGTTTCAACCAAACATACCCTGAGGGCGTAAACCAAACCCCACTCAGGCAGCTAAGGTAAAAACAGTAAACAGGAGCCCTAAACAATTTCCTAAGGGTTTCAGAAATGTACCAAGCCGATACTAAAAGCCGCAATATCTTCTAGTATTCCAATTTTAGCCATTTCTGTACCTGTTTCCAATTCTTGAAGATTTTAATTTCCTTTATTCTTCTTCCCCAGATCGTTTTCACCTGTAAGAGACACAAAGTCAGACTTTAACACCAAACAAAAACAAATAACACGAGATAAAAATAACAGAAAAAGATTCAGAATGTAGGGTTTCAACAGATCTTGTCAAGATCTATTTTTCGTCTTCAGAAGTGTCGATTCTAGTTGATCATCGCCGTGTACAAGGGTTGCGCCTTCCACCTGCAACAGTAACAAGTGACCAAATCAACAAACTGAGAAAAGAACAAGAATTGGAATAGTAAAGATTAGGGTTTTCGAAATTGAGCGATTAAGCTCTGATACCAATTATTGTGTTTGAACAACAATTAATCACTCAAAAATAACGAAAACAGAATCTAGATCAATCGACACAAAGGTTTACGTGGTTCCACCGGCAACACAATTGTGCTACCAAGGTGTACATCCACGGGGTGGTGGCTCAGCGGCCGGTTGCACTATGATGGTAAAGTTACAAGCCAAAGTAAACGATCCAAGACAGGGAAACCAGAAACCCTAAATCGCCAGAACAAGGAGGCAGACAGGAGAAGAAGAAAAGAATAATCTGCTACAGTAACCAATCTGAGAGCAGATATACTAAAAAGAGAAAATGGACTGGGTCAGGTCATGTGGGTGGGCCTTAATTAAAACCCCAGAAGCCCACAAGCCTAAAACCAACAAAAAACAGTCCAGAGATCCTAAGCAAAAATGATACAAAAATACAACAAATTTGATATTTTTTAAATTGAAATTACCAAACCGAATTCTTTCAAAAAGAGCCCATGGATGAAAAATTACTCCAAATTAATTTCTACTATTATAAATATATATATATAATATCTCAAACAAACTCTTAGAGCATTTCTTACGGGAGTCTCAACTTCTTCTCTCTCCTTTGGCTCTCCTAGTTGGTATGGAGTTGGAACTCTAATGAAGTCCGACTGCATTGATGAATTTTTAAAATATGAGACCGTCCTATGACAGAGGTCCGTTCCAACTATGATTATCTCTCTTTTTTAATTGGTTTTTTTAAAGTTTTATAATGATTCACTAGAGTATTGTATTTTAATACAATTTAAAATTATTTTATTTTTAAAACAAGTTGGGATTCAAGATGGAACCATTAGAGTGCAAATAATATTTTATAATAAATCCAAATTTTTATTTCATGGCCATTCAAGTTGTCAAAACTACAATGTGAGACTTGCCATTGGAGATAAAGTGAGCATTCACAATAAAGTGTCAGTTGAAGTTTCAATTTTGATATAGTTATAAAAAAAAATTCATTTCATAATAAATTTCTCTTTCTATTTTGCTTGTTTCATACCTCTAAATACACTTTGATATTAATGAATAAAATTTTAACAAAATAATATTTTTCTCTATAGAGTATGTTTTCATATACTTTAAATATTTTTTAATTTTTATTAATTTTTATTTTAAAATTTTTAAATATTTATATTTTTACCGGAATACAGTCCCGCATATTGGTAACGCGTGGAAACAACTTTTACAATTATAATATTCAAATCCATCTTATCCATCTATCTCAATGAAAATTGTTTTCTAAAACAATGTCCCCTTAAGAGAGCCAAATACATGTGAAATGAATGACTTATATAAGAATAAAGGTAAAGCTTTTTAGGCAATTTAGTGTAAACCTTTTGAAATTCTATGAATGAAGAATATTTGAAAATGAATTAGAAATACCAGTCGGCAATGCCAAAATTCTACTTTTACAAAGTTTGAACATATTATTTCTAACTTTCAAAAGTGTTAAATTAAGTATATTATTTACACTTCAATAAAGAATACTAAAGTAGCAAGTTTATTATTTTTAATCTTGAATTAATTCTTATTCCATTCAAAACTAAAATCAAAAAGTTGTTGATTTTAAAATAATAATAATATAATTTATGAAAAATATTTGTGGAGTCTATAAATTTAATAATTATATATATATATTATATATATAAAAAATTATTCAAACTATTCAAAAAATCATATTTTTTTTATTATTAATTCAATAAAATATTATGATAATTAGGATAATTTTGCATAATATTTTATTATCATTTTGATTTATTTAGAAAAAATGAAAGAAAAAAAAAATCAATTTTTTAAATTACGCTTGTTATGTAGAATCATCCTTACAAGAATAACTTTTGGCTTTTCACATTGGTTTGATTAGGTTCTTGTATTTTAGGAAATAAAAGGAATATGTGAATGAATCTTTAGACTTATAAGTGAAAAAGTAGATTGAAGAATTTTGTAACTAACTCTCAATTATTCCTTCAAGTCATACTATACTTTTCAACAAAAAGGACTCGAAGAATTATTAAATAACATATTATATCATAATATTATTACAATCTCTATCAATCTCATAAATTTTAAAAATAATTTTTTAAAATAAATAAATTGCACGCCTTTATTTTTCAATTAATAGTAAAAAAAGCATGATAAATACTAAAAATATATTTTTATTATTTTGATCATTTATAATAAATTAAAAATTTGTAAATATAATGCAAAATTTAAGTGACAATAATTTGGAATAATTTTCAAATGATGGTCCAGTACACGTCTCTATGAATTATTGTTATTAGAATCTGAAGTTAGGCTTTTATTTTCCTTTTTTTTTTTCTTATAATTTGATTTGAATTAATTAATAAATGGGTCCATTTCTCATGTCAAAGTCTATCCTAAGAAAATTCAATTAGGATAAATAAACTATATAATATATTTGATTCAATTTAATAAAGACAGTTGCCTACATAGACTATTAACATTATTTTTTGTAAAATAGTCAACTATTCAAAAGCTATGTGTTCTTCTTATCCTTTGATTTGTCACTTAAAAACCATCATTTCATGCCATAAAGTGGTAGTGTATTTTCATTTTCTCCTGTAGAGAGACAATGTCTTTACACTCTATTTGGTCAAATGATAAATTTTATATAATAATTCAATTATACAAGCTAACAATAATTTTAAAAAAATAAATAAATAATCAAATGGATGATTTTATAATTTACTATAACTGATAAAATTAAGTTATAATTTTGAAAGGAATAGTTGCGAATTAAATTTCTATGAATTTATTTCAAATAATTTTATAATATTTATAATGTAAAATTATTAAATTTAATATTATAAATTAATATTATATATTTATTGAACTAATTTAGAATTTAAAATCAATTTAAATAATTTTTTATTGATTGATATTATTTAAAAATTTAAAAATAAAATGTAAGTTTAATTTATTTATATACTATATTTTTTTTAATTATTATAATACATTATCTTTTAATTGAAAGAGATATATGTAAGCGAAAAGAGTGGAAGAAAAGACACAAAAATCCGCTTAATTATGATGATAATAATTAAGGTTGTATTGTAATTGAATTGGGGATCAAGAAAATGTCATTTTCTTTGGAAGCATATTTTTCTTGGAAAGTTGTATACGTAAAACCAACTTATAGTGACCAATCAAATGAATAGTAGTGTAGATATGATGATAATAATAATAATTCTAGTCATTGCATTTATGGAAACTATTTGAACACGTGATATGATAATTTCTTGGTCACCATTATTGTGGTTTCATTGTCAAATTTCGTTAGAAGTCCTCCTCTCAACCCCATATGGTATGATAGTGTCTTTTGGGTGAGGTGGAGTGCCCATACTAATAAAGTTTTCAAGTATCCTCTCGCAAAAGGCTTCCTACTAATAAAATTGTCTAAATTTGGTGCTAGTTTCTTTATATTATCGATATGATATCGGACGTAACGTCCTAATAATCATCATATTTAAATTAAGAAACATATCGTTTTCTTTCGAATTAATCCATAGATCTTTCAAATCAAGATTATACGTTAACCTCCCCTCAAGTTAGTCTATTGATATTTCAAATTAAAAATCACACGTTAATCTCCTTTCGAGATAATTTACCGGTTCATCAATCACTGATTCTCTTAAAATAATCTATCAATCCGTTAAATCATCTTGTTTATTACCATTGAAAACGATGAAATTCGCGGCATACCACTAGGTTATTAGAAAGACTTTCAAGATAATGCACATCAAGAATCTAATTACGAGTTCCATCTTTGAACCAGTCCCTGATACCAGTTGTTGGACCTTTAGAGCCGCTCTCTAACTCCCACATTACTATAATATTGTTCGTTTTGGAATAGAGTTGAGTCCGTAAGAATTTGTTTTTGGGTCTTTAGATTCTATATACACAAACCATATCCTCTTATATATATTTTCTGATGTGGTATGAGATTTGACACCAACAATTATATAATAAGTTATACTTTGATTTTTATTATTGTTTTTTTTAATAAATAACTATATGATTATATGATTTTTTAGTGAATGTTGTTTGGAAACGATCCGCATAAATAAAATTTCAATGTTTTTTTTTATTTATTAAAATACTATTCGAAAAGAATTATAAATTTTAAGTTATCTCTTAAATTATGGTCGATATTTTTTTTTTTTACAGAGCTATTATTATTATTTATATTATTTTAGGTCTAAAAGATTGGAAATTGAAATAAAGCCAGTAATTTTCTAAAATGTCTACGTGACTGTGTCAACGATTATAACGGTTTTATTGACCAATTATAAAATACAGTTACAGAACACATTATATTTTCAAAAATTCTAACATACTTAAAATTTTAAAATTATAATAATATAATAAAATAAATTTATATTTATTCAAATAAATTATTTTATTATTAAAAAAATAATTCTATTTAAAAGCGAAAGTCTTATCAAACTTAAACCGTGAAAGCATTGCATTATTTAGATGGTCGACATATTAGAATTGAAATTTTTATTTATATATTATTTCATTATATATATATATTCCGTTTTTTTTAATTGCTATACTTTCATATATACGGTTTTCCATACTTAATTTTAATGGTAAATATATTTAATTAAAAATTATGAAAATTTTATATTTGAAATATAGACGTTAGGACGAACAAAATAATATCCCATTTGACTTTTTTTTTTATAGATAATAAACTATATGTAAAATAAAATGATTGATGAACCGTATTTAAATAGAAAGTATAACACTTAAAACAACGGAGGATATATATAGAGAATATTCTAATATTTCTTTCGAACCTCAGATTCTTTATTTCTCATGGATATTGTTATGTAAGGTTGATAAACAATTTTTAAAATCCCTATTACATATTGCAAAACCCATCTAATGGAGTTCTATATCACTCTTGTGAACTATAGATTTCACATGTAACCAAGTGAGACTCCACATCCAATTTTATTATAGCACTATTTGTATCATTGACTATTTCAATACAAACTTCCAAGTTCATTCTCTATAAAATTCATTGAATTTGGTACATGTTTTGGTTCTTTAATATGAGTGGTTATGGTAGAAATTCTCTCAACTTATAAAAGGAAAATGTCAAGTGGGTCCTTATAATTTATCAACATTTTGGCTCAAAATGTTGAAAAGCATAACAAAAATTGACTACACTATTGCACACTTCTTTTTCTCAATTTCAACTACCATCAAATTCAAAACCATGTGGTTCTTAACAATTAAGAATGCTATTGATAATTATCACATTTGTATGAAAACATTTTCTTATTATAATACATAAAAATTATCGTGACGTCAACTTTCTATTCTTTGTAGCAAAATTAATTTATAATTTATAATTTAATTACAATATTATTTTCTATAGTGATAATTATAAATGAATAATTTTTTTATCACTAATTATTAAATTTTCACTAAATAAACATAATAATATTTGATGAGGGAAAAAAGATTATTTTATAATTTTATCCTAAATAAAAATATTTTGAACATATTTATAACCATCAAATTGGTTAGAGAAATTATTATTTCATATGGTATAATATTATTTTTAATTAAATGTACGATTTCTTTTCCAGACAATTTTAGTAAAAAAATTGTCAACCTCTTGTCAAATCAGTTTGTTTAAACTTGATAAAGAGGGAAAGTAAGTGCTTGACCAAAGAGTAGTATTGGTAAATAGAGAATATCCAGCCCGATTATTTGTACCCTTTTAAATAAATAAATAAATAAATAAAATATCATCTCCAAATATCTTCAAACACTATTAACATAATAAAAATATTATTTAAAATTTATTAATATATATTATTTAACGTATGTTTAAATAATTTTTAAAAAAATTATAATAAATAATGTTTGAGTGATTATTAAAAATAGTTTTAATTTTTCAAAACTGTTTTTTAAAAAATTATAATAAAATATTAGAAAAAGTATTATACTTTTTATCTTTATAATTTTTAAGTTAAAATTAAAAACAATTTTAAATAAATGTTTAGTCTATATTTAGTGCTAATTTAAATCTTAAATGAAATGATATTAATGGTTTGAATTTTATATTTAGATACGGTATAATAGTTAGCTACGAATCTTTTTGGATAGCTGATTTTTAATTTTTTAGTTTTTGAAATTTATTATTACTTATATTTGAATATTTATTAAAAAATTAAAAGTACTAATTTTATAAAATAATTTTTATTCTTTTTACCGTCATAAAATCATAAATAAAATTAATTCCGAATATACTTATAGTAAAATATATATTCAAATAGTGAAAAATGTTAATCGTTTAAATAGTCAAATAGTAAAAATATTATAAAAATATAATTTTTAATAAATTTTTATTAAAATATAATTTTATCTTACATATATATTTTTTCTTTTCTTTTCTTTCATACCTAGTGATTTTTTTTTCATGAGATCTTTTCTACGGATTGATTTATTTATTTATTTTTTTTAACTCTGTAATTGTTAATTTGTGAATGCTATGTCTCGACAATTATTTGGATAACAATAAGGGAAGGTAATGGGTGGAAACTTGGTGCATGACAACTCATGAAATAGCACATGACTAAAATGTTGATGTATTCCTTACATAGAGTTGGTAAACTCAAAGGACAATTTTATCAAAATAGTACTCTTGTTTAAATGCTCTCTTCTGAGAATAGTATTCTATCATTGCTCAAAGCTTCATTCACCACTTTATTTATTCAATTATCTTTTCCACAAATCAAATTTTAATTTCATAAAGATACCTCTCCTTTTATATATATATATATAAAATGGGATGTCCAGATCCAAGAATTTATTCGAAAGTTTTTTATAATAGGAGTAATTGTTATATTTTTTAAATGATCATTCAAAATTATTCTCTGAAAATTTGGACGGATCCGACCAACAACCTTCTCAGATTTCTGTAAGTAGAAATCTTCTCAGATTTTTGTGTGTAGAAACTTTCTCTTAAGAATCACTTTTTACATTTTGAAACTCTATTAAAATCACTTCATGGACTATTTTCATGCTTTTTGATTCACACTTTATGTGATTCTCCAATTTCAATTACTCTCTTAATTGTGATCCAAAACTTCGAGCTCGATGCACTTTTACTTTTAGGAGGAACCTCCCTAAATAGAAATTTATTTATTTTCTTCGGTTAAGTCCAGAGCTAACTTCTTATGCTAGACACCATTTTGGTACCCTCATAAGGTTCTCCATTATTAATTTAATTCCATTTCATTAAATTAAATTCTTATGGTAGTATCCGAACTACTACAATATCATAAAAAAAAAATAATAATTTTATAGTTTAATAATAATAATAATTTAGAAATATGTCTATTCAATTCGATTTTAAATAAAATAAAAAAGCATTCCATCCAACCCATCACCAAATACATTTATTTAATTTTTAAGTGTTTAAACTTCCTAACATCCTTTACTCTTAAAAGTAGTAATGAATCAAGTGATTATAATTTTATGATTAATTTTTAAAAGTTAAATATAAATTTTAATATATATAAAAAAGATTATATTTTTTTAAAATAATAAAATGTAAAATATCTATTTTAGATCGAATATTTACTACTTCCGAAAGTTCCAAATATCTTATATATTCATAGCATTATAAATCAAATATATAATTAATAAAAACAAACAAACACCAAATTCCATATATTTGATTCTGTAGCCGTAAATTAAAATTTTCATGTGAAACCATTATTCATCCGAATTAATATATATTAATAAATTAAAATAAAATAAAAGTCCAAGGAATGTCAATCTACTTCCACTTCAGCAATGTGAAAACTAGGCCTGTCAAAACGAACATGTTCGGCTCGGTCTGCTTCGGTCCGCGCAGACTTGTCAATAAACGAACCAAACCGAATATGTCTGTAAATAGTTACGGACTTTAAAACTGGAGTTCGGATCCGTCTGAGAAGGTCCGCAGACGGATCCGAACATATTCACCTAATTTTTTTTAATTAAAAAATAATTTTTCTTCTTCCTTTGTGAATAAAATAATTAATATCTTTTAATTTAAATGTTTCCTCTCCATAACATAACTCCCATCTCATTTTCTTAAAGCCACATGACTAAACAAGATAAAATTATTTCATTTCAACCATCCAATTAAAGTCCGCGAACGTGTCCGCTTCGAGTTCGCTCGAGTCTCCAGTCTGCGTTGAGTCAAATAAAATAGTTCATAACTTAAACGAAAACCTAAATTTACTACCTGTATCCGCATATTTTGCGGCGAATCCGAACTGTTCGCGGATTTGAGCTCGTTTAAACTAATAAAAAAATATTTATTTTATTAATAAATCACATTAGAACTTAATTTAAAATTATTATTTTTACAAATTTTGATTGGCTAGATACAAACAAGTGTTAATACGATATTGAACCATAAAAAGTAAGTGTGAACCCTGTCGGTGAATTTAACAAAAACATAATCCAACAAATTACAAATTAAAAAATCCACGTGGCATTACAGGAGTCAATGAGTGAGTGATATATATTTGATTGGAAGACATTGGTTCTCTATATCTACATATATCCTCCTCCTATATATTTGCAGGAAACCACACCAAACCATACCAAACCATGGAAGAGAGAAAACCATCAGTTACTATGACTATGAAGTCTAGGTTTAGAAGGGTTTGTGTCTTCTGTGGTAGTAGTACTGGTAAACGAGATTGTTATAGTGATGCTGCTCTTCAACTTGGGCAAGAATTGGTAGGTGTATATGGTTTTTGTGTTGTTTTTCGTGGTATGGTTTTTGATTGTTCGATGTGGTTTTTGTTAAGGTTGCTAGAAGATTGGATCTTGTTTATGGTGGTGGAAGTATTGGTTTGATGGGTTTGGTCTCTCAAGAAGTCCATCGTGGTGGTGGTCATGTTTTAGGGTACGTATTATTTTATTTATTAAATTTAATTAAAATTACTTAAATTTAAATCATCAGAAAAATATCCATTTTTTCAAATGAAAAATATTTTAATATTAATTTTAAAATGGAGAAGAATTAAAAAAAGAGGGGGTTTGATTTTTATAAACTATTTATTTATATAATTATTTTGATATTTTTTTTATATATTTGATTTCCATTTTTATATAATCGTTCACAAAATTTTAATATTGAATTTAATTTTAAAACCTTTTAAAAATTTAAATATTAATTATTTGTAAAAATATTTTATTGTTTTAAAAAAATATTTTAATACTATTTTAGGGTTTTGGATTTTTTTAAAAACTAATTAAAGTACTATTTGATAAACTAGTCTAAAACCACTCAAAAACCTTATCGAAATGTCCTGTGTTATACATATTTCTGTTTATTTGTTTATATTCATTGGACTTTTCTTTTTGGATTTTTTTTGACAGAATTATTCCCAAGACATTGATGAGCAAAGAGGTATATATTATATGCCTAACTATATTCATATATATATATTCATATTTTTTTTAAATTTTAATAAAAAATGAAATGTTTAATTAAATAAAAAATTATAAAAAAATACAGATAACAGGAGAAACAGTAGGAGAGGTCAAAGCAGTAGCTGACATGCATCAAAGAAAAGCTGAAATGGCTCGCAACTCTGATTGTTTTATTGCTTTACCAGGTCTCTCTATTAATTAATTTTATTTATATATGTCAAGACAATTAAATTAAATTAAATAATATCTTTTTTATTTTAATTTATTTATTATTTATTATGAACCAGGTGGCTATGGAACACTTGAAGAGTTATTAGAAGTCATAACATGGGCCCAACTAGGAATTCATGATAAGCCTGTAAAATCAATTTCACATATCTTATCGATTTTTTTTTTAATGATAATAATAATTATTAAATTGACAAATTTTGTATATATTTTTTTTAATACAGGTGGGTTTGATTAATGTAGATGGATATTACAATTCACTATTGAATTTTATTGATAAAGCTGTTGATGATGGATTTATTTCTCCATCTCAACGTAGTATTATTGTTTCTGCTCCAACTGCAAAAGAATTGGTTCAAAAACTAGAGGTAAAATAAATTTAATTTATTTTTTTAAAAATAAATTGTTTTGATTATATTTATAACTATATTTTTTATTTTATTGGTAAAAATATTTGTTTTAAATCATTTATTTTGATGAATTAGGACTATGTTCCTGTGCATGATGGAGTAGTTTCAAAGGCCAAATGGGAAGCAGAACAAGTGGAGCTTATTACAAATTTAAAGACTGAAATTGCTCGTTGAATTTTTTATTAGTTAACTGTAAAACTAATTTAATTAAATAATAAGAATTATTATTGTAATATTTTTTGTTTTGTTTTTTTAGTGATGTCATGTAAAGTAATTGAATTTTGTAAAGTGAGAAAGAAATCCAAAATTCATCAGCTTTCTATTATTCTGATATCTTTTCTCATGCCTGTTCTCTGCTAAAGTACCGTTATAATAATAATAATAATTATTTAAATTTTATTTATTTATTTTGAAAATTTTATTATGTTTATATTGGTCAAAGCTTTCAATCATGTGATGACAGATATTCGATTTGATTTATTTTCATTTGAAACTAAAAATAGGAATATCATGCTTTCTATTTTTTACTATTTATTAACTTCTCTGTACTTTTTGATACTACAATATCTTCATCAAATCTAGAGGTCTGAAGATTATTGTCTTTTTGACAAGACAATTATTTTTGAAAAAATCTATTTTTTTTAATTTACTTAGAATTAAAAACGCAATTTTTATTTTTAAAAATATTATTTTAAATTATATATCTAATAATTATAATGTGCTTATAATGTTTATATATAATTTTGAACGTAAAAAAAAATGTAACGAATTAAATACAAATATTTCTAAAAAAATATAATTAACTGATTTTTCAACTTTAAAATTTAAAATTTTATTTTCTACTTATATCATATCTCAATGTTATCTCATCTACAGAAACCAAACTCACTTTATGTACACAAAACACAGTTCAAACCACACAACACATGACTTGTCTGTCCTTTTTTCCCGTACAATCTCTTTGGTACCACTTTCTATATTTAATAATAGTTTTATTAATTTATTTTAATCAATTATTTCTTTGTTCTTTTCTTATCCATATGCTTTCTCAACATTTTTTTATTCAGTCTTCTTTTTGTTTGTACGGAGACTTAATTTTAACGTTAATATTTTTAATATTTTTAATTACATATAACTAAAAATTAGAATAATTTTATATTTAAAAAATAGATATTAAAACCAATAAAATAAAATCCCACTAAATTATATTTTTCATTATACATAAATAACAATATACGAAATAAAATTGATGGATAAATAATAATCATCCGTACAAGTAGAGTGAATAGAAAAAAGAGGTATATAAATATAAATATATATATATATATATATATATATATATATATCTGCAACTATTTTGTCATGTTTTAAACGTTTTACGCGTAAAATTTGTCATATCATATTATTCATTTTAGATTCAATTATTGTTAGTTAAGAACTGTTTATATAGTTAAATTATTAGTAGTTAGTTCTGGTTTTCTTGTCCGTGATTAGACACTGGAATCAATAACTTAAGTTGTTTTGGTCATGCATGTAAAGCCTCATTTGCAGGGATTTTAGATATTGCTCTTTGTTCATTACTCGTTATCAAAATAGGCATAGAATTGAATTATTATTTAATTTATTTAAATATTTTTAAATTCGTTTAAATATTTTTTTATTCCTCATTTTATAATATTATTTTTATATATAATTTAAAATTTATTATAAATTTTAGTTAGATGTTCGGAAACTATTTATTTAGAGTATTTTGAACTCCGAGCCCTCCTATCCATTTGGATAAATGGCAGAGTCAGTGTTTAATTTCGAAGAGAATCATCATATTAGAGTCATTTTCTCTTCCGCTTTCATGTTAGGGTGTCAAATCCAATATCATATCGATAATACAATAAGGTAATGACTTGTATATAAAGTATAAAAAAACCTATATTAGTATGAAGTCTTTTAGGTGGGAGTACTCAAAAACAATCTGTGCGGGCTCGACCCTGATCCAAAGCGGACAATATCATACTAGTGTTGGAGTTAAAAAGCGGCTTTGGAAGATCCAACATTTCATTACAGTAGTCATCATTATACAGAACCTTCACTGTGAACAGTTAATTATTAATCGGGACACACCGCTTTCCATCTAAAAGGATTTTTTTTTTCACCCGATCAGACTCGTATTTAAGCTTATCAAGTATTGTTTCCACCTTGGCTATAAATCATCTCTAAACTCTTACTATTATTTAAATAATTATTTGATTTAATATTATACTTCATCTGTTTCTAAATACTTGCAACATTTTATGTGGACACGTTTTTTCATGCTTAACTTTAAACGTAAATATATTTAATAATATACAACTAAAAATTATATAAATTTCATATTTAGAAAATACACACCAAGACGAATATAACAAGACCCCATTTGACTATATTTTTCCTTATACATAAGAAATAACACATGAAAGAAAATTGATCAATGAATAGTTTACATTATTTAAATGTTGCCACTAAATAGAAACGGAAGAAATATTATTTAAGAAAACGCTCATTTTAATAGTCCAATTTGTGACTTTTTGAGTTAGAGTATTTACATAAATAACACATTCGAGTTTCGACCACTCCCTCTATATACCATTTGAATTCAATTCCAGATGTAACTATTCTAACCAAAACGAAAACGTCAAGTTGTGGACAAAGAGAATATAAATGGAGAAGAAGAAGAAGTCGTAATCAAAGAGAGTCAAGATAACCATATAGAGGTTCAATAATTCGTCAATTGTAGAGTAATCATCTACATGGTCCCTCTCTAACCGTGTGCTTCTCGATCTAAATGGGCCCATTCTAAAGTTGCAACTTGTTATGGGCTTTATTGGGCCCACTCTATTCATTGCAGATGTGATGTCATGATGTTGAAACCTTCTCTATTAGTGAGTGTCATGTGTGGTTACATGAGATGGTTTAGAAGTTACAATCGAAATGATATCATTAGAGGGTGTAATAGTCTTGTTGAGAGCTAAGTTGGTGTATAAATACACTATTTATGCCGATTACGGAGGGACAGCTAGTGAAATTGGAATGTTTTTTTATAAATTGATCTTTAACTTCTGAATTTTGAAAATTTTTAAAGTTATAGTGTTTATAAAATTGTGATTTTTTTTTTAGAAAAAATAAAAATACATTCACAATTCAAAAATAAAACTAATCCGGTATCAAATATGTATAAAAAATTTTTGATTAAGTTGAATCTTATTCAGAATTAAATAAAAAAAGAAAAAAGGAGAAGAAAAAGACGGTGGAAATAATATAGTTGCTAATGTATTACATTAAAAGTATTAATTGAATTGATGAGCAGTTTTAGGTCATTTATATGGATAAAAAATATTATGTCATATATAAACCTGGCTAATTGGATAAATTTAAAATATATTTAATTGTTACAATTACTTTTGACTTCTGAAAAAAAAAAAAAAACCATAAAAAAAATTGTAGGACATAATTATAGATCTACTTTGAAAAGTTTATCAAACTAAATTTTAGTTTTTATTCCATAAGTTATTCACAGATTGTGAGTATAATTTTTGTAAATTGTATAAATTTAAGAGTATTTTAGAAAACTAAAATGAAAATTAAAATTTAAAAAAAATATTTGTTTGTATTTTTTTAAAAAAAATATTTAATTATATTTTAAATTTTAAAAATCCATTTAAAATAATTTTCACATTAAAAAAATTTGATATTTCTCACATCTGAACATATTCTAATAGTAGATGGATATTGCAAGAAATATTATACGGTAAAATTATAACCCATCAAATAAAAATTGATATTTTTATTTATTTATTTTTTTAGAAAAATTAAGATTTTTTCAGAGGATAATGTTTCCAACCCTGTCTTTAGGTATTCTTGCACCACCTTTACCACTTGTTCACCTCACCAAGAACTACAATCACAAATCCAATACCACATATGATGACGCAACATACCATTGAATTAACCCTAATTTGTTTTGGATTGGATAGGTAGTCAAACTCTAACTATAAAGCATTGAATTAGCTTATGACAAGTCACTAAAAGCAACTTTACTTTATCCAATAGTTGACATACGAAACTAAACTAAGTTAAAGAGTTGCATTTAAATCCAATTCCAATGTGACTAAAAATGGTCCCAAATGGTCCGCACCGGCCTCACAGAGTCTTTATTGTACAATACGATGGTCCCCATCTCCCAACATTTTGTAGTAATCGATCGTGACTATACAAAACCACATGCTTGTACATTGTATGGTGTTGAATCGCTCTTCACCAAGAGCTTTTCATCTTTGCAAGCTACTTTAGATTTTTGTTCCTTTATTGTCTTCTAGAACACTAGGTTTTTTTTAGTTGTAATATGATGGTGAAGTGATGATTGTAGGTGTAATTTCGTTATAATTTGTACTTAGACGATTTAGTATTTTGTTTTGGGATGGGAATTAGAAAATTAAATGGAGATGATTACTCAAGAAGCGTTTAATTATTGGGCCAATTATCATTTAGGCAGGATTTAAACGAGTACTTTTATAATATTTTAGATTCGAAAGCATTTTTCAGTTATATTTTAATATAATTTAGAAGTACTTATATGTTAAAATGATATTTTAAAAAAAACAATGGAATAGATACATTCACAAAAGTATCTTTGTTATTATAAATTAAAAGTATAAATTATCATCGATAATTCATTTTTGGGAAATATATATAATTAGCTCGATAACCATTTAAAACTTTTGGGTAAAATGCGTGAATAATTCAAATGGAAAATTTTAAGATGATGTAAATCAACTTTAAAAGCACCGTTTGACATTATTATTATTTTTTAAATAATTTGTGTAAGATAGAAAGAGCGTATAAATCATTTTAAATAAATTAATATTTTCACTCATTTGAAGTACTTTCACAAATTTAGAAACTCATTTAACTATTATCCAAATATCTTTCAAAAAGAATTTGTAAATTAATACTTCTTAATATTTAGTTAGGATTATTTCTACTTTAACTTTTAAATTATATAAATAAAAAATATAACCTATTAAAAAAAACTAATGTTTTTAATTTCTTCATAATCATTTTTCATATTTAAAAGCTTTTCCAACCGTTATCTAAATATTCTAAAAATAACCTTGAAAAGTTGAAAAACCGAAAGAAATTTATTCAAACATGCCTTAGAACTTGAATGGGCTTGGATTCTTCCATTTTTGGGCCACCAAAAGTCTAGACAGGCCCAAATGAATTGGATCTGGCGAGTGCATGAATTAGTTACTAAACGTACCCGTAAAATTTCTAAATAAACCCCAATAATATCTGATATAAGATAAATTGGAGCGAAGTGGAAGGTAGGAATTTTACCGGCAACCGAGAGGTTGAAA
This sequence comes from Cardiospermum halicacabum, assembly GCA_031304145.1. Taxonomy (NCBI): domain Eukaryota; kingdom Viridiplantae; phylum Streptophyta; class Magnoliopsida; order Sapindales; family Sapindaceae; genus Cardiospermum; species Cardiospermum halicacabum. The sequence continues at coordinate 1,813,416 of CM062394.1, forward strand.
ACAAACATCGATTATCAGAATAACTAACCAGGTTTGCGCCATCGATTCACATTTCATGTGCTTTCAATCGATTTTATGCAATATCTGACACGATTTATTGTTCTATTGATCGATTTAGGTTTTGTTGATAATCGATTTGAAATGGAGACATTACCAGATCATTTAGTTTGGGAGATTTTAGGGAGAATCAGGAATACAGTTGATCGAAACTCTGCTTCGTCGACCTGTAAGCGATTCTACGAGCTCGATAACGAGCAAAGGCATAGCTTACGTGTCGGTTGTGGATTGGATCCAGCAAACGAAGCATTGGTTTCGCTTTGCAATAGGTTTTGTAATTTAACGAAAGTTGAGATTACATATGCTGGTTGGATGTCTAGGCTAGGGAAACAATTGGATGATCAAGGATTGTTTGTTTTAGCGAGTAATTGTACTGGTTTGATCGATCTTACATTGAGTTTCTGCACTTTTGTTACTGATGTTGGGCTTGGTTACTTGGCTTGTTGTTCTAAGCTTTCGGCTTTGAGGTTGAATTTCACTACTAGGATTACTGGATGTGGGATTTTGTCTCTTGTGGTTGGGTGTAAGAAGCTGACGCTTTTGCATCTTATTCGGTGTTTGAATGTTAATAGTGTTGAGTGGTTGGAGTATCTTGGGAAGTTGGAGACGATTGAGGATTTGTTGATTAAGAATTGTCGAGCGATTGGGGAGGGTGATTTGATTAAGCTGGGTTTGAGTTGGAGGAAGCTTAAGCGGTTGCAGTTTGAAGTTGATGCGAATTATAGGTATATGAAGGTTTATGATAGGTTGGCGGTTGATAGGTGGCAGAAGCAGTGGGTACCTTGTGAAAATATGGTCGAGTTGAGCTTGATTAATTGTATTATCTGTCCAGGGAGAGGGCTTGCTTGTGTTTTGGGCAAGTGTAGGAATCTGGAGAAGATACATTTAGACATGTGTGTTGGAGTTAGGGACTCGGATATTATAAACTTGGCGAAGAAATCGAGTAAGCTTAGAGCTTTTTCTCTTCGTGTTCCTGCGGATTTTTCGCTTCCGCCTTTGCTGAGTAATCCATTGAGTTTGACTGATGAGAGTTTAGTTGCCTTGGCTCACAACTGTGCTATGCTTGAATCTGTTAAGATATCATTTTCTGGGGAGTTTCCTACGCTTTCTTCATTTACATTGAGTGGTATCCTTACTTTGATTCAGAATTGTCCTGTTCGGGAACTAGCTCTTGACCATGTCTACTCATTGGATGATGTTGGAATGGATGCACTCCGTTCCGCTCGCTATCTTGAAGTACTGGAGCTTGTCCGATGTCAAGAGATTAGTGACGAGGGGCTGCAGATTGTCACTCAATTTCCTTGTTTAAGGATTTTAAGGCTGAAGAAATGCTTGGGGGTTACAGATGTTGGATTAAAGTCGCTTGTCATGTCATACAAACTGGACTTGTTGGCAGTTGAGGATTGCCCACAAATTTCTGAAAGGGGTGTGCAAGGTGCTGCCAGGTCCATTTCTTTCAGGCAGGACTTATCTTGGATGTATTGATCTGTAAGTATGTTAAAATTTATCATTTTGTACAGTGTGTTCAATAAACTTTTAGCTATCTATCCATGTAATGATGAATTCATAGTTTCTAGTAGCTGTTACTTGTATGGTTTTTGGCATACCATGATTTAAATTGTATAATCTATCATTTTGATCTATTGATGATTTGTTTAAATAAGTCTTGTTATCTTTATTAGAAACGGCTTGAAATTCTTAGTTGCTGCCTTAATTGTTATCTTTGGCGTCTTTCCTGCCTTTTCCGTCTTGATTTATGCGCATATAATTGTTATCTGTGGTGTCTTTTTCTTTTTGTTATCAATTTTACTATTGTTAGTAATCATCTACTTACAGAAAACTGATAATCAATACAAGAATATAAGGTAATCCCGCTGTTGGCTTAAGCTTAAGGTTGATGTTTCTTTTTAACTCTCTCAGCGATGTGATTATTTATATATATATATATATATATATATATGATTTTTGCTTTTCTTTGTTTACAGAAATGTACGTGGTAGTTTTTGACATATCCCCTGTAAAATGTAGGGACTTTTGTCAAAATTGTCTTTAGGAAATAGACTAGTGGTTGAGAATGTTGAGAAGAGAGACTCTGGTCTTAATCAAATACCTAAAGACCCTTTCTAATCCCTCCTCAACATCATGCAAAATTGATTCCAATTCTTCGGAACCCTTCTGCGCTTTCTTCACCTGAATTACATCAAAGTTTTTCTTGTTCCTAATCAGATCATTCAACAAACCATCTAAACTTCCCAAGTTATCCATCTCTTTTTCGCAAGATAAACCTTTAGATTGAACTAGCTTAGAGATCAAAGACCAACCAGAGCTCTTTGATCTTTTATCTGGGCAGATGAATGACGATAAGGATTTGAATATTGCAAAACTTACTGATTCAACTTCCTTTAGCTTGTCAACCATGGTGACAACCTCTTGGCCTGTGACCAAGATTCCCCATCTATCCTTTTGATTGGTCTTGAAATCGCCTGAGCGGTGGTGATGAATGATCTTGTTCACTTGCTTTCTAGCGGTCAAGTACTTCTCGATCTCATTCACCAGACAGTTGACTGGAACATTCCTTTTTCGAAAAGCTGATTCAAGTTCTTGCACACAAGTTCTCATGTGTGTGAAAACTTCCCTCATGTTACCACACATGTCTAACAACCTAAGAGATCCATCCAGCACATCTTCTATGCATTTTTCTAGCTCTTCATTGCAGAAACTCTTCTGCAATTGCGGCATTTGAATCATGTTGTCAACATGTTCAAGCATATCCTTCAAACCAGTCAATTTTTCTTTCATTGACAAAGGTGATGAATCTGTTGCTTCTGTTGACACTCTCAGCCTCTGTAATTGATTCTCAACTATAACGAAAAGTGGATGTGATTCAGATGGTAAACTATTGGATCGGTTGTGAGAGATAGCTTTTACATTTCTGATCTCCATCTTTGTTCTGTTGATTGAAATGCAAACCAAGGTTTGATGTTTAGGTTAGTTTTGGAATACCATATTTATACACGGACGTAGATACAAGTGGGATTTCATTATTTGAAAGTCTAGTTGGATTTCTTGATATTGAATTGCTGTCTTCTAGACAAAATAATAATTGTAGTTATCATGAACTTAAAATTATATAGTTTGGTTGCATGCACATTCTAAATGTTGCTTTTGGGATGATGTACTTAGCTCAAAATTTTATGTTTAGTTTATAGTTTATTATTAGTGAGATCTTTATGAATCCTACTAGGAGATTCTAGGAGATTTGCCTTTTGCCTTCCTAGGTTGAGTTTTATCATCTTTACCACGTTGAATATTCATCAGTTTTCTTTAATTAAAACCCAAAATGCACTTTCGTCAGTGGTTAGTCAACTCTAAATTAAAACTCGTATAAAGATCGATTTTAGGTGGATAATGAAAAAATGATAATGTTCGTTGTGTTAGATCATTTTTATATGAAGATTTATGTTATGGATGCATTCGTAGGGCAAACTTATCAAAGGCATGGAAAAGTATCCACTGCGCCTCAGAATAAGGATTAGCAATAGTTTTCTTATTAATAAAGGAATCTACCAAGGATTCCTTATCAGTATGGGAAACTAATATTTTACTTCTATATTAAGTTAGGAAATTAGGATATTTGTTAGTCATTAGTATAAGGATTTCTTATTTGACTTGGTTTATTTTCCTATTTAAATTATGATTGTAGCCTATTTAAGAAGGGCCTTTCTTATCAATAAAGCAAGTAGATCTTTTATCAACAATCGGTGGGCAACTCCCATAGAGTTCCAAGGTAGGTAACTCCCTTAGAGTTCCACTCTATTCAACAACATAGGTAAATCGAGGGGTCGTCTTAGAGATAAAGTATCTATTCTGCAGGGACATTGTCCGATGGCTCGATCTATAAGTCAGGACCATAACAATTTATTTCTATATGAATAATATAAAACGATAATATTATCATAACATTGAATTCAAACTTGGTACTCAAAGAGTATCGTGGTTTAATTTGAGAGCCTGGTTCCACTCGAATCGGACCATTGTGTCGCCCTCAATTTAGGTCCTCTTGGCCTAGTTGATCCCGGTCTGTTTGAGATTCAGCTTTAGCAAAACACCTGTTCATATCTGGATCAGAAAACTGTTCCAAGCTGTTCATATAACATTTACAGATCTCCTTGTCTAATTCATTGATCAAAACCTAATTAATAAGCTACTCAATAGAAAATTAATCATTCTACAAATAATTTGCCTTGCTCTCATAACCATTACATTTATAGCTTATAGCTTATTTGTCTGGGAACAACTGGAATCTTCACAGCTTTGATCTTTGATAATTATTTGCTGTCCATGTTTAATTTTAGTCATCAATTCAATAATGCTTCATGCTGATCGATTTGACCTTGTTTGTAATAATTTCATTAGAATGGTTGAGGTTAAAAAGGTAAGAAAAGAAGATAATTTTATCCCAAATTTTATGCTGTTACTATTAACATCCTGATTTTACATTTTTGTATTGTCTATCATCTACAAAATTGTATTGTATTGTACAAACTATCTTGAGATATCAAAGAAATGATCTAATTGTTGAGAATGTTGAGCAGTGAAACTCTTGTTTTAACAAGACGTCTAAATATGCTTTCCAATTCTTCAATCACTTCCTCTATGTTCACCTCCATTGCCTCTATTTGTTTCAGTAGAAGCTGAACATTGATTTCTTTGTTTGATTTCTTGTTGACCAAGTGAATCAATTCACTATCCAGATTCTCAGATTGGTTTACATCTTGTTTGGATTTCAAGTACTTTGAAACCAGACTCCAACCACTAGTCTTCTTAGGGCTAGAAATGGAAGATAACAGAGAATCGAAAGCTTCAAGACTGATTTCTTCAATTTGTGTTAGAGTTTTGATTGCAATAATCTGATGATCTACTGTGTTCTTCTTATGCATCATAATCCTCTTCAACTTTGTGATAGACTTACACAATTGCTTTTTGGATATCATATATGAGTTAACTTGATTCACCAAATTGGTTTCACTGCTTCTGTTTCTTCTAACAGACGATTCGAGCTCTTGAAGAGATTCCTTGTACTGTGAGAAGAGATCTCTGGTGGTGGAACACACATCTACTAGTCTAAGAGATCCATCAACAATCTCTTCAACTGCATCTCTTTGCTGTTCATGTGATAAAGCTTGTCGAGTGAGTGGCGATTGAAGTAAATCTTCAATGTTGTCATACATCTCCTTGATTGAAGCCAATTTTGATGACTGTTGATCTTCTGCAATTGAACTCAATGGATGAGGAGTCCTGGAAGGTAAACTTACTGATCTAACATGGCATTTCGATTTCGAATCCATCTTTACTTTTTCAATACAAACACAATTGGCTATCAGAAGCTGTTATTGAATTGAAGCTAAGCTCTCTTGTATGTCTTGTTTATATAGAGAGACCAAACAGAGTTGACGAAATTGATATTAGTTGTCATGTTCAGAGATTTCCAGCACTTCCGAGTAAATCTCATCTTGATGGATTATAGTAATTTAGTTCGCACGAGCAAGTTGTTTGTTTCCAGACAAAACTTGTTGTCTGATAATGATTGAGTAGTTAATGTTGGTATCTGACAACATTGTTTCGTGTTATATTAGCATGAGAATCTGTACATAGTGAAGCAGATTATGTACATGTACATGTACAAGCTGTGTACTTGTTTATGTACAAGTTGTGTACGAACCATGTTGTGCTTATAAAATTGTTTATGGAACAATTTGATTAAATCTTGACAGCTAGGGTGTCTTTTTGTTTTAGATTTTGCCCAATTGTGTTACTATTATCTACACAAGCATCAGCAAACATCTCTGTATATGTTTTTGATTGATATGTTCCCAATTATTAAATGGGATAAGTCCAAAAACTAGCGTGAGTTTTCTTTTATATATATATATATATATATATATATATATATATATATATATATATATATCACGCTAATATAACTTTTTTTTTTTTTTCCATATTATATGTGTCCAGATTTTTCATTTAAAAATTTTTATAAAATAAAATTTGAACTTTAGTGGAAATGGATTCAATGGTAGCAGTTGGTCGTTAAATAGAGAAATAATAATAGGAAAATTAATTTTTAATTTTATCGAATTTTTTTTATTCGGTTTAGTAAAACTAAGAATTTCCTATTAAAATTTTTAAAATGGAAATTGAAAAAAAAAAATAATTTTTGCTACTGTTGGGCCTTTCAAAATTGGGTTCCATTTGGGCCTCTGATGAAATGAAAATAGGCTATAGTGGGCTTATTGGGTTTCCAATTGGGCCTAGTGAGTGATTATTAATGTAGAAAATAAAAATTAGTCGCCCAAAATTTGAATAAAAAATATCAAAAAACGAATGGATATGATAATGAAGACGTGGAAGCAAACAAAGCAACATTTGAGATTCATGGCTTTAACTTCACCAAATTAGCATCTCTTCCACCTCTCAAATCAAACTGAAATTTGTCGATATATAAATCTCAAACTTGGTCTCTGCTTCACGCCATTGTTTACCATTCACACTCTTGATACTGACACTCCCAATTCTATTTTAGAGAAGAGAAGAAGAACAGAGATCATATTCACGTATACAGAGTGAAACAGAGGATTTTGCGAAAACAGAGGAGCCATGGTTCTTTCATCAAACTTCCTCGGTTCACAAGTTCTCTTCTCTCCTCCAACACCCAAAACAATCAAATCCCCACTGAATTTCCCAATCCCCAGAAAAACCCAGATCACAAAATCTCATCTTGATAACAAAAAAAATGAATCAGCTTCTCATGCTGCGTTTGCAGCAATGTTTTTATCTTCTTTAACTCCACAAGCTTTAGCAGCTGAGAACACCCCACCACAGCCTCCTCCAGTTATCGAAGCTCAACCCGTTAAACCAAACTCATCAAATTCCTCACCTTTCGGACAGAACCTCCTCATGACAGCCCCCAAGCCGCAATCACAAGCCACCGACCTCCCCGACGGCAACAATTGGCGATACAGTGAGTTCTTGAACGCTGTGAAGAAAGGGAAAGTCGAACGTGTTAGGTTTAGTAAAGACGGGTCGGCTCTTCAGCTCACTGCCATCGACGGTCGGCGAGCTACAGTGATTGTTCCCAATGACCCTGACCTCATCGACATTCTCGCTATGAATGGAGTCGATATTTCGGTCTCGGAAGGTGATTCCGGTAACGGGCTTTTTAATTTCATTGGGAATTTATTGTTTCCGTTTCTTGCTTTCGCCGGTTTGTTTTTCCTCTTCCGTCGGGCTCAGGGCGGGCCGGGCGGGCCAGGCGGGCTGGGCGGGCCGATGGACTTCGGACGGTCGAAGTCCAAGTTTCAGGAGGTGCCTGAGACTGGTGTTACATTTTCTGATGTTGCCGGAGCTGATCAGGCGAAATTGGAATTACAAGAAGTCGTTGATTTTCTAAAGAATCCTGATAAGTACACTGCTTTAGGAGCTAAGATTCCAAAAGGGTGTTTATTGGTGGGTCCACCAGGTACTGGTAAGACATTGTTAGCTAGAGCTGTGGCTGGAGAAGCTGGTGTGCCGTTTTTCTCATGTGCAGCTTCTGAGTTTGTTGAGCTTTTTGTTGGTGTTGGTGCTTCTAGAGTGAGGGATTTGTTTGAGAAGGCTAAGTCTAAAGCCCCTTGCATTGTGTTTATTGATGAGATTGATGCTGTTGGGAGGCAGAGAGGAGCTGGACTTGGTGGGGGAAATGATGAGAGGGAACAGACTATTAATCAGCTTTTGACTGAGATGGATGGATTTTCGGGGAATTCGGGTGTTATTGTATTGGCTGCTACGAACAGACCTGATGTTCTTGATGCTGCTTTGTTGAGACCTGGGAGGTTTGATAGGCAGGTTACTGTTGATAGACCTGATGTTGCTGGTAGAGTCAAGATTCTTCAGGTGAGCTTAAATTTGCTTGATTGATTGTTGTTATGACTTGTATTTTTAGCTTGTTCAACATAGTTAAGGAGTTTGATTGATTTGAAAATTGATTGTGGAGGTTTATATGTATTCATATTGTAGAATTAAGAATCTTTTAGAGCTTGAAAATTGTTCATGATGCCTGATTCTTTAGCTTAGCTGTGTTGATTCATGTGAACTGAGGTCTAACCTATCTGAGTAGAAGTATGAATGTGCTATGTAGCTAGCTTACTTGTTTTAGATTTTGATTGGGATGATAAGTTTGGTCATTTTTTGTTGTAAGTTGTTTGCGCTTGAAGATGAGGTATTGCATTATAAACTTCTGACTCATTGATCTGTTGATTATGCTTTGTAGGTGCACTCTAGAGGGAAGGCACTTGCGAAAGATGTAGACTTTGAAAAAATTGCTAGAAGAACCCCAGGGTTCACTGGAGCAGATTTGCAGAACTTGATGAACGAAGCAGCCATTCTTGCAGCCAGGCGCGATCTCAAAGAAATAAGTAAGGATGAGATATCAGATGCACTAGAAAGGATCATTGCTGGACCAGAGAAGAAAAATGCAGTTGTGTCGGATGAGAAAAAGAAACTCGTTGCCTATCATGGTATTGATCTTCACCTTTTCCTTTGGCTCTATGATATTCATAACAGTGTTTTAACTATTCGTGGAAATACTGAATTGCAGAGGCTGGCCATGCATTAGTTGGTGCTCTCATGCCAGAGTATGACCCTGTGGCTAAGATATCAATCATTCCTCGAGGACAAGCTGGTGGTCTGACCTTCTTCGCTCCAAGTGAAGAGAGGCTAGAGTCCGGATTGTACAGCAGAAGCTACCTGGAGAATCAGATGGCTGTTGCACTTGGTGGAAGGTAGGTTCATTCTTTACATTTCCTCGAACAGCATTGCATCCTACACATCTTTAGTGTACTGAAAACTTCAATTCCGAATTCTGCTTTGTAGGGTTGCAGAAGAGGTCATCTTTGGTGAGGATAATGTTACAACAGGAGCATCAAATGACTTCATGCAAGTTTCAAGAGTAGCAAGGCAAATGGTTGAGAGATTCGGATTCAGCAAGAAAATCGGTCAAGTAGCCATTGGTGGACCTGGTGGAAATCCCTTCTTGGGTCAACAGGTAAATCTTTTGAAGTCCTTATCAGTTTCAACCTGCTACATTATCTGCTTTCATTCTACTTACATTGGATTCATGATCTGCAGATGTCTTCTCAAAAAGACTACTCCATGGCGACAGCCGACGTGGTCGATGCAGAGGTCAGGGAACTAGTAGAGACAGCATACTCGAGAGCAAAACAGATCATCACAACCCACATTGATATCCTTCACAAGCTTGCTCAACTCCTAATAGAGAAAGAAACTGTTGATGGTGAAGAGTTTATGAGCCTTTTCATTGATGGGAAAGCTGAGCTATTTGTTGTTTAATTCATACACTTAACTGAAACATGAAAAACCAAAGTTGTAGTTGCATTGTAAAGATACCATATACACATATGAAACCCAATTCATTACTCTTTGAGTTGCTGTGTTGTAGAGGTTAGAAATTAAAGATGTGTTTGTGTTAGAGATGGAATAATGACTTGAACAAAATCATTAGAGGAAAGAAAAAATAGTACAAGAGATCAGTGCAGAGAACAGGTGTGTTTCCTTCTATCTCTCCCACTATGGTACAATTTGAATGAAACCCATATTCCTAATTTTCATAATACATTGAAAGATCAAAAATGAAAAAGAGAAGAGAACAAAACAACCCAATTTTTTTCTTACAACAATGATCCACAAGAGTAGGATTTTTAGGCACAGACTACAGAAGAATAATACAGGCTGTGTATCAAGAATTTCTGCCGCCTCTTTGCCTTTTTTCTTCTAATGAAGCAGCCTCCTTCAACATGTCTGCAGCATCTTTGTGCATGTCCAGCTTCGCGAGCGCGACGGCCTGCATGTAGAATGCTGTGGACCAGTCGGGGTAAACGCATTGTGCTTGCATTGCATCTCTTAGAGCAGCATCTGGCTGATCGCAAAGGAGATGGCAAAGACTTCGCCGTGCGTACACAGTTGGTGACACCATGGTTCCTACATCTATGAACTGTATAGAAAAGCAGGAGTTAACAAGCTATAGAAATCATAATGCGACGTATCTTGTTTTCTTAGAAGAATCACAGGTAAATTTCTCCTTACAACCTACTAGTAGACTGGAAAAAGGAATACCCATTTGGATTCTTAACACAGCAACTAAAGTAAACATGAATAATTGGCTTTGTAATAGAGTAGTATGGGAATATGACTAGTTTCTTGTCCATGGAGGAATCATAATCTTACCTGAGAATAGCAATCTATGGCAGTTTTAAAATCCTTCTCCCTGAATGCCACGTCCCCGCGCTTTCTGGCCTCCAACATATCTCTCATTTGTTGAGTCCACTCTTGAAATGATAACTGAATCAATTGTGGCCAAGTAAAGATTTAGCTTAGTGTTTTTATAATGGGCATCTCGAAGTCAGTATTAACACATTACCTCATTTGTTCCTTCATCGTCTTTGTAGTGTGTTGTCACTAAAATTTGATGAATTGCTGTAAGATCCATTCGAGAACAAGCATCGCACATTGGTGATAAAGGATGCTGTGGTGTGGGAGGTGCTTCTTCTTGTTTTGGGATTCCAAGCATCACGTAAGAAGGAACCTGAAGAAAAGACATTTGGATCAAATTCACTTCCATCCTCTGAATACATTCAGATCACCTCAAGCGCATGCATGTCCAAAAGTAAACTAGGGACATAAGTAATAACCTTACTGTCCAGTAAATTTTCACTATTTTGCTTGTTAAGCCCAAAGATGAGAACTAAAAACAGTGACTTAGGGGAACTTAAGTGAATGAGACCAATGCATGCATTTGAGTAATGCAAAGGAGCTTACATCAGGTTTATTTTGCAATGGGGCAAGTGTAGAAACAAGGTCTTTCGTATTCGGTCTTTCCCTTGGTTCATATTGCAAGCATCGTGAGGCGAGATCAAAGACCACTGTTGCTTCCTCAGTTGAAAAGTTTCCCTCCAAATGTGAATCCATTAAGAGAAGAATATTTTTACCCCTTATCATGTCAAGAGCCTGTGATCATACAGAAAATGAGGTTGGAATAAACTAAAATCCACTGAAATAAAACATTTATCAACCAATACCACATTATGCCAGCATTTTGATGAATATAAAACTACACCCTCATGAGCTAGCCTTTGGGATGTTTTCCTGAAGTACCTACATCTGGTAAGAATACTCTATCTATTCAGGTTTTGATATTGGCGCATTACAAGGTCAATAGTTACACAGTCAAACAAACTGCAACTAGAACAAGGATTTTAGATGTAAGATAAAATCAACACTAAAAATCACTCTCTTCTAACTGTTTCTAATAGGCCAAAAACAACAACTAACTCTATACAACTCGAAAGGTTAAAGAACTATGAAGACATTACAAAGTTATCATTACATCAAACTCACAAATAAGCAGTTGGAAGACTAGATACTTACATGACTCGGAGGAATATGCTTTCCACTGAGAAGATCCAAAAGGACAGTCCCAAAGCTGAAAATAACACTCTCTGGTGTGACCCTTCCTACAATATACATACATATAACAAAATTTAACTAAATGCAAAGATAGAATATAATTTACACGGGGCATTGATTAATTATAAGTTCACCAGGGAAAGGTGAAAGAAAAATCTGTATTTAAGCATTATTCCTGATAATGCTTCCAAGGAGTGAAAGATTAATCAAGTGTGCTATAATCTATTTTATGTTTTGGATTGGTTAGACTTCCATCATACTGGTTTGATATACAGATTCTTTCAAATTATCCACCCGCCCAAAATCAAAGATCGAAAAGTAGACTCCGGAACAAAGCTACAAAGATGTTAGTATTGAATGCATCACAACCTAACAGCAGCTATTAGAAAGACCATAACCGTAATGCACAGACTGAGAAACCCAAACTAACCAAGTAATGTGGAGAAACCATGAAACTTCTACCAATTAAAAACGTCAATCTCAAGTTAAGTAGTCCTTTTATATCATCAGCAACAACATTGGCTTGATCATCTCCCCTAAAGCATTTTCAATGAGATTTTTCTCAGCCTCAAAAATCATATTACCAATAAACAAACATACCAAAAGACCAGCCTAATTCAAACTTGACATGAACATAAAAATAAAAGTAATATTACCATTTCTTAGATACTCTGGTGGTGTATACGCAAGATTCGTACTGTAACTTTTTCCGTCCCTACTATTTTTCATCAAACCAAAACATGAAAGCCGCGGATCACCATTCTGCCAAACCATACCACAACATCAGCAACCTACCTAGCTCCTACAACTAAAACCAACTTCAAATACACTAATACACAAATCAAACCTACAAGAAACCATTCCATACCTCGTCGAAAAGAACCCTGTAAGCGTTCAAATCATGATACAACGGCCGACCTTCACTACTACAATAATCTAAAGCTTCAGCAATGTATAACGCAACTCTCAACCGCATTGCCCATTCAATAGTTTGATTCTCCCCTGCCAACCATATAACCAAATTTCCAACATCAAAGTCTATAAACCACCATTTCACACTAGCTACCAACCTCCATATGATTAGAATCACTATCAATAAACAGAACCCAAAAGTTGAAGACATACAGTGAAAAAGATGTTTAGCAAGAGTATCATTTGGCATATATTCAGCAACCAGCAACCTCTCATCACCATCGCAGCAATATCCAATCAAATTCGCTACTCTACTATGTCTTAGCTTTCCAACACCCCAAGCTTCTTCCTAATTTCACAAAATATCAAAATTCAAAACCCTAAAAATAATTTATAAAACATTGAATTCAAAACAAAAACACATAAAAACACATACAGCGAACTGTTTAGGATCAGGCCAAGCCATCTTCGTAAACTTCTTAACAGCAATCCACCTTTTATTATTACCACCACCTCCACCACTCCCCGTTTGAAGTCGACCTTTGTAAACGACATTCGGTGCCTTCTCACCACTCTCCGATACAATAAAATCAGAGCTAAAATTATTCGTCGCGGTTTTCAAATCAGACAAAGAGAACTCAGAGAACGCCGGGACGCCACCGGAACTCCCAACTCCTCCTCCACCTCCACCACCAGTATCCGTCCCATTCGACGGCTGCTGACTCACCGGATTGGTAACAATCCGGTGATGAAGATTGTGTCGTTGATTGTGCTTATTATTATCTCCTCCTCCAGGTACGTTGTCGTTTCCTTTCACGAAAGTAGATTCACAACAGCCCATAATAATTGACTCGGTTTACACACAATTCCAAACCTCTCTCTATATAAATATAAATAAACAAACATATATGTATATATATCAGAAAAATCAAAAGCAGCTGTAAATTAGCTCTATATACACAATAATTCAACTGAGAGAGGGTTTTTGTTTGTATGTGAGAGTAAGCGCTCGTGTGGCTATTTGATGAGTGAGAGAGATAGATATAGAGATAGAGAGATACACAGAGAGAGATCTGATCAATAGAAGAAGAGAACAGATTGATGTGATTTGATTATTTTTTTTTAATTTTGTTTAATTTATTAATTTATTTATTTTTCTCTGTTCTCTCTATCTCTAATTTTAATTTTTTGGGTTTTGTTTTAATTTCTAAGTTTCTGCACTGACAAAAACCTCTGTCTTGGTCTGTTTTCGTTGTTGTCCTTTTTCATGATGAGGGGCAAATTCGTCTTTTCGTGATTTTATCTTTTTTTCTTTTTTCCTAACTTCTCGCGATATTTTAGTTACGTGGACAAAACTTCTTTTCGTTTTGACTTGTACAGATAGTATTTTAATTTGTTGTTTTGTTAGACATTTAATTCCAAATATAATTATAGTAATAATATTATTGCTGTTAAGGGAGGATTTGATAATAAATAAGTTCATTTAATATTTCAATAAGTGTTGGAATATTAAATTATGGCTTGTAATTGTAATTTATTTATTAAATTATTTAATATTATTTATATAATATTATATGTCAATGCTTGATATATTTATTTTAATAAAGATATTTATTTCTTATTTCAAAAAAAAATTGTAATAAAAAATAATTTATTTATTTATTTTTATTAAAGTAATTTATTTTATTTAATTTTGAATTAATAAAATATTATATTTTTATTTTAAAATTTTATAATTAAGTAGCTATTTTTAAAATAAATATTTCAATTTAATAAACCATATCCACATTAAAATTATTTTTTTTAATACCTAACTATCAATTTATTAATTTTATTGAATTTTCTATCAACTTTATAATTAATTTAAAAATAATAAATACTTCCTCCGCTTTTTTTTATGTGCTACACTTGAATAGTATTTACTATTCATTCATCAATTTTGTTTTTTATATTGTTATTTACGTATAAATAAAAATATATTCAAGTGGGATGTTGTTTTATTCGTTTTAATGTCTACTTTTTAAATATAATATTTTTATAATTTTTAATGGTATATAATTAAAAATATTTACCGTTAAAATTAAGTGCCAAGAGAAAAAGTAACACATAAAAAAAAAAAAAAAAAAAGAGGAAATATCTATATATATTTTTTTAATAAATCACCATACGTGGAAACATGAGGTGAAGTTTCGAAATCTGTATTTTAAAAAAATGCGTATATTAATGTCCACTCACATAGAACACGGAGCGTGTTCTCTCCGGACGATAAAACAACGATAAATTCAAACAATTCGCGAGAAAATAGAAAAAGCTTTTGTCTCTCATAAGCAAGTTTGTAGTAGTACTAAATTTTCTCTATTTCACACCGAGCTTTTACACATTGACGTTGACGAAAATCAAACATCACATAAGCAAAAGCAAAAGCAAAAGCGATAGTTTAAACAAAACATAATTAAGAATCGAATTTGTATTGTATTTAATCAAGCGTGTGTGACATGTGTGTGTGAATAATATTAATTGAAAACTATTGTCATTTGCTATCAATGATAGAGGAGAATATTATTGGACAGCTAGATAGATATATAAAGTTGGTTATTTTGTACACGAAATTTATAATAAGAGTGGAATACAGCAAAATGAAGAGAAGAGAATATAATCTGTTTTTCGATTTCTTTGTATGTAATTTTGACTAGAATTTATTTATGTTGATTGTTGTATTGTACAGTATAATGTTTGATTCGACTTGTGGGGATACATAAATAATGTTGATGAGTACTGAGGATTTTGATTCAGGTGATTCTCTGAATTTAGAAATTTTTCTTCTCCTTTTTACAGGCCAACATGTCCTCGACTTATCTGGCAATGCTTGTCATCACTTTCACGTTTCAAGATCGGTGTAATTGTGTACAAAATATGATGATGGATATTGGAGTATTCACAAGTTTAGCTAAGCAAATGGGTTTATCGGTTTAAATCAATATTTCAATAAATAAATGATTTAAATTATAAAGTATCTAAGTAGTAAGTAGAAAAGAAAAATATTTAAAATTCGTCACTAAAGTAATAATTTGAATAGCGATGATGGCGGTTCGAAATAATGATTATAAAAAACTAATAATATTTAATATAATATAATAAACAGTTAAAATAACGGTTAAATTATAAAAAAGATTAATATAATTATTTAATTATATAAAAAAAATTAATATAATTATTTAACTTTTACGTAAGTTATTAATTATTAATACCATAAATCTGCTTTCCTAGCTATTCAAACAGCTAACCGCTAATCAAATCGCAATCACAGAACACACTTGTTTTTTTTACTTGGATGGCTTTCTTCACAGCCATGGATGAGAATGAAAACTGGGTTAAATTTGGTAGAAAGATACACTCAAAAATTCACAAGGCAAATTTTATGGTACATATGACCCCTAATAAGAAGACACCTCTAAAATTGGTTTCTACAATAATGCTTCTGATATGGAGATATGAAACACCACCAAAAGAATTTTAAAGAATAGAAAAGGCCACTAGAAGCATACCTTTGATTTGATATTCAAGGATTCGCAGGGTTGGTTTGTGTGAACTTCTCTTCTTCAATTCGCAAATGCAGATCATTGTACACTTGTTTGAAATGATCAGCGTATCTTTCATATGCGGCAAATATTTGTTTCAGGCCGGAATGGAGACTGGAACTTGTTTCCATAGCTAGAGGAGGAGGAGACTTTCTAGCATGAATAGCTTTTTGTATCTTCTGTTCCTCTTTTTCTAAGATTTTCACTTTTCGATCCATATCCTTGTTGAGTGACACCATCTGCTGCAGCTCGGCATTGTGTTTTTCCAATAGTTGATTTATGCTTGTGAAGAATCTGTGTATTGCTTCGGTGACTTCTGTTTCGGATAGTCTATCCATGGCTTGGGACCATTGATAAATTATCACGAATACAGGAGGTGCTCCGGCTCTGCCTGGTGAGAAGGGAGCTATACCATCAGGAGTTTCTTCTGGTTCGGTAGGTAGACATCTAACTAGCCAAGCATTCAAAGCTTTGATGCAACCTTTTTGAGAATCAACCCAGTCAGAGAAATTTAAGATCCAATTCTGTAACTCAAACTTGAGTTGAATAGCAATTTCAATGTGGGAACTGTCAAGCTTTGCATCTGATGTGATGGCATCTAACTTTTTCGCTTCTAATATGGTCTGAGACTGATTTTTATGACATTCCACCATAACTTTCCACATTTCAAGTAACCTGAAAACCAGATATAAGCTACCATTATGTGATGTATTAACACTAGCAATAAGGTAAAACTGCACTGCAAGTCTTCACTTTCACTTATGTAAGGGCATGAACAATCTCCAGAATTACATACCTATGAACCAACTCATTGATCTGCGGCCACAACTCTTCATCTCTCAACTGATTTATAGCAATGGACATCCTGTCAATAACTTGAAATGCGATTTTAATCTGAGTTGATATAGTCCTGATGGCAGTCCGAATAGAGTCAATTTTAAGCATCTCACCGCCCTTCTCATCCAAAAGTCTTATCTGCCGGCACTTCTTTGCATATAATAACCGCAATTTCTCTTCAGCCTACAAATGTTTAAAGAGCCATAATTTCTCATTAGCAATACAAAACAACTCACCTTACAATAAAGATTGCAAACTAGGTATTTGAACAAAGATACTAGTAGTTTTTAACAAATTCTAAGTGCTACAGAACCACAAAGAATCCAACCAGAAGAACTTTTGGTAACTATTACTCTATACAGAATGCAAAAACATTCTGGAACTGTCTAGAGCAAGTGTTATGGTGCATATTTAGCTCATTTTGAATGTGACAAACTATACAAACAACTAAGAACAAAACTCCAAAAAGCATAATATGAACAGCTCGTTGCCCATCAAAATTACAAAAGTTGTATTCAATCAAGCCCAAAAGGCCAGATATGTCAAGTCAGTGAAGCTAAATTCAACTACACAGTTACTATACGCACAAAAACACAAAAACACGTAGATAAACAGCATAAAGAAATACAATCAAGTTAAAGCTTGAACACACAATAGAGACATAAAAAGCAAACACATCTTTATCAAAGCTAATTGACCATACCTTGACCTCATCATAAAGCTTTTTCTCCCACATGCACAGCTTCTTTAATGTCGCTGTCAAATTCATTGAATTCACAGCCATTTCCACACCATCTCCCATTCCTCGCCCAAAATCACCAACATTCGCATTCCCTGGAGCTGCCCCGTACAACATCTTCGAAGAAACTAGAAACATTCATTCAAAAATATCTTCAACATTTCAATTAAGAATTTGATTATATAATATTGTCACTCTCTATAAAAACAAACATACCTTGCGAAACAGGGTGTTTTCTATTATACCGGTATCTACAACCATCAAACATTTGAGATACTTCAAGACCCGAATCAGACGCTTTCTCGAACTGTACTTGTACTTTTCTCATCACTTCGGAGACACAGCTTTGACTCGATTTCGATTCCTCCTCCGTCGTATCTTTGTTCTTCTTCTCCTTCTTTTTCTTTTCCACGTCACTCTCGACCTTAGAATTAGGGTTCGCTGTCTTCGATTCATCGTCGTTAGGTTTCTTAATTTCACTACTTGAATTCTCTCGCTTTATCGTTTCAACAATACATGTAGGAACCTCATACTTCTCAAACGGCTCAAAAAAATTCAAAAAATCCCACGCAGAGCTACTCGACGGCGGTGGCGGCGGCGGAACCGCCGCCTCCTCCTCCTTCTGCTGCCAATTTCCTCCATCATAAACCGAGTAATTAAACCTCTCCGGACTCGTCACAACACTTCGCCGATTCTTCAAATCGGAGTCACTATCTCCATCCTCCGACTCCGAATCAAACTCTATATGCGAACCAGAACCCGCACTCGACGGCGACCGGTCCACCTTCGCGTCACTTCCATCATCAAACAATCTACTCAGATTCACACCAACGCCTCTCAAAGACATCGAATACGCCACATGCGCGTCTGCAAAACAATAACTCTGTTCAAGAGCTTCGTGCACGAACGAACACCTGTCGCGACAGAGCGCGACCGCCGGAAGCGAGTCGAGCTTCGACGTTGAACATCCCATCGATTCTCGAATCTTCTTTTTTTGGGTTTCAATTTTGTTTTAATGGAAGATTACGAAACGGTTTGATTTTGATTTTTGATTTTTTGATTTAATTTTCATTGATTTGAACATTTAAGCTTTTTTGCTTGGTAAATGGGAGACTATAAAAAAGAGAGAGAAAAGAGAGGGTGGGACTGTGTGTGTGAGAGTGGTTTTTTTGATAGAGGGAATCGAGTGGCGGGATTGGTTGTGAGTAATGTAACGTCTCTTTAATAGTTCAATTTTTTTATTTAGCTTTTTTAGATTTTGATTTTTGAAAAATTGTTAAATATTCGATTTTTAAGTTTGTTTGCCGTTGTTTTTTCAGTCATGGGTTTCGTTTTATCTTTATTTGTAGTCTTGGCCATTTTATTTTTAACAATTTATGATTTTAGCATTCTGTATTCTGATAATTTGAATTTGGTCCTGGTTTGGATTTTTCTTAAAACAATTATTCAGAGAAACACGAATGTTTACCACCTTTATATTTTAAAAAAAAAGGTATTTTTATTTTAATATAAAAATATTTCGAGAAAATATCAATTTTTAAAAATAAATTTAAATGACACATTTTTTTAATGAAAATAAATTTAAAATTTACTGCATAAATACCTTTTAAAATTATTTTTAGAAAACAACTGCAAAATAAAAATATCTTTAAAATGTGTATAATAAATTAATTTTAAATTTTTTTTTATATTTACAAAAAAAAAAATTGGTTATATTTTAAAATTTTTAAATTAATTTAAATTTTTTGAAACTATATATAAAAAATTATAATTATTTAAGAATGCAAACTGTATAGTTATTCGTTGTAGATTAAAAAGAAAAATCATGTACTTCTATTTGGACTTTAATCATGATTCGATTCCTTTTTTTTTTATAGTGCTATTTTTTTAGTGTATAAATTATTTCGTTGGATGACTTTGAATTTTCTCTTTATTTCTTATAATATATTTAATAATATTTCCGTTTTAAATATATATATATAAATAATATAAATGGTAGCAAACTAATAAGAATCCATGAATGAGTAAAATGAGAAAATAGAATATTTTATAAAATAAAAATATACAAATGTTATTTTTAATAATTTTTTTTTCTTAACTAGTTTTCAAAGTGTTTTAAGATTTGAATTAAAATTAATAAGATTACTAACTTATTAGATAAATGAGATCTAACCATCCTATCTATTTTGAGGTTAGTTGCCCTAAGTAGTAGAATCTTGTAATCATAAATCTTTATTAATGTTCATGTTATATTCAATTCAATGTTTAAACACATGCCCTAATTGTACAATCGAAATCTTTCTAATTGGTGTCTTTTAATGTAAAGTAGTATAAAGACACCCAATTATATATGCATGCACATGCAAATTCACTCACTCTCACCTAATTAACAATAGGTCCCCCAACTATCCCCTTATTATTTACAATACATAACTTTTTAGAAAATGATTATGAGATTAGTTAGGTACAAAAAACGAAAGGTAAGAATCAACATGAGTGATGAGTTGACGAGCCAAAAAGTGAAAATTGATGTTCAAATCTCTCATAATTGATAATACTAGTCATAATAATTATGCTACATAACTATAATGATAATTAATAATGTTGGAAAACACTATGTACTTTTCACTTGAGAAAATGATTGAATATTAAGTAATAACCTTGTGAATTTAAACAGCAAAATAACGTATTGTTTTGTCAATATATGAATTGGTTGTGAACGTATTGTTTTGTCAATGTATGAATTGGTTGCGAAGAATCTTATACTTGTATGTTTGTTATGAGAGTTTTGTCATTATAGATATCCATAGTGTATGGAATTATTAGCTTTTTGTGTTGTGTTTTCTATAAAATAAGGTAATTTGAAATACCTTTTATAATATTATTATATAGAATTTATAATGGGTTATTTCCAAAAACACCCTATTTTTTGAAATGTTTCACTTTGAGCATCTGATTTTGAAAGTTTTAGAAAACCGTCCCCAAAATCAAAACCACTAGTTTTTTTGGTAATTTTATGAGTGGTTTTGGTGTTGCATGAGTAATTTTTATTTTAGGGAATTTTCGAATCTCTAAATTAACATATAGAATTTCAAAACCACTCATGCAAGACTAAAACCACTCACAAAAATACCAAAAACCACTAGTAATTTTGATTTTGGGGGCGGTTTTTCAAAACTTTCAAAACCGGGTGCTCAAAGTGAAACGTTTCAAAAAAATAGGGTATTTTTTGAAATAATCCAATTTATAATATTATTGTATAAAGTTTAACTCCAAATAACTCAATCATTATAAGTTAATTATTTTTTTTAAAGAGTACATTACCATTTCACTCCACTTTACTACAATACGAATTTATTAGCAGCGGAATAGAGTTAATTATGAGGTTTTTATTATTATTATTAGTTCACGTTTTATTCTTTTTATAGAAAAACATGAAAAATTTAATCGAAATACGAATTTATAACCCATCGAATTTAAATAATTAAGACTCTTTTGAAATTATATTTTAATGATAAAAAAAAAATTAATATAAATTTTTAAAATAATACACCATTCAAACTATTTCTAAATAAAAATATCTAAATAATTATTATTATTATTATTATTATTTAAATAATAATAATTTATTTTGACAACATATTCTACCCATCTCATCGAATATGAAAACAAAAAGCTATATTTTCTATTTACCATATAATATACTAATCATGACATATGGTTGGGGATGATAATTTTTATTTTGATCTGCAGGTTAACCTATCCTATTTGATCAACGGGTCAAATTCATTTTACTAATGATATCATACGTAAAATTTATTAATTATCCATTTTTCTCCTGCATCAAAATTAAAAATTATAATCACCTATTAAATAAAATTAATTGAACTCAAAATTTACTTGGTGGACATCCTATTCATATTTTCCAATAATGAATACACTATAGTCAAGTTATCCAAACTCTTTCGTATGTATGGTTCCATTCGGAGTTACTTCTCCCGAATAAATTTAAAGGGTTATTTCCAAAAACACCCCATTTTTTCAAACGTTTCATTTTGAGCACCCGGTTTTGAAAGTTTTGAAAAACCACCCCAAAATCAAAACCACTAGTGGTTTTTGGTAATTTTGTGAGTGGTTTTGGTGTTGTATGAGTAATTTTGATTTAGAAAATTTCCGAATCTCTAAATTAAATATATAGAATTTCAAAACCACTCAAACAACACCAAAACCACTCACAAAAATACCAAAAACCACTAGTGGTTTTGATTTTGGGGTGATTTTCCAAAACTTTCAAAACCGAGTGCTTAAAGTTAAACGTTTGAAAAAATGGAGTGTTTTTGGAAATAACCCTAAATTTAAATGGAGGTAGGGGTATACCACTCCAGTGTCAAATACAATCAATTTGCCATTTGAAGAGCAACACAACACAACCACAACCACATAAGCATATATAAACAAAGTTACCATGCATGCGTGACAGTGATATTTGAATTGAAACCTAAAAAGCAGTTTTACAATGGAATTCCAACTCACTAAATTTTGTCCTCATTATGTCTCTTTTTGTTTACCTATAATATCTTAGGGTTATTTTCTCATGATTTTCGCTTTGATACCCATATCTATAAAGACAAAACAAAAGCCCTTATTTTATCAGACAAAATAATGTACTATGTAGAGAGAGATGAGGTTATTATTTTGCGTGCAAGGCACATGACTCTGTTCATATTCACCACTAACACCGAGACCTTTGTTTCAAGTACTGTACGTGTATTAACTTCTGTTTATGACACAGGTCAATAAAAGTGTAGAGTTTACTGTGTTCGTGTGTTGTTTGTTTCGCTTTAAAGTACGTTATGCTCTTCATTTTAACTTTTTTTCACTGTTATTCGCATTTCAAGTTAGTATGTCAATGTGAACCCTCTCTCTTTCTTCCCTTTTTATTTTTATTTATTAATTTTTTTTTATATAGGATTATTTCCAAAAAAATCATATTTTTTCAAACGTTTCATTTTGAGCATCCGGTTTTAAAAGTTTTGGAAAACCACCCTCAAAATCAAAATCACTAGTGGTTTTTGATATTTTTGTGAGTGATTTTGGTGTTGTATGAGTGGTTTTGAAATTCTATATGTTTAATTTAGAGATTCGGAAATTTTTTAAGATCAAAATTACTCATACAACACCAAAACCACTCACAAAATTACCAAAAACCACTAGTGGTTTTGATTTTGGGGTGTTTTTCCAAATTTTTCAAAACCGGGTGCTCAAAGTAAAACGTTTGAAAAAATGGGGTGTTTTTGGAAATAACCCTTTTATATATATATTATCATATCAAAATATTATTACATTTTTATATCCACAAATAAATAACCGTAAATTTTCAAATTATTATTTTTTTAAAAAAAATAATTTTTAAAATAATATTTAACATTTCAAACTATAATTTAATAATATTCTTTTGAATAATACTTTAAAATGCTATTTAAATTGCTATTTAAACCGGTATTAACTTAGTAGAAGTAGCATTTAGTAATGTAAACATTGATGTGAAAAAAAAATACTCAATATTAATATTTGGTAATTTGAAAAATATTTTTAAAGTATCAATATATTTTATTTTTATGTAAAGGCTACTTGAATTACTAGATTATCCGTAGGTATAATTGCTACTATAATAGTTAAATGATATAACTATCAGTAATTTAACTACCAACCTTTCTTTCAAAATTTGTGAAATACTATTACATCAACCATTAATCAAATTATTATGCCTCCAAAATTTAATAGATCAAATATAAATCAAATCAAATTTTTATGACGATTATTTTCTATAATTTTATATTTAACTACAGCTTAAACCACGGTCACTATATCAAATAATTATTCAAACTAATATTTTCTCACTTTTTCTAATTATTATTTCAAACTGTTGATCCATTATTTTCAAATCAGGTCAAAAAATAATGATTAAAGTAGCAATTTCAATAGTTATAGCATTTAGTGGTGGAGTAATTATGAAAATAACGATAGCAATAATCATTTGATAATGGTAGTAGTATTTTAAAATAGCGATTAAATATAAAATTAAAAATAACGATAATGTTCCGGTATTTATTATTATAATAAATATTTTAATAATTTCAAAAATAATAATAATAAGTTATTTTGAGTATCGTCTGTCAAATTGCTATTTTAATTTCTACAACCAAACATTTATTTTTCAGAATACGACTTCCACCGATTCAAGCTATTAAATAATACTTCAACTTTCAGTTCCTACCATCAAACATTTATTTTTAGAATACAACTTCCACCGATTCAAACTACTAAATAAGCACTCAGCTTCCATCACGAAATGTAACTTAACTCTAATCAAATTACTAATTCAATCCCCAACGCCAAAAATAGCATTGGCCATGACTCTCATTGCAGAACATGCTCCAAATCGTGAACTCCAAACAAAGACAATACTCAAAACCCACCAGTTACACAAGGGACCACATTTCATCATCTCACCACAAATAGTCAGCCAAAATCAGCTGTCAATGGCGGTGGAGCTGATCAAATAATCACATACATGAACAACTTGGAACACAATTTAAAGCAATATATCTTCCCATAACTAATTATTTTCTCAATATCTTTTAAGAAAAAAATAATAAATTATACACAAAATAATGAATTATTTTGGACAAACCATGTGATAATAGATATACTTTTGTTGCTGTTTTAATTCTCAACAAACCATGTAATTAATATTTGGTAGCAAATAATTGCATATTATATGGTCCGCGCATTCACATGCATGTAGCTAAAATTGCATGAGAATTATTGCACCGAAATTAATTATTGTCGCTAAAGCTAATAGGTTTGTGATAATCCAATGATCATGGCATGTGACTGTTGGATTAGTTAACCATCAATATATGTGTCTAGTAAAGATTATTTATTTAATATTATTTTTAACGATATTCATCTTATTTGATGAAATAATATTTAAATATTAACTTTCATTCTCAATAAATAGGAATATAAATATAAAATTAATTATTTTAATTAGCAAACATTTTAAAATATATTCTTTCAACTTGGAATAACGGAAAATAATATGATTTAAAATTTACATCTCCGCTTAATTATTAAAATTCAAATTTAATGTATTAAAATTGTATACATTGACATTGAATTGTTGTGAGTAATATAATATTTTAAATCAAGTATTGAAAAATACACAATTACACCAAATCTCTATAGACTGTACAATACAAACTTTTCACAATTTTCATTTTCTATGGACAAAACACAAATAAATTCAAATAAAATTAGAAAGAAAAACAAAAAAAAAATTACAAATTATTTCCTCCTTTGTAATTAGTTAATTAATTAATTAATTTTTTTTTTTAACTATTGTGTGAGAATATTAAGTAATGAAACCCTAGTATTAATCAACCCTCTAAACACCTTCTCACAGACATTCTCAATATCACAAATACACCCCTCAACTTCCCTCATTTTCTTCAAAACCCCCCTAACTTCCTCATCACTCCTCTTCTTCACCCCGGACAACAACACCATCTCCGCATCAACTTCTCTAAATTCCACAATCGCCTCTTCAATTCTCTCTTTTTTCACTTTCCCCCCAAACCCGAACCCGATCCAGGAAAAACATTTCCTCGACCCGAACCCGCCAAACAACGCCGCCGTCACAACCGTCGTCGCTTCGACAACATCACTCACAACACTCGCGATCTCACTACTCACCACAGTCGTCAACATCGCCGCCGGAATTTCGAACTCGCCGGCGATGAATCTCACCGTCGACCTAATCTTCACCATCTGTTTCTCCATTCTCCTCCGCGATTTCAAATACAAAACGACCTTCGACTCGTCTCGCTTCCGCATCGCGACTTGCGCGTTGATCTGATCCTCCTTGAGAGACATTATCGACGATCGAAACGTGCCGTACAAGTCGACGAAGGTGAGGAAATCTTCTAGAAGCTTCTCGATCCACGAGTTTTGGTTCCGGAGAGAGTCTAGCGTTTGTGGAAGACTGAGAATTTCGACGAGCGAGTCGTGGAGGTCTCGGAGTCGGGTCAACCCGTCGATAAGCCAAGTGGAGGTCCGATTTTGAGGCTTCGTTGACCAGGTTTTGAGATGGTTGACTTCGTCTTTGATTTGTGAAATCAACGGATGAGATCTACACGGGAGACTGATGGATCGGATGTGGTGGGAGATTGGTGGTTTTTGTGATGGACGGTTGAGATTGAAATTAGTCTTGTTTGGAAATGAAACGGACCGCCTGAAAACGCCTACCATTGTTTTTGAAACGTTGAACGAAACGTTTTTTTTTGTTTGTTTTGGTTTTAGAGAGAGTGAGGAAATGTGAGGAGGTTTATAAAGGGAGGTTTTTGGAGGACAACTAGCACGCACGAGGGAGATAAGATTGGATCTAATAATGATAATTAATTTAAAAATAATTGGAGGTGATTAGTGGTGTAATTAGGAGTTAATCATGTGAGGTTTATTTGTGTTGTCGAAACGGTGCGTTTTTGGTTCCATTATCTGTGGAGAAGAGACAGCATGTGGATTGACACGCTGGATTTTCTGTTATAGGCTTTAACTAGTTCAACTACTTTCATGTCTTTTAATTGGTTGATTCACTTCATAGTAATTAATTATACATTACATAATGAGTTCAAATGGGTCATATTGTATTTTTAAAATCTAAGATAGAATTGAAAACCACTGCAAAACCCATGCATGGTTTTATTAAAAAACTTTCACCAAACTAAGACTGCATTAGGCAAAAGAGGTTGAAATAGTTGTTAGGAGGATAATAGTTGGCGTTAAAATAATATTTGATGAGACAGGTTGATGTAACGTTTTAAAATAGAAAAACCATTTAGGAACTTTATATAGAATTTCAAATACAATCTTTTCTCCTATTGAAAACTCTAAAATTTAATCATCTCCACTCATTTGAACTGTATTATGCAATAAAAATATTATTATAATAATCAAATTTAATAATTAATATAATTAAATATATTAGATTAATATAAATAATATTTTTATTATTAAAAAATAAAATAAAATAATTTATTATTAATTAAATTTAAAGTTAAAATATAGAATAATGATTATATTGTGATTGGAAAGAGTGTATTTGGAATTGAATAAAGTGAATATCATAGATGGAGTTCTATAATATTAAAATATATTAAGGGCCTGTTTGGCAATTAGCTGTTAGCGGTTAGCGGATTCAATTAGCAGTTAGCGGTTAATGGATTTAATTAGCGGTTTGACCAATTATTAGTGGTCAGCGGATTGATGGTACAATGTTTAGTAATTAGCGGAATAATAATATACTATTAACGAATTCAATTATAAAAATGACATAAACGAACATTTTTAAAAATTTACTTTTATATTTCACAAAATATATCTTACATTACTGCCTTCAAATACATAATAAAATGGATTAACTATTTTTATATTTAATAATAATAATAATAAACAATAATTTTAATAATATTTACTATTTTTATATCAATTATTAATTAAGATAATATATTTACTACAATAGTAAAAAATATATATAAAAATTTTTAATTATAAAATATTATAATAAAAAAATAATACTGAAAATATTAAATATTATTACAATACGTTTCAATTATTTTATTAACATATAATTGATATAAATCTAATTAAAATTGAGGTAATTTGGTCTTTTTAACAAACCTCTGATTTTAAAACATCTCAAACGCTCCTACTATCAGTGTTTTGAAAATTAGCATTTTGGATCAAATCAGCTTATTAAGTTACTATTAACCAAACTAGCTATTTTAAAAAATTAGAGGTTTGATTTCGGTCAAATCTCTAAAACGGCTGAAAACGCTAACCTCTAATTGAAAACGCTATTTATCAAACAGGCCCTAAAACTCCAAATGTTTTATTGGATGTTAGAACATGGAGTTTTGGTTAGAGATAGTTAGAACTCTAAAATGACATATGGAGGCTTAATTGGAGATAGTTTAATCATTTGAAATAGATTTTAAATAGACGTTGGACGGTTAAAAACAACAGTCGGTCAATCAAATAACAATCTTATAAATATTATTTTAATTTAATTCATTACTTAAATTATTATTTTAAAATTATCAAAATATTTTTATATTAATTATTAATACTATTCTTATTTATAATTTTATATTCAACCACTACAATTGTTATCGAGTTATTATTACAATTGTTACATTAAATTGTTAACCACTTCAGTTATCTAAATCGCTGATACTAAACATAATCTGTATAGTACAATAATGGTTGAAGTAGTATTTAGTAAGGGTGAGCGAGATCTATTCCAGTACCCATTCTTTGTTTTTGAAAAATCGGTATTGGTGTCGTTAGTATTTAGAATAAGTACTGGTTGCTATGCGGTTTCAATACTGGTTCCGGTTCCAATGGTACCGGTTATTCAGATACGGTTCTGGTATTTATATCAAAATTTTCACAATTAATCCAATTGTTAAAAAAAAAATTGTAAAATCATTTGTCAAATTTATATTTACAAAATAATCATTTCAAAACCAATATAATAAAACAAACCTATATATATGAAAAAGTTACTAATGTTCTCGATTACCATTATCAATTTGTTAGATTGGTTCTCAAATTGTATACAAACAAACTCCAAAAGTTTCACTAATAAACTTAAATTTGATGTCTAAACAAAGAAAATAAGTTTTAAAGCTCTATAACCCTACAAATAAATTGTACATAACTTTATGTATTAATAATAAAAGTTTCGAATGATCTACACGCTTGAGTCTAAACCGCATATTCCTCCATATTCTACATTTCAATTTTATTAAAAAAAAATAGTTAACATACACAAAGTAAATTAACATAATTTAGTTGTAATATAAAAAAATAATTAAAAAATTAAATTAATTTTCCAGAGAGATTGTTCAAGCGAACACATTTAGCACTCTACTCCAGCTCTTGAAACAATATTCTTCAAAACTTCAGGATTATTTTTAATTTATAAATATATTTGAAATAGCAATATATATATATATAAATAAAAATGTTGGAACAATTCGTTGGTGCAAGGAAAAAAATAGATTAAAAATATTATTTTTTTAGTTATTTATATATAAATTACAACCGCGATATACAATTTGGAAAAAAAAAAATGTGAGAGAAGAGAACTATATATATTTTTTTACCTAGAAAGAAATTCGCCTAAAACGATTATATTTTTGTATTATTATTATTATTATTGTTTTAAGAAAATTCGGTTTCTTTATCGATTTCAGTTTGGTCCCAATTTTTGTCCAATTTCAGTCCGAAACTTGTACCAAAAAATATAATTTTTTGTATTTGTTACGGTCCGATTCTAAATAATCGGTTTTTTTTCGTTTCTAGTACCGGTTCCGGTCTGATTCTCGTTCTGAAGCAGATCTGAAGGAACCATGCACATCCCTAATAATTAGGGATCTAAACAACAATTAGATTACCGTTCTGAAAACTAAATGCTTGGTTGCCGTTAAGCAGCAATCTGACTGCTATTATTTCAGATAACTTTCTCCAAAACCTCTATTTTAAATCAATCAAATTACTTTTACATTAATTATTAATAAACATAAGCGAAATGTTACACCAACTTTATTTAAAAGTTTATATTTACCTATTACCATTATTATGGAGAATTACGACCGATAATATTATAATTATTTTATCGATTATTTTTAATTGCTAACTACTGCGCCTATTTAAATCGCTAACATTAGCATATATCATATTGTAATTTTAAAATCTAAGCATGGATAGAATTGAAAACCACTCCAAAACCATGAACGGTATTATTAAAAATCTCCCACCAAACAAATTATGCAGCGTAGAGTGTTTAGCTGTCAAAAACACAAAAACAGGAACAGCTGCTTTTCTGGTTTTTCGCTTCTCCATAAGCACTTTTTTCAAAACCCATTAACGCGTTTTGTGTTAATAATACAAGTTGAATCCAGAGATTGGCTGCTGATACACTCTCGTAGCTGGAAAAACAGTGTTTTGAAATTTTCGATGAAGATGGGATCAGATTACAAGCACAAAGCTAATTACTTGAAACTTGGAAACAGATTATAACTCAGCTTAAAATCTGGGAAATTATTTATTTAATGTTTTTAAGTCAGATTGATTGTGTTTTTGATCTGATTTCAGAGATATTAAGACAGTTGAAATACGTTGTACTGGTGTTATTATGGATTGAGTGTGATCTTCGTTTGGATTAAGTTTATGTTTTAGTGACTTTTAAAAGTGAATTTAAACTGTAATATATATTAGAAAAAGATTATCAAAAAAGTTTGAATCTGAAAAATTGTTTAATTAATGTTGAAAAGTCAGATTAATTGTATTTGAGTGTGTTTGGTTTGATTTGAGAGATCGAGTTCAGGAGGAAAGTGCATTATGTAGATTTTTAAGATTTAGTTAGTGTTGGTTAAATCCTCACCAGGGTTTTGAAGCTTTTGAAAATAAGTACATTCGGTATATATATATATATATATATATATATATATATATATATATATATATATATATATATATATATATATATATATATATATAATATATATATATGAAAGTTTATATAAAGTTTGAGTATTATTTATAGATTTATTTTAAAATTTTTTTAAAAAATATTTTATAACTAATTTAATAATTTTATTTTAAATTTAAAATTTTAGTTTTAATTGTATCATTTCGATGTATTTTTACAAATATGATAGACTATTCAGTTTTCTTTGAATTTAAAATAATCAGTAATTAATTTTACGTGATTGATCACAAATTTTTAAAGTGTTTTAAATTTTTAAGTGAAGTGTAAAATTGAAATCACAATCCATACGATGCAAATCAAATTTTACAAAATTTATATTTGAAATAATTCGAAATTCGACTTACAAAAGAAAATTTAAATTTTAGAAATTTATATATAAGAAGAACAAAAAAATAATAATTTATTATGATGAGAAATTATAATTTATTCATTTGTTATCGGTTTAAAATATGGTATATTATTTTAAAAAGAGAATTATTTAGATAGACCAATTTTAAAAATGCAATAAGATTGACCATAATTGTAAATATAAAATTTTTAAAAATTAGCTTTTTATATTGTTTTATTTGCTCTTTCAAAATTTTTTATACAATGTTTTAAAATTGATTTTTATTATGAGTTTAAATTTTATGGGGCAGCGCTCCATTCTACCATAGGAGTGCGCTGAAACATATTACGCCACCTCATCACTCAAACAAATATAAAATATAGAAAGACTAATTAATAAATACCTAATAACTATTATAAATAATTAAAATTAACAATTTATTAGAATTAAAATAACTCTCCCTCCAAAAGTAACCCTTAGAAAGAAAACATCTTTTTTTCGCAGCACCGTTTTCATTCATCGTCACCGTCCAGATAACAACGATCTTCGTTTTCGTTCATAGCCGTCATCACCGTCCAGATAACGATAAAGTTCGTTTTCATTCATCCCGACCGTGCAGAGAACAGCAACTTTCGTTTCCATTCATCCCGTCGTCTGCTGTAACTGCTAATTTATTAAATATTCAACAACCATCGTCAAATCGATACGATACCTGTTAACTCTGGCTTAGTACCGAATGTCATGTTCTAATCAGGGCTCGAGGGAGCATCAAGAATCCTGGAAGGGTAATAGTGATTATTTCTTCTTTGGGTTTCTTCTTAATCCATACATTCTTATTTATGTTATACCAGAACAAAACAACGTTATACTTATACGAACTTCTCTTCTCTAGGAGGAGATGATGAGAGGAAAACCTAGATATGAATATCTGAATGAACCTCTTCATATCCTGGTAGAGGCCGAACTACCGGTTGAGATCAGATGCTCGTTTAATGCAATCTCGTGGGATACTTGAAGACATGCTTAAGCCAGTGGTGAGCAAAATCATTCTCCTACATGTACAATAATCTTTTCATCTTTATTAACTAGACTGTCTAATGCTCTTATATGATACAAATATAGGATGAAACCCATAATTCTAATAAATTGTTAATTTTAATTATTTATAATAGTTATTAGGTATTTATTAATTAGTCTTTCTATCTTTTATATTTGTTTGAGTGATGAGGCGGCGTAATATGGTTCAGCGCTCAGCGCTCTCCTATGGTAGAATGGGAGCGCTGCCCCATAAAATTTAAACTCTTTTATTATATAATGTAAAATTTCATTATTAATATTTAAATTTTTATAATTTATCTAGAATAATTTCATTAGTTATATAGAAAAAAACTAAATTTTAATAATTTCATTTCACATTACATAAATAAGAAAAAGTAAATTTACTATTTCTAATTATAAATAAAATTTTATAATTAATTAATTTTTTATTTTTATTTTTCGCACCAGTCATTGTGATTAAAAAATTAATAAAAGATAAGGGTGTTTTTGAAAAATAAAATAAAAAAGTGGTGTTTTGTTCTTAATTATATTGGTTTCCGATATTATCGAGATATGCTCTACATGTTGGAATATACTTCTCTAAATAATTAATATAATTAAGCAGTGATTAACTATATTCAAATTTGAGCAGCCCACGAACGATATTAATATTATTCCTCTCTCTTTTGATATTAAAACGATTACTTTTTTCAAAGGGAAAAAACCAGCTCAATTGCTGTGGATCTATAAGTTGAAACCATGCATTGAGAATATTCATATTCATATGTCGTGGATTTCAAATGAACACACCAAAAGTTGATGTGTTTTCTAATACGAATGACAACTCCTAGAAGTGAGGATCTAACTACTTCCAGTTGATTATTACGTGGCCATCTATGGAAAAGCAAATAAATACCTTAATATAAATAAATATTGGTATTAGTTGCTAACAATATCGCTGATAGATTGGTTAAACTAAAAAAAAGAAATAAAAATTGGAACTATAAATAATTAAATCCTAAATTTGGAATGTAAGTTTATATATATATATATATATATATACATATATATATATATATTCCTCGATTTAAGAGAATTATATGATATTTAAAAAGTATATCATAAAATATACTTCGTCCGTTTCGAAATACTTGCAATATTTCATATCGACACGTTTTTGCATGCTTAACTTTAAACGTAAATAGCTTTAATAATATACAACTAAAAATTATATAAATTTCATATTTGGAAAATACACACCAAGATGAATAAAACAAGACCTCATTTGACTATGTTTTTTCTTATACATAAAAAATAACACATGAAAAAAGATTGATCAATGTACACTATTAAAATGTTCCCATTAAATAGAAATCGAGGAAGTATAAAGTATTATAAAGTATTGAGTTTGAGATTTTTTTATTAATTTTAATATAGTAAATTAAAAATAAAATATTAAAAAAAAGTATTTCTACTATTTTTTTAAAAAATAAAATTAAAAAAAAACCAGAACTTTCAATAAAATTATATAAATACTATTTAAAATAAGTTTTAAAAGTTAAAATTAAAAAGTTAATAATCTAAACACTCACTAAGTGTGAATTTTAATAAATGTAAGTGGTTCACTTAATTATTATTATTATTATTTTATATAGATCATTCAAACAAATATAAATAAGTTAATTTTAAGAAATAACATAAATTCGATTAGTTTTTATTTTATTACGTGTATTTGGAAAACTTTATTTATTATTTTTTTGAAATATTTATAAAAAAATGATATATTATTCATTCCGATGTAGAATTTGAATTAAATATAATAATAAAAAAATAGTAGAATGATAATGGTTTCTGAATGCAAGTAATAGAATGAAAGAGATTTTTTCAAAATAAATTTTAATTATATAAATGTTTTAATTGATTCGAAATGAACGAAAACTATTCTATTGAGTTAAGTAGTGTATAATTTTCATCTACATAAAAAATATATAGAAAAATCAATAATTTTAGAATAAATACATCACATTTGAAATTTATATGGAACATTTGGAATTAATCCCAAAATACTTGGATTGATGTGGAAGGCATGACATGACACCATAGTATTTGAATTTTTAATCTAAACCTAATTCACTAATATAATAAGCTAATCCACGTAGCTTCCAAATAATTGAGCCATAGCATGTGAAGCTTTTCATTTTCTTTTCTTCGCTCCAATCCAATAAAACCGTTAGATACACAAAACCATACCACGCATCAAACCATCATCAAGTAATAACAAAAAGCCAAACTGTTCACACAATAAACTAAGCAAGTTTTAATAAATAATTTAATCTACAAGCTTCTAAACTGAACTCAACCGCGTTTAATTGAGTAAATGACAGTCAACAGTTGACAATGAAACATTGACTTTGCAATTAAATAACCTAAAACAAACCATGCAGTTGCAGACATGACAGATGGACTTAGAAGAAGTTGTTGTCATCATGGATCGAAGTCTGTGAAGATAAGATTTTTGTTAATGTGCATGTAACTGGAATTTGATGTTTTGGGTGTATTGAAAAGGTAAGTTGTAGAGGGTGTTTTGGTTGAGTCATGTGGTGTGGTGTGGTGTGGTGAGGTGGATATTGTGGTGATAAGAAGGTATCTTATTATTCAAATAAGAGGTACTAGAACTAGAAGTCATGTGTCACGTTTTCATATTCTTTTGGTATGTTTTCTTTATAGAACATGAGCATGTTTATTATTTGAATGAGTTTGGTAGTTGTTTTCTTTATAGAATATGTTATTATTATTCTTCTTTTGTATAGGAACAAACATAAACCTTCGCATTTATACCTAATTTGAGTTTGCGATGAATGTTAATATGATGCAGAAAATGTCTAAAATGCGTTAAATTAAATAATAAACAGTCATCAACTATTTATTCGTGGTTCGTTTAGGGTTCATAAAAGTGGTATAAAAAAAAATTATAAATACGGATTAAAAATAAGATACACGGTTAAAATGATTCAAAATTTATTAAATTAATAATTAAATTAGTATTTATTTAATATTTTTTTAAAAATATTATTTTTTATTTTGTTTGACAGAATTTTTAATTTTAATATTTAATATTTATTAATTGAAATTTTTTTATTATATATAATTACAAATTTTAATATTTTTGTTATGCAATATAATATTTTAGTGAGAATTATCCATTTGTTTCAATATCCAATTAAGTGATTAATAAATATAATGTAATGTGTTAAATAACATTAATTAATTTCATTATCATAATAAATTCTAATTTCAGTAAAGTAAGATATTATTTAAGAAATAGGTGTAAAATTATAATTAAATCAAAATATTGGGAGGCGCAAAGATATTCAGACTCGACATAAGACATATTTGGGCTTGGTGGACCAATAACCGAAAAGTAAGTCCAAGGTCCAATCCAACAAACTCTGACCTGACCTCAAACCACTCACACATACCCACACGATACGTGTCCCAACCAAGAAACACGTAATATGCAATGTGGCTTCTCATGAAACTGCCACGTATTTTCATCGATGATAGCTCCAAGACACGTGTCCTCCTTGCTTAGACACAAAACCGTGATGCATTACCTAATAAGTACCAACTACATTACTAAAAGAAAGTAAACAAACAATGGCGAGTGAGACTCAAAAAGAGAAAACGGAGAGCCAGACCCATCACCAGCCACCGAACATTTCACCGATGAATCCGGTGACTCACGACGCCTACGGCGGAGGCATGTACGGTAGTGAACCGGAGCAGAAGACTCTAAACAAGCCACCGGCTAGTGAAACTCAGAGTGCTGATGGGCCTATTGGGCCTGATAACAAGCCCAAACACACTCCACCACCTTCTTCTGGTGATCGTGATATCGATATCACTGGCCAATCTTATATTCAGTGATGCTTTTGTATCTGTGTGTATCGTAGACCATATTTTGCTTTGCTAATAAAAATATTTAATCAAATTTTGTATCCTGTAATCAAAGCATTATCTGATCTGTAACTGTAATCATTGATAAACAACAACGTGATACATATATATTCTGATTTCCTAAAATACCCTCATATATTCCCATTTTTTACAAACAGAAACCGTAAAACTGTATATCGTCAATCTCTATCTTGTCCTCGTCAAACCAAGTCGACAAAGCTCAGCCGGCGACGGCGCTTCCCAGCTAAAAGCCTTCCTCCGCATCTCCTCAAAATCACTAACGCAATCCTTCATTTTCAAATCCCTAACTCGTTTCCTCGCTCTTTTAAATCTTTTTCCACCGGAGTTATCAAATATCTTCTCCCAACCACTCTCCCACTCGCCATGCGCATCGCAGAGCTCCAGCGTTCCGTTTTCCCAATCCGTCCAGCTCCAGCCCTTGTAAAGCGACAGCATCACGTCCGCGACGCACGGTCCTTTACACGCCGTCGTACACGGCCGGCACTTCGTTCCGCTCAACGGTCCAGGACTCGACATCGCCGCCACCGGTACTCCGAACCGCGACGGAGGATACTCGTATTTTCTGTCCGTCACGATGCAGAACGGAAGACGATTCGTCTTGTACGGTACCTTTTGTGTTGTGAGTTGCGCTTTGAACGCTGTCTCCGAGTTGAGTTGTTGGAGACCGGCGGCGTCGAGTTGAGGAAGGAGAGAGAGACGTGAGAGAGCTACTTTTGATGTGTTGTAATCGCCGACTCCGAGTCTGTCGTTGAGTCCGCCGTAGGTTGAACCTGGTGGGACCAAGTATTGACCGCGGATAAAATTCTCGGGTCGTAATGGAGCATTCCAGTATCCATCCACTCGGGTTCGGACTATCCAATCGTAAGTAAAGTTGTTGAGATTTTGATAGTTATCGATCATTTTTAAGCAACCTTCTACTAAACTAAAATATTGCAAAAGACCCTGCATACACCAAAACGTGTTACACATCAGCGGTGGTAGGACCATTATCATCTAACACGTGTCACACATCGGTAGTGGGACCATTAAAAAAGCATTATATTCTCGTCAAAAAAGGCAGGAGAAAAATTGAGAATATCCAAATTTAAAACACTTAACAGAGTCGGTTAAATGGAGTAACGGAGCTGTACTAATTACCTGAATGCCGTTAGGTGAGTTGGAGGCTGTGAGAACTCGGAGTTCGAATTCCGTCTCGGGCATGGGTTTGGGTTCAAAGATCCGAACCGAAGCGAGTCGGGGCACGTTGTTTAACAGAGAGAACTTGTAGGCGTTTTGATCCAATGGAGCATGAAGGAATAAATCGGCATTAGTGTACACCTCGAGAATGTTCTGCACAATAGACGGACCCGTTAATTCGAATCTTCGGGCCCCACCCACCAAGCACACCGCAATTCTCGCCCGATCCAACCCGTTTAAGTTCCGGATCTCCGTTTGATTCCCATTCGTGGAATTGAAAGAATTCCTGGGAGAGATATCAGGAGCCGACAGAGAGCGGTCGAAGAGGAGAGAGTGGAGCGACCCGAGAGACGTAAACGGGTTACCGGGCGTTGCAAAAGATATCGCGAGGAAAACAAGTAGGAGAAGAGAAGGGATTATGAAGAAGAGAAGACGCCAGTCGAGATCGGAGAACCGTTTGCCGATGGCGGACATGGTTGATTTGAGTGACGTGTACATCATCGTCGTCGGTTTCTTCGTTTCGTGTTTGAAAATTGAAACGGTTGTTTGACGTCCATTAATGGACACACAAATGAAACTGTACACCAAGAATAGATGTGATGAGTCGAGATCGGATTGAGAGGTTTTAGTAGTTGAGAAGGGAAATATTGATGTGCTTGGGGTTTTCTAATGTTGAGAAAGTGAGAGGTTGGGAGTTAGGTGATAAATTACCAAATTTGTTGGGGCACTTTTTTAATTAAAAAGAATTATGCTTTATGGTGAAGTGAATCCATCTTTATATGAAATTACACTTTTATCCTCTTCCCCTTTATTGTTTTCAAATCATCCTCGTTCCAATTTTTTATTGAATTGAATACGTATTTAAGATTTGAAGCCAAAATACATGCTATATTCCCGTCTCGTGTACATTGTTCCACATGTTTTGGTCAGAACTTCTAGTGTATGTAATCATTAGACGCTCTCCTGTTTCCAAGTGTTTGTCTTTTTAAAAAATGAAGGAGGACAAAATCGTAATTGCGTAAAATAAATCCAAAGTGGGGGTACTTCATTACGTGTATGTGACTATATTTTAAAATTTTGTAGTTGATTCGATGGGTTTGGTTGATGTGAATTGAAGTGTTGAGAACATGGGCAATAACATGAGGAAACTGCGGGTTGAATTTTAAATTTAATTAATTAATAAAAAATTCAAAAGCTATAGAGATTAGTATGAGCTTAAATCAATGTGTACTACGTTTTAGCCATTAATTTAGATCAGTCTTGGTAGACTAAATTGGAATTAATTAATTCAATGAAGATTTAAATATCGCATGTGATCAATGTCGTAAAAATCAGGTCACATTGCATGACATTAAATTTTCTTTTAACCAAGTTGGGCCGGGTTGAATTACATGGGTCGGGTGTGGATTTGGGCGGCAAATTAATGGGCTCAAATGCCCAATATTATGGAGAATCTGAAAAGAATCCCGTCAACTAACAACTGCTGGGCCCAAGGCCCGTGATATTCTTAATTGAACTCCTAATTGTTGGCCTAAAACAGACCCATGCTATTGACAAGTTAATTCCTAGCTCTCTCTCCTGATAAAACAATAGCTAATCAACCCCATATATTTGTTGTCTGTGAACAGGCTAGAAGGTCATCTGATGCATTTGTAGTATTTATATTTACGTATGGCTATGTATTATGTTTGATCTTTCACTATTTTAAGCATGAGGTCATGGGATTTTCGGGACAAATCTAGTGGAAGAGGTGTCCAGTTGAAAATTTGTGACCATTTGGATATAAACCATCGTGGTGAGGTGACATTAAGCTTATCCAAACACTGTTTTATACTTTCATGTACCTTTGGTTTCCTCGTTCAACATCAGATTATGACCAAGCTCTCACTCACTCACCTCTGTTCTCTTCCCGACACGTGTCATATCTTTTCACCATAAACCACATGCCACGTACTTCATGACAAGTTAACAAGTTTTCAGCTTATCCGAGATTATAAGCTCTTGGTGGTCAGGGAACTCGCCATGTCATCAAAATGTAAGATGTCAACATATACAAAAGTGATTCGCATTTGTTGGGCTGGTTTGGATAAGGTTTGCCTTCGTACCAACAGTGTCGTGAAAGCTTTGATAGTCACTTGCGGTGGACATTTATATGTTGCCACATCATCAGGAAAGATTCTGTGGAGAAAATCATCAGATTCTCTATGTTTGGAAATTAATTCTAGATTCGATAAATCGACGTGTGCTAATAATGAGTTAGAATAGAAAGTGATGGACTTGTTACACCTTATTCGATAACTATATGCACATTGTTTGGCCCAAATAATTCCTTTAACTATATGACTGGTAGATGAGAGCATAGTAAGAAATGGCACATTTATTCAAACAATAGTTCACATTCCACTTGCAAAATTTGCCCATAATTTCACCCAAGAGTAGAGGAACAGGTGACGCTTAATCGGAACCACGTGTCGCATCCAGAAAGACATAACGGATACAAGCGCGAGGTAGGTGGGTCCCGCTAACTTGCTCACGTGTATGATTAAATCCCGGGATTCGCAGACTGTGAGACCACTACCACCACCACCACCATCACCGAAACAAACTCCTTCTCTTCCTCCTCCAATCGACCAGATCTTTCTCTACCCGTCAAATGCACTTCAAAACAAAGATTCTCTCCGTAATCAACTCCACCAATCTCATTGCTTCCATCTTCTCCTCAATCTCAATTTTCGAAATCCCAACCGTTTAACACTCAACTACTTGCTAAACAAAATCCGATTATCAAGCTGTTTAGGGTTTATAGTTTGTTATTGTTATTATTTGTTTTTTCATGTTTAATGGCCATTTCGTGACTGATGGCGGCGAGTTCTAGAGCTTTGTCGACTCAGCTCGATTTCTTCAGACTGAGTAGACTTGTTGACGTCTCGCATTTGCAAAGCAACGGTAATGGAGTTCTCGAGCTGAGGAAGAGGAAGAGAGTGTCGTTTGATGCTGACCGTTTTATCCCAGTGAGTCGAATCAGTTGCTGCTCCTCCGACTCCGTTGTTCCGATCCGGAAGACAAACGGGTCGGGTAAGAGTTTAGAGAAGTGTGAGGAGTGGAGGTTCGATTCGAAGAAGAGTAAGAGTGTGAGCTCTCATCGACTCAGAACTCAAGCCTCTCCTGCAATGCCGTTTGCTTCTACTCAGTGGGTTTTTATCATCCACATTGAAAATTTTGAATGAAATTTCTTTAGCTTAGATGTTAAACAATGATGTTAGTCTTAATTTTTGGATGCTATTGTTTGTAGATCTTCATTTTTGTCTAAGCAAGAGAAGTTTCATCCACGCTGTAGTCCGCGGAATTCAGGTCCACAGTCCCGAGATGAGCCACCAAAAAGAGGTACTCTCACTATTGTAGAATTTCATTGATGTTGAATGAAGGGTGTTTTGATGGTTATGATTGATAATGTCTGCGGTGTTATTGATTTTGTTGAGTGTAGACACGGGCATTGCAAATGAGAAGGATTGGGGCATAAATCTGCTAAATGATATTTCTAATGAGGCGGGGACTAATGAAGATGGTAGTACATGGTATCGAGAAAGCGGGGAGGATCTTGGGGATAATGGATATAGATGTAGATGGACAAGAATGGGAGGTAAATCCCATGATGGTGCTTCAGAATGGAAAGAAATGGTATAGTTTCTTTTCTGACCTTTTGAATTCATGGTTGATTCATTGTGCTGTCTAGTGTAGGAAGGAGTGAATTGGATGTGTACTAATCTTTGTGGTTTTGCTGTAAATTGTACTCCTTTGTTAAGTTTTAAGTCTTCTGTCTTTATGTTTTCAGTATGGTTAGGATTATCAGTATGGAGACTACCTTGCTGTTTAAATTAAAGGATAGACAAGTTACATGGCAATCTACTTTTTGATCTGAAATATGGTATTTGGCAGGTCTGTTATGGCCTCGATGTGTTAATTTTACTGGCCTAATAACCTTCTACTCTCTCACCTGTCGCTTTTAAAGTTCTCAGTATCCTTTGTTTGTATAACTTCATTAAGTATTATCCCAGGTAGATGCATTAATTGGATTTATTGATGTCCTTGACAGTGGTGGGAGAAGAGTGACTGGACTGGATACAAAGAGCTAGGTAAACCGTCTTTACCTTGTTGTTGATGGATTTTTATCTCCACCTTTTTTCATAACTCATCTGGAAACCGCTGTCTAAGTGTTTCTTTACAGTAGAAATC
Source organism: Cardiospermum halicacabum (assembly GCA_031304145.1). Classification (NCBI taxonomy): domain Eukaryota; kingdom Viridiplantae; phylum Streptophyta; class Magnoliopsida; order Sapindales; family Sapindaceae; genus Cardiospermum; species Cardiospermum halicacabum. Next base: position 1,854,434 of record CM062394.1, read on the forward strand.
ATATTTTTGCAGGTGTGGAGAAATCAGGAAAGAATGCGGAAGGGGATTCATGGTGGGAAACATGGCAAGAGGTGCTTCACCAGGATGAATGGAGGTGGTTAACTATTTTCGACAAACATAAAGAGCTTGCTTTCTAGTTTTGCAACTATCCTCTTGCCACAAAATGAATAATTATCTGTCCACATATAAGAATCTTTTCACACGCAATTACTGTACTTCTATAAATTGTAGCAATTTAGCAAGGATAGAGAGGAGTGCTCAGAAGCAAGCAAGATCAGGCATTGAAGATGCTGGGTGGCATGAGAAATGGTAACCCATCTTGCAATACTCGACTGCTACAAGTAATTCCATTTTATGTGCATTAACCTTTGTGGTGATGGAAAAAGATGCCTGATTTATAAATTAGTATTACATTATATTTGAACTCTAAATTAGTATTAAATTATATTTGAACTCAGGTGGGAAAAATATGATGCCAAGGGATGGACTGAGAAAGGTGCACATAAGTATGGTCGCCTTAATGAACAATCGTGGTGGGAGAAGTGGGGTGAGCACTATGATGGAAGAGGATCTGTTCTTAAATGGTATTGCTTGTGATCTTAGTTTCTCATATCTAGAGCTACTGTGTACGGTTTAGAATTCAATTTAGTTCAGAAAACTGTCTCCTGATTTCAATGTGTGCAGTTGGTACATGGTAGATGATTATTCTTGTCTTTAGAATCTGATCATATAAGTTTGAGTTATTAAAAGTAAAATGAAGTGCGAAACAATTAGAATTTAAATTGGCTGTCTTTCCTAATAAATACTATTGCTTTAGTGGTGTTGTAACAACATGGCTAGTTCTGCATGTATGATCAAGCTTTGGGTTTAGTGAAGTTTCTCTCAGTTTAATTTTCTACTCCTCAGGACAGATAAATGGGCTGAGACTGAACTGGGTACCAAATGGGGAGACAAGTGGGAAGAGAAATTCTTTTCAGGCATAGGTTCACGTCAAGGAGAAACATGGCATGTATCTCCCAACGGCGATCGTATGTACTATATCCTTCTAGTCTTCATATACATCCTTGCCTTAATGATTCACTACTCACGCTGCATTTATCTCATTTATAGGTTGGTCAAGGACTTGGGGAGAAGAGCACTTCGGAAATGGGTACGGAATACTGTTCTCAATCCTTCATCATCCATGAATATTATCACTCTGTAGAATTTTATTTCAGCATTAGTACCTTTCATATCAATGCTTGGTCTTCTTCCTCACCAGGAAAGTCCACAAATATGGCAAGAGCACTACTGGTGAAAGTTGGGACATTGTTGTTGATGAGGAGACATATTATGAGTAAGGGCTTACTTCTGATACAAATGTATATATGTTTATATCAGAATGCAATCAACTTGTGATTCAGACATGTCAATTTCTTTTCACCACAGAGCTGAACCTCACTATGGCTGGGCTGATGTCGTTGGTGATTCGACTCAGTTGCTTTCTATCAAACCACTTGATGTGCCTCCTGGTGTGTATCCAACTCTGGATTTTCCTCCTTTTTCAGATGATGAAGATGAGGAGGATGAGGAGGGTGATCGGCCACCGGTAGATACAGATGGTTCTTCACAATAAAGAGTTGTGTTTTTTTGTTTGTTCCAAAATTCTACTTTAGTCATAATTATTGATTGAAATGGAACTCCTCTTGTAATAGATTGATGTGAATTCCACTTCAATTTATTCATTCTTTTACTCGTCAATTTGTTTGTTTAGTATTTTACTCTTTGAATACAAATTGTATATGCATCCATGACCCAGGATAAAAAGAGAGCTTATTCTTCCGGAATTTTAATTGAGTTCTCGAGATTAGATGCTATCTTCTGAAGCAAGTAAAGGCAAGGGAGGTGAACATTGAGGAAGGGAATGAAGAACTGGGGAAAGCTTATGCAGGCGTCTTGTGATAACAAGAGCTTCACTACTAATACTCCACATTCTCAACCATTAGATCATTTCTTGGATCTCAAGGAATCTTTGTTCAATACAATTTTTTAGATGATGGAAAATATACAAATACTTTACTAGTAAAAACATCAAATATGTGACCAAATTATCTTCTCTTCCCTCTTTACCCTCATTAATGTAAAATTAAATGAAACTGGGGCGGGTCGGGTATTTGGGCCGGTTCTAATCCATTACTCTCACCTCCGATATAACAGCCCAAAGAACCGGATCTGAAAATAAATATATTTATTATTTCATAAAAAAACTGGTGCCAGACGCAGTGATAGTCTCTCCGTCGCTCTCGATCTTCGTTTCCGTTCATGTCATTCTCATCTCCGTATGTACTGTTTTTCTGTAATCTCGTCTGATTATTATTCAATATTTTCTAGTTTTCTTAGAACTCTGTTTGTTTTTAGGTGTTTTCAGAGTCGTCGCTTGATCGATCTTACTGACGTGCCCTTTCGAATTCCAGAGACAGTTGTCGTAAGCATTTCTTCACTTGAATTGTGTAATTTTTCTTGCAGTAATTCTAGTTGAATGTTTGAAGTGATTAGAGATTATAGCTCAAATTGACTGTCTATTGCTTTATCGAAATTGTTATCGAACCAATAGTAAGCGATCTCAGAAACTAGGGTTAGTAGGGGTTTCGACTGTGATTCAAAAGGTATTTTAACGGATTAGGGGTTAATAGAGGAGCAAGCGAACACTGAATTGGTTGTTGTCATTGCATAAGGGTGTAGTTGTTATCGAGCATTGTGTAAAATGTAGTTAAGTTTCATCAATTGTGCTCTAGATGTTGATACATGTGTTGAATTAATTATACGTTAGTTGAACGAATGCAAGAATAGGTATACTATGTTCTATATAACAAGTCTGGTCATGGTATGAATATATAGCTATGATGACTGCCATTTAGGGTTTAGTGTCCAATTGAGACTTTGATTCTCTCATCTAATAGAAGTGATATTGGGTGTTAAATTTTTATATTCATCATTTAGTCTTTGCAAAGAGAAGTCCTTATTAGAACTTTTTGTATCATATTATAACTCTCTGATGTGCCATTCTCTCTTACCTACATTTTGCATATTCTTTTTATATGAATTTCAAATAAGTGATAAATTGTTTTTCTTTTCAACAAATAAATATAGAAATAGTATGTGTTAAATTAAATGAGACACTCCCTTAAAACTAGCATAGCAAATAATTCTTTATGTTGAATTAAAAAAACAACATATTTAGTAAATAGTTTCATTAACACTGAAAATTATATATATATATATATATATATAATATATATATATAAAAGAAATATTTGAGGATTAAAAAACACGGTTAGAATATAGCACCGAGTCGATATAAAATTAATCGAATTTAATTTTAAAATAATTAATTGCAATTACTTCTTGAGCGTGCACCTTGGTTGTAATTATAGAAGTTCTAAGGGACTCTTTTAAAATTCTCCTCCAAAAATGTGGAGCTGTATACCTGAAGTTGAAGGATTACTTGGGCAAAAAGTAAAAAAAAAAGGTCTTTTAAAGCAACGCTAATTTTTATCAGTTCTCTTCGCTCTTAATCAAATCAAATCATGTACATGCCAACTTCACCTACCAGAATTGAATTTTTTTGTTTTCTTTTGGGTTGTAATTTTACTTGTATGATTCAATTGTAGATGTTTAAACAATTGTAAGATCGTAATAATTTGAATGCTAAATTGAGAATTGTTGTTATCTAGGTCAATTTTTTAGTTTGGTTATGGATTGGATTCATAGTGACATTGTATCGATCAAGTAGTGAATGGGTTTGAGATCAGTGGTCATCAAAGAGTTATTTGTTTTTGATTGTGTAAGTGTTTGCATTCATGGGTATGGCTGATTATGTTAGTAGTTTTCTCGTTTTTAAGCTTTTTTAAGTTGCATGGATTGTCAAGTTCTTTTGTTTGTGTGTTTTTGGATTATAGTCCTGTATCAGTGAAAGAAGAATCTGATGCTGTAAGGCATGTTGAGATTGCTTTGTTAGATTGTGAACTGAAAATTTCATAAATTTGCTCTAGATGTGTGAATAATGCTTAAACTTTTCTTATTCTGTGTTGGGCCAATTGATTGACTAAATTTACCAGGACTGGATTTAGGACTGAACCATATATATCCCTGTTTGGATGACTTATATAAGCACTTTTATAGCTTTCTGGATTCAAAAACACTTTCCACCTTTCTGAATTCAAAAACACTATCTAGAAGTGCTTATGATGAGAAAATACTTATATCAAGGATTGCTTCACTGCATTTGTTTATATTTGTATGATTGTATTTTGCTGGGCAAGACTAGCATGAGCGTTTGTGTATTGAACTCTGCATAAATTTCATCAGTCAACGGTTATCCTATCCATTGTCAGACAGATATTTTGTTTCTTAAATATTTTCCTTGGCAGATGATTAGCTGTGTAATCAATGTATCTGTTGTGATGTTTAAGATGAAATTGGGTGGTTTCAGAAGTGGAATGTAGATACTTGTTAGTACAGGTGGTATATATGTTTCATCATACTTGAAATGTGCACAACATATTCATAATAGAGACTGTAGATTATTATGCTTTGCTTGATAATTTATGAAACTGTTGTGGTTCTTAGTTAAGGCACACCTATGTTACCGTTAATCTGATGAAGAAATTGATCTATCTTCCAGGTATACAATTAATGTTGTTTTGAGTTAAACATATCAAAGATGACTGCACAACCAGAGAAACAATCATCACCCACTCCTACTACCCCTGTCCCTACTTCCTGTCGAAAGACAAAGAAAGACGATGCTACTTTTCTGGAAGATGTGAAGAATCACATTGATGAATTCATTCACGCTTCCATGGATGAACACAAAACTTGCTTCAAGAAAACAATTGAAAAGGTCAATAATTCTCACCCTCACTATCTCTATTATCTGCAACTCTACTCACTAATATTGTAATCGGATTGACTTGCAGATGTTTGGAATGTCAAAAATTGTTGCAGAAAGGAATGCTAATACCAGCACCACAGAAGTAGAAAGCTCACTGGCTCTCCGAACCACTGTTTCCGATTAAACATCTCTCTGCAACTGGTTTATTCAATATGCATTTAACAGCCTTGTTAGTTTTTCTGTCATAAGAGTGAAGCTTTTGCTTTGAAATAATGTTTGTTAGGGATTGACCTTTTATTGTTATCTTAACTGTGGTATAGTATTATCTGTGTACTAATAGTAGTCAGAAATAAGATTTCTATATGTATTTTGATGTGATTGTCTAATCCTAATTGACTGTGTATGCGAGTTTTGAGTTTGTGATTGATTAACCATCCATCCGGAGACTAAATCACATGCAGACACACATTATCTTGTAGGTTGTGAAATGGTTGTTCAACCAACTAACCTAACTCCATTTTTCCTTTATCTATGTCACTTCACAAATCTTTCAGTCATTACCCTTTTAGCCCTGCAATATCCAATCTAATTTTCTTGAATCATATAGCTAACCAATCTAATACCATTCAATTAGGTAGCTTAAGAAACTATAGGATTGACTGAAATTGCATCTGATTTTAGCTTCTAACTATCCTAGAAGCTGGATCAAAACTGATATTTCTGTTTTGTCTTCCTTTGGAAATGTTTCTGTTTCAGGAAATTGAATGTGCATAAACAAGTGTACCATGCAACTATTACTTATGCAAAGGCCACCTCGAAGTGAAGAAGATAAAGAGTGATTCTATACATGTATTCGTTGGGTATGTTGACTGTATTTCGTGGCTGTATAATGAGAGATGTGTGTAAATATATTGACAATAGTTATTAAATCATTTAAGATGACACTTGTCATTCTGAACAAACACCAGATAAAACCATCTAAGAGGACGTTTTTTTATTTTTATTTTTATTTTATTTTTATGTTTTTTTTCTGAACACACACCAAATAAAACCCATCTCTAACCGATTTCTCTCTCTAAAACTGTCCCCCAAGCTTTCGCACTACTCTCTCTGTCTCACTTTCGGTTTTGAGCTCCTCTTTCACTATTGCTTTCTAGGTATACTCACTGCTATTTTCTGATTACCCTAGCTGAATTTTGGATTTCAAGCTTTGATTGATTATTTGTTGGCTTTGTACCCTAGTTGATCTCTTTTTGGTTTTGGTTTTTGAGACTGGGTTGTTGTTTGCTGTTGATTTCGTGCCTTAAATTGATCATATTTGTTATTTAGACTTATCGTTGTTGTTTGTTGAGAGATGCTGTGGTGTTAATTGATAGGGAGCAAGGTGGGATGGAGAATGAAGGAGAATGGGATTGAGCTGAATTCTATGATTAAGTTGAGTGACATGGGTTGCCAAGGACAGCTGCATAATACTCGATATGCAGTAAGTATCTTTGGTGTTCACCTTTTATCCAATATTAATTCCATTTTCATATTGCTTTATGTGAAACTGAGTATTCAGTAGCTACTTTTTATTATGATTTATGAGTAAAATCAACTCCTATAGAACATTAAGTTATATAGGAGTGATAGATGACCTAGATACAAACTAAATCTCCTGCAAAATAGGAGATTTCATTCACTAAATAAATCAGAATGATTTACTTACTAAAAATTACCTATTTAGCATATAATAGCTAGTTGACTAGAGATATCCTGCCTTAAACTACCAACTATAACAAGATACTCCAACCGATATTCCAACACATTACATCATTGTATTTGTTGGGTTTGTGAATGATTTAACAGTAACAGCTTTAAATAATATTTTCTATTGTTTGAATTTCAAGTCACAACTCAAACAAATGAGATTCTTTTAGAGGATTTTAACCTCCAGGGTCACTCTACAGATTTCAGAGGATGCCCTCACCTACTAACCTTTGACAAATATCATTTCCTTCCCCTACTCTGACATTCCTAACAGACTCCTCACCCTTCCAGCTGGCAATTATTTCCATTTCCATTCCCCTGGTCCCTTCTGATGCTAAGTATGGCTTGCCCAGCTGTTGCTCTACTCCTATACTCTAGTAATAGGGGTTCTAATAATCGCTTTCTCTGTCATATCTTCCATCTGATCAAGATTTCTAAGCCATGCTTGTGTTTTCCTTGTCTGGTTCTTAAAGCTTCTTCAGGATATACCTGTTGCACGGCCTGGTTTTCCCAGTTAGGTGGTAGTATGATTGCTTTTGTAACGTCTCTTGTCACTGGTTTGAGTTGAGATATGTGGAATTTTAAGGTGTCTGCATCTGTGCAAGTAACTGTTATTGATATGCAATGCAAGCCTCCAATCTTCTTGACCATTGAATGGCCCAAAGTATCGTGACTGCTTAGCCAGAATCAGTTGCTGCACTTGGGTGGGTGTTCCTTCCTTGAGCTGAATTCCATTTTCCTTGTTCTTGATGGGGTGGCAGAGCGTCTGGTTGGTAGTAACCCTTTGGAACTTGGTTAAGTTGGCTTGAATTCCTTTGTCAATTGGTTGTTCCTCCTCTGCCCTCAACTTAATTGCATAGTTTGCTGACTGATCTCCCTTGATCCAGCTCTGATAAGTACCCTTCGCATTCCCTCATCATTTGGTTGTTCCTCTGTCCTCAACTTCATTGCATCCTTTGCTGACAGATCTCCCTTGATCCAGCTCTGCTGGGTATCCCTTTGCAATTCTCATCACCATGCTGTTCCAGTTAATGACCACATAACCCAATGTCCTCTGCCATTGTTTCCAAAAATGACATCAGTATTCCCTCCTCTGCAATTGTTTCCCAAGAAGATATCTGCATTCCCCAATTGCATGTTAAGAAATTCCCTACATATCTCCGCGTCTTGGACAATGATATTCACTTCTACCTACTTCCCATCACCTTCTATTCTGTTCCTATTTTCCAAAATGATAGCCTACTTTTCAGTGGGTTTTCTGAAGAAAATCCCCATTTCTTGATTAAACCTTCGTCTATGGTGTTATGTTTAGCTCTGCTGTCAATCATGATAACAACCTTCTCTCTTTCAATTTCCCCTCGCAGCTTTCATCGTTCTGGGAATCAGTGATATCAAACACTGATTTAGGAGTTGACTGTATCCTATTAGATCAATTGCCTCTTCTCATCTACTTCCCCGTTTCTATTCTTTCATCTAACAAAGTTATGGTTCTAGCTCTGCTATTTTATTTTTATCCCCAGTTGAGAACTTCTCATCAGACCTAAAGCACAGCCCTTGACTTCTCCTGTTTTGAGTCTCAATGTAGGTGAGTCTTTTGAATCTTCCAATGCCAAACCCTTCACCTTTGAATTTCTTTTGATATTTCAGTTCTTCTCTCTGCATTACCCTGCACCTTACCACCTTCGGATCCTCCTCCATACTCCTTACTCTTGCTTCCTTGCCCATACGTACCCTCTTTAGCTGTCCAAATCTCCTTATTCCTTACCTTCCAAGCTCCTTGGGTTAATAAGAAGATCCACCTTTTTCTTCACCGCTTTAGCCATTCCCGAGTTGAATGGTCCTTCCTGGACCTCATCAGGTAATTGTTGTAGTGGGGCTGCCAGCTTATTGATGTAATCTTCCAGAGAACATTTTTGCTTTGGAACCAATAGTCTCTCATACTGGGATTGCTCTGAACTTTCTTAGTAACTCCCTAAAATCTTCCCAGTCAAGGGACTTTAACTCCTCATCCATCTATACCAATATAAGGCATCTTTCTCCATACACAACGCTATCTGTTGCATTTTGTTATTCCTGTCAAACTGGCTTGCCTAAAAAAAACCTTTGCCATAAGTACACCCATCAGGGTGGACTCAAGCCTTCTTTCCTATTCGTCAATGCTATGTTCTTCCCTAGAGACTACCACAAAGCTTCAAGGTCCTCTCAACCTCCACCACTGCCATTGATTAACTGGCTTGTCAAACTGGCATGTCTCTTCATCCGTCTCTGGCCCAAGGATTAACTTGGCTTTGATTCTACTGTCTGTGCTGGTAGTAACAAACAGTTGTAAAAGACTGACTTGCATTACGATCAAGAAGTAATACAAGCCTAAGATGTATGCAGTATCTCAACCTCCTAGGACTTATTCTAGAATTCAACAATTTTCAGAAAATGACTGATTAGCCTTCATAGGATTATTTTTTTATATAGCTTAGATACCTCACACAAATGGACAATGCAGCCACACACTGCTTAGACCTCAATTCCTGATGTTCCTAACAAACTTATTGCCTTCTAATTGTCATTCTGCACATACTCACATACTGACTCCTCCTAGGTAACCTTATCGTGTTTCTTCCTTTGATAAACTTGAGTGGTAGGGGCATAACATTTTCATGTTATCTTTGTTGTCTTGTCCATTGCATAATAGAAACTACAAAACCATTTTCATCGGAAGCGTTTTTGTTGCTAAGAAATTTTTTTTATGATTTTTCCTTTCTAGTTATTAGTTAATTAAATTTAATCGTATTAATTTAATAATCTGCTGCTGGATATGACTCAACATTCAGTTTTAGCAGCATCATAACCACATCTGTGAACCTTTCAGTTAGCTTTTCAATCCTCTTGACTCTTAAATTCATGTTATATTGCAATAATACTATGAGCATGAGACTGTAGCTTCTTTCTGATGTTATATCTTCTTATTAAAGAAGAGTATATGTTGTGTGATAATCTTCATAGGATTTCTCTAATTTAATCATCCATTTTTATAATTTTCCCCCCTTTTCTTATCATCCTTGACAGAGATGATGGCTGTAGCGATGCTATGTAAACTCAGAACTGGGTACAGAAAGGTTGGGGCCAAGGAGAAATATCAATGCTGCAGCCACAAAAGGACGACTTCTTCTGTTGTTGGATGGTAGTGGCTAAGATTTCTGATTCTTGACATTAGATCTCAATATTTTTCTTGCAAAGATGAGCCTCAAATGTGCCTCCGCTTCCATTTGTTGCTCTAGGTTTGCTTATTAACACCTTTCATTAAGAAAATTTTCTTTTCACTCATGACCATTTAAGCTGAAGATGACTAGCTGTAAGTTTTGTGGATATGCTGGTTATATGTGGTTTCTATACCTAAACCGTCTTCCTTTTGTTTCCTCCTAATTTTCCTCTACTTGGTCACAACTTCTAGGAGCATCTTGGCTTAATCTGTCTTCTGTAAATGTATATAGCTTCTCTTGGTACATGGCTTCAAAACAATAGATTCATCAGGTGTTAAACACATGATTTAGTTTGGAAGGTGAATTTATATTTCTTTGCGACTCTTTTATAGCGACTAACTTTCACTACTCTTTTTAGGTTGCAATGGCGGAAGAAGGTAAGGTATTGTTGTGGGTAGCATACATGTTTCTCTTGTATCCGGTTGATTTGTAAACTTCATTATTGTAATTATTCTTTTATGTCCATTGCATAAGTTGGTTAATGTCCATTCTCTGCATAAGTTGGGTATGAATAGACCTCTGTCATAAGGTAGTTTGGTTAATGTCTTTGTTATATAGGCTTCGGGACTCCCTTTGGGGGTGGGTGGGTAAGGTAATTATTATTATTATTATTATTATTATTATTTAAATTTTAAATTTTGTTTATTGTTATTGTTTTGTTTTGTTTTTATTTATTTATTTAAATGTTATTATTATTATTTTTTTAGAAGTCCATAGGTGGGTACGCTTTGCAGGTGTGAGGCTTTTTGGTTAACAATCGGGGTGTTTTACGGGGCTCCTCAGCAATATCATGTGATGCTTTTCGAAGCTTTTATTTTTGGGTTCTTTAAAATCAATCGGGTATGTTGCAAACTTCCTTTTTATAAATCCGATGGCCAATTCTATATCACAAGGGCATCATAAACCATGACAATTAATTTGGACAGTTTTCTGTAAGGATTTCAATGGTTTGCATTTCTAATAAAGCAGACCAGTAGAAATTAACTAAACCTAAAATGAGACGCGGGTGAGGCTAGATAGACGTGTATATCAATTTGTTATACTGCAAAACAAATTTCTCAGTAATGCATTATAATGGTCTAATCCTATATCCGTTGAAAAAGGAAAAAGAAAAGTTTAAAATAGTCGGCCATGTCGTCATTAAATCCAAGGGAAACTACATATACAAAATTGATACCAAACATCCTATGGAATTTTTTACCGGGTTTCTGACTCATAACTAAACGCACCAAAATTTATGACAACCGAAAAAAAAAAAAAGTACGGTCGAAATATGAACACTCATAAAATTTGGAATATGGAGTCATAAACGAGGATGGAATAAGAACAGTCATCAACAAATTGTGTACAGATAGAATGTGAAACGTCAAAACATCAAATGTACGATCAGTTGCCCAATTTGGAATTTGGAATATGAAGAGTCATAAGCAATGGTGGAATAAGAACAGTCACCAGCAAATTTGTGTACGGATAATGTGAAGCGTCAAAACATCAGATGTACGGGCAGAATGCAAACCGTCGCAAGAAAATTTATGACGGAATTGGAGCCCACAAAAAAAAAATGAAAGTGTACGGACGACAAGAATATGAACAGGCCAAACAAAGTGTACGGACAAGAATATGAACCGACAAAAGAGGTATTAACAGAATCAACGACATTTTAATGTACGGATTAACGGAATATGAACCGCCACAAAATAATTAAGAATAGGAACCGTCGCAAAATTTTCATGGAATTTGGATTGTCAATGTTCGTTTGACTAAATACCGTCATATACGTGCGCGATTCGAAGACAAATTTTATATATATTTTTCATCCTAATGTTCTCTCAGAAAAATCACATCATTTGAAGGCAAATTTTATATCTTTTTCATTATAATGTTCACTTAAAAAAGTCCCATATCAGTTAGAACGGCGTTAGAAACCTTCTTGCTAAGATACACCCATTTGAGTACATTCTATTATATTTATCTTTCCGCCTATTATTGGGCCTCAATTCCATAAGAGGCCCTATTTGTGGCCCATTAGATTGGCCCAAAAAGTTAGAACCTAAACAATTCGACGAATGCGCATGGGTGTAGCAATCAAAAATAACAAGGCACGAAAAGTTTGTGATCGCCGTCCGCAGCATACTTGGCCTTTTGACGGCCATTCCTAGGCTGATTCACTGACCCCTGACGGCCGTTTCTAGGCTGATCCACTGACCCCGCGACAGACAGTTTTATTTTATACATGTATTAAGGAATCGAAAACAGGCAACAATAACTAGAAATATAGAAAGGAAATATATTCATTTGTGCAGATTCTTCAATTTTGTCTTCAACCCAAAGATAACAATACTCTTCCATTTCAGGCGCTGCACCTGCATGTCATAAACTTAAATATTTATACAAACTTTATCAAATAAAAACTACGTAGAACATCATTCTGATCGAAAGAAGGGAAGAGACCAGAAAAGTTCAATGCAGAGATGAGCTTCTTCCTCAAACTAAGAAGAGGAGATAAGCATAACCAAGTCATAATAATTCAAGGATATAACTAAGAAGAGATAAGAAAACATCAATGCAGAGATGACCTCCTTTCTCAAACTTTCAAAACATATATCAACTATTTCTTACCTAACCAAGTTTGGTTATTTATTCAAAATTTAGAAATATTTAAAAGTATGTCGACAACTAAATGGTTCTGTTGTGTTGATCGTTTAGATATATCACTGGTGTAATACCAATATTGAAAACTATATTAATCTTTATTATCATTCTTAAATGTGATTTGATTAATGTAGTTTCATTGCTCTACCTAAATAGTCATTAATCACGAGGAAAACCTTCAAATCCACACCCCTCTCACAAAGACTATAGACATTATTATTTGTTAACAATACATCTGCAATTTAAAGCGATCCTGAGTAATCTGTGAAAAGATGGAAAACACACTCTAGAAGAAGATGTAGAAGAACACTCACCGGAGGATCCAACCGCAAGCTGATCATTCATTTTGTTACAGGCTTGACGACGAGAATAACTACACTTCACTGCGCCAAGAGTTTCCCTTGTACTCGATTTCCATCTGAGATGAGCCAGATGATTTTGAGCATCACCACCAAGGGGTCCATCCAGATTTAGGATGCTCCCCAACAGCCTGTGGACACAATTGGGAATGATATCAGCCGATTCTCACCCTTAGTCATGGCCACCCAAGTTTAGACTCCATACCTACAGAAACACACAAGATTCTTTAAACATACATATAATATATCATGGACTGAATCATTATTATCAAGTCATAATTAAAAAATGAATTGTCAATAAGCAGAAAACATGGATAACTGACATGAAACCTAGGAAATTTGAAGCTCTGCAGAAGTTAGGAGGGAAAATCGTCCCACAAGAAAAGTAGCATCTATGGTTGGAGAAGAATATTATGTTTTTACCAATGGGAAAACCTGGAAGACCCAGTTGAAACCTAAATTAAATACACCTGGATAATTACATTAACATAGTTATATTATATTGAAACTAGATTCGACCATGTGTTAGTACTAACAATACATTATTGTCTATTAACAAATTTTAGTAGATATAATTTTAATTTAGTATACCATCATAAAGATCCTCTTTACTATTAGATTATATTTTGTTTGAATGACAGGCTACAACAACTAAATACACTTTCTTCAAAGAAAATAATACTAAATAGACTTTCTTTGAACAAACAATAAAGGAAAGAGTGATAAAGTGCAAAGAGGAAAAGCACAAAACAACTCAAGTATTACATATCAATCACCTAAACTATACAAGAAATAATCAAATCAAGGAAATCTATCTGGAATCATAGCCAGGGAAAAGGTTCTATAGATAATTCAACATTGTCCGTCTAAATTGTCTTCGTTTTCGTTTTAAAAAAGTGATTAATTAAGGCACAAAATCAACAAACCATTCGAACAAAAGGAATAATAAATCAAGAAAATCAAGCTGGAACCATCGGGCAGAAAGAATAGCTCAATCTATCAACAACTCAACATTGACGTTCGAAATTAGAAGTATATCCATCTAAATCAATAATTACAATCGAAAAGATACAAACATCATGAACACGAGATTCATTTCAGTTCTCAACAAACAACAACGAACAGTCTCAAAAAACGAAAAATATAAATGAGGCGCACGAAATGAAAAACAAAAGATAATCAATTAGGGCTCAGAATCGACAACAAACAACGAACAGTCTCAAAATTCGGAAAAAGATCAATTAGGCCACGGGATCATCTCGAACAAATAAAAAAACAGATCAACTAGGGCACGATATCAACAACGAACAGTCACAAAAAATGATCAATTCACGAAATCATCAAAGCAATCGAACAAATAACCAATCAAAGCTAGAATTCCAAAAATCAGCTACGATAATCAGAAAAGAAGCAGCGAGGAGACCTGGAAAGCGATAGTGAACGGAGATCTGAAACCCGACGGGGTAGAGAGAGAAAGCGAGTAGTGATAGTGAATGCACGCGCGACAATTTTAGAGAGAGAAATATTTAGAGACGGCTTTTATAAATGAAACATCCGCTCGTGACACGTGTCCTCACTTAATGACTATTTTCAATTCTATTTCATACCCGTCACTGCGAGAAAAATATACTAATATTTTCCTATCGCAGAATATTCTTCGTTTTAGATTTCCGTAATGATCCTTTATTATATACTACGTACTAGTTTTTGTTATACAATAAAATTTTCTTAATGAAAGGTCTTAGCAAGCATACCTCAGAGTATACCAACAAACAGCTGCAGAGGTACATTTTTGGCTCATCTTCACAAGACAGATTTTGATATCTTAGTTATTTGTCTCATTGGCACCAACCTTCTGGACTCGCTTGAAATTTTCATAGGTAATGCTACTGCCATCGTCTCTGTCAAGGATATGAAAAGGGAAAAATAACTAATATCATGGATTATTGAGTTAGCGAAATCCTAATTATCCTATGAAGATTACCACATGAATATTGATAGTCTATAATGCTAAAGATGAGTAATTAATAGTCTATTTTGTAGCAGAATCATCAATAAAAGTAATTTGTATTAGCTGAAAACCAGAATCCTTTATACTAGAGTCATGGACAACTAAATACAAAGGATTTCTGAAGAAGAACCGGGTACATAGAGATCCTTGATAGCTCTCGTATTAGAGTTCTGGTTTGATTCTGTAGAAGCCATTTATAGGAAAGTTATGTTAATCAATTCACTAACTTGAACATGAAACTTGGGATATATAATACATCTGAATTTATGAAAAAGGTCATGTCAATGATCCAATATCCTACTTCTAATAAGCTAGAAACACTAAGCAGGAAAAAGTGAGTTATACCTGCAGAGTTCTCCAAGTATGCCATGCAAGAATGGCCTGCCAGCTCCTGTCCGACCCCTTTAACCAGCAAAGCCAAATCCTTGGTGCTTTCTTGCAAACCATTGGTGATATCTGATGTGCTCTGGACTTCTTTTTATCCATTAGTTCCCTGAACTAATCTGGATAACCATGCAATTGAAAGCACATATCCTTATGGCCCATTTTGGTTACAGTGAGTGCAGACTTTAAGTTAAGACTGCTTTACAACTGTTAATCATATACTCTACATCTTTTGTTGGCATTTGATTTTTCACAAACCCATCTAGCAAAGAAACTTGTACCTGCCTAATGGAACATCAATAAATATCTAATATCTGATTTGTAAGGGCATCATAACCCTCACTTAAACCCATTAAAAACTGCATCAAATGATTTGCAGCACTCATATAAATTATTTTCCTTATAGCTCTTGAAAATTACAATGACACAATGGAAGAAACATCGAGCAAGCAAGTTCATCCCAATATTTCTTAACCTTTGTATAATACTGAGATACCATCATTTCTCCTCGTTAAAATTGAACTTATTTCACGCTTTTTACTCTCCATATCTTTCTTCTAAATTCTAATTCCTAACCACAGTTCTCAACCAAATCCAACGTATAAGAAAACGTAAACTATTTCTTTAGAGATTGAATTCAATAATATCATAACTATGCAATCTAATCTAATCCATCGATCAAAGTTTAAGCTTAGCACCTAAAGCGATTTTAATTGATCTACACCAAGTCAAATAGTTCATACCAGTAAATGACGAAGGAGCAACAGAATTGCAAGTGTAATGGATCGCCATTTTTCATATTATGGAATCGTCAATCCCTCGCTGAAACTCGATTCCTAGATGCCTTGATTTGACTCTACAATGAAAACTCTGCAATCAACACTCTTCAATTACTGATTCAACGTTACGATTGCTTTGATTGTGACCGGAGAAGAAAAATGGTTTTGGGGAAAAAATGAGTTCTGTTTTTTCTTCCCCATCTCACACGAAATATGTCTCGTCTCGTTGCTCATTTCACGTATTTATATCTAATAGAATCTTATTACAAACTTCCTTAAATAATGATTGAACCCCTATTCTTTTGCTAATTACAAACTACGTAAACAATATATCCGTATTTCTACGAGGCCCAGGAGATGACCATACAAGAAAGTCATCACGCCAGAAGCGGCTGCCTTTGCAATGGAGTTCAAGATGCTCTTGATATACATTATAGAATTATTTTAAAAAAAGAAAGAAGAAGAGTTGAAGCATTTTTTACATAAAAATATTACATTTTCTC